>JAOTQJ010000002.1:9492286-9503281 GCA_025642045.1 Solanum sejunctum | reverse complement strand
AAATTCACTTGATACTCTAATCATGCACCAGAAAAAAATTACCTGAGTTTAACTTGCACAACATTCACAATAATATTTACAATTGGACAGTTATACTTAATTTAAAGAAAAACGGGGTCTAACACTAAAATACATTTATCATTTCTATCTATCACGCTCCAAATAGAGGGTAGACGTGACTGACATTCGATATCGTCCTTGGTTGAGCAAGCCATTGAACATGCTAGCTAAATGCTCTAGGGGCCAAATGATCGGACAACATAGCATTTGAAAAGCTAAGTCGAGATCATTAGATGATCATGACCTGGTCAACAATAAGTCATATACATCAACATAGATAAATCAAAATGATAAGATACTAGCTAGCCGACGAGGCTGCAACCAGAGAGGTACATGTGCACACACATATAATATACATGTCAAACCTATGACTGGAGATTAAAAGTTGCAAAAGAACCAACCCTAAATACCATGTCCACAATATCCCACTGTCGGGACAGGGCCTCGACTATACCCAGCTATACAACAAAAGTAGACATCCTGTGAAAGCTCCAGGAAGAGGTGGAGCTTACCAACTCACTCCCAGCTAAACTAGAATCCTACCAGAGGGGTCGAACAAAATCTCAATATGAACCTGCACGCACGAAACAAAAAATGTAGCATCCCCAGGCAACAAGACATCAATACGAATAAAAATGTATTGATATACAAGGCAAAAAGTAAAATCATAAATAGTTATAATAAAAGGGTAATAGAGATACCACCTATAACCAGAACGCAAATAACTTTTCTGGCCAATACTCGATCTCCTAGTGATCAAATACGCATGGTTTGCTATATATACACACACCCAATCAACCAAATGCTAGCAATACTGGTCCTTTTTGGTAGCTAGTCAGCATCATATTTGCCAACCTGTAACCATCTATATTATATACATATATATAGTCATTTGGGCAAATAGGCCTCTTATCTTCGATTATAGCTCAAAGTCCATGCATAACATGTCATGTATGATTAAAATAATAGTCAATACTATATTTAATTATTATATGTTTATAATAGCCAATATTTAATATAATTAAAATAATCATATAACAATTGAAGAAAAATAGTGAAAAGCCGTTAAAGGAAAAAAGTTCAAACAATATTTCTAAGGGTCTTCACGTTTTTAATAATATAGATAGATAGATAGATATAAATAGATAGTCTAATTTGATTTGGTACAGAAAAAATTTCAAATTTGTGGTCTTAAATTAAAGTTATGTCAAATATATTCAAAAAAATTTTAATCTTGTAATCTTAAACATGTCATTAAAATTAAATTATTGTACAAAAGAAAATAGATTGTTTTTTTTAAACATGCTTATTAAAGAGTGTTTGATTTAATTATGTTTATTTTTATCATTATTTTGATAATATTTTTCATGATGTTATCTTTAGCCACATTAATTGAGTACGGATAAAGAGATAAATGAATAATTAATTACATATTTATTTATTTATTTTAAAATAACAACTATATTTCGTAAAGTTTTTTTATACAAAATGTTATTGATCAAACAGGAGAGTCTAACTCAAAAACTAGTCTATAGTGTGAGAATCATTAATATTTCTCTTTCTATTATCCAACAAAGAACAATATAATATTGACATATAACACAATAACAATAGTAGCAACAACAAATATAACAAATTAAGTAAAATTGTATAAGTGGAGGTCTGAAGAAAGATAAAGTATATGTAGTAGACTTTAACGCTACTTTTTAGAGGTAGAGAGAATATTTTCGAAAGACTCTTAATTCAAGCAAATCAAAGAAGTAATCAAAAGAAAACATAATAGCTAATAAAAAAGTTGTGCAGCGTTAGAAATCATAACATCAAAAACAAGGTGCAGTCATCTAAACACAATAAATTACAAATTATATCAAAAACTCAAAATCAAAGACTAATATTATGTCTGACTCGTAGCTCCACCTAGCAAAGACTAGAATATGCTAGGAATAAGACACCTCTCAATTACCTACTAACTTTTTAGCCTTATAGTGATCATCACACCGTTCTATCTAAGGTCGTATTCTTACTAAGTTACAGATGCATCATATCTTGCCTAATCACCTCTTTCTAATACATCCTCAACCTACTTGCGCCTTTCCTCAAACCCATTATATTCTATCTCTCACACCTCCTAATTGAGACATCCACACATCTGCTCTTCACATGCTTAAAAAATCTTTGACACATACCACCAATTGTTAATTACAATGCGGAATAGACCAATGTATTGTCACTATTAGCAATAATGTCATATGTATATGCAAATGCATATATTGTCCCAATTCTGTCACAGGTCACTGGAAGGAGGGGAGCCTTGTGGAACAACTTGCTTAGTTGAAAATGAGTGATAGGAACAGCCTTTGAAAATATATAGTTGTATCTATAAAGCAAATATATATCAATTTGGGATATATGCAGCTAAATCTTAGAGATGTGGACAAACATATGTATTTACTAGCACAACCAGATGGCTGAAGTGGAGTAAACTTTATAATGACGTTAACATATTGTCTCAACTTCCTAGACCAGCTGTAGGTTTTTTATTACAATGGAGTGACTAGGGTCCTCCTACACTAATATATAAAGTAAATAATAAAGGTGTTAAAGTCTAAAAGGTCAGAATATATATTTTGTATCTTTTCTTTTTGCATGTAATTATGTATTATTTGTGATCTCACCTTTTATTTTAGTGCATCTTTTTTTTTCTTCACTAACAATTGCTAGTATAAAAAGAGTAGTTACCGAATAGGCATATCGATTCACCAATTTCGGTGCGAGACAATGTATATTATATAATTATATTGCTCTTTTCTGTAGTTATTTTATTTTTGGATATCAAATATATATGTATAGAGTAAGCGATAACGGAACCACAATTAACACAAGATAGATTTATTAATGTTTTTTTTTTTAAAAAAAGAGGATGAAAATATTTAAATATGATAAAGCAGTAACAACTTGTGAATTGAGGCAACTGCCTTGGCTATAAAGTTAGCGCTTAATATTTACATCAACTTAATCAATGCTGTAGACAGTGAAGTTTTGTTGATGAAATTTATATTAACTATTAATTAAATCTTAAATTCATGATGCATTGATCAAGTCAAATTATTGGTTAATGAGGTTGAATCAAAATTCAAATTAAAAGGATATGACTTAAACAAAGCCTAAATTACATTTAGGTTAGTCCATTAGGTTGACGGGATGAGCCCAACTCATATTCTTCAAGACCAAGGTCCAAATCCTTTAAAATACTTGGATCAAAGTACCCCTAAAACCCTAGCTCACACATACATAAAGGAGTCTTCATATGACCAAAAGACACACAGAAATACGTAGAGAATCCTTGTTCTTCAGTGGTGATCTGCAAGTCTTCTACATACAGAGAAGCCTTCATCTCCAAGTGTTGAGCCGCAAGTGTTTCATCGATTCAAGAACAAGGTAAAATCTTGAGTTGAAAATCATGAAGAGAAGAATCAGCGGATTATATCTTTTTAGATTTTATAAAGATTGTAACCTTCGCATAAATTATTGAAATATAAATATCATTGTTTGTCGCTTTTTTTCTTTCTTGATTGCTATTTTTCAAGAACGAAACTTAGTCACTTAAAAAATGGCATGCCCAGTGGGACAAACTTTACCTCTCATCTCTTCTCTTCAAAGAAAAAATCAAGATCCAAAAACTTTGAGATGTCTTCCGAAAAGTTCAACTCAAGATCCGCATCCGCAAAAGCCATTGGATCCAAATTCTCTATTGTTGTAGAGAATATCCTTGATGTTTTTGTGGGAAGCATGGGACTTATCACGAGAAACCAAGACAAACTGCTAGGACAACAAGCCTCAAAAGTGACCACAAAAGTCAAATCTGCTTATATCTTTGGTTCATCTCCCACAAAAGCCTCAAAAGAAGGCAATGATATTGCCGAAATGGTTGAGAGAGCTCTTGCTCAATTGAGCTTATCTATCTCCAAAAAGTCTTTTGCATTTGCTAATGGTGATGTTTTGGACATTGAATCTGCTCCGTATAACATATCTGCATCTCATATTTGGAAAATCAGATGTTATTCTCCATAATGGTGATGAATGCGATGGTGACTAATGCTTTATCCGTAGAGGAGCAACTTGCAAGCTTGACAAGAGCTATTGAAGGCTTGATCAAATATGTTCAAAATCAAGATGCTCGAATTGTTATGTTAACAGACAAGGTAGAAGGCATGACGGATGAAAAATCCAGTCGTGTCCACAAATACAAGAGACAGTGGATCATCCCGCGAAGCAAGTGGATCATGCTTAGGAGATCTATGTTTCCTTTGAAGGAACGATTTGGATTGACCAAATTAAGGAGTTTATCATGGGGACCATTAAGGACAAGTACGAGGTTGCCATAAAATCTTCTCTCACGTATGCAAAATCATACTCTGCAAGGATTGATAACTTGAAGATGCCTACTGGTTATCAACCCCCAAAATTTCAGTAGTTTGATAGTAAAGGAAGTTCGAAATAGCATGTTGCTCACTTTGTTGAAACATGCAATAATACTGAGACATACGGGGATTACCTCATTAAACAATTTGTTCTTTCCCTTAAGGGAAATGCTTTCGATTGGTACATAGACCTTGAGCCTAGTCCCATTGAAAGTTGGGAACAAATGGAACAAGAATTTCTCAACCACTTCTATAGCACGAGACGCACCATAAGTATGGTGGAACTTATGAACACACGTCAATGAAATGAATAACCAGTTTTTGAGTTCATCAATCGATGGAGGCACATAAGTCTAAACTGTAAAGATAGAATCAACGAAGCTTCGGGTATAAAGATGTGCATACAAGGAATCCATTGGGGTCTTCATTATATTTTGCAATGAATAAAGCCTAGGACTTTTGAAGAATTAGCTACTGCACTTATGATATGGAGCTAAGCATGGCATCAGTGGGAACCAAAATTCCGCCCATCCAAGAACTTCACAATGGCAAAGAAAAGCAAGAGTTCAAGAAAGTGGGAAGATGCTTGCCTAAGGCTGAAAATAAAGAGTCCATGAGTGTCAACACTTATCTTGTGAAATTTACCACAAAGGTAAGCAATAAGCAAAGCATAAAAAGGACATCCTTGGAAGGCAAGGCAAATAAAAAACTGACCTCAAAGGAAATGCAATAGAAGAGTTGTCCAATTTCTTGACTCCGACATTGCTGCAATCTTTGATGAACTCCTTGAGATGAAATTACTTGAGTTTCCAGAGATGAAATGATCGAATGAAGCAGGGAGGAGTGATGATCTGAACTACTGCAAGTACCACTGATTAGTTGGCCATCCTATTAAGAAATGTTTCATCTTCAAGAATAAAATCATGGACTTAGTTCTCGAAGGAAAGATTGAACTTGAAGATGAGAAATCAAGTTCAAATCAAGTCACGGCCTGCAACTTTGTAGAAGGGAATGATGTCCCAAAGATGAATATGACAAGAATGATTAAGTTTGGAGATTTTGATCCCATTTATTTCGATGAATTGTTGCCTCTTTTTATACTAAGTGATGTGGCTTCTGTAGGGGGAGAATCAGCAAAAGAGGATGGAGACTAGGAAGATCATCTTGATTATTATGAATGAAATCCCATGACTCATCATAGGCATCGAAAAGTAAGTTCACATAAGGAGTCAAATAAGAAATATGTTAGGGAAAAGATGGTGCGAAGTCATTGAAATAAAAAGTTGATTATGCGCTCGAAGGAGGAGGAAATAAAGATGCATCAATACTAAGAGGTGCATCGACCGATTACATTTGGAGATTATCCACCAAGTTGGTTCTACATCAAGTCCACATGTGATGGCGCAAATGCTCTATGATGTAATATTGATGAGAAGGAAGAAAAAAATACAACTTTGTCATATCCTTTTCCCAAAGGCCTTTCAAAGTCAACTCCTGAGGTCATGGACGCATGCATGGCCAAAATTACATTCTCTGATGATGATCCCTTTTACTTGGTGACACCTAACAATCGCCCTTATTTGTGGTTAGTTTTGTGCATGAGCAAAGAATAAATAAAATCCTAGTAGACGAAAGGTCTGGGATCAACATCCTTCCAATTTGCACAATGAAGGACTTGGAATCTCAACGGCAATCTTACTGAAAGTAGCTTAATAATCCAAGGATTCAATCAAAGGGGACAAAGGGCCATAGGGATTGTCAAAGTGGACCTCACTATCAAAGAGTTACAATCAAGCGCATGGCTACATGTGATTGACGCAAAGACTTCATATAACATCTTGCTAGGAAGACCTTGGGTACATGAGAAGAAAGTGATTACATCTACCTACCACCAATGTCTGAAGTGTTATGAGGATGGAGTCATAAAAAGAATTATTACAGATGATAATCCCTTCAGTGAAGACGAAACACACTTTATTGATGAAAAGTTTTACTTTAAGAGATATGTCCCAAAAGCTGATGGTGTTGTAACGAAAGCAATTGAACACCCAAAGAAGAAGGTTGAGGTACCTGTTGGAAAGATCAAAGTTACAAATAAGGGAGACTCAAAGCTCAGCAATTTAGACAAGGTACTTAACGTAAATGGTGCTTTTTCAAATAAAATAGTGACACTCATTCTCTGTTGCACTCCAAGGGCCAAGAAAAGTGAAAGATACTCTCTCAAGCCGCACCGGGATGCACTACATGTATTGACCCTTACTGTTAAACAAATTGATATGATGAAGTCATCCACAAAACTATTTGGAAAATTTGTGGCTCCTAAATCATTGCAAAATGACGCACTCCCAATGAAGCATACAGATGGAGGTTTCGACCCTAATGCTTATCGATTGTTGGAAAAAGCTGGACACCATCTTAATGAATCATCAATATTAGGGAAGTTTCCGTCAGAGACCTCTATAGCAACAATGTGAAGGTTTAGGATACGAACGACCTCCACCAGTTTGCAATTTCATTAGAAGGGCTAGAAATAACTATATCACTGTAGATGATGAACTTGTTCGTTCTGACAAAAGGCCTTCTGTCTTTGATAGACTTGGAATCTCAACAACAAGAATTTCCATATTTGGGAGGTTAGGGACAATAAAGAAGAAAAATAAGCTTTGGAGAAACTCTGGGGGTGTTAACCTTCTACTTTGCCTAAATCTCAAAATATTTCTAAGGATTTTCAAAGTCTAATCCCTTTTAGAATGAGGCAGAAAATGAACCTCGTGGTTTTATGTGGAGAAGTACTGAAAGCAAAATCACATTTTTGGTCCATACCAAGCAATGTGATGAAGATAAAGAAAGTGTTGGCTCTTCATATCACATTACTACACAAGATGAAAGGTGTAATGTGACTCCAAGTGAAGTTGATGAAGACTTGGAGGATGTCTTATGGTGTTGCGATATATCTTTTAATGATAGCAGACGTCAAGAAGATGAAGATGTTAAAGATACCCCACCCAAACTCGAAGAAGGAGTGAAGGCAATGGTTGATGCACTGAAAGAAGTCAACCTCAGCACTGATGAAGATCCAACACCTAGATTTGTGAATGCTTTACTTGATGGTGATGAAGAGAAGGCCTATGTTGACTTACACAAAGAATACAAAGATGTATTCGCCTGGAGTTACAAAGAAATGCCTGGATTAGACCTAAAGGTAGCGGTTTATCATCTTGCTGTCAAAAAGGGTGCACGTCCTGTCAAGCAAGCTCAACGATGGTTTAGCCCTTAACTGGTTCCTGTAACTGAAGTTAAGGTTAATAAGTTTATTCAATCTGGCTTCATCCGTGAAGTTAAGTATCCTACATGGATCTCAAGTATTGACCCCGTAAGGAAGAAAAATGGGAAAATTTGAGTTTGTGTCAACTTTGGAGATCAAAATAATGTATATCCCAAAGATGAATTTCCACTCCCTATCTAGAGCTTGTGATTGATACCACTACTGGGATGAGGAAATATCTTTTATGGATGGTTCATTCGACTGTAATTAGATTCGTATATCACCAAAGGATGAGGAGCTTACTATATTTTGCACACCTAAGGGTACTTACTGCTACAAAGTGATGTTGTTTGGCTTGAAGAATGCTGGAACAACATACCAAAGAGCTATGCAAAACATCTTTGCTAACATTATTTACAAAAATGTTGAATGTTACGTTGATAATTTGGTGGTGAAGACAAGAAAAAAGGACGATCATTTGTATGACTTCATAATGGTATTTGATCTACTACGAAGGTATCAACTTAGGATGAATCCTTTGAAATATGCATTTGGAGTTACCTCTGGAAAATTCCTTGGCTTCATCATATGACATCGGGGTATAGAAATTGATCAAGTCAAAATAGATATGATTCTAAAGATGGTCGAGCCAAGAAACATCCATGAACTGAAGAGCTTTTAAGTGAAGCTAGCATATCTCAGGAGATTCATATCAAATCTGGCAGGGAAGTGCCGACCATTCAGTCTCCTCATGAAAAAGGGAACCCATTTTGAGTGGGACCAAGCTTGTAGCACTACCTTTAAGAGCATCAGTCTTACTTGACAAGACCGCCAATTTTAGCAGCTCCTGTTCCTAGAAGACCATTGATGCTATACATATCAGCTCAAGAAAGATCAGTGGGGGCACTTTTAGCCCAAGAGAATAATGAAGGGAAGGAAAATGCTTTTTACTATTTGAGCAGGATAATGATGACAAATGAGTTGAAGTACTCGTCGATCGAAAAATTATGTTTGTCCCTGGTCTTCTCAATTTAGAAGATGAAATACTACTTTCCAGCTCTCATCATCCATCTTATTTATAATGCAAATCCCATTAAATTTGTGATGTCAAAACCTATCCTCAATGATTAACTGGCAAGATGGTATCTCTAATTTCAATAGTTTGAGATTGTATACGTTCCTCAAAAGGCTGTGAAAAAAAGCATTGGCGGACTTCTTAGCAGACCATCCAATACCTAATGACTGGGAGCTAAGTGATGAATTACCATATGAAGATACAATTATAGTTGATATTCAACCACCTTTGAAGATGTAGTTTGATGGCGCCTCACATCACGAAGGAGCTGGTGTTGGGGTGATATTCGTCACTTCACAAGAGGAGATCTTGTTGTATTCCTTCAACTTGATGCAATGTTGCTCTAATAATGTTGCAAGATATCAATCATTGATACTTGGGCTTGAAATGACCGTTGATATGAGCCAATTGCAATTACATAATTTTAGTTACTCTGAATTGGTGATTAATAATCAATTATTGGGTAATTGTCTAGTCAAGAAGTCAGAGTTGTGTTCCTACATAATTATGCATAAAAGTTGATTGGATGGCTCAGAGATGTAACTCTTTAACATATTCCAAGAAAATAAAATAGAAACGTTGATGCCTTAGCTACTTTGGCTTCAATGTTGACTTTGCCCAACCAAGCACAAATCACTATTAGTCAAAAATGGATAGTACCAATGGAGGGGGATGGGAATGAGGGTGAACAAATAAATCTCGAACATCTTGTAGCTATTTATGAAGCTGCGAAAGTTGATTGAAGATAAGCTATCATTGATTACTTGTGCTACAATATATTTCCAGAAGATCCAAAAAGAAAGGTCGAAATCCGTCGTCATGCTCCTCGATTTCTTTACTACAAAAATACTTTGTATCGAAGATCATTCAATGGAGTACTTTTGCATTATTTGGGAGATAGAAGAGGCAACTCAAACCATGTAAGAAGTACATTCTGTAGTTTGTGGGTCATATCAATTTGGGCCAAAAATGCACTTTCACATAAAAAGAAGGGGTTATTATTGGCTAACAATGGTGAAAGATTGTTTGTATTATACTCGAAGATGTCAGGCATGTCAACTTCATGTGAATTTTGTGCACCAGCCTCCTGAAGTACTACATCCAACAGTTATATCTTGGCCATTTGATGCTTGGGGACTACATATGGTTATACCACTATCAAAATCTTCTGGAGGCCACTTGTACATCTTAGCGGCAATGAATTACTTTTCAAAATGGCCTGAAGTTGCAGCCCTCAGAGAAGTACAAAAGGACAATGTAGCAAATTTCATCAGGGTGAATATTATCGATCGTTTTGGCATTCCTAGTTATATAATAATAGATAATGGAAAGCCTTTCACCAATAAATTAATGGATAAGATCTCTAATCTTTTTGGCTTTAAGCAATGTAATTCGTCAATGTAGTATGTTACTGCAAATAGACTGGCCAAAGCATTTAACAACATTTTATGCAACTTATTAAAGAAGGTCATCTCTAAATCTAAGAGATATTGGCATGATAGAATGGAAGAAGCCCTTTGGGTATATCGGACGACTCATCACATGCCAACTCAACCAACTCTATACTCTCTTGTCTTTGGAACTAAAGTAGTCCTTCCGTTTGAATGCCAAATACCATATTTGCGGCTTGCCATCTAAGAAGGACTTATGAAGAGAAAAATGCTTGTCTATGCCTTACAGAGTTAGAAGTTCTCGATGAGAAGAGGTTGGAAGTGCAACAAAGCTTTGAATATTATCAAGCTCGTCTTTCTCGCGGTTTCAATAAAAAGGTATGCCCAAGACCTTCCAAGTTGGTGATTAGATCCTTCTAACAAGAAGACTAGTCATCACATCTCATAAATCGGGAAGCAAGTTCACCTCGAAATGAAATAGTCCATATGTCATCTAAGAAGCTTATTCAAGTGGAACATACAAACTTGTAGATGCAGATGGCTTATGGATTAGTTCCATCAATGAAATGTTCTTGAAGAAGTACAATCGTTAGAGCTGCTGTCACAGCCCAACCCCGAGACCATGACTCGTGCCGATTAGGCACTTAAACCAACATTAAATCACAACACCTTAACTTAAAGTCCTAAAAGTCTACCGAACATTTGACAGAGTTTCCTCTGTTTTTAGGCCCTATCCTCACCTGCAGCAGCTCCCAGAATATACAAACAGCAAATATACACATA
>JAOTQJ010000002.1:9424026-9471216 GCA_025642045.1 Solanum sejunctum | reverse complement strand
CCGAATTGCTCGAAATTTCCAATATTCGTCCACATTTCACAAGCATTTCAATTGTTCGAATTTTCGGGTTCTAACACTCATATACTTAGTACATTCAAAGTACAAGCATATACTTTTCATACCTACATTATGTTATAATGTAGTGGTTGACAAGCATCCTCATCCTCTATGTGGCTAGAGCTTTATCTCAGGTTGAAATTGATGAGGCCTTATGTTCCGAGGAAAATCTTGATTTTTCTTTCAATTTAGTTGATCTTTAGATGTTCTATTTTAGACCTCGAGATAGCTAGGGCATGTCCAAGAATCTCATCTATGTTTTAAAGGCTATCGAACTAAGTCTAAAAGAGACTATGCTGTCTTGATTCTTTTCTTGCTATACTATGATTTTTAGACCATTCGGGATCTATTTCACAATCCTGTTTCTCTTACTTATATGTGCTTGATATCCTAAAAGACTTGGCTGGGGTTTCCTTGGGAACCCTAATCATCATTTCACACCCAGTACCTAGCTTGAATTGTGTCAAATACCTATCCTAAAACCAATCATGCACACTTTAACTCCACCTCACGAGAGCTATCCCCACCTGAATTACCTCTAATTTCTCAAAATGTTGATCACCACATCAATACGAATGTTTTGACATCAAAATTATCTTTTTCATGGATATACTCAAAATCAGGCCTAAAATGTAACTATAAGATTGAGAATTCCAAAATTGACTTCGTAAAAAGGTTCTAAGGAAATTATTGAGCTTGTCTTCAAAAGTGTGACATAATTTGATGCTCGAAATGGAGAAAAAATAAATTATACAAATAAGTTATTATTAATGGAGAAACCTAGAAGGATGACAACCCCCTTGGGAATGAAATTACATCCACACTTTCCCAAACGCTTCAATGCGAACCTGCCCAAATCCAACTGAGATCACTCAAAGTAGAGGTCCCTAACTTGAGTTATTGAGTTTTGAATATGAAGAAAGGGATTGAAATCACATCACTGGTCTTAATTAAAGGAACAGTTGAATGATCTATGCGAACATGGAAAGAAAGCCCATGACTGCGAAGAGTTGAAGACACAGAGCTTCGCAAATGCGGCACTTAGCCTGTGAATGTGAAGGATCGGAAACATAACCTTCGTAAATGTGATCAAGAGCCCACACATGCGGAGAACAAGGCCACTATCTTGCAAAATCATGGTTGAGGACTGTGAATGGAAAGAATAAAAGATGTTTGCACCAGCTGATGCATATCATCTGGTTTTGGCCAACCTAGAAATTTCCGACACGGCATTTAGGATTTAGTTAGAACCTGTGCACGCAAATGAACTATTTTACCCCACTAAAATTGGTAGTCTAAATTCAATGGGCAGTCAAAACTTCCAATAGAGGTCATCTCAATTAAAATCTCACATCTAAGAATCATTTTAAAACCAAAAATCACAATAGGGATCAGAATGAGACCACACACCTCGGAACATGCACAAAAGATTGTTCTAGACAAAAGTTGACATTTTAGAGCTAACCTCACTAATGGAATTCTCATATGAACATGATCTCCAAGAATATTAACCAAACTCAAACTTAGCTTACAACTAAAATTCTTAATGGTACAAACTCGCACTGATAGCCTCGAGAATTGAGCCAGCCATGTTTCGAGTCTAAACTGATCATTTTAAAGCTGACAGAATCGTCAAGATTTCATTCTAAGGCAATCTTCCTAAAGCTTTGACTAAAGTCATCATTCAAACACTAAGCACTCCAAAATACAGAAGAAAATATTAAAACCAACCAAAAAATTAGGAAACTGAACTGTCAATAGTAGCAAGTCTTAAATAACTTGAGGTTACTATGAAAATCTCTAAATGCTGAAAAGATCAAAGAGTAAAGAGAATGACCTGGAAAGTCATTACAAAGGCAAATGATAATGAAAAGCATAATGCAGATAGTTTCTTATTTAATTTATTCAAGTGTATCTTTTCACAATATACAAACTATCTGTTTGCAACTTTTTGACAAATACGTTAGTACAATATTTAAGTAACACAATAACTAGATATATTACATTAGAAAGTTAATTAATGAAACATCCACAACTGAATGAATTTGTCTTTTTCTAGCTCTTATTCATTTTCTGGTTGGTACTCGTTCTTAAAATATATTATTTAATTATGTAAACAATTTTGCAAGTGAAAATGCAACTAAAAAAGTTCTTGAGATAATTTTTTTTTCTTACTTTTATTTGATCTAAAATATTTTAAAATTTTTGGGTTCTATATATGTCAACATTAAAGTATTGTGACTAGAACTTAATTTATAACAGTTGCAACATGTGTGTTTATTCTCATTATTTCTCTTAATGTTTGTGTGCGTGTAAATTTTTTTTATTTCATCATATTAAGAAAGAATGGCAGCATACTCTAATTTTATTTTGATTTCGTCTTATAATAACATAAGTATGTTGTATTGGACAACATCCTTTGTAGTAGGTTATGCGTATTTCGTATCTCCATATTTTCTCTATCATAAAATTTTTATGATTACATTCTTCAAATTTTATACAGGCTCTAGGATGTAATCATATATCATCTTTGATGTTGTATTTCTTTGGTAAGACTTTATGAAGTCAATAGAGCAATTATATTATTTTCATATTTGTGTATCTAAAAAGTAAAAAAAAAAATATTCTTAAAGCATAAAAATGTCAAGTACAATTATTATTTGGACAACTAATTAATATTTTTTTTAACAAAAATAATAACAATCTTGAATTGTATATCGTGTGTCACTGCAATATTCGATCAACACTTGCTCCAAAAAATTTTCATCCAGAAAAATGAATTTTATAGCTATCTTATTTATGAAAACGTTATTTCACAAAATAATCAATTTTAAAATCAATTTTTTTCACACCCGTTTAATCTTGAGTGACTACTCTAATATAGGAGTAGACATAAATATCGAAAAATCAAACAATCAAACGGAATCAAACTAATTTGGTTAATCTTGGTTCTTTGGTTTTATGGTTCGATGTCAATGTTTGATGTAGGGGTCTCGGAATTTTAGTGCACCGAAGAACCGGACTTTTATTAAAAAAAATTGAAAATTATATATATATATATATATATATATATATATATAGACAATTAAATCATTCATACAAGTCAAAGTAGCAATAAATTTGTAATTCACATAGTTAACTTGATATATTATTTTTTAAGGAAAATTCAAACATATTTTTGCCGATGTATGTCATGTAAACGAATTAGTCTCCGTGCTTGTTTTCCTGAAGTAATAGTTGAAAGCACAAGTTCTTGACAAAGATAAATATAATTTCTTAAACATAATAAGTGATCCATAGGGGCACATCAGCTCTTAACATGATTTTAAGTTTTAAATATCTTATACTTTAATTTTATCCTCACTTTAATTTTTACTAGTTCACATTGAAAATTATTTTAAAAATACTGAACAAAATTGAACTGGACTTGAAAAAATCAAATCGAATATGATGCATACTTTTTCAAAACTAAAAATTAAAAAATTAAGCCAAAATTTGCTATAATCGAAGTAAAGAACCTAATGCCCACACCTGCCCTGATGTCGTGTGAGGAAAAAGTTGCATTTTCATTGTCTGATCAATGACGATTTATCTTTCATTATTGTCAATATGATAAATTATTCGACCCTCATTTAATTGTTGAATATTAATTTCTTGATGTAATTTGTTGTCATTTTGATCATACACCTAATAAAATATAAAATACGAATGAAGTTATTTTATGAATAGCAGGACAAAATATAAGAATCAAATTATCAAGCTATACTTTGTCTATTGATTGTTATATTTAAGCAAATCTATTAAAATATTCTAAATGATAAATTCTCTTTTTATACAAAATTTACGTATTTCTCAACAATTTTCATCAATCTAGGATGGAGTGAAAGATTCACTATTTTTTAGCTTTGGGTATGATGGAATAAAGCAAAATGACTCTTTAAACTATTTGCGCTTCTTTTAATTATGAAGTAGCATTTTGTCAATGCAACTTTCGACGCTCATTATGGGTCATCCAGAAACAGTCGCGCTATGTTTTTAAACATAGGGTTCAGGCTGCGTACATCTAACCTCCCCTTACTCCGCAATGGACGGGAGCCTTTGAGACATTGGGGTAATGTTATTGTTGTTGTTGTTACGTATTTCTCAAGAAAATAAAAATACTAAGTTTATCTTACAACTAGTATAATTATTCCTTTCATAAAAAGTAACAGGTTCAGCTTAAATGGATGAACAAAAAAATGCTTAAAAATAATAAACACGTAATAACAATTTAATCTAAGAGTATTATTTATCAATTAGTGATTTTCACAATTAGAAAAGATGGATTAAAATTAATTAGCAGTAAATAATTAAAAGAAGAATAAGCATGATGTTGAAAGTATTATTGAGTGCTTCAATCTTTTTGTCAAACTCTAAATAAGTCATTCTTATAATCAGTGTATTCAATACTTAGGAGATTCAATATGATCTTAAATCACAAGAGAACTCGTGCTCCAGATTGCATAAAGAGAGATTTAATTGGGTAGTTTATACTTAACGAATATCAACTCAGTCAAAATACAAGGAAAAGATTAGTTGGGAACTATCAACAACAACAGACAAAAAGGAACAATGGTACCATAAACATATTAACTGAAAGAAAGAGTGGTACAAATCATCCAACCTCAGAAGCTCTTTGCAATCATTTTTATTATAACAGATTTTAAATTGAATCGTGTAAAAACTAGATCACTAAGCTCAAAATATATGCATCCGTTTAGGAAAAGAGTTGCAATAACAACACACAAAGAGAAAGAATAATGCTATAACAAAAACTATTTCAAAAAAATTAATGATAATTTAAATAATAGTAAATCCTGAAATCTAACAAGAGAAAAAAAGGAGGAGAACATTACCTTCTTTAAGCTGGGATTATGAGAACTGAAGTTGATAATTTGAATTTCATTAGCTTTTCCCTATTAATCGACTCCATTGCTCCGAAGCATCCTTGTGAATAATAGAGCATGCTTATAGAGAATGAGGATAATTTTGTTTGCAAGATTATCATTAAATAATTAAAACTAACTTTTTTAAGAAAAATGACGAAAATGTAGAACATCTTAGATTTTAAGTTACATTTGCATCACTATTTTATGGTTGCTGGATTCAAATTTAAATAATTACAAATTATTGCAGGTGAAGTTGAGGATTCTAGATAAGGATAGTAATAATTAAATAGCATGAATTTTATACAGAATAATGTGAAAAAATATATTATATATTATATGACAGGGCAAAATGGGCTGTGAATGTTGAAATTCCTCTGTTAAGCTAAAATTTTTTCATTTTGGGCTAATATCAGTTTTGGGCCTCAAAGGTTTTGATTTTAGATTTTGTTACTGAGGCCCAATGTGTATATGCATAGGATTCCCTATCTTTTTTCTATTTTTGTTGTAATTATCTTTCAGAATTTATTAGTAAGTTAACTAATTAAACTATTTGTCGAGTTAGTTACAATTAGAAATAGTCATCTGTCTAGTCAGTTACAATTAGAAATAGTCATCTGTCCAATTAATTAAAAATCACATGCTAGTAGTTGTATAAATATAACACAAGTGTACAGATTTATTGATTCAGAAATTCAAGAAGGAAATTTTCTATAATGTTCATCATTTACTTTGCATGGTATCAGAGCAGTTCTAATTTCTCTTCAATTGTTCTAATCTTCATTTCCTTCATCTTCTTTATTTTCTAAAATGGATGAAGTTAGTGAGTCCAATGTTGTACCAACTCAAATCATGGAAAAGAGTAACAAAATTTCTACAATTAATGCAGACGATCCTTCACACGCTTTCTACATTTATCGTTCTGATTATCTCTACATGAACCTAGTCTCCACTATCTTTGATAATAGGAGCTGTGGTGGATGGAGAACAAATGTATCATAGCTCTCTCAGTTAAGAACAAACTAGGATTCATTAATGGATCCCTAGTTGTTCCTACTGATGATGTAGTTCTTTCTTCAAAAGGCTTAGTCAAGATAATCACATGGTTTTGTCCTTATAACACCTCTCATGTTTTAGACTTGGAAAACTAAAGCATATATAATATACTGATGGTCAGAGTCAGTTTACGGCCCCTACAAGAATCCACGGGTCATAGATGGTATCGCAGAAAGTACCCAGTAAAAATGAAAAATTGAAGGATTTTTAAAAGTTAATTTATGAATTATCAGACAAGTCATATGTTTACTCACGACAGGTCTCATAGGCAGAGACCTTGAGGAACCAAAATTTATCTAAGTCTGGGATCTTCCAACGAAGGGTTCTATGTCTCCTAAGTTCATCCATGAATCGTACAACATGTTTGTAGGTGAGAAGCTATAGTTTTAGTAAATTAACTTTTGTGATACCCAGACCTGCAAGGTAAGATACGAGCCGTAAGTCGTTCCACGACCCGTAGGAAGGGTTTCATGGACGACTCCAGCAATTTTCCAATCTATCTAAGCCCTAGACTACATCGTTTTGGCTATGCTAACTACTCTAACAAACCTAACCTCTATAAGGTCCTATTTATAACTCATTTAAAGTTTTAATTTTCCAAAATTTCTCTCAAGGGTTCTCAATAATTCTCTCACCAAGTCAAGGGTTCCATTGAATCTAAAGCTTGAAGATTGACCAAACCTTTTTCAGATTTTCTTCTCCAATTCTAAGGATTCTACTTGAGATATGTTGGGCTTCATTTGTGGATTATTTTCATCCATGAAGCTCAATACAAAATCTATCCTTTTATAAAATTCATGATGATTCCTTATGCATAGATTATGATTTCTATATGATGATTATGACTAATTATTCATGAATTACGATAAATTGTGATCAATATAATTTTCAAGAAAAAGTATATGATTTTTAAGTATGCATGATTATAGCTTAATGACTCGATGTGGGTTCATTTGTTAATAATCTAATTTAATTTTAATTGCATATTTTCTCTGAATCCTACTCAATTGCATGATTTTAACTCAAATGTTCATGAGCCCACACTTAGCTCTAGTCTTCTATGATAAAGCTATGTATTTCTATGACAATGGTCCCATTTATAAAAAGCATATTTTAAATAATGATGATGATATTATGACAATGATGATGCTGTGATAAAGAGGGTGATGAAAACCCTAATGTTTCACTCTATGATGAGAGCAAGTAGATGGACTATTCTTACGACATGATGTTTCATGAAAGATTATAATACTATTTACAAGTTATGAAAGTATGATTTCCTAATGGAGTATGAAAGATATATATATATGCATGATTTATGTATTCCATGGGATATGACTTTGCACCAAGTGGACTTGTGTGACATGGACTATCCCCAAGGGTCCTTTTATAAATTCTCAAGTCCCATAACTACGTGCCACCACAGGAATGCATATTCCTTAATGGTAGTATATTGGATTTAATTAACTTAAAAGATGGACATTTATCATGCTAGGATAGAGCTTAAAGGGTGGGATCAAATGATGTTTCTCGTCATGCTAGGATAGAGCCTATAGGGTAAGGATCGAGTCTGCCTTGGCAAAGTAGACTCCTCTTAGTTCAATGTAGAGTGAACATCAGGATGTCATGTAATAGTCCGCATGCTCTTATGAATGTTAGTTATGGTCTTATTCCCACATATGTATGCCAAGGATAAGAATGAATTTATGATGCTTCTCCTCATGATTTTTAATTTGCGTGCTCATACATATTATGTCCTTATCCTATCGATTATGATTATGCATATTGATATTATTGTGATATCATTTGATTCATGGCATACCTACATACTTAGTGCATTTTATGTGCTAACACATACTTTTTTGCCTATGCAAGCTAACCATGTGGGAATAAACGATAAGGAGATTATTTCATATTGAGGCTAGCACTCGGATTCCTAAGCTTGAAGACTTATCAGTGAGTTCTCATGCTTTGAGAACAAGACCTTATGATGCTTTTACATTCCTTTATGTTGAGACTTTGTCTTTTACCTTTGATTTATGTCTTGAGGGGTGAGCTAATAAGCTATGTGTTAAACCCCGCCAAGATCTATGATGTAGAGGCATGAATTGGATAAATAAATATGATGTATTTTTATATACTTATATACATTTCCACTTGCTTAATCTCTAGTGTATTCTTATTTTACCTTATGAATACTTATGATACGAACATGACGCTTGGATGGGATACCTTCGAGTGTGGCATTTGCCGTGTCGTGGCTAGGCACTAGGCTTGGGTCATAACAAAAGTGGCATTAGAGCATAAGGTTTGAAGATATCCTAGGGAGACCAAAATACCGCGTCAAGTAAAGTCTTATTCATTGGTGTGAAGCATGCCACTTCCATGAATAAGAGGCTTTGAGATGTCTACGGAAAACTTCACTACTTTTGAACCCTATATAGTGCCTCCAAAGCTTCTGTATCCTAATATTTATCCATTGGTGTTTCTAGAAATAGCTCAACGACCTGCTCTGTTTCCAAGGGGAAATGATGCTAATGCGAACCAAGCTCCTCAAGCTCCCCAAGTCCCTCAACCGGACCAAGTGTCTAATGATGAGTTTAGAGTTATGATCATTATGTTGTCATAAGTTGTTGCTTCCCCAAAAACTCCCACTCCGATTTTGAGGATAATGGATTTTGCTAGGATGAATTCAAAAGTGTTTCATACTTCAAAGGTGGATGAGGATCCCCAAGAATTCATTGATGAGGTGTACAAAGTAGTGGAGATTATGGGGTATATTCCGAAGAGAAGGCCGAAATAATAGCTTATCAACTTAAGGGAGTGGCTCAAGTTTCGTTCACTCAATGCAAGTTCGACAGAGTTAAAGAAGGTGCCATTGGTTGGGAGATGTTTAAGGACACTTTTCTTGACCACTTCTTCTCTCTTGAGCTAAGGGAGGCCAAGGTGATGGAGTTCATGAACTTAAGGGAAGGAGGTATAAGTGTGAGGGAGTATGCCCTTAAATTTACTAAGTTGTCTGAATTTGCTCCTTCATGGGTGGTCGACTCGAGGGCCTATATGAACAAGTTCACTTTTATTGTGTCCGATTTAATGAAGATGGAATGTAAGGCTGCCATGCTTAGTAAGGAGATGGATATCTCTAGACTCATGACCTATGTTGAACAAGTGGAAAGTGAGAAGTTGCAAAACGTAAGATTAAGGAAGTCTAACAGGGCTTGTTATGATGGTGTGTTCTCTTATGGCAAGTTCGGTGGTGGCCAATTCCAACAAGGCCAAGGGTCTTCAAGGGGTGCTCCTTGAAGGTATGATAAAGAAAATAGGGCCAACCCTAAGGTTCAAGGTGATGTTGTAAAAGGTGGAGCTATCCTTCCTAGATGTCTTAAGTGTAGAAGGAACCACGTTAGTGAGTGCTTGAAAGGTACCAACATATGTTTCGATTATAGGAAGATGGGACATAAGATCGCCGAGTGTTAGAATTTCACTAATAAAGATAAGGAAGGGTGTTCTCAAGGTCAAGTAGCTCAGCAAGGGCAAGTGCAATTGGTGCCCAAGCTTAAGGTGGTGGTCCACATGGTAATTGATTTTATGCTTTGCACGCTAGACAAGAAGTTGATGAGGCTCCCAATTTGGTTAGTGGTATGTTAGAAGTCTTTGATCATGATGTATATGCCTTGCTTGACCTAGTGCCAATATGTCTTTTGTTACCGCTTACGTTGCCATAAAATCTGATATGTCTCCAGAAGTCTTCTTAAAATCCTATTCAGTTTATACTCCTATTGATGAGTCAATCCTAGCCAAGAAAGTCCATAAAAGTTGTCCCATGTCGGTCTTACACAAAGTTTTTCCATGTGATTTAGTTGATCTTGATATGACCAATTATGATTTTATTCTTGGTATGGATTGGTTGCATGCATCCTATGCTTCTATTGATTGTAAAACCCAAAAGGTTACATTCCAAGTCCCAAATGAGCCCATCTTAGAGTTGAAGGGGACAAATTATGTGTTCAAAGGGAAGTTTATGTCCTATATGAAAGCCATGAAAATGATCTCTAAAGGTTGTCTATATCATGTTGTCCGAGTCAATGGATGTTGAGTCTCATATTCCTACTCTTAATTCGGTCCCTATCGTAAATGAATACCTCAATGTTTTTTTTATGATGATCTACCCAGTATTCCTCCCTTAAGGAAAATTGATTTTGGTATTGATCTTGTCACGACCCAAGCCTAGGGCCCAGACGTGACACGACAAATGGAAAACCTGAAGGGACCCCAAATAAGCCTTTTAGCACATCATTCACACATCCTTGGTCACGAAAGCAAATAAACATCAATAAGATATAATTAAAAAGGCAAGCAGAACTAAGGGAAGTCTTTGATACTCATAAATGCATAAAAGAGTCAAACTCATAGGATAAATATATCATAGTATCCAGCAACACCACTTAACTTAGAATTGAGCAGGGATCAAGACACTTCCCGAGCTCACCCTCATAATAATAAGTATTCAACATAAGGAGTCTCAACATAACATGAAATAAACAAATATTATCCTCGGAATTGAGGACTTGCCAAAGCTTTCTCTGAGAACCAAACTAGCCACGTCCAGGAGGAGGATCAATAGTATCTCTGGTTCCTACGTGGCAATATCATGTAGGCATAGAGTATGCGTTGGTATATTTCAATGTACTAAGTATGTGGGGTGTAATGCAACAAAGACAGAAGCTAATATTTTCAAAATGCATACTCATAGTCAATAGATGTATAATCTCAACATGGCATGCATGATCTATGCTTGTGACAAAATATGCTTGTAAAATATTCAACTTGCATTATACATAACACATATGTGGGAAGAGACCTTAACCGACATAGACCAAGTGATCTAGTACTTAGAACCTAAGGCATGTCACCCCCTTGACAAGGTGTGGTCTACTTGCCATGGTAAATCATATAATGAATAATCCGAGGCATGTCGCCCCCTCGTCAAGGTGTGGCATAACTAGATGGATCCACTAGTATAGCAAGGATAATAATCATAATCCTTGGTGGCACGTAGTTTAGAGACTAAAGACTTTATATAAGGACCCATTGAGTTGAGCCCCCATTTTAAGCCTCAATCGTTACTAAGCCAAAATTGAGCTTGAAATCCTTAGATTTGAATGAGAGATTTAATGGAGTTCTAGAGAGGTTTCAGAGAGGGTTTTGTGAGTTATAAAGTTGTAAAATGGCTAAGTATGAGTGATTTCACGTTTAAGTGGGCATGGGGCTATGACCCCAATGCCTTTGGGTGAATTAAAAAAAAACAACGAAAATAATGCACTGGTCTATACCCCGATCGCAACACAGAATATACACAGAACATGAACTATACTAGTCCACACCCCTGGTGCGTCACGGCCAAGGCGCGGACAGGCACTAGAATTCAAAAAATTAGCAAAAATTATTTTTCACAATGGGTCCTCTGAAATCTAGGTTATACCCATTTCCCACTTACTTTTGTCTCCTTATCGAGAATATGAAGTTAGATTTTCAAAATTACACACGATTTTAAGATATATGGAAATTACGATTATGGGGCATTTCAAAGCACAAAAGGGGCATTTCAATATCTCTCCCTTGGGAACATTCATCACTGAATGTCAAAGATACATGCATAAGAGAAGTAATTATGAATATTTCAACCCTAACATGAATGCAACAAATGCATGTAAACATCATATCAAAAATCTCAACATTAATGTAAAAAAACCGCAATAAATTTGTTATCATAAACATGAATGCAGGTAAAATGACATGAGGGCTGAAACATAGACTAGAAATCATATAGGGGACTTAAATTAATATCGTCGGCTTGAGTAGAGTAGAAAAGTTATGGGTATCTCTTTTTCATGTCCGCTTTGGCTTCCCATGTGGCACTTTAAACTTATTGATTCCTCTAAAGGACCTTGACCAAAGCTACATCTTTATTTCTCAACCTTTTCACCTGTCTATCCAAAATCTCCATTGAGACCTTCTCATATGTCAAATTGTCTTCTACAACACCCACAACCTGTAAGGGCAGTATAAAACTTGGGTCACCCATACACTTCCTCAACATAGACACGTGAAAGACTAGATGAACCATATTCATCTCCATGGATAACTCCAGCTCATATGAAACCTTACCAACTTTCCATAGAACTCTATAAAGACTAACAAACCTTGGGTTCAATTTTTCTTCTTGCCAAACCAGACCACAACCTTCATGGATGAGACTTTCAAGTGAACCCAATCACCAACCTTAAACTCAAGATCTCTTCTTCTCACATTGGAGTAAGTCTTTTATCTACTTTGGGCTATTTTTAGTCTCTCTCTTATCAACCTCACCTTCTCCAAGGCTTCCATAACCAAATCCAGACCTAGAAATGCTATCTCTCCCACATCAAACTACCGAAACAGGGATCTACAATGCCTACCATATAAAGCTTCAAAGGGAGCCATGACAATGCTTAAGTGGTATCTATTGTTGTAACCAGACTCAATAAGTGGAAGATGTTTATTCCAACTACCCGTAAACTCTAAAACACAAGCTTTAAGTATATCCTCAAGAGTTTGGATAGTTCTTTTCAGCTTGGCCATCCATTTGAGGAAGAAAAGTTGTGCTAAGCCTAACCTTAGTACCAGGACCTATTTGGAAGGACCTCTAAAAATGAGAAGTGAATTGAGCACCACAATCCGAAATGATAGACAAGGGCACCCCATACATTCTAACCAACTCATGAATATACAACTTGGCATAATTTTCAGCAACATAAGTGGTTTTGACAGGTAGAAAATAAGTCGACTTCATCATTCTGTCCACAACAACCAAATAGAGCTAAAGTGTCTCTTAGTCTTAAGCAACCCAACAACAAAATCCATGTTGATATCTTACCACTTCCAAGTAGGTATCTCCATATCTTGGGCTAGGCCACCGGGCAATTGATGTTCGGCTTTCACTTGTTGACAATTGTGACATTCGAATGCGAACTTCGCAATATCCCTCTTCATACCACCCTACTAATACACCTCCCTCAAGTCTCTATACATGTTTGTGGAATTGGGGTGAATAGAGTAAGATGAATTATGGGCCTCCTTCGAAATCAACTCTCTTGAGACATCAACATTAGGGACACACAACCTACTTTGGTACCTAAGGGCACCATCTACCCCTTGGGGGAAAACCTCCACTTTACCATCCTTCACCAAGGCCTTCAACTCTAGCAAGGTGGGACCAAGATCTTGTTTTGACTTTACCTCCTCAATCAAAGAAGATTTAGAACCATTAACAACCACCACATCATCATTTTCAACATCATCAGACCTAACCCCCAACCTAGCCAACCAGTGAACTTCTCTAGCGACCTCCTTACCACTATCATTAATATGAGCTAGGATACCCACGAACACTCTACTTAGAGCAACGGCCACAACATTAGCTTTGCCGGAATGATAATGTACACTTATATCATAATCTTTAAGGAGTTCTAACAACCATATTTATCTCAAGTTAAGATCTTTTTATGTGAACACATATTGAAGACTTTTGTGATCAGTAAATACATCAACATGAACCATATACAAATAGTGACACAAAATTTTCAAAACAAATACCACGACCGCCAATTCAAGATCATGGGTGGGATAATTCTGATCATGCACCATAAGTTGCCTAGAGGCATATGCTATCACCTTGCCATTTTACATCAAAATATACACCAAACCAATTCTTGAGGCATCACAATAAACCATAAACCACTCCAACCCTTCTGGTAGAGCCAAGAAAAGAGCGGAGACAAGCTTATCTTTTAAAGATTAAAAACTCTTTTCACATTCATTGGTGCACATGAATTTTTCCTTCTTTTAGGTCAACTTTGTCATAGGGAAAGCAATAGAAGAGAACCCATTGACAAATCTCCGGTAGTAACCCGCTAAACCCAAGAAACTCCTAATATCTAATGGAGTGAAGGGTCTAGGCCAATTTTTTATCACCTCCGTCTTCTTAGGGTCTACCTTAATTCCATCACCAGACATCACATGCCCTAGAAAAGCAACTTTTTTCAACTAAAACTCATATTTTCATGCTTAGCAAACAACCTCTCATCCCTCAAGATTTACACCACCACCCTAAAGTGATTCACATGCTCTTCCTCACTTTGGGAATAAATCAATATATCATCAATAAAGACTACCACAAATTTATCAAGGTAGGGTTTAAAGACCCTATTTGTGAGATCCATAAATATAGTGGATGCATTAGTCAAACCAAAAGACATTACCACAAATTAAAATTGCCCATACCTAGTTCAAAATGCCATCTTAGGAATATCACACTCTATTACCTTCACTTGGTGGTATCCGGACCGAAGATCAATCTTAGTAAAGTGACTAGCCACTTGCAGTTGATCAAATACGTCATCAATCCTTGGTATAACCTACTTGTTCTTTATGGTAACCTTATTAAGTTGTCGGTAATCAATGCACATTCTAAGGGAATCATCCTTTTTCTTTACAAATAACAATGGTGCACCCCAAGGTAAGTTGCTAGGCCTTATGAAACCCTTCTCCAATAATTCCCTCAATTTATCCTTGAACTCCTTCAATGCCACTGGGGCAATACGCTAAGGGGGAATGGAAATAGGTTATGTATCAGGAAGGAGGTCTATGCCAAAGTCTATTTTCTTTTTGGGAGGGACACTAGGAAGCTCATCAGGAAAGACATCAAGAAACTCATTGACCACCAGAACTGATTCAGTAGGAAGGACTTTGGACTTAACATCCCTCTCACAAGATGATAAAAAGGCAACTCTTAGAAATCAACTTTTGGACTTTAAGACAAGAAATGGATCTATCCTTGACCACCATAGCATGACTTTCTTATTCAAGGATGGGCACATTAGGGAATTGGAATTTAACCTTACGGGTTCTACAATCAATGGAAGCATAATATGCATGTAACCAATCCATCCCAAGAATGATATCAAAATGCATCATATTTAATTCAACAAAATGACAAGGCAAGTCCTTATGCAATATGAACACGAGAAAATTTCTATAGACTCTTTTAGCAACAATGGACTCAGTAATGGGGGTAGACACTTCATAAGGTTCACATAACAATTCAAGACTCAGATGAAGCTTTTTAGCAGCAAAAGGAGTAATGAAAGAAAGAGTGGCAACTAGATCTATCAATGCATATACATCATAATCAAAAACCTTTAACATACCGATGCTGACATCGGGCACCTCATCCACCCCTTTCCTTCCTTGGAGAGCATAGAACCTATTTTTCCTTGGAACACCCCTTGTTGGCCTCCCTTTGCCCTTGGATCTGCATTAGCACCTTGCCTTGAGGACGATCATATCTACCTTTGTTTTGAGCATGGGGACAATCAACAACCTTGTGAACCACTTCGCCACAACCATAGCAAGCATTAGAGTTTTTCAAACATGGGCCACTATGGTTTTTATCACATCTTTGGCACTTAGGATTAGACACTCCACCATTACCACCATGGATCTTTGGTTGTCATTAGAAATTCTCTTGTTAGGAGCATTAGAAGACCCTTGGTCTTGGAACTTGTGGCCTTGAGGAAACTGGCCACCCTTAGGACTTTGAAAACCACCTTCAAATTGTGCCCTCTTGGACTCACTACTTTTTCTCTTTCTAAGCTTTTTCTCTCTAGTTGCTCAGCATATGTTATAAATTGAGACAAATCCATATCACTCGCTACCATGGCAGTATGACACTCTTTATTAACCAAGTCGGACACCCTCGACATAATTTTTTTCATTCTAGCTCTAGAGTTGGCCACCAAATGTGGAGCATACTTGGAAAGCTTGTTGAAATTGAGGGCATACTCCTCACATTCATGGAACCTTGCTTAAGGTTCATAAATTCCATCATCTTAGCCTCTCTTAGATCGATAGGAAAGAATCGATTAAGAAGGCGACTTTGAAGTCCTCCTAAGGAATAACATCAACATCTCTCCTCTCCAATTTCCATAGGGTGAACCAAATTTGGGCCACACCTTTGATTTGGTAGGTCGCTAACTCCACTTTCTCCTCTGAATTGACTCTAAAGATATATGACACCTTATACAGCTCATCAATGAACTATTGGGAATCCTCTCTCGGCTTGAACCTATGATACTCTGATGGATTCATTCTTGTGAAGTCCCTCACCCTTGAGGCTAGAGTAGGAGAATGAGAGGCTTGGGCCCCATGGTTCATTTGATTGGTCATAGAATGGGCCAATATTTTGATAGCATCCCGAAACTCATCATGGGCTACTCCTCCATCTTGAGGAGCTTGAGGAGCGGGAGGCATCAGTTGCTTCTTGGGAGTATGGTCTCTTCTTAGTCTTCTCCATGGTATTGACATGATATCGAAGAACAAAAATCATTCATTAGAGAAAAGGCCTTACATTCACATTTAAAGCACAATATAAACCATGAAGAAGTGAAATAATTCCTAAATACCTCATAGTCTCCCATTCATAGTTATGGCATGCTTCATAGACATGAATACGACTCTAATCGATGTGGTGCTTTGAAATTTTGAGGACAATTAATAATATAGATCTCTGATACCAAATTTCTCATGATCCAAGCCTAAGGCCCAGAGGTGACATAACGAATAAGGAACTCGAAGGGACCCCAAATAAGCCTCTTAGCACATCATGCACATATCCTTGGTTGCGAAAGCAAATAAACATCAATAAGAGATATAATTAAAAATGGAAATGGTACTAAAGAAAGCCTTTGATACTCACAAAAGCATAAAAGTTTCAACCTCATAGCATAAATACATCATAGTATCCAACAACACCTCTAACTTAGAATGGAGCGCGGGCTATGACACTTCCCGGGCTCACCCTCATAATAATAAGTATTCAATATAAGAAGGAGTTTCAAAATAACATGGAATAAATAGATATTGTCCTCAAAATTGAGGACTCACCAAAGCTTTCTCTGAGAATCAAACTAGCCACATCCAGGAGGATGATCAATAGGAGCTTTGATTCCTACATGGTGATATCATGTGGGCATAGAGTATGCGTTAGTACATTTGAATATACTAAGTATACAGCATGCAATGCAATAAAGACATAAGCTAATACATTCAAAATGCATACTCATAGTTAATAGATATATAATCTCAACATGCCATGGATGATCAATGCTTGTAATAAAACATGCTTGTAAAACATTCAACTTGCATTATACATAATACATGTGTGGGAAGAGACCTTAACCAACATAGACCAAGTGAGCTACTACTTGAAATCCAAGGGATGTTACCCCTTTGGTAAGATGATCGAGGCATGTCACTCCCTTGACAAGGTAATCGATGCATATCACTCCCTCGACAAGGTGTGGTCTTCTTGCCATGGTAAACCATACAATGAATAATCTGAGGCATGTCACTCCCTTTTTAAGGTATGGTATAACTATATGGATCCACTAGTATATCAAGGGTAATTATCATTATCCTATGGTGATACGTAGTTTAGAGATTAAAGACTTTATATAAGGACCCCTTAAGTCGAGCCCCTATCTTAAGCCTCAATCAATGTTATGTCAAATACCATGAAATATTGAAATGATCATAACTTTACTAACTTGTAAGAGACATGATAACATGACACGAGTAGCTCTTAAATATGCTTGACCTCTATTATGAGCGTAACTTCAACATAAGAGTAGATCATAATCATACATAGACCCTTGCTTTAATATGAACAACTCACAAGAGGTAAAATCTTGAAATGGGGCTAAACTTTATACTTGCAACACCATAGATACTTTTCATGAATTCAATACATACTTGAAGACCTTAATCATCATATAGTCATTTAACTTGAAAATCATGTAATAGATCATAAATAGCTTGAGAATTCTTGTCATACCATTTTATCAAGCACATGGTGGGTTCATAATACTTGTTCAAACTCATTCAATTCAAGAGTGAAATAAGATAAATAAAATCAAAACAATTCAATCCACCAACATGTAGTAAAACCCTCTTGTAGGGTACCTTGAAATCCATCACAAAACCCATGCTAATTCATAGTTTCATATCTCAAAATATGCATAGTCTCAATAGACATAATCAATTCTTGGAATAAGCTTAAAATGGATATTTATGCATAATCAATCAATATTTGGTAAAACCCCAACATAATTTATGCTCATAATTCATAATAAGAGATACCTCTAGGTAATACAACTTGAAATCATGTTATTTTCATGAAAAGAGAAGGTTGGGTTCCATGGGTGAAAGGACCCATGAATAATGACCCATATACCTTAAACCTTGAATTCCTTGAAATGAAATTGAAATATACTTAGAACTTGAAATGAGTCTTTGAGTCCACAAATTTAGCTTGAAATCCTTAAATTTGAATGAGAGAATTGATAGAGTCCTAAAGAGGTTTTAGAGAGAGTTTTATCAGTTATAGAGTTGAAAATTGGATAAGCATAGGTGATGTCACGTTTAAGTGGTCATAGGGCTATGACCCAAATGCCCTTGGCCGAATTAAGAAAACTAAGGAATATAATGCACAGGTCCACACCCCTAGCATGATGCAGATCAGACGAGGACCATGAACTACACTATTTCATTCCCCTAGTGCATCGCAGCCAGGGCGCGAATAGCCACTAAAATTTAAAAAATTAGTAAAATTTATTTTTCACTATGGATCCTCTAAAATATAGGTTATACCCATTGCCCATTCAATATTTCCCCCCGATCGAGAATATGAAGTCATATTTTCAAAATCACGCATAAAGTTGAATGAATTGAAGGAACAATTAAAAGCTTTTTTTGGCAAGGGGTTCATAAGGCCTCGTGTTTCATCATGGGCTGCTCCTATATTTTTTGTAAGGAAGAAATATGGTTCACTTTGTATGTGTAAGGACTATCGACGATCGAATAAAGTAACCATAAAAAACAAGTATCCACTTCCAAGGATCGATGACCTCCTTGAACAACTACAAGGTCCAACATACTTTCTAAGATTGATCTCTGGTCTGGATATCACCAATTTAGGGTAAAGGAAGATAACATTCCAAATATGATATTTAGAACTCGACATAGTCATTTTTAATTTTTGGTTTTGTCATTCGGACTAACAAACGCTCCTGCCACTTTTAAACAAGATCTTCAAACTGTATTTGGACATATTTGTGATGGTATTCATAGATGATTTATTGGTGTATTCATGGGATGTGAATGAGCATGTGACTATTTGAGGATTTTGCTATAAATATTTAGAGATAGACAAATCTTCACCAAGTTTAGAAAGTGTGAATTTTAGTTAAGAGAGTTTGCTTTTCTTGGTCACATTATTTCGGGTGATGGTATTAGGGTTGATCAAAAGAAGACAGAAGCTATGAAGAATTATCCTATACCATTGGCTTCATCTGATATTAGAAGTTTTTTGGGTTTGGTTGGATATTATAGAAGGTTGTCAAAGGATTTTTCTCCATTGCTTCTCCTTTGACAAAGTTTATCCAAAAGAAGGCAAAATTCCAATGGTGTGGTGAATGTGAAAGGAATTTTCAAATGTTAAAGGATCATCTTATTTTGGCCCCTATTTTGACATTGCCTAAAGGCTCGGATGGTTTTGTTGTGTATTGTTATGCCTCATATATAGGCTTAGGTTGTGTGTTGATACAACATGGAAAGGTTATTGCCTATACCTCAAGGCAATTGAAAGTGCACGAGAAAAATTATTGGACACATGATCTTGAGTTGTTGGTTGTTGTGTTTGCATTAAAGATTTGATGACATTACCTTAATAGGGTACATGTTGATATATTTACCAAATACAAGAGTTTACAATATCTGTTTAGTCAAAGGGATTTGATCTTAAGATAAAGAAGATGATTGAAACTTCTGAAAGATTATGACATGAGCGTGATATATCACCCCGAAAAAAGATAATGTTATAGCCGATGTATTGAGTAGAGTGTCTATGGACAACATGGAACATGTTAAATGAAGAAATAAAGAATTGGTCAAAGAATTGCATTGTTTTGCCTATTTGGGTGTAAGGTTGAATAGCCTGAGTGGTGGTGGTGTATTAGTAACTAATAGGGCGAAATTATCTCTAATGGGGGAAGTCAAGCCAAAACATATAAAACCCCAATTTTTTCAGCTAATATTAAGTCATCCTCTATATGATATAGGATTTTAATTGATAATTCTTAATTGAACATAGATGTTAAAGTCAATTTCTTAGTGTGGGAATAGAATTGGAGATGATATAAGGTCATAGTTCTAATGTAAGATTTTATAAAAGTTAAATGAAAAATGACTTTTAGGTTGTCTATATATATGTTAGTATCAATTCCTAAGTATTTAAAGTATATTAGATGTAATTTAGAGTCATAAGGGATCTTTTATATCCAGCCAAGTCCAAAGAACTTCTATCGACTAAGTTTTCGTATGAGTTGATAGAAAGGTCAAGTTTAAATGACCATATATCTTAAATTATAACACATTATGTAACCCATAATATATTAAATCGAAGATCTTTGAATTATCTTTCAAATGCATCCAATTTCGCCTTAATTAGAGTTCTGAGTAAAAAGTTATGACCATTTTAGTGAAAGAGTGCAGAGCTATCTGAAAGTCCGCGACATGGACCCTTTTTGGATAAGTAAATGACTTCATTTTTAAAAACAATTTAAGAGTACTTTTATCAAAAAACCTTAGGGGTCTATCAAGGTCTCAAAACGCATAAACGTTAATTTTCATAATCAAAACCCTTGCCCTTCACTCCTAAACATAAAAGCTCAAGAATCATCAATAAAGTTATCAAGTTAGGGTTAACTTTTAAAATTCATCATTAACGTAAGCTATTCTTCATAAATTTCAAGCTACCCAACCTAAATTTCTTTATCTATTCATGAATCTCTGATAGGATCTTAAATCATAACCTAAGGTTTCAAGAGAATGAATTTAAGAATTTCCATGAAAGAATTTATTGACTCTTCTTCTTCAAGAATTAGGGTTCTTCATTAAGAACTCTAAATATTCTAAGTCAAGAATTCAAGAATCAAAGAGAAGTCCTTCAAACAATGTTTTTCCAAGTTCATTCACTTTAAAAAAATAATGAAGATCAAGAATTTTCTTCAAGAAAACTAGTATTCATCAAATTTCAATTGTAATATCAACTTTCCAAGTATGTAAGGCTAAAAACTAAAGCATGATATTGTTCTCTCATGTGCCCCGTAGATGTTCATAGAGGAATTGAGAGTTCATGAGTCCCCATACATGTTTTTTGAAGGTTTTCTTAAAAGTTATATTAATTACATGTATTTTCAATATTGATGATCAAAACTTGTTTTGCTCAATTAAATACTTTTCATGAGATATTGTATAAACCATATATGTTATTTTACTAAAAATTTCAAGAATGAACTTAGGAGATAAATCTAAAACCTTGATAGTATGAATGTATTTGCAGTTTATGATGGTGGTGCTGATTGAGAATGTTGATGATGATGTTGATGTGATTATTGTCCCTAGAGTCTTAAAGAGCTTGAACTTAATTCTAAAAAAAATATTCTAAGTTCAAGAGTTGATGATTGATGAAATGAGTTGAGTTAATGATGTCCAATGAGTCTATGTGAAGAGTAATCCTGATGATTGATGTCTTATGAGTATGTTTAGACTTGGGAGGAGTTTTGAGTACTGAAATGAGTAAGAGTAAGTCCTACTCATACTCATTAACTAGGTGGCCAACGTAGGAGAGGATTGGACAGTAAAATCAAATGTTTCCTTAGTCCCAAAAGAGGACTTGATGTTCTTTAATTATGGATCTACAGATGTGATATCCTTTACCCCAGCAAAGTACAGAATGGATATGGCAATGACATTAATTCGTTGTATCATCACCAGCTCATAGGTGATGGTTGTCGATTAGAGAAACTCCCAGATAGATTCCTCACTGATAGTACTCTGATGTTGGGTTGATGGTATGAGTCTTGATTGATGTTGATGATTCATTGTCTACTCTTTATTCTTGCTTTAGATAGACATTTAACATTTTGATTGGTTATTATTCTGAGTTGATGTTGTATCATATTATTCAATATGTTTCTATTTTATTCAACCATCTTACATACCATACATTTCATGTACTGATGCCACTTGGCACTGTATCATTTCATGATGCAAATGCAGGTGTTAGAGATCATTAACAAGAGTATCATGAGGATTTGAGACGTTCAGCTGATTGGTGAGCCTTCCTTATTTTGGAATATTCATTTCCTTTATTTTCATCTTGCTTTAGAGTTAGACTTAATTAACTTTACTTTATTTGATTTGAGGTAGCCATGGGTCTGTCATTGGCACCATTTGATAATGATAGAGGCTTCATAGACTAGAGTCGAATGTTGATATTCTTGTTGAGATAGTTTCTCTTTATAGACCTTTTATTTATATTATTATTTTGAGACTAGATGATATATGTCCATTAATTCATTAGTCTTCCACTGATCATCTTAAATTACTAATTGAATGAATGTGATGAGGCCAAATGGTTCGCTTGGGGTCTAGCAATAATCTCTAGGTGCCTGCCACATCTAGGGTACCCTCAGGAGGCGTGACAAAACAAGACATGGATACTACCTTATTGGAGTTGAAGAAGTTGGTAGTTGATAAGAAGGTGGAATTCTTCCCACAAAGGGGAGATGGAGTATTCGTTATTGATGGGCTATCAAAATACAATACTTATGATGCTTAAAACTTGGAATTTTATGAGTTCTCAATGCAATATTAGTAGATTTGATGTGTTTTTATGTTTGTTTTGAAGGATTACATGGTTGACATAATATTTTAGCTGAGTATGCAGAAATTGCTGAAGTAGAGGGTTCGCGAGACCTTTTACGAGCCTTAGAGACTTCTACTGGCCGTGGATATGGTTTCATGTACAATTCCAATGAAGGGTGATTTTTCTGAAGTTGAGTCTAGAACATACATACGAGCTGTAGAAGATTTTATGAGTTGTAGACTTGGTATCGTACCTAAGGATCAGAAAGTGAGGAGTTGCTGAAAAGTCATCAAACAAAACCCCCCATATGGGCCGTAGAAGGGTGTTGTAGAAGTAAGCCCCAGATTTGAAGAAGCAATCCACAAAAGTCTAATTATGAGCCATAAATTATTATACAACCTGAGAAGCTGTCGTAGAGTCTGCCGACCCAGTTCTCCGAATCCATTTTGGTTTTGCATTTTAAAAATTATAAATAGGTTTTTCAGGTTATTTTTCAAAGGGAACATGATAAAATAGTAGGAAAAAAATAGAGAGCTTGAGAGAAACACTTGTAAAATTTGATTTTATCTTTTAATTTCAATCTTGTGATCCTTGGTGAAGAGTTTTGGATTCCGTGTGCTTAATTCTCTTGTGTAAGTGCTCAATTATGTTATTCAAATTCATAAATCTTGCATCTATACTGATCATGAGTAGCTAAATCCACAACCAGGGTTGTGGGAACCATGAAGAACTAACAAGATCAAATTAAATAATTTATAATTCTTGAAAAGCGTACATGTATGTATTAATTAATTCTCTTCGGTTTGAATGCTTTCTAATAGTGGCTTCATTAGAACTCACCTAGTGTTTTTGACTAGATCAAGGTAGTAATAAATAAAAAAAGAGATTAATTAACAAGATTTGATTGATATTTCTAGTCTAATCAATCTAAATGGGCCGAGGGGATGTTGTACTTGAACAATAGGTAAGGGTTAGTAATGTTACACTGCGGGGATGGACCAAATCACACTATGAAATTCGACTCTCGCCTGGTCAAAAAGTTTATTTAACTTAACTTACTGTTCAGCATGTTGCACACTAGAAAAGAATTCGCTTATTTAGTAATACTGAGTAAGGAAATCATGGGTAACACAGTACCCTAGTTACTCTTCATACTGACTTAATACTTGTCTTAGTTTAGAATTACTCTTCATAGTTGTTACAAAAAAAACCTTTAAGGAGACAAGCAAGTTAATCAACCCAAATTGTCTTGAATTCTTCTAAGTCTACCGTATTCCTTGTGGGATTGACTCTAACCTCGATTAGGTTATACATCTTGAAAATAAGAAGATGTAGCTTGGGACATCAAGATTTTGGCGCCATTGCTGGGGAATACAGCTAGACTTGTTTAATTCAAGTAGTTTGAGAATTAATTCCTATTTCCCTCATTTTACTTTTTTGTTATTCTTGTTCTATTTCAGGGTACAGCTGTAGTGTATGCCCAATACGCGAAATTGAGGCAATCCCTTGACTCTGTTTGACCCACAGATCCAGCATACTTAGAAGGATGGCCCAAGATATGCAAATCATGTAGCAAATGCAGCTTTGAACCGAAATGAGAATAAGAATACGAATAATGCAACCCACTTCACTTTAAGGGTATTGATCCACAACCATAGGACTTTATTACCAAATCTTATCAGTGGAACCAATATCGGTTGAACCCTGGATATGGATGTTACTGGAGCTATTGTGTTACTACCACTACCAGTTGACACAAAGTTTGTGTTTTTAAGTGGGTTGGTTTAGATGCTACAAAATTGTGGACTGTCATGAGCCTACTATCAGAGGATCCGCATAGTCATCTACACAATATTTGTGTTTGTTTATAACAGCGTAATAAAAATATAGAATCTATTTATAGATGTTGTGGGACTTCATGTATTCCCATTATCTCTAACAGGCAATGTAGCAGTAAGGCTATCCGAGCTCTCACATAGTTCGATCACCAATTAGACTGAGTTGTATAAAGCCTTTTTAGAGACGTACTTCTTGGTATCGAAGAAGCTCAAGTTGAAAGATCAAATCAAAAATTTCGAGTAACTTCCTAGAGACTTGATTAGCAGTACATGGGAGCATTTCACAAAATACTTGAGGAGTGTCCATGACCAAAAAATTATTGGTGATGCATTGGTGGAGATCTTCTGCCATGCCCTGGATACAAATAGCCAAGCATATGTTGTACCATCATAGGGAGCATGTTCTTAGATCAACCAATTACGGAGATTGCTAAGTAACTGGATATGGTGACCAAGATGAATTGTGCATGGGGTCCAAGGAATAGGCCTTTTACCAAAAGCTTACGTGTTGTCAACATAAATTCGGTGCGATCAAGGATCAACAAGGAGATCATGCAAGGGCTTGCTCAAAATATTACTAACATGAAGGTGCTACTAAAGAAAATATAGGAACTAATTAATTCTAGAGGCAACTATGGAGGTTGCTACGACAGGCATAAGGGATAGGATAGATATGCAGATTGGGATCGCAAATATGGCTACAGGAATGGACATTATGTTCTACTACACAATTGTGATATCGGTGCCAATAGTTCCAGGATTAAGGAGATATTTGATCGATTGTTGAGAAAAGCTGACACATAAGATGAGACCTTGAGGGGGATTAAATCTGACTTCTCCACATAAATCAGAAGATCATATCTTATTACGTTACTAACAAATGGCTAGAAGCAACAGTTTGGTCAAGTATCAACTTAAATCGACTAGAGTCAAAAAGGCACATTGCCTAACAAATCAACATAGAACCTAAAGAATAACGAGCAATATAAGATGATTATTACTCATGGTGAAAAGAGTCCCACTTATCCTTCCATGACGGTTAATGATGATGGTTGGGCACTTGGTGAAGTTTGAGTACACAAGTTGTTTATGTTGTGCCACAATAATAAATCAGGCGCTGCTTGAGAGGCAACCCAAGGTAGATACTTGCGCTTAAGGACCCAAGTAAGTTCTTTCTGACCCTTGTATTATATTTTGCATTTTTTGTGTGCATTAAGGATAATGTACCTCTTTTTCGATGAAGTGTGGGTAGTTATAGGCCTTAGTGAAGTCTGAGTAGCTTTAGCCTATAGCTAAACCAAATTTTGAATCCTAGGGGTTTTCTTGCCTATGTTCTTTTTCCCCATGGATATTTAATTTCAGTTGTATTAGCATGTTTAGGATGTGTAGGTAGTATTGATAGCATATAATACTAATATCTATGGCATACATATGTTTTTGTATTTTTTTGTGAAAAAATGATACCCAACAAAATGTTGTTAGTTAGTCTTAATAGCAACTATGCATGTTTGGTTATTGACAGTGCTTGTTCTAATAAGTGAGGATACAATTGAGATAAAAAGCATGATCTGAGAGTTTGTATTGATAGTGTAATCAGTGTCATGTAAGTGTGAGCCTACTTTACTAAATTCATATATCGTGTTACAATTCAGAACTTACCCTGTTACTCTGACTTAGACTGTAGGTTAGTTGAATAGGAAAGGATCTTAGGTTGTTATTCATAATAGTCTACTTAGCCTAAATGACCAACCAAATATATGAAATATCCCTTAATCCTAATCTTTGAGTGTTACATGTTTTTCCTTTTTTTTTGTAAAAACCTAAGTTACTTAACCTTATTTGATGAAAATCCTAAAACTGGCCCTGGTCCTTTCTCGAACATTGTGCACCTTGGCTGAGGCAAAAAGCCTAAGTTAATGGGAGCTACCGAAAGTGGCCCTAGTTCCTAGGTTGGATATTGTGCACCTACTCAAGCCAAAAGCCTAAGTTAAGGGTGGCTAGTATAAGGGTAAATACAAAATGAGGGAGAGAATTAGTGATACATAGAGAAGGAGATAAAAATATGTGTTGGGTGCAAGAAAAATGAGTGATGCCTAAACAATGAGCTAAAAAGAAAAATGATGTGAAAATACAAGGAGAAAAAAATGATAAATAAGAATAAGGCACCTGAAAAAGTTTAAAATAGGAGAAAGGGAGAATGAGATGAAAAATAACAGTTTTGGTCGAGCAAAAGTGTATAAAAAGGCAGTGTCAAGGAGGGCCTTTAGACACTATGTTACCAAAATGTCTTACCAAAGACCGTTGAGCCTAACAAGCTAGTAAAGTCCTAAAGTGATCATAGTCTAAGTAGTCAAAGGTTAGCCATGAGTATAGGGGCAAGCATAAGGTATTAAGCATGGTATTTGAATGTCTCTTTGAAACTCCCCGAAAAAAGTGTTCGAAAATATGCCTCAAAAATATCCGGAATCATAATTTCTATATATCTCAAAATTTATGCGTGATATCGAAAATCCAACTTTATATTACTAGTTAGGGGGTCAAATTGAGTGAGAAATGGTCTAACCCAGATTTTAGAGCAAATGATTCACAATTTTAGTTTTTCAAGTTTGCGAAAACAGTGGGCATTCACTCCCCTGGCGCGAAGCGCCAAGGGTGCGCCCCTGTGTTAATTTTGCTCAGGTTTTGTATTCCATACAAGGCTTTTGGGTCTTGGGCCCAAGCCTTCCCATGCATAAAATACTTATACTTAGCCTTATTTCACCCTCATATCATTCAAGACATTCCCAAATACTCACTCACACACTTAGCCAATTTTTATCTCCTATATTCAAGTCTCAAAACTTATCCGAATTTCAAGGTTCTCATTCAATCTTCAATTCTCCATCTCCAATCTTCCTCAAGGGTTATCTCAAGGTCAAGGTATGTGGGCTTCTTTCATGTATTCCTTTCACCCATGATACCCAAACTGTCTTTTACCCTAAATTGCATGATTTAAAGTCGATTTACTCATGGATCTCATCTATTATGAATTTTACTGCACACTATGTCGGATTTTCATGAAATATGTTTTTTTAGCATGTTTTGAGCTATGAATCTAAGGTCTGTTGTGAGATTTGATGATGGGTGTTGATGTGTATTGCTTGAGGGTGTTACCAAGTATCTATTGATCTTTTTACAATGAATTTTATAGCATAACTGCACTCTTGAATTAATGGGGCTGATTTCTTCACAATAACTCTTCTCATATATATTTCTTTGACATTCAGTGACAAATGTTCCCAACGGGGAGATATTTAAACGATACAAAAAAAGTGCTCAAAAATGTTCCTTGAAAGTGCCCAAAATATCTCAAAATTCGTGTGTGATATTGAAAATCCAACTTCATATTCTTGTTCAGAGGGTAAAATTGAGTCAGAAATGGGTCTAATCTTGATTTTAGAGCAAATAATTCACAATTTCAATTTTCTAATTTTGCGAAAAATAGTGGGCAGGCGCGCCACTATGTTAATTTTTCTCAGGTTTTTTGTTCTGATGCAAAGCTTTTGGGTCTTGGGCCCAAGCCTTCCTATGCATGCAAATACATATACTTAGCCTTATTTTACCCTCATATTATTTAAGATATTCTCAAATATTCACTCAAACACTTAGCCGACATTTCATCTCTAAAATTCAAGTCTCAAAACTCATTCGGATTTCAAGACTCTCATTCAAGCTTTAAGTCTCTATCTCCAATCTTCTTCAAGGGTTCTCCCAAGGTCAAGGTATGTTCTTTTATCCTAAATTTGATGATTTAAAGTCAATCTATTCATGGGTCTCATCTATAATAAATTTTACTGCACATATGTTGGGGTTTCATGAAGTGTGGTTGTTTTAGAATGTTTTAAGCTATGAATCTAAGGTCTACTATGAGATTTAAAGATGGTGTTGATGTATATTGCTTGAGGGTGTTACCAAGTATCTATTTATAGTTTTACATTGAATTTTCTAGCATGATTTCACTCTTGAATTGCATGGTCTTACACTAGCACTTTACACACGCCAAGTGTTTGATAAAATATTCGGATTATAATTTCTTGAGGAATTGAAGGTTCTATGCATGTCTTATGAGTTGGATGACTATATTATGATGAAATGAACATATGTATATGGTTTTCTTCTATATATTGTTAGAATGTGACCATTCCCAACTCGGGGGTTGCATGCTAGGTAACCATGTCGAGGGATTTGTACCTTGAGAACCACATCGAGGGATTTGTAACTTGATAACCATGTCAGAGGGTTCATACCTTGTTCACAAAGAGTGGTAATGTGCAACAATCCACCAACCATATCGGGGGGTTTGTACCTTGATAACAATATCGGGGGATTTGTACCTTGATAACCATATCGGGGGGTTTGTACCTCAGTCACCAAGGGTGGTAAGGTGAGATGATCCACCAACCAATTAATAGGGTTGGTACCTGAATCATCAAGAGTGTTAGGATGTGACGATCCACCAATATGATAGTGGTCTCTTCTTGTACATGTATTATGTTCTATATAAGCATGATTTACTACATAGTATCTCATATACATGCCATATTGCTATATGCTACTCATTGCCTATGCTTATGCATTTCGATTATGTTACTTACCTCTTGTTGCATTGGGTCCTACATACTTAGTACATTAAATATACTAATGCATATTGTATGCCTACATGATGTCAGCATGTAGGAACTAGAAGCCCACTTGAGCATCCCCATCCATGTGGCTAGTACGATTTCGCTTAAACTTGTTGGTGAGTCCTCTATTTCAGGGAGGTTGCTTGTTGTATCATGTTATGTTCTAAGACTACCTTTCTTTTTTGTAAGTGTTAACTATGAGGGTGAGCTCGGTAGCTTGTCTTGACCCCCATTCTTATCTATATGGTAGAGGTGTTGTTGGACATGTCATGTGTAATATTATGAGCTTTGACTCTCTCTTGACTCTTGATGTTTAAGACATGGAAGTTGTCCCTTAGTCCCGTTTTCCCTATTTACTCTATTGTTATATTTTATTACTTTTGCGACCAAGGATATATAATGATATGTTAGGAGGCTTGCTTGGGGTCCCTTCGGGTTCCCCTTGCACCGTATCACGTCTAGGCCCTAGGTTTGGGTCATAACAAACTTAGTATAAGAGCTCTAATATGTCTCAAGCTACTCAAGATAGTGATATAACGAAGGTGGAGGTTCACAATGCACTATGGGCAATGGCCAATGGGGCAATAAATTGGGCAACTCACCTCAATCAACAAGTGAGTGCTCCCGAGACTTCAAATGGTAGGAGGTGGGGTAGTGAGGCCAAGAGGACCTATTTTTGGGGTAAGTTTCAAGGTTCTTAAGGTAGAGATAGGGGTGGTGTGGTGCCTTATGTTAGTTGCCCAAAATGTGATAGATGCCATGATAGACCATGCTTGAGAGGTACCGATGCTTGTTATGGTTTTAGAGAGTTAGTTCATAAGACAAAAGGATTCTCCTCATAAATACAACAAGTGTAAAGGGGCTAACAATGGGGTAATTCATTATAGATGTCTAAGGTTTGGGTGGAAACATGGTGGTAGATGTTGGAGGAACATGGGTACATGCTTTGGATGTAGCCAGATGGGCCATAAGATTCTAGATTGTCCACATACTCACAACAAAGATAGGGATGGTCGACCACAAAAGCAAGGTGGTCATGGTGATCAAGGGGCTCCAAGAGGGGATGAGGTACCTGACATTGCTACTGGTATGTTGAAATTTCTTTTGGTTCTGATGTGTATGCCTTGATGGGCCCGGGTGCTACTATTTCTTTCATGATTCTTTGTTGTTGCAAGTAGGCTTCAAGTGTGCCCTGTGTTTATGTGAACATTTGGAGTCTACCCCTTTGTTGAGTCTATTGTTGTTAGAAAGTTCATAGGTATTGTTTTGTGTTTACATAACATTAGGTCTTGCCTTGAGACTTATTGGGTTTGATGTAGTGGATTTGGATGCCATACTTGGGATGGATTAGTTGCATAGATGTTGTACTTCTTTTGATTATAGGGCCCGTAGAGTTAGATTTCAATTCCCTAATAAACCCATCCTTGAGTAGGAGGGCTTGTGATCAATGAGTTAGTGAATGTCCTTTTCAATATTTTGAAATTGGGGTGGTGTCTTTTTGTTTGACTTATGCACCAGTTATGCCAATAGGTCTCATAAATAGGGTCTTTGATCCCTACCTTGTTAGGTTTGTGGTGGTCTCTGGTGATGAAGTATTGATTTATTTGGAGCTTATAAACCATTTGGGGGTAGTGTTGTAAATCTTTAGGAAAAAGGAGTTGTGTCGTAAGTATGAGAAGTGTAAATTTTGGTTAAAGGAGGTTACCTTCCTAAGTCATGTGTTGTCAGAGGATGGTATTAAGGTGGATCCTAAGAAGACGAATGTGATTAGAAATTGGCCTAGACCTTTGACTCCCTTGGATATTAGGAGTTTCTTGTGGTTAGCGGGTTACTACCGGAGGTTTGTGAATGGGTTCTCTTCTATAGCTTCTCCTATGACTAAGTTGACCCAACATAAGGCTAAGTTTGTGTGAACCGTCGAGTGTGAAAAGAGTTTCTAAACCTTGAAGGATAAGTTTATGTCCGCTCCTATCTTATCTCTACCAGAAGGATTCGTTATGTATTGTGATGCCGCCCAGATTGGTTTGGGTTGTGTGTTGATGCAAAATGCTAAGTTGATAGCCTATGCTTTTAGACCACTTAAGATGCATGAGAAGGATTATCCTATCTATGACCTTGAAATAGCCGCTGTGGTATTTACTTTATGAATTTGGCATCGTTATTTGCTTAGGATGCATGTTGAAGTGGTTACCGATCATAAAAGTCTCCAATATGTGTTCACCCAAAAGATCTTAGCTTGAGACAAATAAAGTGGTTAGAACTTCATAAGGATTATGATATAAGTGTGCATTATCATCTCGGTAAGACTAATGTTGTGGTCGGTGCTTAATAGGATTTCCATGGGTAGCCTAGTTTATAGTGATGGTGATAGCAAAGGGGTGGCTAGGGAGGTCCACTGGTTAGCCTATTTAAAGGTTAGTTAGAAGTGGTTGATAATGGTGGCATTGTGGTTGTTGATGGTTCAAAGTCTTCCTTAGTTGATAAGGTAAAGGAAAAGCAAAACCTTGATAACCTCCTTGTTAGAATTGAAGGCCTTAGTTAGTGATACGAGGATAGAGGTTTTCTCCCAAGGGGAAGATGGTACCCTTAGATACTAAAGTAGGTTGTGGGTGCCTTGTGTTGATGTCTTGAGAGAGAGGATTCTTGATGAGGCTCATGGTTTTTCCTATTCAATTCACCCCGGGTCTACTAAGATGTTTAGGGATTTGAGAGAGGCGTATTAGTAGGGAGGCATAAAAAGGTACATTGCCAAATTTATTTTTAGTTGCCATAGTTGCCAACCATTCAAGGCCAAATATCAACGACCGGGTTGCCTAACCCTAGACATAGAGGTTCCTACTTTGAAGTGGGAAGAGATTAACATACATTTTATAGTTGGTTTCCAAGACTAGAAATGGTTTTGATTCCATATGGGTTGTGGTTGATAGGATGACAAAATTGGCTCAGTTTCTACCGATTAAGACTACATAAGGGGTTGAAGATTATGCTAGATTATACATTCATGACTTGGTAAGGTTGCATGGGGTTCCTTTGTCCATTATATCGAACTGTGGCACTCAATTCACTTCATACTTTTGGAGGTCATTCCAAAGAGGTCTTGGAACCAAGGTAAAGTTTAGTATGACCTTCCACCCTCAAACGAATGGCCAAGCAGAAAGAACTATCCAAACTATTGAGGACATGCTTAAGGCTTGTGTATTGGAGATTAAGAGTAGTTGGGATGATGATCTTTCCTTGAATTAGTTTGCATATAACAAAAGCTATTATTCTAGTATTGGTATGGCACCCTTTGAGGCTCTCTATGGTAGACGTTATAGATCACCGATTGAGTGGTTTAAAGTGGGGGAGATGGCATGTTGGGTTCGAATCTGATTATAGATGCTATGGAGAATGTAAGGATGATTAGGGAAAGGTTGGAAATAGTCCAGGTGCATCAAAAGTCCTATGTCAAAGTGAGAAGAAGAGAGCTTGAATTCAAAGTTGGTGATTGGGTGTATTTGAAGGTTTCACTCACATAAGGTGTGGTTTGCCCTGGTAAGGAAGGAATTGAGTCCATGGTTTGAGAGTCTTCATAAGGTGTTTGGGAAGGTTAGTGAGGTTGCATACGAATGGGAAGTTCCTTGGGATAAGGATATGGTTCATCTAGTTCTTCATGTCTCTAGGATTAAGGAGGTGTTTTGGTGACTCAAGTGCTATAAGACTCTTGAAGTGGTGGAATTATGGAGGATGGGTTGACTTATGAGAAGGTCCAGTGGAGAAGTTGGGTGGATATGAGAAAGGTTGATTAATAAGGATGTGGTGATCGTCAAGGCCCTTTGGAAAGAATCATCAAGTTGATAGTTTCTCTCGGGGAGCCGGAGCGGCCGTGAAGAAGCAATACCCAAACCTGTTTCATTCTATTCAAGCTTGTGATAACACATCAAGTTCCTTTTCTTTTATGGTTCCAAATCTCATGTTCCAGCCTCTCTAAGTTATTTGCATACATACATGTTTATATTGACAAGGTTCATATTGATTTTACACTTATGTTAAAGTTTTGAAAATGGTCCTTTAAGTGTGTTGTTGCACTCTTACTGGGGTTGATTTCTTTATGACTACTCTTCTTATATACTTTTATTTGACATTCGGGGATGAATGTTCCCAAGGTGGAGATATTGAAATGACCCCCAAAAAAGTGCTCATAAATGTGCCTCAAAAGTGCTCGAAATATCTCAAAGTCCGTGCATGATATTGGAAATACAACTTCATATTCTTGTTTATGGGGTCAAATTGAGTCACATATGGGTCTAACCTTGATTTTATAGAAAATGATTCATAATTTCAATTTTCCATGTTTGCGAAAAATAGTGAGCAGGCGCGTATCTGTGTTAATTTTGCTCAGGTTTTTGGTTCTGGTCCAAGGCTTTTGGGTCTTGGGCCCAAGCCTTCCCATGCATGCAAATACATATACTTAGCCTTATTTCACCCTCATATCATTTAAGACATTCCCAAATACTCACTCAAACACTTATCCGATATTTCATCTCCAAAATTCAAGTCTCAAAACTCATCCGAATTTCAAGGTTCTCATTCAAGCTTCAAGTCTCTATCTCCAATCTTCTTCAAGGGTTCTCCCAAGGTCAAGGTATGTTATTTTACCCTAAATTAGATTATTTAAAGTCAATTTATTCATGGGTCTCATCTATTACGAATTTTACTACACATATGTTGGAGTTTTATGAAATGTAATTGTTTTAGCATGTTTTGAGCTATAATCTAAGGTCTACTATAAGATTTGAAGTTGGTTGTTGATGTATATTGCTTAAGGGTGTTACCAAGTATCTATTGATGGTTTTACATTGAATTTTCTAGTATAATTTCACTCTTGAATTGCATGGTCTTACACTAGCACTTCACACCTGCCAAGTCTTTGATAAAATATCTGGATTATGATTTCTTGATGAATTGAAGGTTCTATACATGTATTATGAGTTGGATGACTATATGATAATGAAATCAATATATGTATATGATTTTCTTCTGTATAGTGTTGGAATATGACCATGCCCTACTCCGAGTTGTGTGCAGGGTAACCATGTCGAGAGGTTTGTACCTTGATAACCATATCAGAGGTTTTGTACCTCGGTCACCAAAGGTGATAGGGTACGACGATCCACCTACCATTTCAGGGGATTTATACCTTGATAACTATATTGGGAGGTTTGTACCTTAGTCACCAAGGTTGGTAGGGTGCGACGATCCAGCAACCAATTGATGGGGTTGGTACCTCAATCACCAAGGGTAGTAGGATACGACGATCCACCAATATGATAGTGTTCTCTTCTTGCACATATATTATGTTCTATATAAGCATGATTTACTACATATTATCTCATATACATGGCATATTGTTATATGCTACTTATTATTTATACTTATGCATTTTGATTATGTTACTTACCCCTTGTTTTATTGCATACTATATACTTAGTATATTCAAACATAATAATGCATACTCTATGCCTACATGATATCACCATATAGGTATCGGATCCCCGCTTGAGCATCCCTATCCATGTGGCTAGTATGATTCCACTCAATATTGTTGGTAAGTCCTCCATTCTGGGAACATTGCTTATTGTCTCATGTTATGTTCTAAGACTAACTTTCTCTTTTGTAAATGTTGACTATAAAGGTGGGCTCAGTAGCTTTTCTTGGTCCCCGCTCTTATCTATGTTGTAGAGGTATTGTCGGATATGTCATGTGTAATGTTATGAGCTTTGACTCTCTCTTGACTCTTGATGTTTAAGATATGGAAGTTGCTCCTTAGCCCTGTTATCCCTATTTACTCTATTGTTGTTGTATTTTATTGCTTTCGCAACCAAGGATGTATAATGATATATTAGGAGGCTTGCTTAGGGTCCCTTTGGGTTTCCCTTACAATGTGTCACGTCTAGGCCCAAGGCTTGGGTTGTGACACTCTTGCAAAAATAAGTGATTTTGCATAGTCCCAAGTATTGAATCTAAAAATATCATTATGAGACAGATATGACACTTCTTTCTGTTAGGGCACTTGCATTGCACTGTTGACTTTATACATACTTTTTGATTGTGGCTTGTTGAGAATTACCTTGCTTGTCATAGCTGCGCTGTCACATGTGTTTATCTGTATTAGCTTGTTGGATAGCTATATAAGGTACTTTTAAAGTGTTGTGGGTGTTTATGCTTGAATTTGATGTGATATATGCCATTAGATTGAGGTCTATGTGTCACTTTGCTACTTATGTAGATTGAGTCTGACGCTTTTGGACGAGCACCAATTTTAAGTTAAGGGTGTAAAGGGCGATTATGTATATCCAATGTGGATCGACTAAGGGAGAGAACTTGATGAAGCTCACAATTCCAAGTATTTGGCTCATCCTGGATCTATCAAAATAGATATTTGAGAGACAGGTATTGGTGGAATGGAATAAAGAAAAACATAGCAAGGTATGTGATGAAATGTGCAAATTGTCAACAAGTGAAGGTGGAACATCAAGGGCCCAATGGTTTGAATAAAGATATCGAGATACCAACATAGAAATGAGAGATAGTGAATATGGATTTCATTATAGGGTTACCAAAGACAAGAAAGTAGTTTGACTCAATATTGGTAGTTGTGGATAGAATGATGAAAACAGCGCACTTTTTTTGCTGGTGAAGACTTCTTATGGTACTGACGATTATGCTAAGGTTTATATCCAAGAATTGGTGAAGTTGCATAGGATACCATTTTCCATCATATTGGATAGAGGTGCTCAATTTACTTCTCATTTTTGGAAGTCATTCCAAAAGGGCCTTGGTACGAAGGTGAAATTTAGTACCACATGTCATCCTCAAATAGGTAGGCAAGCTGAAAAAACAATATAAACATTGGAGGTTATGTTAAGGACTTGTGTTCTCAATTTTAAAGGAAGTTGGGATGATCACTAAAATTAGAGGATATGTTGAGGGCCTGTGTGCTCAATTTTAAAGGAAGTTGGGATGATCACTTATCTCTGATTGAGTTTGCTTATAATAATAGTATTTATTCAAGTATCGGTATGGCTCCGTTTGAAGCATTATATGGTAGGTAGTTTAGATCACTAATAGGATGGTTGGAACTTGGAGAAATGTCCTTAATTGGACTAGATTTGGTGCTTGATTCCGTGGAGAAGGTGAAAGTCATAAGGAAAAGGTTGAAGGCTGCACAAAGACATCAAAAGTCATATGCCGATGTTAGGAGAAGAGAATTGGAGTAGAGTGAAGGTGATAAGTGTATTTGAAGGTTTTCCCAATGAAAGGAGTGATACCTTTTGGCAAGAAAGGCAAATTAAGTCCTAGGTATGTAGGACCTTATTAAATAGTGAGAGAGTTGGAAAGGTAGCTTGTGAATTGGGTTTGCCTAGGGAATTGGCTATGATTCATCCGATGTTTCATATTTCCATGAGAAGAAAATGATTGGGTAATCCTAATTCTATGTTCCATTGAAAGATGTGGACATTGGGGAAGATTTAACTTATGAAGATGCATCAGTTGAGATTTTAGATTGCAAGTAAAGAAATTGAGAAACAAAGAGGTTGCATCTATCAAGGTATTATGGAGAAAGTAACGAGTTAAAGTACTGCTTGGGAAGCTCAAGCATATATGATGAAACAATACCCTTACCTCTTTCTTTGGACTCAAGCCTAAGGTATTTAATATGATCCATTCTCTCAAATTCTCACGAATGCGTATTTCTAGTTAAGATGCATGCATGCATGATCATGAAACTGTTTTTAAATGATATTTGATGCGTAAGTTTGATGATTTATGAAAATTATGATTAAGTTATATTTTTTCATTTATGCTATGATAATGGATGTATTTCTACTCTATTCAAGCGTAATGCTATCTCATTCGAGGACGAATAATTTCAAAGGGAAATAATGTACCACCCATCAAGTTTTAGACCTAGAAAACAAAAGTACAAACAATTTACGGATGGATAGCACATAGGGCCAGTTTACGGCCTGTAAAAGATTCACAGGTCATAGGTGGTATCGTGGAAAGTGCCCAATGAAAATGAAAAATTGAAGTATTTATGAAAGTTGACTTATTAAATATCAGACGAGTCATATATTTGCCCATGGCCTGTAAGTAGGTCTCATAGGTGGAGGCCTTGAGGAACCAAAATTTAGCTAAGTCTAGGATCTTACGACGAAGGGCTCTATGGCCCATAAGTTCATCTATGAATCGTACTACATGCTCGTGGGTCTGAAGCTCCAATTCTAGTAACTCAACTTTTGTGACACCTTCACCTACGAGGTAAGATAAGAGTCGTAAGTCATTCCACGGTCCATAGGAGGGGTTTCACGGATGACTCTGACAGTTTTGAAATAAAGGGTGTTTTTTACTTTTACGATTCATCTAAGTCCTACACTATGTCACTTTAACTACCTTAACTACCCTAACTTACCTAACCTCTATAAGGTCCTTTTCCTAACTCATTCAGAGTTTTAAATTCTTAAAATTTCTCTCAAGGGTTCTCAATAATTCTCTCACTATGTCAAGGGTTCCATTGAAGTTAAAGCTTGAAGATTGACCAAACCTTTTCTAGATTTTCTTCTATAATTATAAGGATTCTACTTGAGGTATGTAGGGCTTCATTCATGGATTAGTTTCATCTATGAAGCCTAATCCAGAACCTCTCTTTTTATAAAAAAATATGATGATTTCTTATGGGTTTTAAGCTATGGTTCCCTATGCATGAACTATAATTCATATATGATGATTATGACTAATAATACATGAATTCTAATGAATTCCATGATCTATGTGATTTTCAAGAAAAATTATATGATTTTTAAGTATGCAAGATTAGAGCTTAATGACTAGATGTGGGTTCCTTTGTTAATGATCTAATTTGATTTCAATTACATGTTTTATATTTGAAACCTACTCAATTGCATGATTTTAAATCAAATGTTCATGAGCCTACACTTATCCCTAGTCTCCTAGATAAAGCTATGTATTTTTATGACAATGGCCCCAACTATGAAAAACATGTTTTAAATGATGATGATTGACAATGGTGATGCTATGATAAAGAGAGTGATGAAAACCCTAATGTTTATGATTATGTTAAGGTGGGAATGTCTAACACACTATGATGAAAGCAAGTAGATGGACTATTCTTATGACATGACATTTTATAAAAAATTATAATACTATTTGCAAGTTCTAAAAGTATGGTTTTAATGGAGTATGAACTATGTTGAAAACTATGTATATGCATGTTTTATGTATTTCGTGGGATATGATATTGCACCGAGCAGACTTGTGTGAGGAGGACTATCCCCAAGGGTCCTTATATAAATCCTTAAGTCCCACAACTATGTGCCACCATAGGAGTGATGTTCATGTTTATTCCTTAAAGGTATGCTGTTGGATCCAATTAGCATAAATGATGGACACTTACTATACTAGGATAAAGCCTAAAGGGTGGGGTAAAATGATGGTTCTCACCATGCTAGGATAGATTCTATAGGGTGAGGATCGAGTCTACCTTGGCAAAGTGAACTCCTCTTAGCTCGATATAGAGTGAACATCGAGATTCCATGTAATAGTCTACATGGTTGTATAATTGTCGATTATGGTCTTATTCCCACATATGTATGGTAAGGATAATAATGGATTTATGATGTTTTCAAGTTGCATGCGCCTACATATTTTGTCCTTATCTTATTGATTATGATTATGCATATTGATATTATTGCGATGTCCTTTGATTCACGGCATACCTACAAACTTAGTGCATTTTATAAGTTAAAGCATACTTCTTTGCCTACGTGACCTAACCATGTAGGGATAGACGACAAAGAGATTATTCCATTTTGAGGCTAGCACTCAGATTCCTAAGCTTAAAGACTTATTAGTGAGTTCTCATGCTTCGACACAAGCCCTTATGATGCTTTCCATTTCGTTTATGTTGAGACTTTATCTTTTACTTTTGATGTATATCTTGAGGTGAGTATTAAGCTGTGCACTAGACCCTGCCAAGATCTATGATGTAGAGGCATAAATTGGACAAATGAATATGATGTATTTTCATACAATTGCTTATATATGTTTTTGCCTTCTTAATCTCTCTTTATGCTTATTCCACCTTATAAATGCTTATATATGAATACGAAGCTCAGGTGGGATGCCTTTGGGTATCATATTTGTCATGTTGTAGCTAGACCCTAAGTGCGGGTCGTGATCGTCCTGGCTGCTCAAATCTTTTTCCAAGGAAATTGTTGATTCTATCTTACATTCTAAAAGTGCCAAAGTCTTGTGGTCTAACCTGGAAGATAGATTTGGTCAGGCTAATAGTGCTAAATTATTTTAACCCCAAAAAGATCTAAATGTTGTGGTTCAAGGGAACTTTGGTATCTCTACTTTATTTAACAAAAATTAAAAGCTTGTGGGATAAATTAGATGCTCTTAACACGTTTTCTGCCTATAACTGTTAGTGTGTTCCAGTCTACCCAAGAGAATCTGCATCCTTCCTTATTGGTAATGCAGGAACAAGGAGGTTCAATGAGTATAAAAATCATCAAGAAAATCCTATTAAAAAGGACTATCTGGTTTGTAACTATTATATGAAGATAGGAAATACTATTGAGTAATGTTATAAGTCTCATGGTTTCCCCCAAGATTTAAAGTTCACTAAGTCAAACATGTTAACAATACTTTTACAATAAGTTCTAGTTCTCAGTAGGGTTTTGAAAATGCTTCATACCTGAGTTCTTTGAGTGAAGAAAATGTGGCACAACTTCTACAGCTTTTGAAAAATCTGAATCAAAAGAATGAAGTTTCTACTGATAGTGCTACAAATGTGACTTGTTCTGGTATAACTAAGTTCTTTAATTCTTATGCTTACTTGTTTAAAGGTGACAATTATTCGTGGATATTAAATAGTGGAGCAACTAAGCATATGACTTTTAATAGAAGTTTTTTCTCTAGTTGCAATCCTTTACTTGAACTTGTTGTGGTCACTCTTCCTTATTCTCATAGAGTAAAAGTTACTCATTCAGGATCTATTTATTTTTTTATCTAATCTAATTCTAGAAATATTCTTTACATCCCTTCTTTTAAATTCAATCTTATTTCTATTCACATGTTCTATCAATACTTCAGAAATATGCATGTTTCCCCTGGCACTTGTTTCATGTTATAGGACCCTTCACTAAAGATCCCTCTAGTGCTTAGTAAAGAACAAGGAGGTCTCTATATTTTTAAGTCAAGTCAACCAGTACTTTCAACAAAGAATCTACCTAGCTCAAGTCTGCATAGTTTATCTTTCTCAAGTTCTAGTCCAAATGTCATTACTTCCTATTCTAGTTTTTTTTATTTAAATTTAAAAGAAAATCTATAAATTAGGCCATATGCCACTGAGTAATATGAAGAAAGTTTCTCTAATTTCCATATCTTGTTCAAAATTATCTTCACCTTGAGTTATTTGTCATATGGCAAGGCAATGAAAGTTATGTTTTCCTACTAGCACTATTACTACAAAAGTTGCTTTTGACTTAATTCGTGTGGATACTTGGGGACCTTATAAATCTATTACACATGATGGTTTTAAGTATTTTATTATCATTTTTGATGATTTTAGTATAACTACCTGGACTCACTTTCTATGCACTAAATCAAATGTCTTTCCTGTTCTATAATCTTTTATTTCAATGATAGAAAGGCAATTCAATTCCAAAGTTAAGATAATCAAAACTGACAATGCTTTTGAATTAGGCAATGACAAAGTTCAATATGATTTTTTCATTTCCAAAGGTATTATTCACCAAACCATTTGTTTTTACACCCCACAATAAAATGGAATAGTGGAGAGAAAGCACAAACATCTATTAGAAATATCAAGAGCTCTTTCATATCAGTCTCATCTTCTTATTTCCTATTGGGGTGAATTCTTGTTGATGACTACTTACCTTATCTATAGATTTTCTTCTAGTGTTTTGAATTTCAGAACTCATTTTGAAATTCTGTTCAAAACTAAACCTACTTATTCTCTTTTAAAATGTTTTGATTGCCTATGTTTTGTATTTACTCTTCCTTTTCACAGATCTAAATTTGATCCTAAATATTCACCTTATGTGTTTATAGGATATCCTTATGGAAAAAGGGTTACAAAGTCTTGGATATAAGAACTAAGAAAATCTTAGTTTCTAGGGATGTAATTTTTCATGAAGAGTATTTTCCTTTTTTCTGTACAATCTGATTTAGATCTTGAATTATTTCCTTTTGTTCCTAGGTTTTCCTCTGATTTTTCTTTGTTGCTCCCCTGCGCATGCAAGTGTACATGGTCTAACAAGTAATATAGTGGCCCTAATTAAGGAACCGGATTATCGAACCTAAGGGATTTAAATGAAATCAGCAACCAATCCATGTTATCACATTTTAAGGGCTTTTAGTAAACATATTGGGAGATTTATGCAAAAAAGTTAATTAACTAAATTACTTCTAATCTAAATTGGTTTTTGTTGTTAAGATATCAATTAATGAGCAATTACAGGATTATAACCTTAACTACTCTGTTTAATCTCAACATTTGCACCTATGTCTAGATTCCTGACTATTGATACACGGGGTTTAAATTACCTAAATAGGATTGCATACCTCTGTGGCCTACTATTATTGACTGCCTAACTATATCATTGAGCAGGGATAGACAGACCAATACAAGTGCTTTAAAGTTATCTTCCCATATTATGAACCAAGCTAGGTGCAAGGGTAATTGTCACAGATTTCTCTTACACGAATCAAACTAGTTTTTACTGTACTCTATTCACTTCAACATCTCTCGAATTTAGAGTGAACAATGAATTTACTGAAACACCCCAAAAATGCCCAAAAGTGTGCCTCGAAAATGTCCATAACCATAATTTTTATGTATCTAAAAATGCGTATATGATATCAAAACTTTGACTTCATATTCATGAACAAGGGAAACAATTAAGTAGGAGATGGGTATAACCCTAATTTTAGAGGACTCGTAGCAAAAAGTTTGATTTCCAGTGGTAAACCCCTTGGCCGCGATGCACCAGGGGCAAGAATCACTGTTAATTCTTACCTAAAAATCTGCGTCAGCCCAAGAGCCTTGGTGTCATAGTCCCATACCCACATATGCATGAAAACACTTATACTTAGCCATTTTTCAACTCTAAATCACTCAAGACCCTCTCAAAACTCTCTCTAACACTTAACCAAATATTTCATCTAAATTCAAGTGTCTCAAGCTTAATTTCGGATCTCAAGAATTCTATTCAAGCTTCAAGTCTCCTTCAAGATTACATCAAGAAAATCCAAGTTTGAAGTATGTGGGTTTCAATCAGTGGGTCCTTTCACCCATGGTGCCCAATCTCCCCCTTTTATAAAAAATCACACGTTTTGAGTTGAATCATCTATAGGTATCTTTTATTATGGATATTAATTATAAATTATGTTGGGGTTTAATGAAATATTGATAGATTATACAAATTTACCTATTTTAAGCCTATACTATGAATTGATTTTGTCTATTGAGACTACGCATGTTTTGAGCTATGAAACTATGATCTACTATTAGATTTGATGATAGATTTCAAGGTATCTTACATGAGGTTTTTACTATGTGTTGGTGGGTTGATTTACATTGAGTTTTCTTATATTACTTTATTCTAGAATTGCATGATTTTGAACTAGCATTACACACCTGTCGAGTGTTTGATAAAATATCTTGACAAGGATTGATGAACTTTTTGATCAAATATGTATGCATTTGAATTTATGAAAATTATCTATAGTGTTGCAAGTTGACCACACCTTGTCGGGGGTGCCATGCTCGTACTACTATGTTGAGGGGTAGATACCTTGACCACTTTGTTAGGGGGTGCCATGCTTGTACTACTATGTTGAGGGGTAGATACCTTGACCACCTTATCAGGGGGTGATATTCCTGTACTATCATGTTGAGGGCTAGATACTTCGACTACCTCACCGAGTGGATGGCATGACATGGATTCCAAGTAATAGTTACTTGGTCTATGATTACGATCACTTACCATATATATAATCTATATTTGCAAGTTATATGATTTATAAACATGTATTACTTCAAGCATTGATCATTCATGCCATATCGATATTATACTTATCCATTGTCGATGACTATGCATTTTGATTATGTTGTCTTATATCTTGTTGCATTGCATCCTACATACTTAGTGCACTCAAATGTACTAACACATTCTATATGCCTATGTGATGTTACAATGTAGAAATCAAAGTACCTTTTGATCATCCTCCACGAGGCTAGTTCGGTGCTTTGGAGATAAGCCTTGGTGAGTCCTCAAATCCAGGGGCACTAGCTATGCTACTATTACTATTTGATATCTTTTCATGTTGAACACTTCAGAATATGAGGGTGAGCCTGTAATGTGTCTTGGCCCCTACTCCAATCTACATTTAGAGGTGTTGTTGGAACAAGTGATGTACTTATACTTTGAGTTTCACTTGTTTATGCTTTATAAATATCAATACATTCCTTAGTCTCGTTTCTTTTACTTACATCTCTTATTATTGTTTAGTTTGCCTCCGCGGCCAAGGATGTATGTCTGATATGCTAAGAGGCTTATTTGGGGTCCCTTTAGGTTCCCATTAACAATGTCACATCTAGGCCCTAGGCTTGGGTCGCGACAAACTTAGTAATAAAGCACTAGGTTGTTAATAATCCTCGGAATCTAATGCATCACATCAATTAGAGTCTTATTCATGGTCGTGAAGTTCACCACAACTATGAGTGAGAAGCTATGAGGCATTTTAGGAAATGTTTCCCTTCATCATGATCTATGTTGTACTTTAGAAGTAAGGTAAGGCTTTTTCCTCTAACAAATGTTCTTTACTATTCTAGATCATGCCTATTCCAAGAGGAAGACTAAGGAGAGACCATTCACCTGAGGAGTAACTGGCCCCTCTTGCTCCTCAAGCTCCTCAGGATGGGGGAGTGGCCCATGATGAGTTGTGAGATACTATCACCATGTTGGCTCATTCTATGACCAACCAAATCAACCAAGGGGCCCAAGCTCCTCATGCACCCACTCCGGCCTCAAGGGTGGGGGATTTTACTGGGATGAATCCACTGGAGTTCTATGGGTCCATGGTGGATGAGGATCCCCAAGAATTCATTAATGAGGTGTATAAGGTGTTGACCATTATGGGGGTTAATTAAGAGAAAAAAATGAAGTTGACTGCCTACCAACTCAAAGGGATGGCTCATATTTGGTTCACTCAATGGAAGATGGAGAAGGAAAATGACAATGTTATCCCTTGGGAAGAATTTAAAGCGATATTTCTCAACCAGTTCTTTCCTATTGAGCTAAGGAAGGCGAAGATGATGGAATTTATGAACCCAAAGCAAGGGTCTATGAGTGTGAGGGAGTATGCCCTCAAGTTCAACCAACTCTCCAAGTATGCCCCATAATTGGTTCTGCCGAGGTCAAGGATGAACAAATTTACATCGGGTACATCAAACTTGTTAATAAGAAGTGTCATACCACCATGTTAATAGGTGATATGGATTTGTCTTGCCTCATGACATTTGTCGAACAACTAGAGGGTGAAAAGCTTAGAAAAAAAAGTGGTGAGTCTAAGAAGGCTCGTTTTGAAGGTGGCAGGTTTACTCAAGGCCATAAGTTCCAAGGCCAAGGGTCTTTCAATGCTCCTAATAGAAGGTTTGCTAATAACAACCCAAGGCTCCAAGTGGTGGTAGTGTGGTGCATAATCATATATGCCAAAGGTGTGGTAGGAACCATACTGGTCCCTGTTTGAAGGACTCCAATACTTGCTATGGATGTGGTTAAGTGGGTCATAAGGCGATTGATTATCCTCGTGCTAGAAACAAAGGATAAAGATGGTCGTCCACATGGCCAAGGTACGAATGCTGGTCAAAAAGGAGAGAAGGCCAACAAAGGGGTGCTCCAAAGCAAAATAGATTTTATGCTCATCTAGGGAGACAAGGGGTAGATGAGGTGCCCGATGTCGTCACTAGTATATTAAAGGTTTTTGATTTTGATGAGTATGCATTGATAGAGCTGGGTACCACTCTTTTATTTATTACTCCTTTTGTTGCCAAAAAGCTTCATATTAGTCCTAAATTATTGTCTGAGCCTCATGAAGTGTCTACCCTCGTTGATGAGTCCATTATTGCTAAAAGAGTAATAAAAATTATCTCATGTTCATTTCGCATAAAATCTTACCTTGTGATTTTGTTAAATTACATATGGTGGATTTTGATATCATTCTTGGGAATGGATTGGTTGCATGCATATTATACTTCGATTGATTGTAGAACCCGTAGAGTGAAATTTCAATTCCCTAATGAATTCGTCCTTGAGTGGGAAAGTTGTGATATGGTGGTCAAGGGTAGATTTGTTTCTTTTCTTAAATCCCAAAAGTTGATTTCTAAGGGTTGTCTCTATCATTTTGTGAAGGTTAGGGATGTTGAGTCTAAAGTCCTTCCTATAGAGTCAGTTTCAGTGGTTAATGAGTTCCTTGATGTCTTTCCCAATGAGCTTCTTGGTGTTCCTCCCGAAAGAAAAATAGATTTTAGTATAGACCTCCTTTCGAACACTCAGCCCATTTTTATTCCCCCTTATCGTATGACCCCGGCTGAGTTGAAGGAATTGAAGGATTTGTTGGAGAAGGGTTTTATAAGACCTAGTAAATCACCTTGGGGTGCACCGGCGTTATTTGTGAAGAAGAAAGATGGTCCTCTTAGAATGTATCTTCATTACTGGTAACTTAATAGGGTCACCATAAAGAATAATTAACCTCTAACAAGGATTGATGAACTTTTTGATTGACTTAAAGGGGCTAGTCACTTTTCTAAGATTGATCTTCAGTCCAAGTATCACCAAGTAAACGTGAGGGAGTGTGACATTCACAAGATGGTTTTTTGGAATAGGTATGGGCGATTTGAGTTTGTGGTTATGTCCTTTGGGCTGATAATGCATATCATGCCCCAAGTTGACGTTAGGGCGGACTGTCACCCTTGCCGATAAGGCTTGGGAGAACCAACATATATTTATTCGCTTGTATACATATTATAATTAACTTTCTATGTTTGGCATGCTTATAGGGAGATAAATGGTAATAACAAGCTAAAAGGAGATGCGTATAGCTAGGCCATTAGGGCCACGGTGCCTAATGTACGAGACATGACCACACTTTAGTTTACATAGTTTACAGAGCCTCTAGTCAAGAGAAAGTATCCATAAATATTCGGGATTGGCCCCGTCTGAATTAGCTATATAATATAAACATATAAACACAAGATACGCATAAAGCTCCGGAGCAACCTGGAGCTTGGTAACGGCAACTGAATGTCCTGAACTCTACTGGGAAGATCTATTAGCACCTGTACCTGCAGCATGAAATGCAAGTCCCCCGGAAGGGACTCAGTACGGGATAGTGTACTGAAAATGTAAGGCAACAAATATTGTACATGAAATATAACTCAAATGAAATTATGCACTAATTGCGGATAAGAGACAACCTTTAATTATACTTTGAGATCAAGTACATTATGTTCTTTATATTGCTTTACCTTTACTGTAAAATTTGTACTGTAAAATCTGTACACAACTGTACTCAAATGACCAACTGATCAGTGGTGAACTGTATCAGGATCGTCCCTATGCTAGGTTCTCAATGAACCCCCTCAGGCTACCACTCATAAACTGTATTGGGATTGTCCCTATGCTAGGTTCGCAATGAACCCCCTCGGGCTACCACTCATCAAAACTGTATACTTAATCTTTCAGTTTCCT
>JAOTQJ010000002.1:9396125-9423926 GCA_025642045.1 Solanum sejunctum | reverse complement strand
GGGGGGGGGGGCGGGGGGGGGGGGGGGGGTTAATTGATTTTATCAGGAATTCATCTACCAATAATATTTTTAGGCCAATTCAAAAGCAGACATTGAAGACTTCACCTTACCCATTTCAGATTTGTGTACAAAACTTTTTGAAGGCTCCACCACTACAACAAGAGTTCACGGTTGACTCAAAGTTGTATCTATCCCCACTCTGGCATCTCACCTAATGCTGTTGAAGAACTAGTTGGTGACAAACATAATGGAGCTCCTAAAAATTCTCCATCCCAATCTTTAGTTTTGGCTGAAAGAAAAATTTTGGGGAAGTGAAGAAAAATTTCTTCGTCTCAATTGGAAATTGATGAGAAGATGAGTACTATTTTTGATTAAAAAACACTATAATAATTTTTATTTGCATATCATATAATTTAATTTTTTAATAAAATATAAATATTTAAATATTAGTTTTTAGCAAAAAGTAATACTTTCTTATTGAGAATTTTTTATAATATTTTATTTATATAATGTTAATTCCATATATTGAAAACAAATAGTTTTAATTATCAATATTCAGATCTAGAGAACACATCTTAATATTCAGATGCATCTTCTAATCTAGACATCTTGATTTTAATGCATATCTTAATATTCATATGCTTATTTAGATTCAGACATTTTAATGTTAACTGACACAGATGAATCCAAATTATCACATGCTGCTTGTCAAAAGTATCTCACCATCATTCCTAAATTTCATAACTATTCCAGCATCTGTATTGATAGTGACATTATATTTCTTGCTTCGTGACTCAACAAAATTGTACCCTTTCATTACCCAAATAAAATAATTCTGGATCCCATATATCATTATTGTAGTGATTTATAGCAAGTAATTTCCATTTTCATGGGTGGTGCAATAGCTAAGCAGTCTGGTAATTGCAATTTCATAATATTTTATTCACTTAGATCAAATGTCATAATCAAATTCTATACCCTTTTCCCTATTTCTTTTATAGCCAATGCAATGGACCTTCTCATGAACAACTAGGTTTTTGAGTCTCCACAATGCAAATATCTAGAATAAAATCATAAAGTAACTTCCATCTTCTCAAATAAAGTGCAAACATTTAAACTTTGGGTGGTGTCAAACATGCACTACATCATAATCTTTGCTTTTCATATCAACGCCAAAGTAAAACACAGAAAAAGTCCCCATTTTCCACTATAATTAGCAGGCACCGTGTTACGACCCAACCCATAGGGTCGTGTGATCACCTACCCTAATAACTAAATAGAAGAACCCTTAAACTCCAACTAATTAAATCATGCGAAAAATGGAAGAAATAGTAAATAATTACTGAAAAGATCTATAAATTTACCAAGGACGAGATTAAAATTCTAATTTAAATTTTTGAAAACACATCTAACACCCCAAAAGATTCTAGACAGAACAGGTACAAGATCTTCTAAGACTACAATGTAAAATAACCTAGTGACATAGCTTCCACCATCAAAAAGGAAGAGTACAAGCTATTGGAGATCTCCTTCATCTAGGAACTATGACTGACCCTGCAACTGGACTATACTAAAAAAAATATGGCAATAATAGTATTAGTACAAACAACACATACTGATAGGCACCATCAATCAACCCCTGACCCAAAAATTACACCTAAATTCATCCCTGTAAGCATGCAATAGGGATATTCAACACCAAAATTGACACTACGTATTGTAATACAGGTCAAAACCTAACCCCTCTATTCCTTATCATAGAAATTCTCAGCAACCCATAATTGCTAACTCGGTCTATTCATTTAGCCCTTCAGTTAATTGTTATCAACAATGTCTGGCATAGAATATTTGGTAACTCATTTTAAAGAATGCCACATTAGATGGTTTCAGACTTCTTCCCTCTACCCGCACTGTCCCTCCATGGGTGGACCTATCGCTCTATGCCAGCCTCGCCACAACTGGGTTTCACCACCAGAATGGCCTTCTCATAAATAGAACTTAGGTTTTTTCCCATTAAACTTTTGGTGTGTTGGACGCTGACCATATCAGACTCGAAGTCATCAGAATTCTACTTAACAAAACCTTAACTTCTCTCCTATCGATCCTGCACAACCTCATTCCTGCTTATAGTGTTCTTTAGTAATTTGAAACCCCTGTAATTGTTACATTTTTTTTAATATCGCCCTTTTTCTTGTATAATGGGACCATGGTACTCCACCTCCATCATCGGGCGTTTCTGTTATCTTAAAAATAGCATTAAATAACCTAGTCAATCATATCCATACTTTCTTGTATGTGCTCTTCCAAAATACCAATAGAATATCATCAAGTCTAGTCGGTCTACCCTTGCACATCATGCCAATATGATGTTTAACTTCTTCAACCTCAAAACATCTACAATACGCAAAGTCTCAATGTATTTTTGAGTGCACCAATTCACCCAGCACAATATCTTTGCCCCCTTTTTGTTTATGATTTTGTAGAAGTACGCTTACCATCTTTGCTTAATGGGGATCTCCGCCACCAACACCTTTCCTTTCCTCATCCTTAAAGTACTTCACTTGATCTAAGGAATGAGCCTTTTTTATTTCTTACCTTCACAAGCCTATACAATTTCTTATTCCCACCTTTTCCCCATAGATGATATATAGGCATTTGAAAGTTGTTGTCTTATTAGCCGTAACTTCTAAATTAGCTTCTATCTTTGTTATCTTATAAACTTTCTTAAGCTACACTTCTCTTACTCATCCATTTACTCCACCAAATTTGTATAGGAGACCTTCTTTGCTTTCATTTTTTCTTGGACTTCTTATTTCCATCGTGAATCTTGTGGATGCCCACCAATTTACCTTTTGATACCTCTAGCACCTCTGTCGTAGCTACTTCGCTAAAGCAACTGCCTATTTTATTCCACATGTTGTTCACATCCTGCTACTACTCCAAGCCTCCATACCACTAAACATCCCCCAAATCTCCCATGAAAGAGAAAGATCCAAGCCACGTCATTTAATCCTCGGTCAGTCTTATAAGACCTTATTCCTCCTATCCCTCTTAATTTCCAAGTACATCACCAAAATCTTATGTTGGATAGTGAGATTATCACTCAAAATAACCTTGCAATCTTTACAAAGGCCTCTATTACCCTTCCTAAGACATAAGTAATTTATCTTAGATATCATGCTTTGAAAGATGACCAAGTGGTCTTTCTCCTTGGAAGGCATGAGTTAGAAATTACTAAGTTAAAATCTTTAGCAAAGTCAAGAAGCAAAGTTCCACATCCATTCCTCTCCCCAAAACCAAAACCTCTATGAACATCATCAAGGCCACTAGAAGGATCTTATTCCTCGGTCAGTCTTATAAGACCTTATTCCTCCTATCCCTCTTAATTTCCAAGTACATCACCAAAATCTTATGTTGGATAGTGAGATTATCACTCAAAATAACCTTGCAATCTTTACAAAGGCCTCTATTACCCTTCCTAAGACATAAGTAATCTATCTTAGATATCATGCTTTGAAAGATGACCAAGTGGTCTTTCTCTTTGGAAAGCATGAGTTAGAAATTACCAAGTCAAAATCTTTAGCAAAATCAAGAAGCAAAGTTCCACGTCCATTCCTCTCCCCAAAATCAAAACCTCTATGAACATCATCAAGGCCACTAGAAGGATCCCCGATACGGCCATTAAAATCTCTCCTAATGAAAATCTTCTCAATCTTATTTATACCTCTTACAAACTTATTTAAATTATCCCGGAAGAGCTGTTTGGCCTTCTCATCCGCCCACCTAAGGAGCATAAGAGCTAATAATGTTCAAAATAAGTCCACCACTTACTAAATTAATCGTCATCAATCTATTATTGATCCTTCTAACCTCGTCTACTTACTCCCTAAGGTCACCATCTACTAAAATACCTATACCATTTCTATCTTTGAGTCATCTAAGTATCGTTTCTTAAACCTATCCACATCCCATGCTTTGGTAACTACTCATGGAGATTTTTGGATGCAAACTATATTAATCTTCCTCCTTTTGAGAATCTTCACCTACTCTGTTGACCTTTCTATCAGCAATCTCTATATTCTGCAATCCTACTCTCAACTTATAAGGACTTGTAACCCCTATATCACTACTATCCATTGCTTCCAGCCTCAATTGAGGACATGACCCTAGTCCACTATCATTCACCAAAGCCATTAGATAGATGTTAGTTACTCCAAAAAAAATACTTGAAACTACTAAAACAGGTTTATAATCTGAAAGACTAGGCAACATACAACTATAATAAAAAATTGGAGAAAGCAAAACAAAAAAGTAGAAGATCAAGCCATAGTGAACTATACTATTAGGGGTCATTTGGTTTGAATAAAAGTCATGATGGGATAAGTTATGCTGGGATTAGTAATGATAGGATATGTAACAACCTGGCCCAACACTGTGAAGCATTATCCGCTCTTGGGCCTAGCCTATCATGGATTTTCCCTCTAGGCTCACCTCAAAAGGCACCTCATAATATGTAAACCAGTCCTTTACTTATCTACCCTGAATCTCTCTTATTTTCTGCCGATGTGAGACAGCTCATCTCATGATGGGTTGTTACATACATCCCCTCTATGGACTCAGCGTCCTTGATGAAGTTTGCCCCACCGCATGAGATTCACCTAAACTCAGTACTGAGGTTTGCCCGCCTCACTAGGATTCGCCTAAACTCAATTGAACTCTAGCCTTACACCGACAAGGTTGACACAAGAGTGGCTTTGATACCACTTGTAACGACCTGACCTAACACTGTGATGTATTGTCCTCTCTTGAGTCTAGCCCATCACGGATTTGTCTGTTTGGGCTCACCCCAATAGACACATCATAGTGTATAGATCAGTTCTTTACTTATATACTCAGCATGTCTCCTGTGTTTTGCCGATGTGGTATATTTCATCTCAACATGAGTTGTTATAGGATAAGTTATACTGAGATTATTTTTTATTAGGTACTTGTTGCATAAATTTTAAGAATATGTTGATTGTTTACAAGAATACCCTTCATATTATTAGTTTTTAATGTATTCTCTTTGCTAGCTTTACTTATTCAATATTTATTTTTAAAATAAATCATTCATCTTATATAGCTTAAATATTTTTATGTCTACACTGTATGTATTTAAAATAAAAATTTCTTCTTATTTAGTTTAAAAATAGAACTTCTACTTTTAAGTTTGTTAAAGTAAAAAAGGATTAATGAAAAACTAAAAAATTTAAAAAAAAATAGTCAATAAAAATTATATTATATAGTATAATTTTTTAATAGAAAAATATGAAGAAAAATCATAAGAATAAGGAGTGAAGGTTGTGAATGTTATTATATATTGTATTAAAAATAACATAAATATACAAAATGAGATATTAAAAAAGGTTTAAAAGGATACTTTTGTAATTTATCTTTTTTATCCCGGGATAAGTTATACCAAGATTAGTATACCCCCAAAAAATAGGGTTAACTTATCCGGGTGCTATTTATTGGTCCCGAGATAAGTTATCCCAGGTTTGCAAACCAAACATTAATTTAAGGGCCGCTATATTTTTATCCCGGGATTAAATCCCCTTATCCTTCACACTAGATGACCCGTTAATAAAGAAATCAATAAAAATAGTGAAACAATAGTTTGGACTATACTATAGTCCAGAAGAAACAAGAATATGCATAGGAGCTACACTAAAGTAGAAAAACCTGCAATTATGGAGATACTTCAAAACGAAATCAGCAACTACTAGTTAAGAATGTTACAACTTCTTAGTAGATGATTACGACAAAAAGCAAGATAGGTACATAGAAAGATGGCAGAACTGTAAAGAGAAACACAATGTACTTTTTAGGCCCCAAAAATCTTGCCTGACATGTAAAGAGGGAAGAAGCAGAACCTAGAGTGTTGGCTACTGCTTGAAAAATGAAATTTGGGAAGACGCAACATGGCTCATCTTTGACTGAGCTGTGCTGGCCCCAGAGTCGAAGACTGCGCATTCCCATAGTTACTACAAAATTTGTCACTAACAACCATGAATAGATTGTTTCATAGATCAAACCAAGAAAGCTCTAGAGTTCCTCCACTCCTGTAGTCATGCAACGTAGACTAGTGCCTTTGCAAAGTGGCCATCGATTAGATCAAAGATGTCAGAGATAATGAGATCAGTGCAAGAGAGAAGTCGGAGAAAGGTGTCGCCAGAAATTAGATCGAAACCACTGGATATTAGATCGGTGCGAGAGAGAAGTCGCCAAGAAAATATGTCACTAGAAATTAGACCAAAGTTGCCAGAGATGAGATTGGCACGCGAGATATTTCATTGGAATAGTCTTGGAGTATTAATCTAGTCTTTCGAGAGATTTCCTTGGAAGACTATAGTGAAATCAAAACATGCAAATAATTCGAAGAAAATTTATAAAATATATTAATATAATTTGTAATTTGATTCTACAAATTTTCTTTGAATCATTCGTAAGTGTTTAGCTTCACTATAGTCTTCCAAGGAAATCTCTCGAAAGACTAGATTAATACTCCAAGACTATTCCGACGAAATCTATAGTGTGCGGATTTCATTTCTAGTGACTTTGATATAATTTCTAGCAACATCTTTCCTTAGTGACTTCTCTCTTGCACTGATCTCATCTCTGGTGGCTACGATCTAATTTTCGATGACACCTTTCTCTGACAACTTCTCTCTCACATGGATCTTATCTCCAACACCTTTGATCTAACCTCTGGCCACTTTCTAAAGGCGGCAATATTTGTTGCAGGACTACATGAGCGAACGAAGTCTAGGGCTTTCTTGGTTTGGTCTATGAAACAACCTCTTCACAATTGTTAGTGACAGATTTCATAGTATCTATGGGAACGCAGTCTTTGACTCTGGAGACAATGCAGCTCAACCAAAGATAAACCAAGTTGCGTCTTCCCAAATTATATTTTTCAAGCAGTATCCAGTACTCCAAGTTCTGCCTCTTCCCTCTTTACTTGTCAGGCAAGATTTTTAGGTCTTGAAAATTGTATTGTGTTTCTGTTACAGTTTTGCCATCTTTCTAAGTTGATTGGGAATTTCTTTGTTTTCTACCCCTCTTGCTTACTTGCCGTAATCTTCTACTAGGAAGATCTAAAATTCTTAACTTGTAGTTGCTAATTTCCTTTGTATGTAATCTCCATAATCACAGGTTTCTCTACTTTAGTGTAGCTCTTGTGCATATTCTTGTTTTAGGCTATATTATTGTCCAAACTATTGCTTCACTATTTTGATTGATTTCTTTAATGATAGTATAGTTCACTGAGCTTATCTTCTACTTTTTTTCGCTTTCTCTGATTTCATATTGTTGTTGCACGTTGCCAAGTCGTTCAGATTATAAACCTATTTTAATAGTTTTGAGTATTTTTTTTGGGAGTAGTTGACATCTAATTTCTTATTATAGTTGCATCTTTTTTGGTGAACCTACTAAATGGCTTATGTTTCAAGAATTAAACCATTCGGAGACAACAGGCTAATATTAGATGGCTTGAAAAAGGAGATGCTAATACCAAATATTTCATGCACCATTAATGAGAAAAAGAGAAGACTGAATATTCAGAGGATCCAAAATAGGTGACCCTAAGCTTCATTATATTGACTGTCTTGATCCTATTATTTATCAACAAGGTAACATTATGTTATCTGCCACGCCACATTAATCAGAGATTTGTGAACCAGTGTTTGCTTTTAGCCCTTACAGTGCACCTGGCCCTGATGTTTTCGGGGGTTCCTTTTATCAAAATTGCTCAGATATTATCCAAGATGTATGTAACGAGGGCAAAGCTTACCAAATTTTATACAAGTACATGCCTCATTCTTCTACCAAAAGTGAAAAATCCTTCATCTTTAGCCTCTGTAACTGCTCCAACAAGATCATCTCCAGAATTTCGAGTACCAGGCTAACTCATCTATTACCTAAAGTCATCTCAGAAAATCAGTCAGCTTTTATTAAAGGAAGATCAATCTCCGATAATGTTCTTCTAGCCGAGGAGATCATCCAAGCTATCAACAAAAAGACTTGGAGTGGGAATATGGTGATCAAACTTGATACGACAAAAGCTTATGATAGGGTAAATTGGAATTTTCTTATCGCTGTTATGAGAAAGCTTGGGTTTTCTGAGAAATGGACCAATTTGGTTTGGAGATCCATCTCTAATGTTTGGTACTCAGTGTTGATAAATGGTGTTAGGAGAGGTTTTTTCCACTTTACAAGAGGAGTTAAACAAGGAGATCCTCTTTCTCCTTCTCGATCAATTTGTTCTTGGAGCAGAAGTACCATCAAGGTTACTCAACCAACTTCCTTTTATTAATCAATTCAAAGGATTAATATGCCACTACAAGCTCCTCTTATCACTCATCTTGATTATGCAAAATATGTGGTGCTTTTCTCTTCTGCTAACAAGAAATCCCTAGAAGCTATTATTAGGCAACTTCAAGCTTATCATACATGTTCTGGTCAGCTGATTAACATTGATAAAAGCTGTTTTTTGGTCAGTAAAAATGCCACTGTAAATCAGATTTTGAGAATCGAAGATATTACTGGGTACAGGCATGAAAAATTTCCTATAACTTATTTAGGGTGCCCCTTGTACATTGTAGACAGCTTGCTACCTATTATGGGGACATGGTTGATAAAATCATTAAAAGAATTACAGGTTGGCTAGATTTGTTCTCACGGGGGAAGATTTGTTCTGATTAAGCATGTGTTACAATCTCTTCTTATTCACCTATTGTTTGCTGTAGAACCCCCAAAAGTGGAGAGACATATGGCTGGATTCTTTTGGGGTCTTTAGAGGGTAAGCAAAAGTACCATTGGACTGCTTGGAACAAGATGACGTATCCAATTGATGAAGGAGGCTTGGGACTTATGAGACTTCAGAATGTCAGTGAAAGCTTGAATATGAAAAGATAGTGGAAGTTCAAAACCACATGCTCCTTATGGTCTAAATTTCTTAATGCCAAATGTTGTAGGTTCACATCCCCTGTTGCTGAAAAGATTTAGCCTACTCAATCTCTCATCAGGAAGAAAAGACCTTGTGGATGATTAATGGAGGAAATGTGAACCTCTGGTGGGCCAATTGGACTAACATGGGAGTGATAACTCATATTATTCACATCCAAGACCCAACTATGAATACTAAAGTTGTTGATATTATAAACAACGGGGTATGGAATATCAAACATATACATTTTCCAGAATTCTTAGCTGAGCACATTCTATCTTTGGAAATAGGGGAGCCAAACACAATTGATATTGCTATTTGGACTCCAAAAAATAAAGGAACATTCTCAACTTCTAAAGCATGGAATCTAGCAAGATAGAGAAAAGAAAAGTCTCGTTTACTATGAATCGATCATATTCTGTTTACTGTTATAGAATGATAAAGTTGCAAGTTCCTGAAGCAGTAGCAAGTCATCATACCTTGCCAAGAATGCACCCATTTGTGAAAGGTACGCCAGCCAATGTCCTAGAATGCAAGACCTGACATAATTTGAGAGATTGAGGACCAGTTTCTTCAAGCTTCCTTTCCCTCTCGTTCCATATATTGAGTAGTTCTTTTGAAGGCGATGTTCCAATTATTCTAGGATGAACTAAACCAGGAAATCTTACACCTGTTTGTGAGATTTCAACAGATCTTATTACGATTTGTTATGTATGTTTTCCTTGGATATGGTGAAAGAAGATTTATTTGTGACCCACATTAAAAAGTGCAAAAATAAAACTAGAAAAATCATAGATTTGCAAACTTAGCAAAGTAAGTTTCCAGAGAAGTCGTAGGGATAATTGAACATGTTACCACTAGAAAGTGAGACACATTTTTTTTTCAGAACTTATCCACTTTAAAAAGAAACAAGATAGAGAAAGATGACTACTAGATAGAAGAATAACAAGAAAAAGTTAAGAAAGAAGAATAACTTGCCTGTTATCTGTCAGGAATAGCTGCATAAACTATGAGGTGCGTCAAAAGTGATCTCTCGAAAGGAAAATTTTCCATTTACTGAATAGCCTACGGGCATGGAAATCAATCATGGTTATAAACTTGAAAGCAATATCCGAGCATCTATCCAATTATTAAATAACATATCCTTTAAAACTACATTCAAAATGAAAAATATTTTAGTATGTTTTTGATAAGGGATTTTACAGCTAAGGAACATTGTAAGTGAATACGGGAAAAATATCCAAACCTCATAGCCAAAACTGCAAGACATCAACTGCTAATCTGTCAAATCCATCTGCTTGGCAGAGTGGACATTCCTTTTCTCCTTGGTTGATGGTTGCTTAAGAAGATGGTTAAACACCATAATTAACTTGGCTCAACTTAACCTACAATTATTTTATGAAATTGAAAGTCAAAATCTCTAAATGAAAATCTTTATTCTATCAAAGTTCAACCTTTCTCAAATTAGTCAAGCATATTCATCTAATGATAGAAAATATGTCAACATAGAGAAGTTCAATCAGAAAATGAATTAACTCAAATCTCCATTAGAAATAACAAAGATAAAATTTCAACTTCAATAAAATAGTCAGATCAAAAACTCATTGAATGCTAAATTTTAACAAAGTTCACTCCAAATTAGATCAAAAAATCAAACGCAAGCACCCAAACATGATTAAAAAAGAATTGATAGTATTAATGTTAATAAAAAAAAACTCACTCAGACATTGAATCTGTTGCTAGGTTAGTAGCAACATCTGCCTCTACTATATCATAAATTATGTGATATGTAGCTAAATCTACATAGTCATCACCATCAGCTAAAAACTATTCGAGTTCTTGCTCTTGGTAAGGTTCATTCTCATATACGTCTTCTATCACATCTCCCATATCATATAAATCTCTTGGCTTTTGGATGGACAGCAATACTCCAACCTTTATTGACAATATCATCCACATAGTATACCTATTGTGCTTTCGATACTTCGATGTAAGGCTCATATTCTTAACATTCACCAGTGTGAATCAATTTACCAAAATTAACACAATTAAGATTTCAACGCTCCTTTTCATACCGTCTATCTTGAGTAGTATCAGCCCATTTATAGTTGAAAAGAACAAGCTTGAATCGTCCATTATAGTTAATCTCAATAATATCTTCTAACTTCCCATAATATGGTAACTCCACTTGCCTTAATTTTCATGAGAACTACTAGCAATACATGATATTTTATAGGTTACGAAAACTCCACTATTTTGTGTTTCCAAGAGTTCTTGTCGAGTCAAAGTTCGAAATTTAGACCCATTTATGTTATATGTAGTGACGCTTCTTGCATTTACGTATGGACCTCATGGCAAAAACTTTAGATCAGTAGACATTCTATCTATTTTGTTCGGACTCATAGTATAAATTAAAAAAAAGGCTTAGTAAAATTAACTCATCAATCAAATATAAATAATAACAAATAATTGTTTACTCACCCGCTTTGGGAACCAATCAACAAATTCTTTATTAACTCTCTTCTCTATCTCTATAGGTGAAGGTCTTCTTCCCCTTGAACTCCTCTTTATTTGTTGTCTAAATTCTCTATATGAAATAATTGAATTAATGTTAAGGAGCATGACTATCCTATTTCAAACATTACAACTACAAAAGAACACAAAGTTTATAAGAGTTACTCACTCCACAAATGATGTGACTATTGCACAATTCAAAAGAATGTATCGATGAGCTAGCAGTTTCTGCATAGGAGTTAAAGTTTACTTTCCCGAAGCTGATGTAGGTTTACCTAATTGAGGAAACATAGTCGACATTCCAGAAGTCTGAATGTAGTTTAGGTCATCAGGGACACGCCTAGGTCTATTGAACCTTGTCTCAATATCCTTAGTCTATTGAGAACAAAAGGTAAGAGTCTCTTCAGCTACGTGACCCTAAGCTATACAACCTTCTGATTGTGATTTATTCCACACGAAGGGCTTCAAATGGCCTAATACCCTGGAAATATAAGAGGCAGTAAGTTTACGAAGTATTTAATCATAACATACATATCATTAAATTAGAAATGTCAATGTTTTCGGAAACTAAACATCTTTAAAGTAGAAATGTTAATATTTTATCACTCCACGGGATACATGTTTCGGTAAAGCACTGGACCTCCAAGTTTGCTTCCTCTAGCAAATGAACAGATAAATGAACCATTACCATAACAATGATGGAGGAAATAGCATCTCTAAGTGTCAAAGTGTGATTACAATCTGCTCCTGGAGAATATCAAGCTCCAAAACATTCAAGATTTTTCTAGATAGGGATTAAAAAATGGAGCAAAATTCCACCAAAACAGTAACTACATGATCTGGCAATACATTACGAATTGCCAATGGTAAAAATTGCTCCAAAATTATATGACAACCATGACCTTTCAACTCCAGAATTTGTGTTGTACCAAATCAACATAGCTGGAAATGTTACTAGAGTAGCCATCTGGTACTTTAATATTCTTCAAAGCTGTAAGAGACAACTTTTTGGTGTCCACCTTCTGTTTGACATCAGTCATAAGTGAAAATAGAGCAAGGTCATATGATCCATTATCCTTCAGCCAAAGATCACGCCTTATGCCCATTTCTCATAGATCCTTTCGGGCATTATCATTATATTTTGATATTGATTTATCTTGGAGCAACATACATATAATATTGTCACATATATTCTTTTCAATATGCATAAAATCTAGGTTATGACACAACAAGTTAGACTCCCAATAAGGAAGTTCAAGGAATATACTTCTCTTGTTCTATTGTTTAGTTACTCGTCTAGATCTTCCTTTGGCCAACCAACTCTGCTCCTCTCCCTTCCTCAACTTGTCTCAAAATATCCAATGAGGAAGGTTGTGTGGAATCAAGAAGACTAGACAAATGCTGTAAGTAGTACTCATTGTTCCAAAGGAATTGAAACCATCGCTAGCAAGGCCCAACTGAACGTTTCAAGGATCAGAAGCAAATTCAAGATGAGTTCGATCAAATGTCTTCCATGCCTCACCATCCCTAGGATGCCTCATCAACCTATCTAACTTATTGTCCAAAGCATTCTATCTCATATGCTCAGTAGTCTTGCAACACATAAATAACCTTTTCAACCTTTGTGTCAATGGAAAGTAACGTAAAATCTTTGCAAGTTCCTTCTTTTTCTTGTTAGGATTTTATTTAGATGTACCACAATGCTTATATGCTTCCAATTCAGAATCACCTTCCCACAATAGCATACAATGATTTTTACACGCTGGTATTGGTCTAGTCAAGGCCAAGTTTGTTAATTGTTTTTTTGGCCTCATAAAAAGAAGGAGATAACTTCGCATTTTCAAATGCATCTCTCAACAAATCTATTATCATGGCCATTGCCTTGTCACTTAATCAACAATAGATCTTTATACGATACAATTTTATCAAAAATTCTAGCTTTGTGTACTAGATCCCTTCATAGAGTGTTTCATTTCCATCTTTGAGAAAGTCACGAAAGTCATCAGTATCCTCCTATGCCCCTCATTTGATATTTCAGTTGAATCAAATGGTTGAGATGTCCCTACAGCAGCTGCTTGCTGCCTATACTGCCCAAATTCGTCACTAATCATTGTTTCTATTGGATTTTCCGGATGAAACATCTCTTGCATTACAACTCTATCTCCACAACACTATAATACCTTTTTCTCACCATGAATATTCCAAATGACATAATTTTGAGGGAATGACTTGCAAATCAAATGATCTTCCACTTCCTCTCTAGCTTTCCACTTGCCAAAACAATATACAGGACATGTGCATTTGATTGTATCTTCCATAGCCGCTTTCTTAAATGCAAAATCAAGAAATTTACCCATACCAAGCAAGTATTCCTTTGAGGTCTGTGGCTTTCCAATCCATGATTTATCCATTGATAAGTAAATAAATAAATAATTAACATGGATAGTTTAGAGTATACCTCTGAAAGAAATTCCCAAAGTGCAGGAGTACCTTTAAATTTGATTTTACATGCAATCTACTCCAAGAATTTCAAATTGCTCTTTCAAACCAAGTCAATTCCACAAATTGACAGAGGATAGAAGAATTTATGAAGAATCCCTACAAATAACTTATCTGTTTATTTGTTTATAGTGAAGGATGGAATAAGCAATAGAGAAAGGGACTTGAAATCCAAAAAACCTAACTAAGAAAGGATTTGGATAGTTCTATGGTTGTGCGTTGTATATGTGGAGAAGGAATTTGTGCCTAAATCTGCTGAACCATGGATGCGTATAATTATTTTAGTTTAAATAAATAAAAGCTTTAAAGTATTTTATGAAAATTATTGTAATTATTGATAATGTGAATTTTCCACTCTTATGTATAGGTTTGAAATTAGAAAAAATGTTTAGGAATTAAAAATGTGTTTTCGGACGCTAATTACCTTTTTCCTCTATTCATCTATTTTAGGAAAATTTTAGTGCTTACTAATTTTAGGCTAACAAGCTATATCAATGGAAAAAAATATGCAACTAAAAATTAAATGATATCATTAAGTAATACATTTAAGGTTGCGTGTAAAATTTCAGAAATCAAATTATTGAACTGAATTAAATTTTTTAATAATTAAATATTTGGTATGATATTCGGGAGTAAGTTTTTAGAAATACAATACTGAAGTTTGTGTTTGGTATGAGACATTAGTACTATTTGGTATTTGGTATTTTTTTTAATACCAAATTATTAAGTTATTTATCTAAGTATGACCATATGTCAACATATATTTCATTACTTGTTAGTATAAATCCAGAATTAAAGATAAATAAACCAAATGCGTAATTCTTTTAGTTGAGTCAATTTACCTATTTTGATGTCTTCTTACCAGTTGATATTCTTTATATCGTGCTTCCACATAGAAAATAGGAACAAGTGGACTCAATATGGTATTACCAAATATCATGCTGAACCAAATTTTGATTTATTGATTATCGAACTATCAAATAAAAATTTTAAAATTAGATATTTGGTATCTACTTTTAACTAAGAGTTACCAACTTGCCAAACTAAAAATTTTAAAATCCCAAACCAAATAGCATATGCTCACCCTTAAATACATTTGATTCATAAGATAAAATCTAAAAGGAAGTATTATTATGTTTAGTGTTTTAAAAGGTGCAGACGTGAGGAAAGACATTTTACCCAGCATTGTATGAGGAGGCGTAAGCCCTGAAACACGGAGCGTAAGTCCTATGACTCTATGGGGCATATATATCTCATATGTCTTTAATTTAAACTTTTATTGCCAGAGTAAATCCTTTAATAATTGTCACGCCTTAGAAAGGCATCCTTGGCGTGGCCGGTACTCAGAAACTATTGCTAGCCCCCAAGCGAAATACTTGGCCTCATCATATTGATTCAATCGTAACTAACAACAGAAGATATCAATGATCAAGAAATTCTTAATGGAAGGCGATAATGATTTGATAGTCAAGGGCCAAAGGCCAAACAATATAGCAATGAGTAAGACTAGTATGAAAGAAACTAGCGAAAACATAATCTAATCACAACTCAACCATTTGGTCTATGAAGCATCTATACATCGGCAAAGTGGTGTCAATGGCATATGCATGGCTACCTCAAAATAGAATAAAATAAATCTAAACTCAAAGTTATGTCACGGACCAAGCCTAGGCCCTAGATGTGACACAATGAATGGAAACCCGAAGGGACCCCAAACAAGCCTCTTAGGATATCAATCATACATCCTTGGTCGCGAAAGTAAAATAAACAACAACAAGAGATATAATAAGAGGGGAAGTGGGACTTAGGGAAATCTTGATATTCATAAAAGCATAAAGAGTTAAGCTCATAGCAAAAGTACATCATAATATACAACAACACCTCTAACTTAGAATGGAGTGCAGGCCAAGATACTTTCCAGGCTCACCCTCATAATAACAATGTTCAACATAAAGAAGTCTCAAAATAGCAAGTGTAATGTAGATAGCGTCCTTGGACTTGAGGACTCACCAAAGCTTATCTTCGAAGTATTAACTAGCCACTGATCAAAAGGTGCTCCAGTCCCTCATGGTAATTAATCATGTAAGCATAGAGTATACGTTAGTACATTTGAATGTACTAAGTATGGGAGATGCAATATAACAAAACATAAGTCAATATAGTCAAAATGCATAATCATAAGAAATAAATATATCTCAATATGACATCTATGATCAATACTCATAATAAAACATGCTTGTAAAATATTCATCTTGCATAATATGTATAGCACACATATGCAGGAAGCGACCTAAATCGACATAGACCAAGTAGCTACAACTTGAAATTCAAGGCATGACACCCTCTCGGTAAGGTGGATGGACATGACATCCTCCGGCTAGGTGTAGTCTACTTCCCAAAGCAAATCAAACATGATGACATGACTAGATGGATCCACTAGTATAGCAAGGGTAATAATCATAATCCTATGGTGGCACATAGCTTAGAGACTAAAGACTTTATATAAGGACCCTTGAGTTAAGCCCCCATCTTAAGCCTCAATTGGTGCTAAGTCAAACCCCACAGAGTACTTGAAATAATCATAACTTGTATAACTTGTAAGAAACATGGAAATATGATATAAGTAGCTCTTGAAACATGCTTGACCTCTAGTAGTAAGCCTAACTTAAACATGAGAGTAGATCATAATCATACATGAACCCTTGCTTTAACATGAATGGCTCACAAGAAGTAAGAATCATGAAATAAGGCTTCAATTGTTATTTGTAAACTCAAAGATACTTTTCATGAATTCAATACATAGTTGAAAGTGCTTAATCATCATATAGTCATTTCACTTATAAATCATGAAATAGATTATCAATAACTTGAGAATTCTTGACTTGACATTTTATCAAACACATGGTGGATTCATGATACTTGTTCAAAATCATGCAATTCAAGAATGAAATAAGATGAGTAAACTTAATGTAAATCAACCCACCAACATGTAGTAAAACCCTCATATAGGGTACCTTGAAATTCATTACATAAACTCAAGATAAAGCATACTTCGTAGCTCAAAACATGCATAGCCCCAATAGACATAATCAAATCATGGTATAAGCTTGAAATAGATAACCATGCATAGTCAATCAATATTTCATAAAACCTAAATATAATTTATGCTCATAAATCATAATAAAAGATACTCATAGGTAATATAACTTGGAAATATGCAATTTTCATAAAAAGAGAAGGTTGAGCTATATGTGTAAAAGGGACCCAATGGATGAAACCCACATACCTTAAACCTTGAATTCTTTGAGGCGAACTTAAACTAGTCTTAGAGCTTGAAATGAATTCTTGAGTTCCAAAATTTAGGTTGAGGTCCTTAGATTTGAATGAGAGAATTGATAGAGTTCTAGAGGGGTTTGAGAGAGGGTTTTATGAGATATAGAGTTGAAAAATGGCTAAGTATGAGTTATTTCACATTTTAGTGGGCATGGGACTATGACCGCAATGCCCTTGGGCACATAGAAAAAACTAAGAAAAAAGTTGTAATGGTCCGCATCAAGTCTGCTATGCGAACCAAACGCGAAGGAGAAAATTATATTGCTCCGTACCCCTGGCGAGTCGCCGCCTGGGCACGGATAGACACTGTTTTTAGAAAAATTAGTGAAAAATATTTCTTGCTATGAGTCTTCTAAAATTTGGATTATACCTATCCCCCACTCAATTTTGCCCCTTGATCGAGAATATGAAGTCAGATTTTTGATATCACGCACGGATTTTGAGATATGTGGAAATTGCGATTATGGGCATTTTGAAGCACATTTTTGGGGCGTTTCAATATCTCCCCCTTGGAAAAATTCATCCCCAAATGTTAAAGAAACATGGCAAGAGAAGTAATCATGAAGATTAAATGCAACAAATGCATTTAAACATCACTTATCAAAAATCTCTATATGAATGTCAAAAATCACCATAAACTTACTACCATGAACATGAATGCATGCAAAATGACATAAGAGCTAAAATTTAATACTTGAAATCATATACAGGACTTAAATTAGTACCTTCGACTTGAGTAGAATGGAAGAGATATGAGTATTGCATTCTCATGTCTGCCTCTACTTCCCATGTGGCACTTTTAACTTGTTGATTCCTCCAAAGGACCTTAACGGAAGCTACATCTTTTTTTCTCAACCTCCTCACTTATCTGTCTAAAATCTCCACAGGGACCTCCTATTAGGTCAAATATCTTCTACAACACCCACAACATCCAAGGTCATTATATCACTTAGGTCATCCACACACTTTCTCAACATGGACACAAGGAAGATTGGATGAACCATATTCATCTTCATAGGCAACCCAAACTTATATGCAACCTTACCCACTTTCCTCAAAATTCTATAAGGACCCACAAACATTGGGCTTAATTTTATTTTCTTGCCAAACTGGACGACACCCTTCATGGGTGAGACTTTTAAGTAAACCCAATCACAAACCTTAAACTCAAGATCTCTTCTCCTCAAATAGGAGTAGGACTTTTGTCTACTTTGGGCTGTTTTCAATCTCTCCCTTATTAACCTCACCTTATCCATGGTCTCCATGACCAAATTCGAAAATAGCAAAGCTATCTCCTTGACTTCAAACCACTCAACCGGTGATCTACAACACCTACCATATAAAGCTTCAAAGGGAGCCATACCAATACTTGAGTGGTAGCTATTGTTGTTAGCAAACTCAATAAGTGGAAGATGTTCATCCTAACTACCCTTAAACTCAAAAAGACAAGATCTAAGCATATCCCAAGTAGTTTGGACAGTCTCTTGACTTGACAATTCATTTGAGGATGAAAAGCCATGCAAAGCATAACCTTTGTACCAAGAACTCTTCAGAAAGATCTCTAAAATTGAGAAGTGATTTGAGCACCAAGATCCGAAATGATAGACAAAGGCACGTCGTGCAATCTAACCAACTCATGGCTGTATAACTTGGTATAATCTTCGGCACCATAAGTGGTTTTGACCGATAGAAAGTGAGTTGACTTTGTCATTCTATCCACAACAACCCAAATAGAGTCAAAGTATTTCTTAGTCTTAGGCAACCCAACCATAAAATTCATGTTGATCTCTTTCCACTTCCAAGTTAGAATTTCTATGTCTTGAGCTAGGCTACCCAGCCTTTGAGGTTCGGCTTTCACTTGTCGGCAATTGTGACATCCGAATATGAACTTGGCAATATCTCTCTTCATACCACCCCACCAATACACCTCCCTTAAATCTTTATACATCTTTGTAGAACTGGGGTGAATAGGATAGGATGAATTATAGGCCTCCTTCAAGATCAAATCCCTTAAGTCATCAACATTAGTCACACCTAACCTACCTTCGTACCTAAGGGCACCATCTGTACCTTGATAGGAAACCTCCACCTTACCATCCTTCACCAAGGCCTTTAACTCTAACAAAGCGGGGTTAAGATCTTGTTTTCACTTTACCTCCTCAATCAAAGAAGATTTAGAACCATCAACAATCACTACACCACCATTTTCAACTTCATCTAACCTAACCCCTAATCTAGATATCCGATGAACTTCTCTAGCCACCTCTTTGCCACTATCGTCAACCTGAGCTAGACTACCCATAGGCACTCTACTTAGAGCATCGATCATAACATTAGCTTTGCCGGGATGATAATGTACACTCATATCATAATCTTTAAGGAGCTTTAATCACCTTTTTTTGTCTCAAGTTAAGATTTTTTAGGTGAACACATATTGGAGACTCTTGTGGTTAGTAAACACATCAACATGAACCTAATATAAGTAATGATGCCAAATCTTTAAAGCAAACACCACGACCGCTAATTCAAGATTATGGATGGGATAATTCTTCTGATGCACCTTAAGCTGTCTAGAGACATATGCTATTACCTTACTATTTTGCATCAAAAACACCCCAAACCAATTCTTGAGGCATCACAATATACCACAAACCCTTCCAATCCTTCCATAAGAGCTAAGATAGGAGCGGAGATAAGCTGTCTTTCAAGGTATTAAAACTCTTTTCACATTCATCGGTCCACACAAATTTTGCCTTCTGTTGGGTCAACTTAGTCATAGGAGAAGCAATAGAAGAAAAACCATTCACAAACCTCCAGTAGGAAATTGCCAAACCCAAGAAACACCTAATATCCGATGGAGTTAAGGGTCTAGGCTAATTTCTAATCACTTCCATATTCTTACCACATGCCCTAGAAAGCAACCTGTTTCAATAAAAATTCACATTTTTCATATTTAGTATACAAGCTCTCTTCTCTAAAGATTTACAACAACACCTTCACGTGATTCACATGCTTTTCCTTACTCCGTGAATAAATCAATATATCATCAACAAAAACCACCACAAATATGTCAAGGTAGGGTTTAAAGACCCTATTCATGAGATCCATAAATATAGTTGGTAAATTAGTGAAGCCAAAGGACATGACCACAAATTTAAAGTGCCCATACCTAGTCCAAAAAGTCGTCTTGGGAATATCACACTCCCTCACCTTAACTTGATGGTATCCATACTGAAGATCAATTTTAGAAAAGTGACCAGCCCCTTGTAGTTGATCAAAAACGTCATCAATCCTTGGTAGAGGGTACTTGTTCTTTATGGTAACCCTATTAAGTTGCCAATAATCTATGCATATTCTAAGAGAACCAACCTTTTTCTTCACAAATAACACCGGTGCACCCTTAGGTGGCTTACTAGGCCTTATGATACCCTTCCCCAACAAATCCCTCAATTTATCCTTTAACTCCTTCAATTTCGCCAGGGCCATACGTATGGGGGAATGGAAATGGGTTGAGTATCGGGAAGGAGGTCTATACCAATGTCTGTTTTTCTTTTGGGAGGAAACCCAAGAAGCACATCAAGAAAAATATTAAGAAACTCATTAACCACTAGAATCGACTCAATAGAAAGGACTTTGGACTCAACATCCCTAACCCTCACAAGATGATAAATGGAACCATTAGAAATCAATTTTTTGGCTTTAAGACAAGAAGTGAATCTACCCTTGACCACCATATCACAACTTTTTCACTCAATGATGGGCTCATTAGGGAATTGGAATTTAACCCTATGGGTCCTACAATCAATAGAAGCATAATGTACAAGCACCCTATCCATCCCATGAATGACATCAAAATCCACCATATCTAATTCAACAAAATCACAAGGCAAGACTTTGTGCAATATGAACATGGGACAATTTCTATAGACTCGTCTTGCAAAAAATGGACTCACCAACAAGGGTAGACACTTCATATGATTCACATAATAATTTGGGACTTACATGAAGCTTTTTGGCAACAAAAGGAGTAATGAAAGAAAGAGTGGTACTCGGATCTATCAATGCATACACATCAAAATAGGAAACCTTTAACATACCGGTGACAACGTGAGGTACCTCATCTATCCCGTGCCTTTCTTATAGAGCATAGAATCTATTTTGACTTGGAGCACCCTCTTGTTAACCTCTCTTTACCCTTGGATCCGCATTAGCACATTAGCCTTATTGATGACCATCCCTACCTTTGTTTTGAGCATGAGGACAATAAATAACCTTGTGACCCACTTCACCACAATCAAAGCAAGCATTGGAACTTCTCAAGTATGGGCCACTGTGGTTCATACAACATTTTTGTCACTTAGGGTGAGTCATCCCACCACAACCACCTTGGAATCTTGGATTATCATTAGCAAATCTCTTATTAGGAACACTAGAAGACCCTTGGCCTTGGAATTTATGGCCTTAAGGAAATTGTCCACCCTTGGAACCTTGGAAACCACTTTTAAAATGAGCACTCTTAGACTCCCACTTCTTCTTTTTCTAAGCTTTCCCCTTTCTAGTTGCTCGACATAAGTCATGAGCCGGGACAAATCCATATCACCTAAAAGCATGGTAGTATGACACTCCTCATTGACCTCGATACTCCTAACACAAATTTATTCATCCTTGATCTAGGTTCAGCAACCAATTGTGGAGCATACTTAGAGAGGTTATTGAACTTGAGGGCATACTTCCTCGAACTCATGGAACCTTGCTTAACATTCATAAACTCCATTATCTTAGACTCCCTTAGCTCGATAGGAAAGAACCAATTAAAGAATGCGGATTTGAACTCCTCCCAATGAATAGCATTATCATCTTTCCTCTCCAATTTTTATTGGATGAACCAAATTTGGGCCACACCTTTGAGTTGGTAGACTGCTAACTCTACTTTTTCCTCTGAATTGACCCCTATAATATATAGCACCTTATACACCTTATCGATGAATTCTTGGGGATCCTCATCCACCTTGGATCCATGGAACTTCGAAGGGTTTATTCTTGTGAAATCTGTCACCTTAGAGGCTAAAGTGGGAGCATAAGGAGTTTGGTCCCCTTGGTTCATTTGGTTAGTCATAGCATGAGCCAAGATTGTGGTAGCATCAAGAAACTCTTTTTGGGCTACTCCTCTTTCTTGAGTAGCTTAAGGAGTGGGAGGGGTCGGCTGCTCCTCAAGAGTACGGGCTCTCCTTAGTCTTCTCCTTGGAATAAGCATGATCTAGAATACCAAAGAGTATTCTTTAGAGGAAAATACATATAACATTACTCCTAAAGCACGCCATAGATCATGAAGAAGGGAAGCATTTCCTAAGATGCCTCAATGCCTCATACTCATAGTTATGGCATACTTCACAACTATGAACAAGAGTCTAATCGATGCAATATGTTAGATTTTTGAGGATCATTAAAACCTAGTGCTTTGATAACAAATTTGTCATGACCCAAGCCTAGGGACTAGACTTAACACGACGAGTGGGACCCCGAACAAGCCTCTTAGCATATCAATCACACATCCTTGGTCGCAGAAGCAAAATAAACAACAATAAGAGATATAATAAAAAGGGAAGTGAGACTAAGGGAAATCTTGATATTCATAAAAGCATAAAGATTCAAGCTTATAGCATAAGTACTCATAATATCCAACAACACCTCTAACTTGGAATGGAACGGGGCTCAAGATACTTTCTGGGCTCACCCTCATAATGGCAAGTGTTCAACATAAAGAAGTCTCAAAATATCAAGAGAAATGTAGATAGTGTCCTCGGGCTTGAGGACTCACCAAAGCTTATCTTTGAAGTATCAACTAGCCACGTGAAGGATGATTAAAAGGTGCTCCGAACCCTATATGGTAATATCATGTAGGTATAGAATATGTATTAGTACATTTGAATATACTAAGTATGTAGGATGCAATTCAACAAAACATAAGCCAATATACTAAAAATGCATAATCATGAATAATAGATATATAAACTCAATATGGCATGCATGATCAATACTCATAATAAAACATGATTGTAAAACTTTCTTCTTGAACAATATATATAGCACACATATATGGGAAGCAACCTCAACTAACATAGCCTAAGTAGATATAGCTTGGAATTCAAGGCATAACACCCCTTCGATAAGGTAGACGAGCATGACATACCTTGACTAGGTGTGGTCTACTTGCCAAGGAAAACCAAACATGATAACATGATTAGATTAATTCACTAGTATAGCAAGGGTAATAATCATAATCCTATGGTGGCACCTAGCTTATAGACCAAAGACTTTATATAAGGACCCTATGAGTCGAACCCTTATCTTATTCCTTAATAGGTGCTAAGTCAAATCCCACAGAATACATGAGATAATCATAACTTGTATAACTTGTGAGAAACATGAAATCAAGACATGAGTAGCTTTTAAAACATGCTTGACATCTAGTAGTGATCCTAACTTGAACATGAGAGTAGATCATAATCATACATGAACCCTTGCTTTAACATGAATGGCTCATAAGAGGTAAAAATCTTGAAATAGGGCTTAACTTGATACTTGTAAAATCATAGACACTTTTTATGATTTCAATATAGACTTGAAATCCCTTAATCATTGTATAGTTACTTGACTTGTAAATCATGAAATATATCATCAATAACTTCAGAATTCTTAACTTGACATTTTACCAAACACAGGGTAGGTTCATGATACTTGTTCAAAATTATGAAATTCAAGAATAAAATAAGATGAATAAACTTAATGTAAATCAATCTACCAACATGTATTAAAACCATCATATAGGGTACCTTAAAATCCATTACAAAAGCTCATAAGAAAGCATAGCTTCGTAGCTCAAAACATGCATGGCCCCAATAGACATAATCAAATTATGGTATAAGCTTGAAAAAGAGAGTCATGCATAATGAATCAATAATTTATAAAATCCCAACATGATTTATGCTCATAATTCATAATAAAAGATATCCATAGGAAATACAACTTGGAAACGTGCAATTTTCATAAAAAAAGAAAATTGACCTCCATGGGTGGAAAGGGACCCAATGGATGAAACTCATATACCTTAAACCTTGAATTCTTTGAGGTTAACTTGAAGTAGTCTTACAACTTAAAATGAATCCTTGAGTTACAAAATTTAGCCTGAGGTCCTTAAATTTGAATAAGAGAATTGATAGAGTTTTAGAGAGGTTTGAGAGAGGTTTTTGTGAGATAAGAGCTAAACAATGGATAAGTATGGGTGATTTCACGTTTTAGTGGCCATGGGGCTATAATTTCAATGCCCTTGGGTGCATAGGAAAAACTACGGAAAAAGTTATCCTGGTCCGTGTCCAATCCGTGATGCAGACCAAATGCGAAAGAGAAAATTGTACTGCTCCGTGCCCCTAGCACGTCGCGGCCTAGGCGCAGATAGACACTATTTCTCAAAAAATTAATGAAAATTACTTTTTGCTATAGGTCTTTTAAAATCCGAGTTATACCCATTTCTCACTCAATTTTTCCCCCTGATCTATAATATGAAGTCGGAGTTTTGATATCACGTACAAATTTTTAGATATATGGAAATCATTATTACGAGCATGCCGAAGCACTTTTTAGGGCGTTTCAGCTACAAAAGAACAACATAACCTTCAAAAGTAGGAGAGGGCTCATGAATCAACACAATGCAAACAAGTCCTCAATGGGGCGGCTGTTAATAACTTTTAATAACTGTCTCTATATCATGAATGGAGGCCCAAATGGATGTCAGTACATGGAATGTACGATTATGTAAAATGGCAGAATGAAACATGTTAAGGTAGAATAACATCAACTCAAAAATAGCTCAACTCAAGAAGTAGGGAACTCAATTAGTAAGTTAAGAATCTAAAGTAAGAATACAGTTTAGACAATGACCTCTCATATACCATCTAATCCAATCAACTCAGAGTACTATGAAGACTTATGCGAGAGTTTCGCTAACCGACAACCATCACCTATGAGCCAGTGATTATACTATGAAGTGATATCATTGCCACATCCATCCAATACCTTGCTAAAGTATAGGATATCCTATCAATGGATCCAAAATTAGAACATCAAGTCCACGATTTTCGACAATAGGAAATATACGATTTTATGGTTCAATTCTCTCTTACATCGGACATATAGTTATTGAGTTTGAGTTGGACTTACTCTTATTCAATTTGGTGATCAATACTCCTCCCAAGACTCAACATGCTTGTAAGACATCAACCTATGGTTAACTCATGTATCTAGTCTCATTGGGCATTTGTCAACTCAATTCATCTCATCAACTATCAACTCTTTGGTTACATTCTTTTAAGGTTCAACTCTTGACTCATAAAGACTCTATTATGCATTATTCTAACTCATAACATTCAGGAAAACAAAAGTAGAGTTAAAGCATTTAGAGATTCCATAGTCTCTTTAGGCTCAAATTATACTCATGCATACCCATTTAAGTAAAATATGTAAAAATAATAAGAATTCATGTTAGGGTTCATGTAAAAAAACAAAATCGCTTAATTGAATCATTTTATTCATAAAAGAGTAACTCATGCAAGATCAAATAGGAATACATTAGGATTTTAGAGAAACGTTTCAAGAAACATTCATGGGAGATCAATTCATTCACAACTCCATCAATTTGGGTTATGGGACACATGGACAAATATAATCCATGCTTTGGTTAGTCTTACATACCTGGAAGTTTTGAATTTTCAAATAGCTTGGGGAAATTCAGAATATTATCTTCAAACCCTAGCATTTTTCTCCCTTGATACCTTGCCCTAAGTTGGAGAGGGTGTTTTTAGCGTAAAAATGTTGAACTAATATGTTTAGGGATTTATTAGGAGTAAAAACATTCTATTTAGGCTTTTAAAGGGTGGGTAAATACCAAAATAACCTTTTCTAAAAATCTGTCAAAGTCATCCATGAGCCCACCTATGGCCCGTGGAAAATTCCACGGCCCGTAGAAACCAATCCATAAACTTTTAGACAAATTTTGAGATCTCTAGCCCAATCTATGGTCTATAGAAGCATCTACGTTTTGTAGATGGGTCCATCAAATATGAGACCAAAATACAGATTTTTTGAAGTTTTTCCACTAGTTGACAGTATGGGCCATAACTCAAACCACGACCCATGAGTAGGTTTTGTAGTTCAACTCTACTCTGACAGTCTTCAGTAAAAACGACTATAATATTTGACTCCAAACTCCAAATAAGGTTAAATCAGTCGCGTTGGAAATAAAAGTCAAAGACACCATAGTACAACTAATTCTTTGTCTAGTAAGAATTATGGTCATTTAAAGATGACCTTGTATAATCTAATACTAGAAACTCAATTTATAGGAAAGTTGACCCTTGTATCATCTAACATTGATTAGTATTAATTTGTTAAATCATAGCTTGCTGAAGAAAAATGTTGTTAGGACTGTGTTGTCCACTTCGCTCTTCAAGATAAATTTCCCCTTGAATTTTCCTTCATATATCAAAGTTTCAAAAAGAAGTGTTTTACTTTGTCTGAAAAAATATGCTGAGTCATGTCTTGAACAATTGTAATCAGATGGCAGGTCTACTCATGAATGTGTCATATGAAGCAGAAGTAGATGATAACTCTTTTAAAGAACTTCCATCACAAGTAGATCATCCAAGAATTTGAAAATGTTCATACATTTCAAAATGATTAACAATCATGTAATACAATATCATAGTATCATTACAAGGTACAATTTTGGATGGATTTTTTGATGCAATGGCCAGCTGTTTGTGATTGTTAATACAGGCTTGTTGATTATGTTGAGGTGTGAATAACTCTTTCTCTGTGTCAATAGGATACATAGTTGTTGGCCCTATTTGTTGTCTATGTTTGATTAGACAAGCTGCTCAAGGTGTGTGGAGCAGCCATGGTTTTTCCAGGTGAGAATTGGGCATTGAAGGTGTACTACAGATCAACGTTAAGAAATTTACATGAAATAAAGGGCATAATATGGAGCAAGAAAGAGATTGTGTTTGTGAAATCAAGCAGAAAAGGGAAAAATACAAACTTTTGCAAAATTTAACATGAGCTATTATTATTAAGGCTTAAGTCATCGACGAATCCTTAAAGTTGTCTATATTTTTCACTTAGACGCCTCAACTAGGCTTAGTACCTATTGAAGACTCTAATATTAACAAGTATATATTTGTTAAATACAAAATAACATCTAACTTAAAAAATAATCTGTGTGTAGCTCACATGCTATATTTTGAAAAAGGTCACAAATAAAATTATGACATGTGGCATGTGGGTCCAATCTAAACATAAAAAAGTAAATTGTTAATTTTTTTTAAAAAAATTCAACAATTAATGGTTCAAAAAGTCAATCACACCCCCCTCCCCCTCCCCCCCCCCCAAAAAAAAAAGAAATTTTCTCCCACTTC
>JAOTQJ010000002.1:9368602-9396025 GCA_025642045.1 Solanum sejunctum | reverse complement strand
GAAGTCCATCTATTTATAGGGGCATTTAGGAAGACATTTGAGTGGAAAACCCAACAAAAAAATAAACAATTAATGACATAACTTAATCACTAGAGTAAACAATTAATGACCTAACTTAATCACTAAAGCAAATAATTAATGACCTAACTTAATCACTAGAGTAAACAATTTAATGACCTAACTTAATCACTAGAGTAAATAATTAAAAGAAATGTCTTACTATTCTTATTTTTATTCTTATTCTTATTCTTATTTAGGTCATTACAGTCAGACTATGAGAGGGCTTGAAAGGGCTGGCTAGGGATGAGAACAAGTGACAGGTATGTACACTGAGCTCGACTCTTGCTTATATGTGTGTGTGGCCCGAGGCTACTGAAAAATACTAGGTCATGAGGGTGACAAATGATTACATAATACACTGTGCACTGAATCTAGTATCTATATCTTATTCTAGGGGCTCTGGGTGGTTGGTATATATATATATATATATATATATATATATATATATGATGCGGCTGTAGTTGTCTATATTTGTTTTAAGTACTTATGGTAGAATTTTTTGATTAAACATAATTTTATGTTGCCCTTGTGGTTTATAGGATCCTGTTTACTATTGTTATGGGTTATGTACTTGTGCTACTGGCTAATGACTGAGGAAACACACCATGTTATGGTAACGGTTATAGTTGTGCTCCTAAGGAGTCTTGTGACCCGTGATGCAAGATACGTTGCTACTGAGCCACTAGAGGGTTAGGGAAGAGAGTGTGACCCTATTAAAGAGGTATTGATTGTATCAAACGGGCTTCCTAGACTATCTATAATGAGACAGTAGCTAGCTGACTGGCACCCTATTTAGAAAGGGGCACATTATCAGTGGCCGGACACGTGGTTACCTTAGGTGATATAATTTATAGCAGCTAGGTTACGATATGATTCTGGGTAAATGATATCCTTCTGATTGTCTAGCCTCTTGGGCCTTAACTCAGGTTACACCGACGTTGTCCTATGAATTGCTTTACATGGAGAAAAGGGTCGGGTAAGGACTGAATATGGGCTAATAACCTAGGACAAGCATGTGTTCTGAATGGACTCGTATCTATATGAATATGTGTAGCTTGATGCTATTGAGATATGTTGGCTATGAGACTAGTTATTGATTATTTGTCATACTATGGCCTTGTTCGGGTGTATACATGACTTTTCTAGGTTGGGTTGTGTGAGCTACCTATGTTATAATTATCGCCATCTATGTTGATTCTAGGCACATGTGGTGGATGAGGTTATGATATATTTGGCTTAGTTGGGCATGAATCCACAGTGATCTGTGACATATACACCCTGATGTACTGTTGATAATTGTTGTACACTAGTTCTTTTCATCTGATGCTGGAGTATCGATTGTATCTGAGAGAGGTGATGGTTCTGGTTGTGTGGGTTGGATTGAGATTGTGGGATATATAGGTTGAGAGTGTCGTCACCTACATTCACTTTGGTCATGATATAAGTATTATCACTTACAGTCACTTTGAGCATGATATGAATTTAGAGTTTTGAATTCAGATAGACTAATTGAGTGAGTGACTGATCGATATGATGAGTCCTAGATGACATTCCCTATCTCTATCTGAGCTCTGGTGGCCACGTATGAGTATTTGAGACCTAGGAGTCATACCCTCGTGGTTTGATCCAGTGACCACAACTATGATGCCAGGTGGCAGATGTTGATTCTGAGGATCGAGCACCTATTGATGGTTAGATTGGGGGGGCCTACTGGTTACATTCTGGGTTTATGACATGTTATTTTTTATAGGGATATGACACACTGATTGCTTCGGGTAGGATACCCTGCTGATTGTGCTAGAGGGATTGTGTTAGAGGGATTCTTTCTCCCGCAGGGAATACGTCTCACCGTTATATTATTGTCAAATCATCTGGCCCTGGCTGACTATCCGATCAAAGGCTAGGTCGAAGGACTAGGGGTTCGAGGCCCCATGTGATACTAGTTCCTGGATGGGTCAAGGACTCGGTGTATATATGGTACTTTGGGTCAAGGACCCGACTATTTACACATGGATCCACACACTTATAAACACCCTGATTGTGCGTGAGTGTACCCTCTAGGCTTATGGGGGCTCAAGGATCGTTTGGGATTAGACATTAGGGTGTTACACCCACATATAACCGACCTGTGATCATGTGATATTGGGAGTTAGTTCGATTGTGATTCGGTTGATCAGATTGTGCGCGAGTGTACCTTCTGGGCTTATGGGGGCCTAGTTGGCATATAGGCTTAGATATTAGGACCTTACATCCACGTATGACACTAAGTCCTAGATAGGGTCAGTTGTAGTATGGGTCTACACAGCTTCCTCAATTGATGTTGTTGTTCATCACTTGGGTTGATTCAGGTTATCGTTGTTCATTACTTTGAGTAGTTTGGTTATTGTTATTTATCTCCTTGATTGGCTCTATTATGGTTGAGGGTTTCTAGATATTGCTTTCTTGATTTGAGTTTTGATTTGGCTAGACCTGTTGCAATTCTTTATATTTGACTCTTCGGGATTACTGTATTTCACTCAGTCAGCTGGTGATGCCTACTGGGTGCCTCTTTCTGGTACTCACCCTCTACATTTATGCATCTTCCCATGGTGCAGGTCCAGGTACGGGCCGTGATTACTGAGTTGGGATTCGGGAGCGCTCAAGAGACTTCTTTTGGGTAAGCACCGACAGCTCTGACTTTGTAATAGTCTCTTTCATTTTGATAATCGTCTTTTGTTTACAGACATCGGCCTTGTTTAGTAAAATTATGTATTTGTAGGAGCACTCCTGGTTGTATATTAGTATTATGATTATTGAAATATGTATATGATATGTCTCTTGTGTCTATTGTAGCTCCGTATAGTTGACTTTCAGGTTCTGGGTAGGTTTCGATTATCTATATTATCATATTGGTTATGGTCGTGACTAGAGAGTTAGGACAGGTACTCTAGGGGTGTGTAATTGGCTTACCTATGGGTGGGATCTAACAGGTGCTATCAAGACCGGGACCAGGTCGTGACACAAACCTTATATTAACTATAGAATCTAATTAGATAAACTATAGTTATGGAGTATTATTAGGCTTTATATGTTTGTCATGTATGAAATTTACTATATATATATACACACACACTAAATACGAGTTATTATTATAAATATCAAACATAAATTATTATTTTTCAAAACATAGCAATAAATCTTACCAAAATCTAAAAAGGATGTAAAAAATTAAATGCACGATAAATATTTTTTTCCTTCAAATATGGAATTAATAGTTTTTCTTGACATTATTCATTCCATAAATTTTTCCTAGACTTTTGTCATTTGTTTTAAACTATTTAACTATTTTTGTTAGAAAAGACATGATGATTTTATCCCCTCAAACAAGGAAGTAATATTTTCTCATGATATTCATTTCATAAATTTTTCTTAGATTTTGTCTTTTCATATGAAGAAAAAATAAAAGACACGATATTTTTTCTTCAAATAAAGAGATAATATCTTTTTATGATATTTATTCCATAAATCTCTTTTAGATTTAAAATTTTTCTATTTTTTTTCTTTGAATAAAAATAAAAATCATGATAAAAATTTCATGCTAGTCAATATTCAGCATAATATTCATTCCATAAATTTTTTCTACATTTTTTCTTGATATATTCTCTCCTTTAAAAATTCAGAAATCCTATTATGCATATCTTTATTCTCTCTTTTACTTTTTCAAAATTTCATTACCTACTTAATTGGATCACGCCATTAAGTAAATCAATTTGTATTTATCATATTTTACATACAAATCATACACTAGTAAAAAATGTTATATAAAGTTTGATATAAAATAATCACCATAAATTAATTTGTATATCATATTTTATACATAGTTCATACAGTACTATATATTCGTATATAATGTCTTATAAAGTTCTTTTTAATGTAAACTAATTTGTATGGACAATGGTATGGTTTGTGGTGTATTATAAAGCAATGGTTGATACAAGTCAACTTTATGGTAAAACAGATGTGCACTAATTGTATATACACCACAATGTACATCATTTTCTATGCATATAAAATGTATATATATCACAATATATACCATTATACATATAAATTGGTAATTCTATAAAGATTGATATTTCGTATAGTGAAATATAAATATAAGAATTGATAAATGGAAAAATTAAATTTGTACATCTTTAAAGCAAACTATTTATATTCATATAATCCTTTACATTTTATACCCCCATGCTATTAGAATTTATCTCCCAAATATTAAAATTCGCATGCTGACGTAAGCACCCGCTTATATATATATCAATAGGTATACATATACCAACAGAGTATCACATATGATTAACCTCAGTCCTAAATGATACTGATATAGTATCAATATATCGATAGAGTATCATAAAGAATATATTTTCTACTAATTTAAATTTAATAAATAAGCTTGTAACTTTAATGATTTTCTCTTAATTATTTATTTATTAAAAAAAGAGTTCAAAATTATATGATACCGATAGGAAATCAACCGAGGGAGTATCCACCAGAATACACTTTCAACTGATTTAGAGTTTAATAAATAATTTTGTAACTTTAATAACTTTCTAGTTCTACAAGATACGGATATGGTATAAATATACTGACAGAGTATCTTAACGAATATATTTTCTACTAATTTAGATTTTAATAATTTTTTAATTTATTTCTTAAAAAAAACATAAATCTATATAATACCAATTTGGTATCAATATACCGTCAGAATATCACAAAGGATTGAACTCATTATATACGATACCGATATGGTATATATATACCGCCGAAGTATATTTCATAGTATTTATGCTGACATCAACATTATGTTAGGCATGAAATAAAAAGAGGTAAGTAGGTAAAAAGATAAATAATTTGAATTATAAATCTATTAAAAATAATAATTTAAATTTGATCTATTAAAAATAAATAATTTTAAATTAGATATATTTTATGTACTTTTACCTTGGTATATTCATTAATAATATTGGTGCTACGAATAGTCCATAATATACTGCAAAGCATGCAATTGTATCAATATTGGTGCTAAGAATAGTTTATGATATACCGTAGATTAATTGTTGATGTCAGTCACCCATATGATGGAATAGATGATGTCACTACCAAAAAACTGATGTTACTACAAAAAAACTGTTAAATTGTGACGGATATTTTTTTCAAATTGTGACGGTTTTTGATCGCAACAAAAAGAATTATGGCAGTTTTTAAAAATGCCATTATTAGCCTTATAATGGCAATTTTTTTAACCTCCATGACACACGCCACAAAATAAATTTTGAATTTGTGAGAATTTCTAAAAATAAAGAGCGACAGTTTTTAACCATCGCAATATGATATTAACATTTTCAAAAAAAAATACTACGGGTGTTTATAAACCCCTGCAATATGATAATAATGTTGCAAAAAAAATGTGGGGGTCTATAAAACCCCATAATATAATTTCAGTTCTTTCAAAAAAAAAATGTGGGAGTTTTCAACCGCTACAGTATCATCTTAACGTTTAAAAATACTAATTAGTGGCAGTTTCATTTTGCCACAATTACTTTCTATTTAAAATTTAATTACAAGAACAAATAAATCAAAATAAGTAACTAGCAGCAATTGATTTCCGCCACAATATTGAAAATTACTTTCTATTTGAAATTTAATTATATATTTTGATGAAGTAAGTTATTCCGTTACAAGCATCAAGATGTAAAAAGTACAAAAGTAGATACGCTACCTTTACTACGCGATAAAGAGACCCTGGATTCAGTCACTAAAGGGAAAAACAACACTGAATTGCTCCAAAGTTAGCCAAATTCAACAGTAAATTATGGCTCACACAACACCCGAAAGAAGAATATGAAGTCCGCCCAAAGAATCCCAAAATGAGATTTTTGTTAGCGTAAGACTCATTTCTTCTTAGCATCACCAGCCTTGGTCTGCATCAAACATATAACAACAAACCGAGTCGCAAGTTTTTCAGTTTATTTTTCCCAATTCTTCGAGGTCTAGGTGTTGCATTTGTCTTCTCTACTTCCTTGTCTTCCATAGCAACCTTTCATCCAATCTCATGATTTCATCTCTAAAACCTTCAGAAGCAACTCCACAGCACCCTTTATCAGTGACAAACACAACAAGATACAGAGAAAGAAAACAGAAAACTAAACAGTAAAAATGACGCACCTTCTTCACACCGCGGATCTTTTTGGCTCTGTTCTTCCTTCCCTTCATTTGTTTCCTAGATTTCTCAACCTTGGTGTCAAGCCCATTCTACAATACAAATGCATTGAACTAATGATCAGAATCTATGTAGTAAAGGTGCATCAGCAAGGACTTGCATTAACATGCAAGAGCATAAATTCTGTGCATGTTTGCAGGCTGTAGAAACCACATTACCACTTGCATTTTTAAAAAAAGGCCATAAACTCAAATAACATGAAATGGATAAACACAGTAAACTATCCAAGGCAAGATAATGTAAAGGAGACTTAAACATGACTATGAATGGTCTAGAGTTAAAAAGCTAACCAAAATCTAAGAAAGGACTAGAATTATTTATAGAATGATTGATTGAACCAACAAAATAGACTGTTCAAAGATTTAGCTTTGAGTGATTGGATTACTCTGTGAAGCTCGCCCCTTGCCTTAACAACTAGGTCATTGTCGTTTCTGTCAACATAAAGATGTGACAATATGTGTTCTGAAAATAGTGTCTCATGAGAATGGAGGTCTAATCTGCAAGTGAGATACAAAACATAAATAATAGACACATTTTTAGCCCTTTCAAAATCAAACTGCAGTATATCTATATAATTGTGTCTTCAACTTTAAATATAGAAAATCACTATCAAGAATCAGATCTAATGAGCAATATCAAGATCTAGGATCCGATCTTCTGCTAAGTTCTATAAGCACAAAGAGCTAATAAAATTTTTACGAGTAAATAAAGTCGATATGATAGCTATACTAGAAAACAAAACACTAAGTAAAATAGCTAAATAAATATTTCGGAAGGTAGTGCCTCGTTGGGAAGCAATGTTTAATTATCAAAGCGAAAAAGGAAGAGTATGGTTATTGTGGAATATTTCAAAATTATACCACGATAAACCTTAACTATCAATATGGACTGGGCCAGGGGACCTGGATATGAAACAAAAATATGGAACCATAAGACTTAGAAACTGAAGCACATATCTTGTAGGCAAATGACATGTGGCTTATGAAAATAGCGCATAAATTTCAAGGTGTGTATAAAACCTTACCCCCCTAGCCAAAAGAATCATAATACTGAAAATGAGGACTCATGCCAAAAAGTAAAAAACGCGGAAGTGAAAGAACTACATAAGCAAGAGGGACAAAACTTGAACCAAATCAAATTTATTAGGAACTTTTTTTTTATGAGTAATCATGTATTAGAGACAATATTCAACAAGTTTTGATAAGAGATAGTGAGATTAAAGCGGTATGAAGATGATCAATTGCCTAAAACAAATTGCAAGGGTAGCTTATATTTGTGGCAAACTTAAACCTAAGCTAGATATATAAATTAGGTATTCTGAAGTAAAGCATGTCATGAAGAATATAAGAAACGGAGAAGTGTGTGGTCCAAATGGTATCTCGACACAAGTTTGTAAAAGTCTTGAAGAAGTTGGAGTAATATGGGTAACCAAGTTACTTAATGTTACATTAAATAAAGAGTAAATTCAATTTATCCCAATGGAGAATATATTCAAAGAAGTGGATCATTGTGGTATTGAACTTAGTAGTCATACCATGAAACTTAGGAGAGCGCGATACCGTATAAACTACGAGACATTACAAGTGTGACACAATCGAATCAATGTAATTTGTAGGATAACATATCACTAAATCTTGCTACTTTCATTTTTCTTTATTTAAAAAGCTTGATATATTCTCTTGATTCACCTCCCATTTGAGGAACTCTAAAGTACTTTCTATGTCCCAATAACACTACCAATCTGCTTGCACCACAATGTTACAAATTTTTAACAGGTAAACATATTCTCAAAATTTGCAAGTGACACCATCTCTTTAAGTTTTTCTCACATCTCAAGACAAACCTGTCCATGAAGTCTTGAAAATTGTTATAGTAGATAGAAATTAACTTTATTCTATTGGAGGATGTTTTTTTCACCAGAATGTCGGTCAAGCTACTCTCAGCTGACGGGGATTTCAGCATTGGAGAAGCCTGATCATGCAAATTGCATACCATAAGTGATGGCTTAATACCTATTCAAACCCAATATTTTAAAGTTAGCGAAAAGTAAACTTACAACTGTGAGAGATTTTAGCCTCTCCAAAATAGGATTAATGCCTTCGACACGCTCAGAAACTGTGGTGATCTCATCAATTGGCCCCTTCATTCATGAGAAAATTCAAAATCATAAAAAACAAAACAAGGAACAATTTGAACTGAGATTCATAGAAAATGTTGAACAAAAAGAAGAAGAAATACCTGAGAGCTGGAGAGAACTGATTCGGATGCACCCATTGAAAGGGTACAGAAATGATTTGAGTGAAATCTTCTCGCCGTAGGAACCTGAATTCTCAGATCATTCTCATATGAGCATATCACTAGATGATAAGCAAAATAGGTATCAAACCCTTCAAATTATTCAAGTGTTTTACAAAACATCCCAAGTTCAAAAGTTTAGTTCAACGGGAATGGAATAGTGGTATTACTACTAACACCTTTCCCTTGGTAAGGAGGAAATTGAATTCTCTGAAGATGAAGCTGAAACAACTTAATATCAAAGAGTTTTTAAGCATATATAACAAGATCACAGAACTGAGGGGTAAGCTGAAGGTCCTCCAGAGACAAATGGGATAAAGTAATGATCATAAAAGGTTATGTAAAGAAGAGAAAGCATTCGAACTAGAACTTGAAAAATGACAGCGAATTGAGGAAAGTACTATGAAACAGAAAGTCAGAATTGACCAGCTAAAACTTGGGGACTCAAAAACATCTTTCTTTCATGCTTGCTTGAGGAATATAATAGCACAAAACCATACTAGAAATTTAACAACGGAAGATGCTACACTACTGCATACAGAAAAGGATGTCCAGGCAGAGGTAATTCATTCTATAAGCAACTCCTAGGATCATTAGCTGACAACTTCCTAGCATCAGAAGGGATATTATGCAGCAAGTTGTTGTTTTCGTTTTTTAGGTGTACATTTCCACTTCAGTACTAAATGAGTTTAGTTACCAAAACATGATAAATCTGAACAAATTCACTCCAAGTCGGCTCAAAAATCACATATAGCACCAAAACATACTTAAAAAAGAACAACTAGTATTAACATAAATCATAAAACTCAGTTAGACATTGCATTTGTCGCCAGATTAGTAGCAGCATTTGTCGCTACTATATCGTCAATTATATGATCTGTAGCTAGTTGTACATGCTCATCACCATTAGTAAAAAATTGATCGAGTTCTTGCTTTTGATATGGTTCATTCTCAGATACTTCATTTCCATAACTTCACCCATATCATACAAATCTCTTGGCTTTAGATGCATAGCAACACTACACCCTTTATTGACAATATCATCCACATAGTACACTGTTTGTGCTTGAGTTCTTCACGTTCACCCATATGAATTACTATATCAAAATCAACATAGTTAAAATTTTAATGATCCTGTTTATACCCCGTATCTCAAGCAATATTAGCCCATTTACATTTGAAAAGAACAATCTTGAACTGTCCATTATAATTAATCTCAATAATATCTTCTAACCTCTCATAATATGGTATCTCTGCTTGCCTTAAATTTCCGTCCACACTACTTGCAACATATGATGTTTCGGAGGTTAAGGAAACTCCACTATTTTGCGTTTTCAAGCCTTCTTCTCGAGCCAAAGTTCAAAATTTGGACCCATTGATGTTTTATGCAGTAAATCTTCTTGCATTTACAGATGGACCTGGTGCTAAAAACTTTAGAACAATAGACATTGTATCTATTGTGTCTTGATTCATAATCTAAATCAAAATAAAATTAACTTAGTCAAATTTGTTCATTAAAATCAAATATAAAACAATAAATAATGGTTGCTTACTGACCCGCTTTTGAAACCAATCAACAAACTCTTTATTAACTCTCCTCTTTATCTCTGTAGGTGATGGTCTTCTTCCTCTTGAACTTCTCTTTATGTATTCTCTAAATTCACTATATGAAATAATAAGTTAATGTTAAAGAGTATAATTAGCCTACTTCAAACGTTAGAAAGACAAAGAGTATAAATTTTGTAATACTCAATCCATAAATGGCATGACTATTGCACAATGCATAAGCACATATCGATGAGCTTGTAGTTTCTGCATAGGATTTAAAATAAAGCTTTCCGAAGCTGATGTAGGCTTACCCAATTGAGGAAAGAGAGACCACATTCCAGAAGACTCAATATCATTTGGTTCATCACGTACATGCCTAGGTCTATTAAACCATGTCTCAATATCCTCGGTATACCGAGAACAAAAGGTAAGAGTGTCTTCAGCTATATGACCCTCAGCTATACAACCCTCTGTTTGTGATTTATTCCGTACATAGGGTTTACAGTGACCTAATTCCCTAGAGAATTAATATGCAGTAAGTGTATGAACTATTAAAATAACGATAATATAAATATCTAAAAATTGAAAATGCTAATGTTTCCACAGAATGCATGTCTCTGTACTGCACTGGACCTCCAAGTTTTGCTTCCTCTACTAGACGAACAGATAAATGAACCATAACTGTAAAGAAGGATGGAGGAAATAGCATCTCTAGGTGGCAAAGAGTGATTATAATGCGTTCCTGGAGAATATCAAACTCCAAAAGATTCAAAGTTTTGCTAGATAGGGCTTTAAAAAATGAGAAAAATTCTACCAAAACTGTAACTACACGGTCTGGCAACACATTATGAATTGCCAATGGTAGTAACTGTTTTAAAAGAACATGGCTATCATGAGTTTTCAACCCAGAAAATTTTTTTTGTACCAAATCAACACATGAAGAAATGTTACTTGAGTAGCCATCTGGTACTTTAATATTCTTCAAAGTTGTAAGAAATAACTTTTTGGTGTCCACCTTCTTTTTGACATCAGTCATAAGTGAAAACACATCAAGATTATATGATCCATTATCCTTCAGTCAAAGATCATCTCTTATTCCCATTTCTCTTAAATCCTTTCGGGAATTAGTATTATCTTTTGATTTTGATTTATCATCTACCAGTGTATATATGATATTGTCACATATATTCTTTTCAATATACATAAAATCTAGATTATGACGCAACAATTTAAACTCCCAAAAAGGAAGTTCAAAGAACATACTTCTCTTGTTCCATTGTTTAGTTGCTCGTCTAGATCTTTTCCTTCTATCATTCAGCTCAGTTTCTTTCCCTTCAAGAATTTGTCTCAAAATATCATATCCTAATAATTTTAATGGTGGATCTCGCTCCTCTGTACTTCCATTAAAGCGTACTCGATTGAATCTGAACCTGTGGTTTATTCTCAAAAAACATCGATGACCCATAAAATACCATTTTTTACTATGACAAAGACGACAAGGTTCTGTGTCAAAGTTACAGGTTGGACAGACAAAACCAGTATGTATGTTCCAACCAAAAAGATACCTAATCCAGGAAAGTCACTAATTGTCCACATAAGAGCTGCATGCATTTTAAAAGTTTCATTCAATGATGAGTCAAATGTTTCAACACAATCAATCCATAACTCACGCAATTCCTTCACAAGCGGTTGTAAGTAGACATTTATATTATTTTCGAGCATTTGCTTGCCTGGAATGATCATTGATAAGATGGAGGTATGTTTCATACACATCCAAGATGGAAGATTGTACGGAATCAAGAAAACTGGTCAAATACTATAGGTAGAACTCATTGTTCCAAAGAGATTGAAACCATCGCAAGCAAGGCCCAAGCGAACATTTTGAGGATCAGAATCAAATCCAAAGTGAGTCCGATCCATGCCTCACCATCTCTTGGTTTCCTTATAAACCTATCTGAGTTACTTTCTGAAGCGTGCCATCTCATATGCTGAGCAGTCTTACAACATATAAATAATCTTTTCAACCTCGGCTTCAATGGAAAGTAACGCAAAACCTTTGCAGGTTGCTTCTTTTTCTTGTTCGGACACCATTTACAAGTGCCACAATGTTTACATGCTTCCAATTCTGAATCACCTTCCCAGAATAACATAAGATTATTTGGACATGCTAGAATCTTAGTGTAGTCAAGGCCAAGTTTCTTAATAGTTTTTTTGGCCTCATAAAAAGAAGAAGGTAATTTTGCATCTCCAAATGCATCTCTCAACAAATCCAATATCATGGTCATTGCCTTGTCACTTAATTGACAACAGACCTTTATATGACACAATTTTATTAAAAACTCTAGCTTTGTGTACTTACTCCCTTCATACAGTGTTTCACTTCCATCTTTGAGAAAATCATGAAAGTCACCAGAACCCTCCCTATGCCCCTGATTTGATGTTCCACTTGAACCCAATGGTTGAGATGTCCCTACATCAGCTGCTTGCTGCCTATACTGCCCAAATGCATCATTAATCATTGTTTCCATTGGATTTTCCGGATGAAACATCTCCTGAATAACAGCTCCATCTCCATACGACTCTAATATCTTTTTCTCACCATGAATATTCCAAGTAACATAATTACGAGGGAATGGCTTGTAAATCAAATGATCCCGCACTTCCCCTCTAGTTTTCCACTTACCAAAGCGACATATAGGACATGGACATCTGATTGTATCTTCCACAGCCGCATTCTCAAATGCAAAATCAAGAAATTTATCCAAACCAAACAAGTATTCGTTTGAGGTCTGGGGTTTTCCAATCCAAGATTTATCCATTGAAAAATTAATAAATAAGTTAAAACAGGTCGTAAGCTCCTAAATCTCCAAGAGTTCTGCTCACGTACAGTCCTCCAAGGGTTCTGCTCACGTACAGTTTTGAAATTTAGGAGTAAATATCTTTTTCCCCTATTAGTTTATTTTAGGACAATTTTAGTTCTTACTTTTTTTTAGAACTAGGGCTTATATAAAGAATTATATAAACTAAAAATCAAATAATATTATTTATACTATATTAAATGCATAAGACCCTTAGAATTATTGTTTGAACTTCATTAAAATACTCATCATTAGATAAAATTATCTTTCATTATTTTTTATAATTTTTAAGTTGACACTGCAAATACGTGTAAAGCATGTACACTGAACTAGTTATATAATAAGTTTGAGTTATAAAATAAAAATAAGGTTTAATTAAGCTCTTGATAATGTTTGATTTGATCTTATTTAGCTCATTTAAGAAAAGAAAAATATTGTTATATAAAAATTCTTATACATATAAGCAAACATCAATAGTATAAAATAAGGGTGGCAAAATTAAACTCAACCCGTTAAAGTTTGGGAGGGTTAATAATCAATTCATTTATTAACTCAATTCATCTACCCAACCCATTTAAACTCATTTAAAATTGGGTTGATATTCAGCCCGAATTGGTTCGAGAGCGATCTTGTCAAAATATTTTTAAAACACTTTTTTAATTTGATATGTTTTATTTAGTCAAAATAAAAAAAAATATAATTTAATTAAGTACTAAAATATTAAAAAAGAACAATTAAAGTAAGTAAAAGTTAGTAAAAATTGGGTCGGATTGGCTCTTGACCCACTTTATATATAACCCATCACTCAACTCGTTTTGACACAACTCATTTTTATCCAAGAAAATTTGGGTTGGGTTGGATCAGGTTGGGTTGGGTCTTGACCCGTTTATTATCTTGATCTATTATAACCCACTTAAAGTTGACCCAATCCGCCCAATTATCACCCCTAGTATAAAAATTTTATAATAATATATTGATGAAAAATAAATATCCAAAAAACACATACATTTATCTTTGATTTTGATCAATACACCACTTCATCCTTTATGTCTCGAAAGAATGTCATAATCAATTTGAATACGGAAAAGGGTCAAATTGCCCTTAAACTATGTGAAATAAATCACTTAGATCTTTCGTTATATTTTGGGATCAAAAATACTCCTGTTGTTATACTAAGAGACCACAGATACCCCTCAAGGGTTAATAACACTAATATGGCAAGTCACGTGGAACTAATTTCGCCACATAAGCTTGCCAACTAGGACCTCTGTTGTTATACTAGAGTATATTTGGACCTTGATAAAATTGAGATGGCTACCTTTAGAAGAAGAAAACTCAGAGGATTAAGAAACCTCCTGATTATTCTAATGTGATTAGGAAATCTATTCTCAAGTTAATAGAAATAGAGCACCTATATATATTAGCAGAGCGTCTATGTAATAGCTAACCTTGAATCTTTCAAAGAAGAGATCTTAGGGCATACTTTAAATGAAATAATAGTGTTCCTACAATAGTGATCGTATTCACAATAGAACTTCTAAATGATCGTATTCTTAATGTATTAATTGTTACGCATCTTAATATAAGAGTGACGTTCCTAAATATAATAGTGATGCACTTTACAATATATTAAAGAAGAAATTGATACAATCATGTACAATAAGAAAGTACAGTAGCCACATATCACAAACCCAGGAAATATTACTTTTATAAATATCAAATCACTTGAAAATCACAATTAATGCTTACATACTGATTAGTTTATCAAGATATTTAATTTCTTTGCCTAAAACTGATCAATGATTAGGATAGATAATAAATTACAAAGGTAAATTTTGAGTGAAGATTTACAAAGCAGGGATGATGTTAGAACATATAAATGACACACTTTACTATAAATTAATTAAGAAATCGATACAATCAAGTACAATTAAAAAAAATACAGTAGCCAGAGATCACATACACAAAAAATATTACTTTTACAAATATCAAATCACTAGAAAATCACAACTGATGACTAAATATTGACTAGCTCATCAAGATATTTTTTATTTTCTTGGCCTAATACTGATCAATGAACATGATAGAAAATAAATTATAAGGTAAATTTTCAGAGAAAATTTACAAAGCAAGGACGATGTTGGAACACGTAGAAACAAAAGAGTGAAGAAACATGAAGTAGCAGGCTAAGTTTCTTTTCTTCTTCCTATTCCTCTCCTTGATGGTCTTCTTCCTTTACTGTTAGCATTTTTACTATTTTTATCATTATCATTCTTTTTTCCTCTCATTACCTAGCGTATATATGTTAGTTTTATCTTAGTAAATTACTGTCAGTCGCACTTGTTGTACCCTTACCTTACATTTCATTTTTCATTTCATTTTTCATTTCATATTTCATATTTTATTTTTCTTTTCATGTTATTTCATTTCATTTTTACATTTCATTTTTGTCATATTTAGTCATATTTAGTCCTTCTACTTATGGGTTTTGAGCTGAGGGTTTTAGGAAACAGCCTCTCTACTTCTATGAGGTAGCGGTAAGGTCTGTGTACAATCTACCCTCCCCAAAACCCACTTGTGGGATATCACTGGGTATGTTATTGTTATTGTTTTGATAGGGGAAAGTTATTAATAGCAGGAAGTTTTATTTTTAAGAAAAAGAGGCTTTTTGAAGCTATTTTTTTTAAATTGCTACTAAAAATATACTTATTGCTGGCTATTAAACACTAGTCGTTGATATTTTTCCTCGTATGTATACATTAGAGGCAATTAGCTTATTGATTCACCTATCTATGGGTTAAATGCTCGTGGATTAAATGTTCTTCGAGTATTGGTGGGTTATATGTTCAGACAGATGGTGTCTGTTTTGTTTACTACTTTGTTTATTTTTTTGTTCTATGGGTGCACATTACACTTTGATGTTGGTTAGTGTTATAATAGTGTTGATTTTTGATAATTGAAACGGATAACTAAAAGACATATGTGTAACAATATAATTAGTTAATGATTACATAATTTTCGTTTGGGTTTATTTTTTGGTTGAAACTATGAAAAGAAGTTGGTATGAGTACAAGATGAGAACATACTTCCTACAAAATCACTATGTTACCTTAAAATCAAATAATGATACCAAAAAAATAACAAATAATAAACCAAACAACTGAAAAAGTTGGCTAGTAGGGCAAAATTTACAAGTCAAGGTTGGTATCATTTTGGTTAAAAAAAATAAAAATAAAAAATATTGTGCTACCAAAAATAATAATAATAAATTAAGCAAGTATACAACCAACATTAAAACAAAATCCTTATAAATTGTGAGGGAATATCTAAAGTTGTATAGAGTTGATTATATTTAGCTAAAATGTTATGTTAAGTCAAGTGTACACGTCAGTGTTGCTTTATATAAAAAAAAGTAAATACATTTAATTTATTTTAGGTATAAAAAATACACATCCATTAGGTATACTTTTGTTTGTCTTTGTTTTGGTTGAAAATATTTAAAAGGTGTGTCCGAGTACAATGAGTAAAAGTCCTTTCACTACACCAAGATGTTACCTTAAAAATCACCAATTTTATCAAAAAAAATAACAAACATAAACCCAAAAATCTGAAAAAGGTTTCAAAAATAATTTAAGTGATTACATGTCAATGTTGGTTCCATTTTGCAAGAAAAATAGAGAACACAAAAAATATTGTGTTGTCATAGCAAAAATAAAACTATAGCTAAAAATGTCACGAACAATAAACAAAAATCAATTTACACTGTGTGGCAAACATATAAAAATAGACATGGTTCTATTTAAGACATCTCATCCATAAATAAGGCCAAAAAAACCCAAAAGTGTTAATATATTTTAATAAATACCAACATTTACATAACTGTATGAACAGTCAAAACATGATACTGAAGTGTCTACTTCTTCCATATAGGTACCACTTTTGAAGGACTCACATAATCACTGACGGAGATGTATCCCTTTGACATTTTAGAAGCCCCGAGTCAACTAACAACTTTTCACTTTCACTAATCACTCCTTCCTCTATCAACTTTATTTTGTAACAGGAACTCATGTAACTTGGTATCCAAGTATGTATCTAGATTTAAAGGTGACTATGTATGGAATCATATGAACATGTAAAAGAGTGAAGACATGGTTAATAGTTGCGTCGGAGTTGGTGAGTGCCTTTATGTGCCAAGGAAGGATTTATGTTTCATGCCAAGTAATACGAAATCAAGTAACCTTACATACCTCGTTGTATAATCTTGTTACTACCTCGAGATAACTTTTCCTTCCTCCAAATACTTATCCACAATATATTAGGTGATAAAACTAGCATTAGAAGCCAATGAATACATCTTGACAGTCCAATCACATAACAAAATAACACATTGACAGCAAGCGGGTATTTATAAATTCGAGCGTATTCTTCCAACCTCTACGTCTCTAACAGTCAGTGGCGTACGCATGATTTTTCTTAAGCGGTGCCATCATTTAAAGGACAAGAATAGCTTAACACTTTGTTTGGATGGTTGTTATATATTGTTTCATAATATATTGTATTGTGTTGTGATGTATTGTACTTTATTGTTTCAATGACTACAATATTTGGATAAATTGTGTTGTTCTCCGCTGTTACATAATGTCATACAATCATAATTTGGATGATAAACGTACACGAAATTGTAGGGTATATGATAGATACTATGAAAAGATAGAGTAAATGATAAATCAGAATTATTAAATGATAAATAAAGTCAAAAAATGAGAAGATATTATTAAAGTAATGATGCAACCATATCAAATCGATCGTTACATAAATTGAATCTTTTTGTCATTAACAATCAAAATAAATATTGTATTTAAGCTAACTATATATTACAATACAATGAGTAACAACCTTCCAAACAAGGGGTAAGAGGAAAATTGATAATGCTTTTGCTTTAGGCCTTCAAAAATTTGAGGCCCCCTAATAGTGAACTTTATGAACAGAGAATATTTTGTTTAAATAGTATAAAATTTAGATAAAATTATTATTATGAACAAATAAAAATAAAAAACTTCAAGCATAGAATTAAAAAAAAATTAAAAAAAAAATTATTATTATGAACAAATAAAAATAAAAAACTTCAAACACATTAAAACAATAGAATAAAATGAAAATGCTAATATGATTAGACTTGAGATGATGAATGACGGTGATTGATGAACAAGACCTAATTTTTCCTGACTAATCTCACAAGTCATAAATATATAAATATAAGAAGTATAACAATATTTTTATTTTTATCTAACTATAATTCTGATTGATAAAGAACTCAAATATTTTAAATTGCATTTATTTTTATTTTTAAAATAAAAAGGCAATAGGCCATTTGATGAGGGGTCAAGAAGAGAAAACAAAGATCAAGAAGAGGCAAGGGTCAAGAAGAGAAAACAAAGATCAAGAAAGAGATGTTCTCATTTGTGCCTTTTACCGAATGAGCTGTGTGCAGTTTGGTACCAAATAGTGTCCTTTCAGTGTTTTATACATTACTTTTTTTTATACATATGTATATGTATATTTCATAAAAGATTTTGACGAAATCGTATCACGTGAAACCTCCAACAACCCGCCTCTGAGATCTTCCTCCATCTTCCAGTAAAATCACTGGTAAGATGCAAATGCGTCACTAGCCCCGAATTCACCCGCCTCAGAGTCCCCTGTTTCAACCCTGCTCGTGGCCTATTTTTGCACTGCTCTTCTTTCTTGATCAACCCTTTTCATGAATTTGTGCCCTTCACCCTCCAAAATCCAGTTCAATCACCATTCCACAAGCTCACTTTCGTAGACGACCCTTATGGAATTCGAATCTTGCAATCTTGTCACGGGCTTTTGCTTTGTTGAAGTTTTCATGTTCATGATCAGCCTAACAAGAACTACTATGTGTACAACCCCACGACTTCCTAGACTGGGAGGGTATAGACAAATTTCCAAGGCTGTTATTGGGATGAAACTAGCGTTTGATCCATGGAAATCGCCAATTTACAAAGTGGTTTGCATTCGATTGTCTGATGAAGTGTTTCCTGATGATGATCAACACTATCAAGTCGAGATTTATTCATCTGATACTAAGAAATGGAGAGTCGTGGGTCCATCTTTTCTTGCTCGTTACGATATACTTCCTCTGACTCAAATTAATTGAATTTTTAAGGCTTTTTTCAAGGTTCAAAATAGTTGAATGTTTCAAAATTCAAGATAAATGTTTGAAATTTTTTCATATTTGACATTTCATTTATTGAACTTTTACATTTTCTAAGAAATAAATTATACTATATATTTATGATTTATAAAGGACAATAGTGGAAAGTATGGCGTAAAGTTTGTCCTCGAATGTTTTTTCAAGATGTATATATTACCTCACAAAATTAGTTAATATGAGATAGAGAAAGTAAGATTCATGTATACTGGAGTTTATTGGAATGGTGTAATTTATTGGGAATGTGGTGACAACTCGTTATGTTTCAACATAGAACAAGAAATATTCGATAAGTTTCCCATGCCTAGCATTGGTCGAGTTGCTTATTACGGAGTCTTGTGGATGTTTGCATCTAGTACAATTGTATAGCCATCAGAAGCACCCTTTCTTCAACATTTACGAGATGAAATGCAATGGGACGGAGTGGTACTTGAAATAACAAGTGAATGTTGAAGATGTGGTTAACGTGTTCCCTCATATGATTCGACATTATCAAGACCCAACGGACTGGGATTATTTAGCGATGGCTGTGCTTTGTGTTGTTAGAGGGGAGAAAGAGGAGGAGGCCTTCATGATTTTGCAATTTGAGGGATTGCACATGTTACAAGATATGTCAATTTGGAAAAAATAGTATTGAAGAAAATCAATTGAGGATGAAGATGAAGTCCCTTTTTCCTTGCAATTTAATAGGTTTAGTGCTTTCCAATATATTGAATCTTTATTTTGTCTCTGAGGTCAATTGCTTTTATTGTAATAGTATACTCCCTCGATTCATATTAAGTTAATTATTAGAGAATTTTTTATGTTTCAAAATAAGTGAATTGTTCACTCCTCAAGAGATGTGTTGGAGATTTTTTTCAATTTTACCCCGTATTAATTAAGTTTCTAAGGTTGAGTATTGTATTAAAAATAAATAATGCATTAAATAAGTGTGTGAAGTTTGAAAAGAATAAAAATAAAAAAATATGATTAAATTTTGTCTTTATTTCTTTTTCTTAATATGTATAAAATGACTCAACAATTCGCTTAATATGAAATAGAGGGAGTATGTAATTGGAATAACCGTTTTGTCTTCCTAATTTGTCATATACATAACTTCTTGTCCATTACTTCATTCTCTCCACGAGGATATGATATAAAGAGAGGTTATTATGGAGGTTTGACTGGTTAGAATTTTTGAAAAATATTTTTTTTTAAAAAAAAATTAATTAAAAATAAGAAAAAATGACTTTTTTAGTGAAAGCTGGAGAGATAAGTTCCACTAAAATATTTCATATTGATTGAGTTCTCTCTACTTTCCAATACATCTTATTTTCACTTCGACCATCCCATACTCCTACCCCAAAAATCACCTCTAATCATATTTGTCTAATAGTATATATAAGTACTTTTAGGATGATATATCTGATTTATATATCGAACACAAGAAAATATATATAATTAATTAATTATTTTCGTAAAAAATATTTTCCTCCCGATGAAAATGTTTATGTTATAAGTCATATAACCAACATACGTATGTGAGATTCTCTTATTATCTGACAAGTGGACTTACGGAACTCAACTTTCTTCTTAAAACAAACACGAAACTAAAATATACAATTTAAAAAATGACATTTATCCAATTTAAATTGAGCACCAGAATAAATAATACTACAAAGTAAACATTAACAAAAGATTTGTTCTATTGAGAAGGATTGTGATAAAGTGATAAATATTCTTCATTTTTAATTAAAAGTTTTGAGTTTGAGACCCCCCTCTCCTCCTCTCCGATGTATAATCGTCTTTCTTAAAAAATATTTACCTTCAATATGCGACTTTACAACAAAAATTTTATTTATTTTAATAAAATAACTAATTTACAGTAAATATAATTATTTTTGTATATATAAAAAAATTCCAAAAGTTTTTTTGGGGTGGGGAAAATACATAAGGTTTAGCCACACAAAAACCGTAGCTAAATGGAAGCAAACTCATGGGTAAAAGTACTTTTTTTTGTACTGAGTATCACTATATACGGCTTCTCAAGGTATTTTGTACATTAAAAAAAAAAAGACATGATGGAGCAAATTTCTATCTCTTCCATACATTTGACAAAAAGAAAAATACAACAAAAATAATTGTTATACATGTCATGTGTTAATATTGCATACATAGGGCATAATCATGTATATATGATGTAAGTTTATGTATCAAAAATTTACATACATTCATATGCATTGTCTATACGATACATATGCTTTATATACATAGATTATGTAATGTATTAATATTGTATGGTTGTGTATAAATGTGTATACATGACATATAATATATGTATCAATATTGTACACTAGGAAAAGACCGCCTTTTATGGTTAATGTTTGATAGCATATATATGATGTATAATTATGTATCAATGATACATACAATAATACCATTTTTAGAAGATCAAAATACTTTTAAGTCATCCTCCGATAAATTCACATTAAACACAAACTATTGATGTTTCACTAGCTAAAAGATGAAATCGCTTGGTAGGCTTTTGAATCATGGAGAATGAATAATAGTACAACTCAATAACTATCTAATCTGATGTCCTTTTTAATTCATCACTTGCAAAGATTGAATAATATCTCTTATAATAATCATACTAAAATACAATAATTCAAAAAAGAGCTTTCACAAAATTTATTTGAAAAAAATTTAAAAAAATTCATAAATAGCAAAACTACATAGAAAACAAAATTGAATTTTATTAAAAACTCGAATAACAATTTCATCATCTTCATATTTTTAATTTCGGAGAAGAAGAAAAATAAGAAAAAGAAGAGGAAAGATTGAAGAAGAAGAAGAAGGTGAATTACTTTGATCTTCCATATATATCTATTTTATACTAATAAATTACTAATGAGATAGTGGATTACTTCTCTAAAAAAATCACTCTTAGTTTTCATACGTTGGCATATTTAATTATCATCTAATTGATATATTTTTTAATATAATTACCATATATACTTAGGTGATTGTTTTATTTTGTTACCATGTTTAGTACTAGTATTTATTTTGAGGCTTAGTTTTAAATTATATTTCCTTTTTAGACTTTCAAGTTATCCTTTTAACTTTTATGTCTTAAAATAAAAAGATGGTCGTCGCATGCATAAATTCATATATGGTTGAGAAGATGGAGAATGTCGTACTAATACTTCTATTCGTTTATCATAAAAATATTTTTATTAATTTTGAGAAAGTTTATTTCTATTACTTTCTTATTAATTACCTCAAAGGCATTTTCTTATGTTACTAAAGAGACAATTATTCCCTGGCCCTACCGACTGAGAATTTGAGGATTCATTCGCTTTAACTAGTAGAGGTTTAAATTGTTTTATTAGCGTTGTTCATAAATTTTTAAATATTTTTAACAAATTGTTATTTTGAGTGAAGTTTCATAATTCGTTTAACTATTATTTTGGAAGAAGATATTTGACCTTTTTAAAAATATATAATTTATACCTATAATTTTTAAAAATTATAAAAAAAAATACTCATAAAGTTTGTATTATTATTTTATGTATGAATATGTTTTGTATAAAATCATGACAATAAACATATTTATATGAACCTTAAAAAATTGGAGGAAAAGAAAAGAAAAATACTATTGATTTTTGTATGGAAAACTATTAATAATACTTGTAATTTAGAGTGACTTTCGAGATTAAGCTCGAATAAAAATTGTATAAATATGTATATAAATATGTAAATTTTCACAACATACTAAGATTATGTCAAGATCCGAGTCTACACCCTGGCGGGACATGGTACTTGGAACCACGAGTCATCCCAAGCTAATTCTTGGCATATATATCAAAGCATAACATAAAATAACTAAAGTTGAAGTTAAAACAAACCCATCAAAAATTTGATTAAAAATGTAAAATATCCGTGAAGAATGAAAAGTATAACTAATGTCAGAACAAGCCTCTACTATCTGAATCAAAGAATAAGTCTGTCACGACATAGTTTTCGACTACCAATACTCAACAAAAGTATTAACTAAATTACTTCAATAAACCCTCAAACAAAGAGGACTCACCAATTACTGACTAAAAAGTTGCAATCCTTACTAACCCGAGTTTGAGAAGAAATGTTGATATATCTATTATAAAGCGATGGAATACAAGGAGATGCATCCCTTTTCAGTATGAAAGCAACACCAATATACTTGGATAAAATAACATATAAGTGAGTAAGGCTTCTAAAAAGTCTTAATCATAACCATAGAATAAGTACTAATATCTCTATCATAAAGGGATGCATTACAAGGAGATGTATGCATCCCTTTTCAGTTGCTCAACATAATTCACCTTAAGAGAAGGTCGTACAAAACCCTTTTGAACACTGGACGTGGATTTATGCCAACAAGATTTTATCCCGTGCCCTTGATGTTTGCAAATTATGTGGTACAGGAAAATAAAATTATACACGATTTCTTGATATTATTCTAATACTTTTTTGATTTTCTCATTCAAGTAGCACAATTTAATTCTTTTTGGATGCTTCTCAAGAAGATCAACCAAAACCTACCATCTTGCGGTACTAGGTCTCGATCTAATTAATTTGTGCCACTTTATCAATTGCCAAAGATTTTCCAATGGCTGAAGCAATGGATAATAAAGTTTTCTTTTTGCAAACATACTAGGTAGAAGGCCTGGAAAAGAAATTCATGTAAAGCTATAGAGGATTCTTTCTTAATGCTGAACCGCTGTGACAATGGAAATATCCTATCCATTTGTGCTAGAAGTTATGATCATTTAAGTTTGATCCTTTGCATAATCTAATGCGAAAAACTTAATTAGAAGGAAACTTTTGAACTCGACTAAGTACTAGAAGTCTCGACCCTAATCCACTTTGAATATACTTACCACATATAGGAATGAACTTTAAAATATAGGTGAATATAAGACATCACTAGGTTCAAGCTTATGTATTTACAACGAAAGAATTTTGGATCCTAAAAATAGAGTTGTGGGGTGTTACAGATTTACAGCCAAGATCGCGACGTGAACTTGACATACAATCTTCTGATTCTCAAATATATCTAAAAATTTCCATGCACAAAAATCTTACCAGGTCCATGACATGACCTGATTCACGTAGTTCACTTTTTTTCATTTTCTCTTATTTGAGGAAAATATCAACTAGGATCATATAAGATGTTTCTTCTATGTATGTATGTATTAGTATTAGTTAGTACTTATATATAAGAGAATAAGTTCAACAGCTTCCCTTCGTGCTGCTTGCTTGAGCAGCTTCTGATCCTGCTTCAACTACTTGTTTCTTCTCCTTTATATTATGTGGGGCCAAGAAAAAAATATTTTGTGGGTCTTTTAATTTAATCTTCTCAAGAAAACTGCACATTGACGTCTCTGCTTCAACTATTTCATAATATTTCTTTAGCTGCTTCAATTATAATTTTATAATAATTTTTTAAAAATATATAAAAATTTTTAATGTCACATAAATCGAGATTAAAAAATAATTTATGTTGACTGCTTTCTTGATAGCTTCAGATTGTCTTGCCTGCTTTAGCTACTTCTTCTTCTCCTTTATTTTGTGGGGCTAATAAAAAATATTTTTATTGACGTATCTACTTCAACTAATTCATAATATTTTTTAGCTACTTCAATTATAATTTTCTAATATTTTTAAAAATATATATAAAATCTATTGATGCCACATAAATCAACAGCAATAATAAAATTAAACATGAAGAAATATTTAAAAAATATTTAAAATGTAGATAAATAAAATATATTTTAATTCAACTAAAACTGAAAGAAAATATTTTTTTATAAGACTTTTATTATTGAACAAAAAATTAAGACCTGAAGACACTTGTTAATTGCCAGCTTCGAGACCCCATTCCTGGCCCATACTCGCCTAGTCCATTTTCCCCTCACTTTATCGTTCCAAACACACCCTAAACAAACCAAAAACCTTAACCAGCGCTTCGAGCGCTGCCAATCACCCTTTTACCTGAATTTGAGGCAACTCTTCTCCGCTGTTAGCTTGGAAAAGAGGAGTAGCTCGAAGACCCTCAGATTAGGGCACAATCCACCAGTTTTTTTGTCAAATCAGTACAGGAGCAGGTAACTCCACTCCCTTCATCAGCTAGTTTTCATTTTCTGTATCCCTTCTTTTTGTTTCGCTGAGACTACTATTTTCAGGCTCTATGAATTCGAATTCGAACTCTCAGCTACACGTCCTCAAATTTATTCCACAAAAGGGAACTTGTTCAGTCCATAGATAGAGATCTGATAGACACTCAGTTGACTTCCCCGGAAAAGGTCAGTAATTGCACTCCTCTTTCATTGTATTTCAGTTTGTTTTCCCGGAAAAGGTCATTAATTGTAGTTGGTAAATGCTCTTTTGTTACTTGTTTAATATGCTGTTACTTGTTCATATTCTGATTATATATTTGAATCAGCGGATTCAAGATTTTAAGGTCTTAGGTGCTCCTTTAGCTACCAATTATAAAATAAAGTGCACAATTTTATCACTTCTTAATAAGAAAAGACAATCTTATTTAAAGACGATATTGAAAAAATCAATAAGAAGAACTACAATGAGAATTATCATTAGGAAGAATCTTTGAATTTTCAACCTATATACATGAGTTATTTAGAAACACAGAATATTATTTAAATAATTAGTTATATTTTTAGTAAAGATATTAAACATTTTTTTGGTTTAGGTAAAAGATACTAAGGAATTGTACTCATGTTAGTTTATGAGTATGGTCATTATAGAGTGTTATTGTAAAAGAAATGATAAGAGTGAGTTCAAATCCTTAAAAATATCAAGGACTAATATTCACTTATTCTTGTCTTTTTCGTTTTTGTAAAACTTTAATGCTATTGTGATTATACTGGTGTGAAAATATGAGTACAATGACTACGGAGTGCAAGTATGATCACAATTGAATGATTATAGAAAAACTATGGGAGCTAGTTCACATTGTTATATTACTAAGGATTAATTTGCACCTGATCTCATCAGTTTTTCATTTTTTTTCATTTTACTATTATGATCGTACTGGATCATAATAATATGATTCTTTAAATCTTGAAGCTGCATATGCGAGTTATTTAGAATCAACGAACAGAGTGCTTAATTACATATACTAAAGATTTTTTCTATATGGAAAAGATTCTAAGGATTTGTACGGTTGTACCCTATTAAGATACAAGTATGATCACAATTGAGTGTTAAAATTTAAGAAACGAGGAGAATCAGTTCAAAACCTTGAAAGGACTAAGGATTAATTTGTGCAAACTCTCATCATCTTTTATTTCATATAACGCTCAATTGTTATTGATCATACTCATATGTAAACTTGAGTACAATCATTACAGCGCAGTCGTGTTAGATGACAAAATTTAAGTTATATTTATCGACGTTTCTTTAAAGACATGCAAATCTGGAAATGTACGTGCTGGAAGCAAAATGGATGAAGTAATTGAAGCTAAGATTTTAAAAGGTTGTATGGTAAATTCAATTAAAGGATTCTACTATATCATTTGGAAAAATCTTTGAATCTTCAAACAACATTCGCGAGTTATTTTTAGACATAGGAAATATTGTTTAAGTAATAAATTACATTTCTAGTAAAGATATTAAATATATGTTTTGATTTGATACGGTAAAAGATACTAAGGATTTGTGCTCAAGTTAGTTTACGAGTATGGTCATAATTGACCCTTTTTGTAGAAGAAATGATGGGAGTTATTCCAAATCCTTAAAAGTACTAAGGATTAATATTCACTTATTCTCGTCAATATTTCTTTGCTTTAATGCTATTGTAATTGTACTGATGTGAATATATGTGTAAAACACTATGTAGTACAAGTTTGATCACTATTGGGTGATTATAAGAAAGTGGCGAGAGTTGGTTAAAATCCTTAATATTACTAAGGATTAATTTGCACCTACTTTCCTCATTTTTTTCATTTAATACTATTTTGATCATATTGAATCATATCTTTGAATCTTGAAACTGCAATTGCATATATGAGTTATTTAGAGTCAAGGAACCAAGTAGCTCCATCAATCTCGGATGGAGCCAAAGATTGACTAATTTTTGGCTTTGGAGTATGATGGAATAAAGCAAAATGGCTCTTTAAACTGTC
>JAOTQJ010000002.1:9323810-9368502 GCA_025642045.1 Solanum sejunctum | reverse complement strand
CTTGACCCTATATCAATTTTATTCTTAAGGACCAAACTTAGAAGGAATGGTGTATTCGGTCCCAAACTTTATTAAATCGAATCAATTAAGGACTTTCGGAGTTTAAATTAAGTTGCGGGTCCTAACAGGCTCAAGGTGGCCAAGATCGATTTTATGCTCTTCAAGGGAAGCAAGGAATGGATGAGGTGCCCGATGTTGTTACTGGTATGTTAAAGGTTTTTTATTAGGATGTGTATGCTTAATAAGATTTGGGTACCACTCTTTCCTTCATTACTCCATTTGTTGTTACTAAGCTTCATGTGTGCTCCAAATTATTGTGTGAACCCTATGAGGTGTCTACCCTTGTTAATGAGTCCATTACTGTTAGAAAAGTCTATAAGGGTTGTCCCGTGTCTATATTACATAAAGACTTGCCTTGAGATTTTGTTGAACTTGACATAGTGAATTTTGACATTATTTTTGGAATGGATTAGTTACATGCATATCATGCTACCATTGATTATAGGACCGTAGAATTAGGTTCCAAATTCCTTATAAGCCCGTCTTTGAGTGGGAAGGTCGTGATTCGATGGTTAAGGGTAGATTCATCTCGTCTTAAGGTCCAAAAATTGATTTCTAAGGGTTGCATTTACCATATTGTGAGAGTTAAAGGATGTTGAGTTCAATGTCCTTCCTATTGAGTCGGCTCCGGTGGTCAATGAGTTTCTTAATATCTTTCCCGATGAGCTTCTTGGTGTTTCTCATGAAAGGGAAATAGACTTTGGCATAGACCTCCTCTCCAATACACAACCCATTTCCATTCCTCGTTACCGTATGGCCCTGGTGGAGTTAAAGGAGTTGAAGTACCAATTGAAGAATTTGTTGGAGAAGGGTTTCATAAGGCCTAGCAAGTCATCTTGGGGTGCACCGGTGTTGTTTGTAAGAAAGGAAGATGGATCACTTAAGATGTGCATTAACTGACGGCAACTCAATAAGGTCACTATAAAGAACAAGTACCCTCTACCAAGGATAAATGACCTATTTGATCAACTACAAGGGGCTAGTCATTTTTCTAAGATTGATCTTCGATCCGGATACCATAAGTAAGGGTGAAAGAGTGTGATATTCTCAAAATGGCTTTCCGAACTAGGTATGGGCATTTTGGATATATGGTGATGTCATTTGGTTTAACTAATGCACCGACGGTATTTATGGATCTCATGAATGGAATCTTTAAATCCTACCTTGACATGTTTGTGATAGTCTTCATAGATGAAATATTGATTTACTCCCAAAGTGAAGAAGAGCATATGAATCATTTGAAGATAGTGTTGCAAATTTTGAGGGATGAGAAGTTGTTTGCTAAGTTTGATAAATGTGAATTTTTGTTGAAAGAGGTTGCATTCCTAGGGCATGTGGTGTCAGGAGATGGAATTAAAATGGACCCTAAGAAGAAGAAAGTGATAAGAAATTGACCTAGGCCCTTGACACCGATGGATATTAGGAGTTTCTTGGTTTAGCGAGGTACTACTGGAGGTTTGTGAATAGTTTATCTTCTATTGCTTCCCCTATGAAAAAATTAACACAAAAGAACGAAAAATTTGTTTAGATCGATGAATGTGAAAGAAGTTTTCAAACTTTGAAAGACAAATGTATCTCGCTCTTATCTTGGCTTTACCGGAAAGGTTAGAAGGGTTTGTGATTTATTGTGATACCTCAAGGATTGGTTTAGGGTGTGTATTGATGCAAAATGGCAAGGTCATAGTATATGCTTCTCGGCAATTAAAGGTGCATGAGTGTAATTATCCCATCCATGATCTTGATTTAGCGGTCGTGGTGTTTGCTTTGAAAATATGGCATCATTATTTGTATGGGGTTCATGTAGATGTATTTACTGATTGCAAGAGTCTTTAATATGTGTTCACACAAAGGGATCTTAATTTGAGACAAAGAAGGTGGTTAGAACTTCTCAAGGATTATAACATCAGTGTGCACTATCACCCCCAGCAAAGATAATGTTGTGTCCAATGCTCTAAGTAGAGTATCCATGGGAAGTGTAGCTCATATTAATGATGGCAATAAGGAGGTGGTTAGAGAAGTTCACCGGCTAGCTAGGTTAGGAGTTAGGTTGAATGAAGCTAAAAATGGAGGTGTGGTGGTTATTGATGGTTCCAAATCTTCTTTGATTGAAGAGGTCAAGTCCAAACAAGACCTTGACCCCCTTTGCTAGAATTGAAAGTTTTGGTGAAGGATGGTAAAGTAAAGGTTTTCTTCCAAGGGGAAGATGATGTCCTTAGGTACCAAGGTAGGCTATGTGTGCCTAATGTTGATGACTTGAGAGAGTTGATTTTGAAAGAGGCTCATAATTCATCCTATTCTATTCACCTCAGTTCCACAAAAATGTATAGAGACTTGAGGGAGGTTTATTGGTGGGGTGGTATGAGGAGGGATATTTACAAGTTTGTAGCTGGTTGTCACAATTGCCAATAAGTGAAAGCTGAACACTAAAGGCCAGGTGACCTAGCCCAAGACATAGAAATTCCTACTTGGAAGTGGGAAGAGACAAACAAGGATTTTGTGATTGGTTCGCCAAAGACTAGGAAGCACTTTGATTCTATTTGCGTGATTATTGATAGGATGACAAAGTCGGCTCACTTTTTACCGGTTAAAATAACTTATGGTGTCGAGGATTATGCCAAGCTATATATTCATGAGTTGGTTAGGTTGCATAGGGTACCATTATCTATTATTTCGGATCGAAGTGCTCAATTCACTTCTCATTTTTGGAGATACTACCAAGAGGGTCTTGGTACCAAGGTCAAGCTTAGCATGGCTTTTCATCCTCAAATGGATAGTAAAGCCAAAAGGACAATTCAAACTCTTGAGGTTATGCTTTGGACTTGTGTCTTGGAGTTTAAAGGTGATTGGGATGAACATCTACCACTCATTGAGTTTGCTTATAACAATAGCTACCACTCTAGCATTGGTATGGCTCCTTTTGAAGCTTTATATGGTTAGTGTTGTAGATCCCTAGTTGAGTGGTTTGATGTGGGGAAAATGACTTTGTTAGGCCCGAATTTAGTTATGGAAGCTTTTGAGAAAGTGAGGTTGACAAAGGAGAGATTGAAGACAGCTCAAAGTAGGCAAAAGTCCTATTTCGATGTGTGAAGAAGAGACCTCGAGTTTAATGTTGATGATTGAGTATACTTGAAGGTCTCACCCATGAAGGGTGTAGTCCGGTTTGGCAAGAAAGGGAAATTGAGCCCAAGGTTTGTGGGAACCTATAGAGTCTTGAGGAGAATTGTTAAGATTGCATATGAATTGGAGTTGCCTACGGATATAAGTGTGGTTCATCCGGTCTTTGATGTGTCTATGTTGAGGAAGTATGTCTATGACCCAAGGGCTATAGTGCCCTTAAAGGTGGTGGGTGTTGTGGAGGATAACTTGACCTGTGAGTAGGTCCAGGTGGAAATATTGGATAGGCAAGTGAAAAGGTTAAGAAACAAAGATGTGGCATCCGTCAAAGTCCTTTGGAGGAATCATCAAGTTGAAAGTGCCACTTGAGGAGCCGAAGCGTACATGAAAAAGCGATATTCATACCTCTTTCCCTCTACTCAAGCCGAAGGTAACAATTTAAGTCCCATCTATGACTTGAAGTCTTAAGTTTCAATCCTCATGCCATTTTTGCATGCATATATATTCATGGTGACACGTTTTGATGATTTTTTATGCATATGTGTGAAACTTTTTAGAATGACGTTTAAGTGAATTTGTTGCATTCATGTCAGGCTAGAAATTTCATGATTTCTTCTCTTGTGTATATTTCTTTGACATTCGAGGACGAATATTCTCAAGGGGGAGATATTGTAACCCCCCTCCCCCCATGTGCTTCGAAATGCCTTATAAGTGTATTTCTCGAATATCTCAAAATTCGTACATGATTTCAAAAATTCAACTTCATATTCTTGTTCAGGGAGCAAAATTGTGTGGGAAAAGGGTAGCCCCCAAATTTTAGAAGATCCGTAGAGAAAAATAATTTTCACAACAGGGGCACAAAATAGTGTGTCGCTCTTGGGACGCGGATTAGTGTAGTTTTTCCTCTGTTTTTCTTATTTCGTCCAATGGCATTTGGGTAATAACTCAATACCCATTTAAAAACCCTCCTTTTTTAGCCATTTTTCAACTCTAGAACTCACAAAAACCCTCTCTAAACCTCTCCAAAAACATCACCAAATTCCTCATTCAAATTCAAGGATTTCAAGGACAAGTTTTGGATTTTAAGAACCCAACTCAAGCCTCAAGTCTTGCCCTATTCCAAGAAATTTCAAGTTTTAAGGTATATGAGTTTCATTCGTGGGTTCCTTCCACCCATGAAGCCAAACTTCCCCTCTTTATCAAATTTCATGATTTTAATGTTAAATTCTTTATGAGTAAACTTTATTATGCAATGTAAGTATGATTGGAGTTGGATTGTTCAAGTATTGATTAAGTAAGCATGAATATCTATTGAAGCTATTTCCATGAGTTGATCTATGCTTATTTAGTCTATATATGTGACATGAATTATGAGACTATGAATGACGGTGAACACATGGCCAGTGTGAGGTCACACGAGCCATGTGGCCTCCAGTGACACAACACTTGGCCTTAATTTTGGGTGTGTGGCCTTGGAATGGAGTTTCGGGCTAACGCATATCACACTTAGACCCCACACGGGCGTGTGGAGGGCCATGTGATGGTTTGGAGCTTGGAACACCAATGTTTGGAGCTAAGTAGTGGGGCACGGCCACTTCACACGGACCGTGTGAAGGCACACGAGTCATATGGCCACCATATAGCCACTAAGGTGGAATTTTTTCTAAGTATAGCTTCACTCTTGGCATGAGAGATTTTATTTTGTCTAAGGAAGGTTCCACGGGCAGTGTCATAGACCGTGTGACACCACATGGTCCGTGTGGCTCACTTTTGGCTCACAAATTTTCGAAGTATGGGAATCTCCAAGCTCAAGCAAGGTTCACTTTCAAACCTTCAATTCAAACTTATTTATGCTATTTAAGGTCATCACGGTTCTTCTACATCAAGCCAAGTTCAAAGGATTTCCATTGGCTAAGTTTTTTACATGTACCAATAGAAGGGTCAATTTTAAAGGGTCATATCTCTTAGCACAAAATGAACTAGGTGGACCACGACTTATCAAATTTAAGCCCCTTTAATTAGCTTTCCGACGCACTTGGTTTCACCTCATTTAGAGTTCTGATGACGTTATGCCCATTTTCATAGAACTCGTCGGTGTAGGGGTATATGTGTTTTTTTAAAAAATTTCATTTCATTAATGGCGTTTTCGTAAACTCGGTTATTTCTATTGATCTTTTGGGATCTCCTATGCTATCTAATGATCTTCTAAAGACCTAAACCCTATTCCAAACATCCAAAACTCACTCCTCACATTTTAAAATTCTCCTAAATTCCTCTCAAGAACTCTTGAAGATTTTCAACTTGGGGATCAAGGCAATTCAAGTCTCCTTCAAACTTCTCTTGGAATTTCTTCAATTGGGTCTAGGTGTGTGGGTTTGATTTTTTGCTCCTTTCAATCAAAGAGACCTAAAACTTTTTTAGAAATTTTCATGAATTTTAGCTACTTTAAAATTGGGTTTTTAATTGTATTGTCCATTAAATTTAATTAAGGTGTGGGTTGTACATATTTGATGATTTTAAGTTGATTTAAGCCCTTACATGATGATTTACATTGAAGTTATGAATTTATGAATATGCATGTCCCTTTTTAAAGCTTGTTTGAGCATGGATGAGTTATATATGACTTTAAATGTGGATTTAATTATGTTTTACTTGAAGTTCATACTATTATTGTTGACTTTAGATTGAATCTAGATTACCCATGTCATTCTCATATCATTCATAAGCATGTGCATTCCACGAGCATGGATTTATGAAACTACTAGTGGGTTAAGCTCATACTTGTATATATGAAAATGTTTTCGGTGAGTTAAGCTTACATATTGGTTATGACAAGAATGTGATCACATAAATGTCTATGTTTAAGGCTCTTTGAACATCATGGGTCCTTGTACCATATTGTTATAAGAATGTGCTATTCCTAAGCATGAATATTATGGATATAAGTGATGATTTGGATTTTGAGCCTAAATGTGCATTGAAATGAATTGAATTACTCTTGAAATCATGTATGTATATAATTATTCTTGTAGGGTGTTTGACTTAGCACCAATGGATTGGGGGTCCTCTCCCTTTTCACGAACTATGTGTCAATATAGGAAGGGTAGCCATCTACGACATGATTGGGTCGTAAGGGATGGTTATTCATGTATGATATGATATGATAAGCTTTATTAGAAAATCCTTCTGAAATGATCGAGTCTTAAGGAAGATAGCCACCACATATGAAATGACCGGGTCATAAGGTGTGGTGTAGATTACCTTTGGTAAGTAATCTTCCTCAACCGATGGGAGGTCAACATTGAGCAAATTCATGTAATAGCTCGCATGAGTTTGTAATGTCGATTATGGTCTCATCCCCACTATATATGAGCATCCTTTGCATTCCATGCATCAAGAATTTCATAGCATCTTGTTATACTATATTCCTTGATATATATATATTAATTATTATGTAGGTCACTTACCCTCTAAGAGACTTATACAATGTTGATTTTCTGGTTCAAATGTCGGAGAAGTGAAAGTTGTCCGAGCATGTGAAGATTTACATAACCTGGATGTGGGAAAACATACTCTGTTTTTTCTTGTACAAAAATTACATTACTGATTATAACACTAGTTTAATTTAAACTTTATGAACTAGTTTTCTAACACAAGTACCAATTCAAGTCTATATGAAACAGCTAGAAATGAGTTACTGAAGGAATACAATCTGGGCATAACAGAAACAATCTAGGAACTTAAGAGTACATTATATATCAACTTAACCTTAAACTAAAATCACAATCATAAGGAATCTATAGAATAATCTTTGTGTAAAACACAGAAAAAGTATCATTAAAATACCCATAATAGAAAACATGGCAAACTTAATTACTAAACATGAAACTAAAGTACGATAAACACAAACCTAGACAACCATTACAAATTTAAAGCTATAAAAAGCAAATTAGAAGTAGTCTACAGAGAAAACATTAAGCATTTGATTGGTGATTTGCATTGTTATCGGTTGATAACCTCTTACACCCACCGGTGAAACAATCTCATTCTCCTCCGCATCAACAGGCTGAAATAATTTTTAAAAGGCATTCAATACAACACACTCTAGTAGAGTTTCTCTGTACATATCCTAACTTGGACCTTCAGAAATGCACTCAATTTTAGAATGTTGATTGTGAGTACATAATTACCAAAGAAATCTGGCCATACTTGAAAACAGAGACATGACAAATAATTATTATATCCTACCGCATATTTCACCCACCTTGTAATTCTAGTACCCCCAGACCCCACTTGTGGGATATTACTGGGTATGTTGTTGTTGTAATTCTAGTACTAAATATCTTTCCTTAGGCTTCAAATCATAGTTTTAGTACCACTCTCATGTTAACAACTAAAGTTATATAAAGTATGACCTTGTGCAAAGCTCATAAGAAAAAGCATTCACATGTTTGAACTGGCTATTCTAATCAAGAGAAACAGAGAAAGAATCTGAGATGTAGACCAAAAAGCTATAGCTACCTCAATACAATCGAGAACTTAGTTCATACATTGATGTGATCAATAAAAAAGCATAGGCATGAATTCTTTATAATAACGTACTCAGACAAAGACTGTTCAGCTTGATATCACATAAAAGTACAGCGTTACTAAATTGATCAGAATTAGCTGTAATAGAAGTACACAGAATATTTACTTTTTACCTGTGATTGAGGAGCAAACAAACTAGCAAATTCTTCAGGAACCCCTCCTTCCTTAGATATCACGTAATCCTTCAACGCATTCAAGGTTCCTTCATATTGGGACTCTAAACGTGCGACCTTTTGATGCAAATAGGTAGAATTAGCAGATGATGCACTATAGCTAGATGAAGAAATGCTTAGCTCACTAAGTTGTCGCTTGGTACTCAAGAAGGTGTTTGATGGAGATGCTCCCATACCCATACATCGTACTCTTCCAGAGTGCTTTGGCCCTAACATCTTACCAACAATATCATCAGGAGAAACTTCAGGCTCGTTAATGTCACATTAAGTCGTATGTGATTCAATTTGTTCCTACAAGCATATAGACATCAATAGTAAGTACAAAATAGTAAAACATGAGATACATTATATTGTATAGTAACAACGAAATAATGTTAAACAATGGACTGTTTCCATAATTACCCCTATAGTCCGAGCCTCAGCATTCACAAATGATCCACTCTTCCTCTTATGAGTCTCAATAAACATTTTTCCGCGACTAGGAGGTTTTCCACTTTCCAAAAACTACGAATGAAATGTACTACGAATGTTATACTAAAATAATTTCAGTAAGGAAAAAGCAAAACTGTTAAGTTATTGCACATACCATCTCATATCGTCTTCTCGAATTAGCTTTTGAACCACCAGTGTGTGGCATTTTTTTCTTCTTCTGACTTTCCTTATTTCTTCTACAAAGCTCCTATCAACAAAAAAATAATAACTCAAAATTTTCATCTTTAAATAATTATAATTTAAAAAACTTATTACGTAGTATGAATCTTACTATTGTTGATGGTTTCAGACGGTAAGCAACAAAACTAGCTCATTGATCTTTATTTATACCAGATGGAATATTACTAATAATCTCATTTCTGCTACTTGTTGTGTCGGAAAATTCATCCCACAATCTCTGCCTATGTGTAGGCCACTTTTTAGCAATACTACTATTGCGATATCTATATGCAATGGACTCGCATACCCGAAAAAGAAATCGAGGCTTCAAATAAAAAAATAGAAGTTAGTTTACTCATGTATTCCAAAATCGTAGTGAACAAGTAAATGTAAATATGAGAACACTTGTACCTTCAATATTGTTTCAAAGCAGTCTTCCATATACTTCTTAGGCAAGCCTGATGGCCCTGACCACCTATCAAAACTAATTGGAAATAAATTACAATCAATTGCCAGTGAACCACAATATCCAGCGACCAATGCCTATGCATCACCGTATGGTGCGTTGTATTGATCAAAGTCTACAATAATGCACTCTCCAACAGTTAGGTTATTAACCTCATTGAACTTGATATTAATCTACTTGATAGATTTTGCTGAATCTTTAACAAGAAAGCAAGTTATTTGACCAAAAAAGAAAAAAGAAAAATACGCATAAATTGAAGTAAAAATTACATAAACAATATATACCTATTGTCTCTACTCTCCAATATCCTGTAGATAGACGTGGGTGCACAGATGTCCTACTTGAATTAGAAGGCAGAATTGGAGCTTGTCCTTGATGCAGGGAATTTGGAGATGTACTTGCTACCAGGGAATCAGAGCTTGTTCTTGTTGAGGCAGATTCAGAGCTTGTTCTTGTCGTGGGACTTCATGAGTTTGTGAAGGATTTGTTAGAGCATCTAGGAAGTCTTGTGACACTCGAATAGTTGATGATGAAGCATGTCCATTAGAAGACTTTAGCGGATTCTTGAAACGCTTCACCTTTGGCATGGTTGCATATTCATAGGAGAAAAGAGATAGAGAGTCATAAATTACACTATATTAGAATATGGAGATGGAATGAAATATATATATGCGCACAAATGCCAGTCCAACAATCTTATTATCAATTAAAACGAAACATAAACTTTGAAGAATTTGATCACAGAAAGACATACAAACTAACCTGCTGCTAAAAATCCAAATCCCATCTCTCCCAAAAAAAGAACTGCCAAAGGATTTATATCTCTGCAAATGGGGAGTTTATTACCAGGAAAAAAGGGGAGAACAGGGGAAAGTGGAATCATGGAACGAGAAGGTGCCGATACGACGCTACTGAAGGTGGGAAAATATGGAGGGAACGGTGGAAATATAGCGGGAACAGATTAGCTAGGTTAAAAGGGATTACTTTTCCCTCTTTTTAATTTTTTATTATTAGTACTATTATTTAAATTTTTTATAATAAATAAAAGCTTTAAACTATTTTATTAAAAGTTATTGTAATTATTGATAATATCACTATTATGATAAAGAAAATCTTACCAAAAAGGATACAGATTCTTTTTATGTACACGTTTGAAATTGGAGAAAACATTTACGAATTATAAATTATCTTTTGGGGCACTAATTACTTTTTTCATCTATTCATTTATTTTAGGAAAGTATTAGTGATTAATAATTTTAGGCTAACAAGTCGTATCAATATACACAAATATGCAACTAAAAATTAAATGATATCAGGAGTGGCAAAATTAAATCCAAGTCGTTCAATCCATTGAAATTAACACTCATTTATTAGCTCACTCGATCACAATCCAGTCCATTTCAACCCATTTAAAATATAGGTTGATATACAATCAGAATTGATTCGACAAAAATTTTGTCAAAATATTTTTAAAATATTTTTTAAATTTAATATATTTTATATAATTAGAATAAATAATAATATAATTTCATTAAGTACTAAAACATTTTTAAAAATAAATAAAATAAGTAAAATTTAGTAGTACAATTTCGAACCAAATTTTACTTGGTTCCGATAAGAAATGGCAGAGATATCACAACATGAAGTTTTTGAAAAAAATACGAACATAAACCGCAATTATAATTGTATTTTCTCACCCAATGGAGTTCTATCAGTTAATTTTGATAGACCAAACTCGATGTTTTGGATCCAATGGTACCGTTAGAATTTTCATTTGGAGCACATTTATAAAGGACGTTGACTAAAGTCACTATTGACCCACCCCGGCGAATAATTTTGCAAAACTAAATATAGTTGCATAGAACATGCTAGCCTAATCTAGTCATTCCAGAGCTGATGGAACCATTAGACTTTTGTTCCAAGGACGTTTACTAAGACTTTCCCAAAAAAAAAATTATTTTAGGGTCATAATATCTTGTTTAACTCTAAAATGTATAATTATCAAACAATTCACCTAACGACTGAACAACCAGTGTTGAAAAGTCAAAAATAGCTCGCAATCACTATGCAAGTTATCAAACTGATAAAATATTCGCGGAACCAGAGAAATGACCTAGAGGGTCGTTACAATAACCAAAGTATATAAATTTAAAACTAAAAGTCATAGCTGAAGAGAGTCCCATAATTTTAATAAAATTGTATAACTAATTAAAGTAAAGTAAAACAAAAAAAATAAATAATTTAACGAAAAATTCTCTTGCCAAAGCAAGCACGTCGATGGAGACATGCCTATTTGGTTCTCAGTTATACTTTACTAAGTACTGGTCTTGCTATGTGCTCTTAATTTATACGTGATCAAAGCATGTATATCATATGATAAAAAATATTATATTTAATTATGATCTTATAAAAAACTAAATAATTCACTAATTTTGATAAATTATTTATTTGTAAAGGTCATATATATAGAGATTGTATACTAATTAGAACTCATGGTAAATTAGAATTTTTCTTAGCAACTGTAGGGTATTTTCTTAATTTAAATAAGGAAGAAATAGAAGTCTATCAAATAAGGAAGATTTAGGAGTCTTCCATGGCTAGAAGTCCTTATTTTATTACTTCTTTCCATATATTTTAAAAGTCAATATTATAAATATAATTAAATAATAATTTAAAGAAAAATAGTGAAAAGACAACTTTATCTAAAGAAGATATTTTTAATGAAGAGCAAAAAGTTCAAACAATATTTGTAAGGAACTTTTAATTTAATATAGTATACTAGTTCAATATATATGCTTTGCACATATGTGTCGTGTCAATTTTAAAATTATATATAAATAACACTTGCTAAAATAAATATAATATTCTTGTAAATAAAATTAAATAAACATTATTAGTTGAACACAACAGTTTAATCTATTGTATACTGGCAATGATGAGAAAATCAATTTAATTATCTATCACATAGATATGTTAATAGTTTATGAATACATAAAGCAATAATTTGGAGCTAAACAATTACAAGTTAAATAATTAATTGATTAAAATTTTAATGTGAAAAAGACTCCTCAATATAAGAGTTGTTTAATATTTTCAATATAATTTTATTGAATTTTTTCTTTTTAAATTTGTTATGTTACATATTTTTATTAACAAAATATTTGATAATCAAAATTTTAATTAATTTTAAAGTCCTAAGTATTAGGATAATATTAAAAAAAAAATATTTTCTTTCCTTCATAGCCTAGACAATTATGTATATACAATAATCTTAAATCAAAAGTGAACTCTATATATAAAAGAAATTTCAATGCAAAAAAGAATCTTGAAAATAAATAAATAAATGATAAAATAATAAATTAAGAAAAATAGTTAAAAGACAATTTTATCTAAAGCAGAGAATTTTATGAAAATGATAGTGTCTTCTGCTGAGCAAGTGAGTCAGGCCAAGTGGTTCGCTTAGTTTTTGAGTGTTGGCCACATTTAGGGTGTAAGCTCGAGGAATGACAGAACGAATATAATAGTTTCAATAACTTGGTCATATATTTGAATGCTATAGTTTTTATTGAATATCAATTTATTGTTCCTTTGGATAGGGGTTTTTAGAGTCGTATTATAACTCCTTCAATTTTTTAATAAACATATATAGTCCTTCCAAGCATGCGTAAATATAAACAAAAATTAAAGCCAAAATAAAAATGTAGACTAATTATCAAGCAACACATATATAATTGGTTATCTTCAATTATATTGTTGGATTATAACATTATTTCTCGATATAATTGATTTTTCAATATTTGTCATGACCGAGACCTAGGGCCTAGACCTGACATGGCGAATGGGGAACCCAAAGGTACTCTAAATAAGCCTCTTAGCATACCATACACACATCCTTAGTCGCGAAAGCAATTAAACAATAATCAAGAGAGTAAAAGTAGGGATAATGGGACTAACGGAATTCTTTGATAACATAAAACATGAAAAAGTCAAAAGGAGTCAAACTAAAGCATAATTATATCATTGGTTCCAACAACACCTCTAAACTTAGACTTGAGTGAGGGCCCAGACACTTTCCGGACTCACCCTCATAATGTCAAATGTCAACATAAAGAAGTCTTAGAAATAACAAGAGAAAGTAGATAGTGTCCTCAAACTTGAGGACTCACCAAGTTTATCTTCAAGATATCAAACTAGCCACGTGAGGAGAAGGATTAAATAGAGCTCTAGTTTCTACATGGTAACATCATGTAGGCATAGAGTATGCGTTAGTACGTTTGAATGTACTAAGTATGTAGGATACAATGCAAGCAAGGGACAGACAACATAATCAAAATGCATACTTATAAGCAAAGGATAAGTGTAATGTCAATATGACATGCATGAATGATGCTTCGAGTGAAACATGCTTGTAACTTATAATCAAAGAACGAAAACTCAATATGGAATACATACTCAAACCTTTCACCAACATGTATGAAATGGGCCAAATAGCCACCCACTCGCCTTACGATATAACCTTTTTGGAGAGTGTTATCAATATCCCTACCTTACTATAAAGTCTTTTTGATAGGTAGTATAAGACGTCCCCTACTTTACGATATCATCTTTTAGGTAGGAGCCGTGAGTTGTATCTTACCTTATGATATGATCTTTTTCGTAAGAACCATGAATTATACCTTATGACATGGCCTTTATGATAGATCTTATAGGATGTCCTCATCTTACGATATAATCTTTTCGGTAGGAGCCATGAGCCATTATACCTTACCATGACCTATTCAGTAGATTTTATAGAAGGTTCATAACTTATGATATAATCTTTTCGGTCGGAGTCATAGAAATAGCTCATCAAACCATTACATTTCAAGTATCAAGAAAAGGCTTCTCAATTTTTTCAAGAACATAACAAACATGGAAACTCAACAATTTACTTGCAACACCATAGGTAATTTTCATGAATTCAACGTATACACATATTCCTTTCATCATCCTAAAGTCACTTAACTCATAAGCAATGCAATAGACCCTCAATAACTCAAGAATTCCTAACAAGACATTTTACCAAACACTTGATGGGTGTGTAATGCTAGTTCAAAATCATGCAATTCAAGAGTAAAATCATGTAAAAAATCAATATAAATCAACCCACCAACACTAGGTAATTCCCTCTTGCAAGATACATCAAAACCCCTTATCAATTCACACAATAGATCATAGCTCCATAGCTCAAAACATGCATAGTTGAACACCATTTCATAAAATCCCTATACTATTTATAGTGATAATCCATAATAAGTAATACCCATAAGTGAATCAACTTGAAAATATACAATTTGTATAAAAAGGAAGGTTGGACACCATGGTGAAAGGACGCAGTGCTTGAAAACCACATATTTTAATCTTGGAGTTTCTTGAAGAAAACTTGAGGAGGACTTGGGGCTTGACTTGGTTTCCTTGAATTTCAACAAAACTTCTTGAAAACCTTGAGAATGGATGGGAAATTTGATGAAGATTTGAGAGGAATTTGAGAGGTTTTTGGTGGGCTTTTAGGGATCAAAACAGCTGAACAATGAGGGATTTTCGTATTTAGCGGACAACTATTGTTTTTGTGCAGTTTCACCAAAAATTATTTTTCTTGGCACGGACAAAATATACCTTGTAAGTACTTGTTTCCCAAATAATTTTTCCCTCTGAATAAGAATATGAAGTTGAATTTGCAAAATTCTGCACAATTTTTAAGATATTAAAAAAATACATCATAGGGTCTTTCCGAACTACGAGGAGGGGCATTTAAGTATCTCCAATTTTGATATATAAGAAAATTACGATTATGGGGTATTCCTATGCAAATGTGGAGTATTTCAATATCTCCCCCTTGGGAACATTCATCTCCAAATGTCAAAGAAACATGAGTAAGAAAAGAAATTACAAAGTTTCCAGCCCAACATGAATGCAACAAAACCACTTAAACCTCATTTTAGAAAAAATTTAACATGAATGTCAAAAATTACTATAAACTTGTCACCATGAATATGAATGCATGCAAGATGACATAAGGACTGAAACTTAGGACTTGAAATCATAGAAAGGACTTAATTTGCTATCTTAAGCTTAAATAGGATGAAAGAGGTAGGAATATCGCTTTCTCATGTCTGCTTCAACTTCTCAAGTGGCACTCTCAACTTGTTGACTCCTCCAAAGGATCCTGTCGGATAATACATTCTTGTCTCTCAACTTTCTCACTTCTCTATCTAAGATTTCTACCGAAACCTCCCATAAGTTAAATTATCCTTCGTCACATCCAAAACCTTCAAAGTTGCCATAGCACTTGGGTCACCACATACCACCTTAACATAGACACATGAAAAACTGGATGAACTATACTCATATCCATAGCCAACTCCAATCTTTATGTAACATTACCAATTTCTCCTCCAAATCCTATAAGGACCTACAAACCTTAACCCAGTTGTCAACCTTAAACACACATAGGCCACTTTGGTATCAAAAGCCACCATCTCTCCCATGGGAGAAAACCTCCACTCTACCATCCCTCACCAAGACCTCCAACTCTATTAGGGCGGAATCTAGGCTTTGCTTAACTAGACTTCTTCAACCAAAGATGATTTGGAACCATCAAAATCACAACATCACCATTCTCAACTTCACCCAACCTCATTCCCAACCTAGCCAACTGATGAACTTCTCCAACTAGCCTTTTATTGCCCAAAGATTTCCACTTTCCATAATTAGTAAGCAACCTCACATTCCTCAAAATCCACAGCATCACTCTAAATGATTCACAAGCTCTTTCTCACTTTCGGAAACAAACTAACATATCATCAAAGACCATCACAAACATACCAAGGTAGAGATTAAAGGCCCTATTCTTGAGACCTATAAGCATAGTCAATGCATAAGCCAACCAAAAGACACTACCCCAAAGTCAAAACATCAAAAGGACCTCAAGAACTCATTGACCACCAAAATTTAACTCAATAGGAAGGACCTTATGCTCAACATCCTTACTTGTACAAGATGATAAATGCAACCCTTAGAGATCAATTGGACCTTAAGACAAGAAATGAACTTACCCCTTCACAACCACCTTATAATCCCCCACCCAAGTACGAGTTCATTAGGAAATTGGAATATAACTCTATGGGTCCTGCAATCAATGGAGAAACAATATGCATATAATTAATCTATCCCAAGAATGACATTAAAATCCACTACATCTAATTCAACAAAATCACAAAACAAGACCTAAATGCAATATGACCACGAAATAATTTCTATAGACTTTTTTTAGCAATAATAGACTCACCAATGGGGTAGACACCAAAAGGTTCACATAACAATTCATGATATATATGAAGACCACTATCAAAAAAAGGAATAATGAAAGAAATAGTGGTACTCGGACCTAGCAATACACACACATCAAAGTCAAAGGAAACCTCAACTTATTGGTAGCAACATCGGGCACTCATCTACCCCTTGCCTCCTCTGAAGAACATAAAACCGATTATGCATAGAGCACCCCCTTGTTGGCCTTCTTGGACCCTTTAATCAGCATGTCCACCTTGCCCTTGTGGCCGGCCATCTCCAACCTTGTTTTGACCATATGGGCAATCTAGATTTTTGTGGCCCATCTCACCACACCCAAAGAATGCACTCGTGTTCTCTAACATGTACCACCATGTTTCCTCCCATATTTTGGCCATCTAGGACAAGTCACCCCATCATCACCTCCTTAGGGCCTTGGGTTTGGCACCCCATCCTTAGCAATTCTCTTGTTTGGAGCACTAGAAAATCCTTGGCATTGAAACTTGATACCTTGTTGGAACCGGTCACCCTCAAATCGAGCCCTCTTGGACTCTCCACTTCTCTTCTTTCTAAGTTTCTCTCCCTCAAGTTGTTCGGCATAGGTCATGAGGTGGGACAAATCTATATCACCTATCAACATAGCAACATGACACTCCTCATTAACCAAGTCGGACACCCCCATCACAAATTTGTTTATCCTAGACCTTGTCTCGACCACCAATTGAGGAGAATACTTGGAGAGCTTGTTAAACTTGAGGGCATACTCTCTCATACTCATGGAGCCTTGCTTAAAATTCATGAACTCAATCATTTTAGCTTACCTTAGCTCAATAGGAAAGAATCGGTTGAGAAATGGCCTTTGAACTCCTCCCAAGGAATGGCATTGTCATTTCCCCTCTCCCCCTTCCATTACACAAACCAAATTTGAGCCACTCATTTTAGTTGGTAGGCCGCTAGTTTCGTCTTCTCCTCCGACCTGACCCTCATACTAGCCAACACTTTGTATACCTCATCAATAAATTCTTGAGGGTCCTCATCCACCATAGATGCATGCAACTCCGGTGGGTTCATCCTAGTAAGTTCTCTCACCGTTGAAGCCGATGTAGAAGCATGAGAAGCTTGAGCCCTTGGTTAATTTGGTTGGTCATAGCATGTGCCAATATAGTAATAACATTCTGGAACTTAACTTTGGTAGCCCCTCTATCTTGAGGAGCTGGGTAAGCTGGTTGTCCCATAGATGCATGACCCCTCCTTGGTCTTCTTCTTTGTAGCAGTATGATCAACAATTAGAAGAGCAAAGAACATTCGTTAAGGAAAAACCTTACCTGAACTTCTATAGCACGACATAGACCATGAAGAAGGGAAATATTTCCTAAAATGTCTCATAGCCTCCCACTCATAATTGTGGCACGTGCACACCTATGAATAAGATTCTAAATCATAGTGTGTTTGATTTCGAGGACCATTAACAATCTAGTGCTTTGATACCATATTTGTCAAAACTGGACCTAGGTTCTAGACGTGACACAATGAATGGGGAACCCAAAGGAATCCCAAACAAGCCTCTTAGCATATCATGCGCACATCCTTGGTCACGAAAGCAATTAAACAACAATCAAGAGAGTAAACATAGGGATAATGGGAGTAAGGGAATTCTTTGTTAACATAAAACATGGAAGAGTAAAAGGAGTCAAGCTCAAGCATAATTACATCACTAGTTCCAAAAACACCTCTAAACTTAGATTTGAGCAGGGGTTAAGACACTTTCCGGTCTCACCCTCTGAAACGACCCCAAAAAGTACCCAAAAATGTACCTCGAAAGTGCCTGGAATCATAATTTCCATATATTAAAAAATTCATTTCTTATTTCAAAAATCCAACTTCATATTCTTTTTCGGGAGGCAAAATTGAGTGGAAAATGGGTTTAACCCAAATTTTAGAGCAACCGTATTAAAATTCAAAAATTGCAAAAATGTGAGTTAGGAGGGTCAACTTTAAAAGGGCATATCTTTTAATACACAAAGAATTTGGTGGCCCACAACCTACCAAATTAAAGATGTTTGAATTATCTTTCCAACGTACTTAGTTTCATGTCATTCGGAGTTTGGGTAAAGAATTTATGCCCATTTTCGTGGAGCTCATTTGTGCAAAGATGCAAATTCCAGTGAGTAGCTATGCAAACTAGTGTTATTTTGGTCTTTGTTTTTTATTTTGGTCCAAGACTTTCAAGTCTTGGTCCCATGGGTTCCCCATACGTGTTTTGACCTATACTTAGCCGTATTTCACCCTCATATCATCCTAAATATTTTCCAATATTCACTCCCCAAACTCAAGTCCCAAACCCTCATCCTAAGCTAAGGTTCTCCTTCAAGGATCTTCTTCAAGTTTCAAGTCTCCATCTCTAATCTCTTTCAAAGGTTCTTCAAAACTAAGGTATGTGGATTTCTTTCATGGGTTTCTTTCACCCATGATACCTAAACCTCCTTTTATTTAAATTGCATGATTTAAAGTTGATTTTACTTGTGGATTTTGTATATTAAGAAATTTACTGCACAGTGATTTGAGGTTTATGAAAGTGTGATTGTTTTAGCATGTTTAGAACTATAAATCTTGGATCTAATGTTAGATTTGATGAGGGGTTTTGATGTATATTGATTGAGGGTGTTGCAAGGTGTCGATTGATAGTTTTACAATGGATTTTTCTTGCATGATTTCACTCTCAAATTGCATAATTTTATGCTAGCACTACACACCCGCCAAGTGTTTGATAAAATGTCTGGCCTAGGTTCTTGAGCAATTGAAGGTCTAATGTTTGTTTTATGTTATGAATGACTCTATGATGATGAAAGAAGGATGAATACGTGTTGATTTCATGAAAAGTATGCATGATGATAAAAGAAGAATATGTATGTAATGTTATGATAATGATAGAAGGAAATTATGTATATGGTATTTCTCTATGTAGTGTTGAATTGACCATAACCAAATTGAGGGGTTGATACCTCATTAACCAAATTGAGGGGTCGATACCTCATTAACCAAATTGAGGGATTGATACTTCATTAACTAAATTTTAGGGTTGATACTTCAATCGCCTTAGAGGTGGGTGGTGTATACTAATAACCTAAATTGAGGGGTTGATACCTCAATCACCTAGGATGGGAGGTGGTAAGCCCATTAGCAAAAGGATGGACTCTTTCCACATATATTCTATGTTTTATATAAGCATGATTTTACTTCAAGCATCATTTATACATGCCATATTGTTGCTATGCTATCTATTGTCTATGTTATGCATTTTGATCATGTTTTCGATCTCTTGTTGCATTGCATCCTACATACTTAGTATATTCAAATGTACTAACGCATACTTTATGCCTACATGATTTCACCATGTAGGAACCGGAGCCCTACTTGAGCATTCTCCTCCACGTGGTTAGTACGAGTCCGCTCAAGCTTGTTGGTGAGTCCTCCATTCTGGGGATGTTAAATATGATCTCTTGCTATGTATTAAGACTTTCTCTCTTTTGATTATGTTTTGACTATGAGGGTGAGCCCGTTTACTTTATCTTGGGCCCTGCTCTTATCTTTATATAGTAGAGGTGTTGTTAGACATATGGTGTATCTATGTTATTATCCTTGAATCTATTGACTCTTGTTGCTTATGATATGAAAGAGGTTCCCTTAGACCCACTTTCCCTTTGTTTATGCTCATATTTTATTGTCATTTTAATGGCTTCTGTGACCAAGGATGTGTAATGATATGCTACAAGGCTTATTTGGGGTTCCTTCAGGTTTCCCATTCACCGGTCACATCTAGACTCTAGGCTTGGGTCGTGACACCCTCATAATGTCAAATGTCAACATAAATAAGTTTTAGAAATAACAAGAGAAAGTAGATAGTGTCCTCGAACTTGAGGACTCACCAAGCTTATCTTCAAGATGTCAAACTAGCCACGTGGAGGAGGAGGATCAAATGGAGCTCCAGTTCCTACATGGTAACATCATGTAGACGTAGAGTATGCATTAGTACATTTCCATGTACTAAGTATGTAGGATACAATGCAAGCAAGGGATAGACAACATAATAAAAATGCATAATTATAAGCAAAGGATAAGTGTAATATCAATATGGCATGCATGAATGATGCTGGGAGTGAAACATACTTGTAAATCATAATCAAAGAATGCAAACTCAATATGAAATATATACTCAAACCTTTCACCAACATGTATGAGATGGGACAAATAGCCACCCACTCTACTTACGGTATAATCTTTTCGGAGAGTGTTACCAATACCCCTACCTTACGATAAAGTCTTTTTGATAGGTAGTATAAGACGTCCCCTGCTTTATGATATCATCTATTAGGTGGGAGCTGTGAGTTGTACCTTACCTTACGATATGATATTTTCAATAAGAACCATTAATTGTACCTTATGGCATGGCCTTTTTGATAGATCTTATAGGATGTCCTCACCTTACAATATAATCTTTTCGGTAGGAGCCATGAGTCATTCTACCTTACGGCATGACCTTTTCAGTAGATATTTGATAGAAGGTTTATGCCTTACAATATATTCTTTTCGGCATAGGTTATAGAAATAGCTCATCAAACCATTACATTTCAAGCATCAAAAAAAGACTTCTCAATTTTCTTAACATAATAAACATGGAAACCCAATAATTTACTTGCAATAACTACATACTTTTCATGAATTCAACACATACCCACATGTGCTTTCCTTTCATCATCCTAAAGTCACTTAACTCATAAGTCATGCAATAGATCCTTAAATAACCCAAGAATTCCTAACAAGACATTTTACCAAACACTTAGCGGGTGTGCAATGATAGTTCACAATCATGCAATTCAAGAGTGAAATCATGTGAAAAAAAATCAATGCAAATCAACCCACTAGCACTAGGTAATGTCCTCTTACAAGATACATCAAAACCCCTAATCAATTCACATAACAGATTATAGCTCCATAGCTCAAAAAACATGCATAGTTCAACAACATTTCATAAAACCCCAATATTGTTTATAGTCATAATCCATATAAGTAATACCTATAAGTAAATCAACTTAAAAAAGTGCAATTTGTATAAAAAGGAAAGTTGGGCACTATGGGTGAAAGGACCCAATGGTTGAAACCCACATACCTTAATCTTGGAGTTTCTTGAAGAAAACTTAAGGAGGACTTGGGACTTGACTTAGTTTCCTTGAATTTTAACAAAACTTCTTGAAAACCTTGAGAATGTATGGGGAATTTGATGAAGATTAGAGAGGAATTTGAGAGGTTTTTAGTGGGTTTTTAGGGCTCAAAATGGCTGAACAATGAGGGATTTTCGTATATATAGGTATTGAGTTATTAACCAATAGCCTTGGAGTATAGAAAAATTATTTTTTTGATAATTTTTTAACTACTCCGCGCCAGGTCCGCATCGCGAACTGGTCACGGACAACTACTATTTTTGCGAAGTTTCACCAGAAATTATTTTTCTTGGCATAGAGAAAATATACCTTGTAGGTACTCTTTTTCCCACATAATTTTGCCTTCTGAACAATAATATGAAGTCGAATTTGTAAAATTCTACACGAATTTGTAATATTCAAAAAAATGCATCATAGAGTCTTTTCGAGCTACAAGAAGGGGCGTTTAAGTATCCCCAATTTTGAGATATAAGAAAATTACGATTATGGGGCATTCCTATGCAACTATGGAGCGTTTCAATAGTGCTTGAATTCTCTAACTTTAATATTAAATTACTATAATACCCTCAACTTAAAAATTAATTTAGTATATTTTTATATTTTGTATTATATTTATTTAACTATGTCATATTGAAAGCAGATAATGTTTCTTATTGAAGGATTGTAACTTTTTCAAAGAGTTGTTACTTTTTCAAAGGGATAAACCTTTTTTTTAATGGTTGTGACTTTTTCGAAGGATTGTGACTTTTTCGAATGATTATGACTTTTCTGAAGAGTTGTGATCAGTACCATCTTAAAAGTATGTACTCCTTAACTTGAATGTTAAATTACTATAACATCCACTGATGCAACTTAAAAATTAATTTAGTATATTTTTTTATATTGTATATTATATTTATTTAATTATATGATATTATATAGAAAGCAGATAATTTTTCATATTGAAGGATTGTGGTCACCTATTACGAGTATCATATCCTTTTAGATCTGCGGAAGTAGTTAGGGCAGTTCTCCATCCTTGCACTTTCCGTATCCCCTCAACATCATCCTTATACTTTAATTCATGTTCGGGCAAATGCTACTACAAAGCTCTCACTTTTAGTTTCGAACATGTGATGGATCCACCCCACAGAATACATGTATGACTATTTGTCCATTTTCGACCTTGCATTCAATGATTTGCACTAGTTCATTCAAGCACCACCTTGATGTACCACAATTCTTTGAGAAAATGATTATGGCAATTGAGACACTTCTATAGCTTTCAAGAGTTCTTCTAAGATGGAATTGCCATGCTCTAGCCTTTTATCATCTTTAAAGGTGAACATTCCCCTATTTTTCAAATGTCATGGATATATGTTGATCTGAAAAAAGAAGACACAAAATGTTTGGTACTAGGAACTAAAGAAGAAACAGACAATACACTCCTATAACTACTACGTCTTTTTGTTTCATTGCTCTGAGTTCCCCTTTGGTCTGCTTGCTTTATGATGTGAGGCGACTTGCTAATAGTTCTCTCACAGATCTCTTTCCTCACAGATATTAATCTGCAATTGTTTTTTGGAAGCTACTTATCATAATGAAAGACGAGGTATATTTAGATAGATTCAAGAAGAATGGATCATTGCATACTAAATAATTGAGTTGTTCTGTAATTACAAATAGAGAAACATGTCTCTGGCTTTGTTCTCATAAATTCTAGTTTGCACAACGAAACTAATCCAATGACAAATTAGTATAACTTATTAAAAACCGCTTGATTATAAAGTAGTCGAGATATAGATGTTATTACATTGCACAACAGAGATTCACATATTCCAGTGAGCATAACCCTTCATTCATCCGAGGGAATACGAAGTGCGCTCCATCCTGATTCTTATTTTGAAAAAGTCAATAATTTAAATTTGTTCAACTGGACGATGGAAGACGGAGGTCAAAAAATTAAAGTATAGCGTGTTGGATATGCAAACTCCTCCCACATTGATAAAAGAGAGAAAAATGAATCTATTTAAATAGGTTCAACCCAACCTATTAGAATGAGGCCTTTTGGAGGTGCCCAAAAATAAATCCGTGAGGGCTTGCCCAAAGCAGCCAATATCATACTAAAGCGGGGTTAGGATGAGGGTACCTATGGGTTCCTACAAATGGTATCAGAGCATAGGTTCAAAGGGCAGGAGTAATGGACCGACGGGTGTGGAGTCGCTGGTGTGGCATTAGGACCAAAGATTTGCAAGGGTGCCTTATATCGAAAGTCTTCCTGTCAAGTGATGGTATATGCGACGTATCCCATTGAGTGATAATGGCAGTGCAAGATGATTTGGAAAATTAGATGGTGTAACCTAGTGATGTAAAGGTCTGCGGTAATGCCTTGTGTCAAAAATCTTACCGGCGGGCACAGATGATCGGGCGGCGTGTCTCGTGGGTTATTACTGCTTTACAAGATAGTGGTAGATCTGAAATCGCTAATCATTGAAGGAAAGGTCACGAGATTATGTATGGTCAGAGTTGAGGGGAGGTTTGTTGGGTATGCAAACTCCTCCCACATTGGTAGAAGAGAGGAAAATAAACCTATTTAAATAGGTTCAATCTAACCCATCACTAAATATTTCATCTTGCAAGTGCTTCTTGGGGAAGATACAAGGTTATCCATGACACACAAATGAATGATAGATAATGGTATTTCCCTTTCCCATAGTGTTTCATTTTAATCAGTAACTCTGGCTTCATTATTTCGAGTATTTCTAGAAATTTCTCTAAACTCGAGCAGTCGTCTAGACACAAAGATTCAAGAGATTTCACATTAACATATGGAAACTTCTTAAGGCTTCTACAAGCATGCAAATTTAACATAATGAGTTTTCTAGAACATCTTAGGGAGTGGTGAACCTCTTCAACACTCATACATTTGCTAAGATCCAATTTCTCCAAATTTGGCATCCCCATGAAACCTGGCAACTCTTTCAGCTAGCTGCATTTTAATAAGTCCAAAGATTGAAGAGCACCGAGTCAGAATATGCTTCGAGGCAAATGATCAAAATTATTTCCCTTGAGACACAATACTTTCAAAGAAGATAAGGATCGAATGTCTTCTCAAAGTCCTCCATTTATTAAATTGTAGTAACTTAAATCCTTCCAATGTGCATAACCCTTCATTCACCTGAGGGAATATAGAGCATGCTCTATTTTTTTATTCTTCTTTTGCAAAATTCAATTTTTAAAGCTTGTTCAATCGGACAATGGAAGACGGAGGTCGTGAGATTAAAGTATAGCTGCCATCAAGCTCCTCCAACTTTTCTAAATCACCTATCTCTTCTGGCAAGCTTTCAAGGTTTTCTATGACACACAAATTTAGTTTTATAATATTAGCTCGCAGATGATGAATAAAAGATTATGGTATTTCCCTTATCCTAGTGTGTTGTAGATCACGAACTCCAGCTTCTTTATTCCATGGAATTCTGGAAATTTCCCTAAACTATAGCAGCCATCATAATACAAATGTGCATTTTATCAACTCGTACCATTTTATTACAATTTTTGAAATTGTTGCAATAGTATTAATAGTAGAAAGGATTATTGCGGCTTAAACATCTCCATCTTTAAGCTCATTATGATAATTATAAACTGTCGTTATACAAAAACTAAATTGTCAAAATCGTTATGTTTTTCTGCATTACAAAAAACTTCAACAAAAATTACTACAACTAGCATGATTTTGGAGAGGTTGAGACAAACACAACAAATTTAAAGTATAGTGGGGATCTTTTACAACCTCCACACTTAAATCGCCTCAAAAAAATTATTTTGTTAGGGTTCGCACAAACACTATAGATTGAATGTGTGGTGGGGGTCTTTTACAACCTCCACACTCAAAATGCCATAAAAAAAATTTTTTTGGGGGTTGGCACAATTGCTACAAATTGAATGTGTAGTGGGGGTTTCTTATGACCCCTATAAATAAATCGCCACAATTTAGCAGTTTTTTTGTAGAGTGAACCTCATTTATTGAGTTTGACTCTTCTTATGCTATTGTTATCTCCTCTTGTACTATTGAATTTATGAAAGACTTTCCTTAGTCCCACTTCCCTTAGACTCTATTGTTATTGTTGTTGTATTATTTTCCTTCCACAATCAAGGATATATATATGATATGCTAAGAGGCTTGTTTGGGGACCAACCATACAACGTCCAGTCCTTGGGCTTGGGTCGTGACAAATCGCTTAAAATTGTTGCCAAAGTCGAAAAAACCACCAAAACTCTATCATGTGGTCACTACCAACTTCTTATTTCTAAAAAGTACCATTAATCATTAAAAGAAAATCCTAACATAAAGTCCAAGCTCCTTCGTCAAACACATTAGATCAACAAACTCCATTAGACTTCACCATCTAAAATAAAGCACTACTATGGTAACAACTTCATATTCGAACAACCTTTAGCAACAACTTCAAACAATAAATCATTCAAAGATCGTGGTGGAGGAGATGCAATGGGGACAACAATGAAGATTAGAGGGAGGTCAGAGAAGATGTGGAGGAGAACATAGAGTAGCCGTAAAAGATGCTATATGAGAGAGAGAATTGGATAAAAATTGTAAATGTTTGGATAAGAATTTATCTTGAAAGTTTATAAAGACTAATGCTTTTGTTTCAAGGATTTGAATAGGTTTCTATATGTGCAGTATTAATTCCTAAATTCTTATATGCACACAAAATACATTTTGTTTCAAATAACTTGCATTGCTAAATTGAAGAGAAATAAAATATACAGGCTAAAAATAAAAATTCAACTTATACCAATGATTGACAAAAGTAAATTGTTGTTTAAACAACTTTTGTGCTTTTATTTCAACAAAATAGACCAACATCCATAAATAATTGAAATAAAAAGTACGATAACAAAAAATCGATAGAAAAATGCAAAAAATTAAGACACACACAATGAAAAAAGCAAAATGAAAAAACAATGATAGAGAAACATAATGATTATATTCTCAATCGAGTTCCTTGGGATGTCCCTCTTCTTCAGAATTGGTGTCATTTCCTCTTGTTGGTGCAGGTTTTGTACCACTTCCATCCCCTAATGCTTCCATAGTCTCAATAAACCATGGGTCATTTAATAAATCTTCCATTGGACTTGCTAAGAGGGCAACATTTTCATTCGTGGAGGAAGGATTTGGAGGTTGTTTCAATTCTTTCTTTCTTTCATTAATTTTAGTCATTTTAGCAGAACACACCTTTAACAGACCTCGAATTTCTCTTGCATCAAGTTCATCATATCTCTTTTCGGCCTCCACTAGTTGGTTTAATAGGAGTTCAATTTCCTTCTCCTCATTCATTTTCTTTAATTTGCTGATTCGTTCTTGCTTTTTATCTAAATTTTTCTGAAGATAGGTTTCATGTTCGATAGACTTTTTAAGCCTAGAGATTTCAATAAAATCAAAATACCTTTTTAAGATATCCTGAGCCAAATTTGTAGATTTCCAAGCAATGGGTTGGGTATTCCCTGGCGTAAAAATAATTACGGTAACTTCTACATCACACAAAATAGAAAGCTCATTTGCTTTCTTAAACAAAGTTGTTACTCTTCTGTCTAGGATGGAGTTTGCTACATTTCCATTATAATTCCTATTATCCTATGTCTTTTTGTAGCCATACTCTTCTGTCTAGTGTTGATTAAACAAACACTATAGCATTATTTAAGGTAAATAAACCTTCACAATGGTATTCACTTCAAATGTACGGTATAACACTTCAACAAGACATATAAATGTACGGTATAACACTTCAAATAGAGTAAGACATCAATATAATCAACAAGACATATAATGTATATTAGCTAGGCATTGAGAGTTGAACAAACCCACAAGCCCCAAAAAGTATTGAAGAAAGGAAATTAGATTGGATATGATACAACTAATATTATTGAGGACACGACCTTAGATAGAAGGTGGAAAGTCATATTAGGGTAGACAGTTAGCAGATATGAAGTGTAAAGTTGATTTTTGAGGGGTTTAACAATATTCATAGAGTCGTGCTTTTTATTCCACCATCGCTTATTGTTGATTGTGTTAGATTATCATATTATTTTGTGATTTTTATTATTTCCTTATTTGTTTCTTTATTTTTCCATTATCATTTTTCTTGTTCATACCATTTTTTATGTGTTGTACTCGAGCTAAGGTTCTTCCAAAAATAACTTCTCTACATCTATGAGGTAAGGGTATGATCTATGTACATAACACCCTTCCCAGTCGAAATAAAATAACATTCATAAATTTTGAAATAAAATGTTCTATAACACAAAATCGATAGGAAAAAAATGCAACAAATTAGGATGAAAACTATGATAAAATCAACATGAAAATTAAATGATAGAACAACATAATCATTACATAATGAAAAATGATGACATATTCAGTTAAGATGATTGAAGAACTTGAAAAAGTTTGTAAGATAGCTCTCGCAAGGTATACTCTCCTCATATGCAACTTAGATTACATAAAAAGAGGGACTATAGATGAAATGTGACTACCCAAGCCTAAACCTAATCGTAACACGGTTCTTAGAATGCCAAAAGATTCCAAGCTAACCGCATGACATATATAAGCATGCAGGATTTAGTAAAATCAAAAGCGAAAGTAGGAAAGGATTAGTCTAAACTACCTTCTCTCATAGGATAGAAAATAAGTAAAAAGTGACAAAATAGACTTAACATTTCAAACACCTATACTCGAAAGCCTCTACCATAGAGATGTGACTAGGATAGGTCCTAGCTCATAAAGTAGTCTAACATGAAAATAGAAGAAAGTCTAAAGCAAACATAAAGTCTGTCCTAAAAGCATAACACTCCAAACTCTGAACTCGTAGAAACTACTATTAACCACGTAGATGAGAGAGAGCTTTTGTACCTATAGTATTCTACAATATAGGCAAAAGCATGCATTAGTGCATGGAATTCAATAAATATATGAGTTATGCAATGAAATTTGCAAATCATAGAATGCACTGACCAAATTAAATAAAACATGATAAACCTGTTTCAAAGCATGATAGTATTGACATAATATGGTCAATGCATCTTAAAAATCATAATAGGAACCTTCGAAGGAAACATAAATCATGAAACTTACTCATTTGTATGATATCAGCATCCACGACAATTAGACTATGCGAGCTACAATATGGAATCTCGATGTTAATTCTACACTAGAAAAAGAGGACACAACTTTCCAAGTTAGCCCTTACCATATAAATATGTCATAACATGCGCTATTTGTGATACACTAGCTAGTTCATTTAAAAAAGGCTACGGTGGCACGTAGTTATGGGGCTAATATTGCTACTAAAGACTCTCTTATCAAGCCTCTACCTTTAAGACCTCTTGTAGCTAAGTAAATCTCATTGAAAAGAGGTACATAAACCATTGAACATATTATGTGGAAAATCAGTCCTTGACAACCAATCCACTTCATAAAATCATAATCATGGAATAACCCATTTCATAGAGATTTATATAATCTTAGAATCATGCTCTCATCATTATGAATCCATTACTAGCTAGGTGAGAAAATCGTTCACAATCATTCATTCTTTTCTTGAAAAATATAATTAAAACACAATTCATAACATCCCTAAAACATAGATAAAATTTTTATCATATCATGATCATAATTTTATAATGCCCTCGGGGTCATTTTGCCTTTACCAATTATTATTTTTTTACCGTTAGAGCATCCTATAGTGATCCCACATCATCTATGACATATAGGCACTAGTAGCACGGTTCCCTAGTCATTTGTTAGGAAGTTGTGTAGTTTTTCATATTTTGGAAGGCCTTATACCTTAAAAAGTTATTTTTTGTGCAAAGCATGGGCAAACAACCTCAGAATGAATTTTGACAGTAAAATCAGCTTCAAAATGGCCAAATTAGGCTAGAAATATGGTCATCTTGAGGACCGAGGCTTTAATGTGAGTTTGTATCGAGTTTTTCATTTTATCCTTTTAAATTGGTTAACGATTGACTTTGGTCAACATTCTTGGAAAATATATCCAAATGAAAATTCTATTATGGTTAGTCTCAAAATATCAAAGTTTGTCTAGAATGGTCCTTTGTTCGATTTTTGAGTCTGTCGGACTCATTCTGAGCCCCTCAGTGGAAATTTGCTAAAAGCGACCATGGGTGTAGGACCCAAAATTAGTCAAAATTACCTCATATGAAAATTTTGATGGCTCCATTAAATTTGGAATATTGATATTGGTAGGGTAGCTTGTGTTCACGGGGTCCCAGATGAATTTCGAGTACCCTATAAGAAATTAGAAGTTGGAAATTTAGCTATCTCAGCTGGTAACTTGGTGCCATCGCTATAGTAACACCTACCCATGGCAATGGTGTCGCTATAACAACCCTGGATTTCAATAATGATTTCTCTATCGGGACTAGGGCATCTCTATAGCGAGCCCCACGTTTGGAGAGGGGTCACTATAGTGGTGCCAAGGTGCCTTTATTTATGATTTCTGGACTTAGTCTATTTTAGCTAACATGCATAGCTTCAAAAAAATGATTTCTCCTTTGTTTGCAACTCAAATTTGTTGATTAAAAGGTCAAATGTTGAGGGAATTTGTAGGGAATGCATTAGAAACATTGGAAAGTAAAGTTGAGGCTTCGTTCTGGTAAATTTCATGTTTATAGCTATCGTACATTGCATTTTTGGAGTGGATTTTTGGGTGATGTCAGAGGATAATATATTGGGTTGTGCGGGTGTCTATTTTCAGCGATTCTTGGGTCTATCTAAGGTGCTTTTCTGCAAGGATCATCATGGAGTGGTTCATTTCAGATTTCGAGATTTGCTTCTGATAAATTTTCTCCCTATTGCGCCTGTCGTTTCTTGACTTTTAGTTAATTTGGAATTTTTGTTATGTGCCCTTTTGTGTTGATTTAAGATTGAATTTAGTTTTCGTATTATCAATTGAGCTAAGAATGTTGTTTGGGAGCGTTTGGGGCCAATTCTTAAATTTTGGGTGGGTCCCACATTTTTCATTTTAGACCTTGAAATTGGTCCGTTTCAATGTCTTGCAAATTTGATTTCAAAACAACTGTTATGATATTGTGAGTTTTTTGTTGACAGTGTGGCAACATTCAGAGGTCGTACGGAAGGAAAATTCTCTGGCAAGATAAATTGGAGCATGTGTGATCGAACTACAGGTAGACCATGGCTTTCCTTTCTTTAGAGTGAGTTGATTAAAGCAAAATCATGTTGATTTGGTTGGAATTTTGGGGAGTATAGCTAGTTTACTTGTATTAGGTGTTAGAATTCATGTTATAGACCTAGTTGGTATAGTCAGGTAGCTAGATGGAAATAGGTAGTATATCATGTTAGCCTTTATCCATTATTAGTAGTTCTATTTCCCTGTGGATTTTGGATTACAGATAGCATATGGAGATGTTGAAATAGTTGTGGTTTGGGTAGATTGTGTTTGAGCTTTAGGATTAAAAGCATGTTTAGTTTTTTTTCAGGTACTTGGAATAATTGTAAGCATGCCATCCTTGTCGTTGCATGGTAGCATAGTATTTATTTGTGTTAGTTTGCTATTATTGGTATTATGAAGCATGTTGGCATTAGTTTAGAATATCAGAACTTGCTTTAGATGTCTTGACGTTTTTCGGCGAGCCTAGATCCCTGTAGCATGGCATAGCAGACTAGTGTCTTGTAGGTGAAGCTTAGCTAGGTAGCTACTTTCCCGAGCATCACTCTATCATCCATGCTTTCCCCATATCCAATGGCTTTTAGGTATGTTTGCGGAGTTGAACAAACCAATGAACCCCAAAAAGTATTAGAGAGAGGTACTTAGATAAGATAGGATACAACTCAAATTATCGAGGGTATTACCTTAGATAGAAGGTGAAAAGTCATATTATGGTAGAAGGTTAGTTGATATGAAGTGTTATCTTGATTTTTGAGGGGTTTAACTGTATTCATATGGAGTCTTGGTTTTTGTTCATCCATCGCTTATTGCTGATTGTCATAGGTCATCATATTATTTTATGGTTCTTATTATTTCCTTATTAGTTTCTTTGTTTCTCCATTATCATTTTTCGTTTTCATATCTATTTTTATATGTTGTACTTAAGCTAAGATTCCTCCAAAATATTTTTATATCTCTATGAGATAGGGATATTATCTGTATACACAATACCCTTCCTAATCGAAATAAAATAACATTTATATATAATCAAAATAAAATGTTTAATAACACGAAAGTATAGGAAAAAATGCAACAAATTAAGATGAATAAATGAAAAATAAATGATTGAACAACATAATTATTACATTGTGAATCAAAGTCTCTGGAAAAAGCTATCATTTCAGTATTTGTTTAATTATCTTCCATTGGACTTGCTCATAAGGTAACATTTTCTTTCTTGGATGGAGGATTCTCAAACGATCTTTTTCTTTTGCTACGACAAAGGAAATATGTAGCAGCCTAAAGGAAATATATAGCAGTGTTTATATTCTCATCATAAGGTGATCAACTAAGGAAAAAGATTTAATTTGTCCACCATAAAAATTCAAATTTTCTAATTATTTCAATAGTTTAATCTCATGAAAATAGCGTAAATATCACTTTTTAAAAATTGGTAACATAGTAAAGATCTATAATTTTTTTATAACTTATTTTGCTTATTCTCATCTTAAATAAAGTTATTAAATGATCAGATGTTTGTGGGATCCACAAAAGGGTTTTATAATGATTCAATAATGTTAAGCTAATCATGCTTTGAGTAGAGAATGTTAGTAATGAAATCCATGGCCAAATGTTGAAGTAAAAAAAGAACTCCAGAGCTTTCAATGTGACGTGCTTGCCAAATTGGGAGAGACAATGTTCGCATAGTAAGTACAAGCAGAAAGTTAACGGGTATTGCCAATTTTTGTGGCACAAGAATAAAATTATTTGTGACAAATATATTTTTTGTGGCAATTTTTTTTCCATTGCAGCTAGAACATAATTTTTTTTATAGCAATAGATATAAATACTTAGCCACGGATCATGTAAAGTCTATGGGTAACTTTAGCCATACTACATTTTTCTACAAATGTTACGGAAAACAATAATGTAGCCAAAGTGTTTAGCCACGAAAAATTTCATATTTAGCTACAACATATTTTGTTGTAATATATGTCTTTTTTGTAGTGTAGTCACATAATATTGCACTGTAACAAAAGATTTAATTTATTTGCCACACAAATTTAAATTTATGGCTGATACTATAAATAAGTCTCGTGGCAATAATACTCATATTTAGTTACGGATTAAAATATTTTGTACCTATAAATTAAAATACTTGCTACAATCATTTTAACACTATAGCTGAGAAGTCATATCATTAGCCATGAAATATATAGCGTTGAAGCTAAAGAATATTTACTTACTACTAAAAATTAAAAAAAAAATTAGCCATGTTCTTTATACGTGATAATTTTAAGCATATATGTAAAATTATAAAATCAAAATTTCATAGCTAAAAATTTCATACTTATTTGCCACTGATATATATATATATTGTAGGAAAAACTTTTCTTCATTTGCTATGAAGAAAAAATGTGAAATATGTTATTATTTAGCGGCAATTTTGTATATTTAGCTATAAACTTAAAATTGCATAGCTAAAATTTTCACAGAAACATTATTGGGTGTATTAATTCATTTATTATATGACAATTTCATTATTTTGACATAAAAATTATAGATATTGGCAGCATAATATTTTAAATGAGAATTCAACATATCAAAAATCAATTAAAGATCAATAATATCATTACAAAATAGTGGACCATTGTTTTATTCAAACATATCAATATACTTTAACAAGATAAAAAAATAATTGATCATCTCTCTATCGCTTTGATGCTTTTTCACTTCTCCAAGACCTACAATAACAAAAAAAAAATCAAATAAGAAATGGTACAATAAGTAATCAATTTAAAAAATAAAATTCAATTATTAATATGTATATTTTTCAGAATTAATCACATATTTTTAAAATATTAATATAAAAAATAAAAAATAAACTATTTACTGGTAAATTTGTATCATTTGATTCTCGACCTTGAGTTGCAAGCATCATTCTAATTTTTTCTTCCCATCTTTTACTTAGCTCTGTTAATTTATTATTAGTTTCTTTCTTCATTTCTTCGATTTGTTCCTTAGCTTTCCTTTTAACTTCTTCCACACGCTCATTTGATTCTTTTTTGGCTGATTCTAAGTGTTTTATGAGTTGTACATTTGTCGATCTGCCATCAAAGTATTCACTGATACTTTTTCCTGGACCATATGCATGAAGATATCAATTTTTTCCAACAATTTACTTTTAAAGGACAACAACTTTAACTTCTAACTGTTTGACCCAAAAATCAAGTAAATTGGGTTGTATTCTTACCAATAACTTGACAATCCTCATCAAATTCTACTAATAATTTTTCTCCTTCCTGTAAGCTAATTATTTTTATGCACCTTATAAGTCCTCTAACTTTTCTTTTCGCAACATTAGAACCTAAAATTGAGAATAAGTAAATAAAGTCAAGTAAAAATATCTTTAAAAAAATCAATAAAAATAAAACTTACCTGTTAAATTTGTTGATTCATGTTTTTCTATAGTTACTTTGTTGACTTCTTGTGATGTATTATCCCTAGGATCATATTCTTCGGGAGAGGTACTCATAATAATATCATAATTTTTTGTTAGCGTATAAATTGCAATGGGCTTCTTCTTATGCATTTTATAACTAACAATCATGTCCTTAACGGCTGGATCATCACCACATTCCACTAATCCATCATGACCATTAATAACTTGATCACCTCTTAAATAAAAAAACTTATCACTATCAAAAATACCAAATTTACAATTTTTTTAAAATCATTTAACAAATCAAAGTAACTAACAAAATCAATGTCCATGTTAGTTTTCATCACATGCCCATTTATATATTTTCTTGAAGGAGAAAATATAAATTAACCTCCATAATGATAGTTAATTTTAACCCCAGTTAGCGTGTCCATATTTCCTACGAAATTATTGAATCTGAGTTAATCATATATGATTAAATAAATATGTAATTTGAAAAAAATAATTATAATACTTTAAGTATTGTACAAAATTATATTACCTCGATAAATAAGTTCTTCCGCACGTTATGTGAGAAGACTTTCTTTCATAGGCATCACCTTAGAATTCTTAAGAGGTATCATATCATCATATCAATCAAGCAATTAGGTTTTTTTCGAAGAGCTTTCTGTCATACTCCGAGCCTACATCCTGGACGTGGCCGACACCCGAAAATCACTTCTGGTTTCAACCGAACCACTTGGCCTAGCTACTTACTCAGCGAAAGACTCATAATAGTAGAAAAGCTAGAGGAACAATAAAATAATTCATAACTGTCTGCATAACTGAATGAAAAGCTCTTAAGCAATATCTAAGCAAATTGAAAACTAAAATACTAACACAGTCTATTGAACCTCTACTAAATTGTCTAAAAGGGCTACTGAGACAAGTCCCAAGTTGCCAGGACTGAAAGTAAATACTGTAAAGAAACATAAACCATAGAGCCTCAGACTGAGAAGAGGCCTCACCAAACACTGATAGTTGTCAGGTTCTCAACGAAGCGGCTGCTGACAAACTCTGTCACCTGTGTCTGCATCATAAAATGATGCAGCTCCTAAAGACGTCAGTACATGAAATGTACAGTATGTAAGATGGCCAAAACATTTAAATCAGGATGTCATAATATATCATAAGAGACATGATCATAGTAATAGATGAGTTAACAAAAATCATAAGATTGTACGCTGAAAATAACATGCTGAAAATTGATAGGTAAAACTTAGTTGCTTAGCTTGGGGAGTTTCTCTAACCAACAACCACCACTATGATCTTCGTGATGATACAACGTCTTGCCCATGCTGCCAGAGCTATCTTGTACTTTGCTGGGGTAGGGAATGAATAACTAGGGGAGTGGATCCATCCCAAAACTGCATCATCTAAGTGGCTAGAGAGGAAGGCACTGTAGTACAATCCTATCCTATGCTGGCTACATAGTTTATGAGTTTGAGTAATTTATTCTATTCTCACCCATATCAGTGCGCAATACCACTCCCAAAATACTTTATATAGCACATACTTAAATGATCATAAATTCTTGAAATCTGGCTTTCTTGGGGACTTACCTCAGCTTACCACTTAGCTTTCTCAACTGAAATCTTTAACTTTACTGTAACTAATATCTTTATGTACTTTCAATCATGCTAGATTACTCAACTATAATGCCAATAAAATCTTCAAGAAAATCCTTCTTTAATATATAATGTACTCAGCTCAAATGCAAGAATGATTCAAGAAACGAATTCTTTAACTAGCCTGGACTATAAGCTTTATAGGTGTTTGTGAAATCCACACGAATTCACAGGAAATCATTTATAACTTTAAAATCTTGGAATCAATACTTTCTTAATAGTTAGAGAATCAAGAATCATCATTATTCAATCAAGAATCTATGCATACGTAGGAAAATTTACTAAACTTTATAAGATTTTCATGAAATTAATCCAGACCAAGACTTGAGACTTCTTGGATGAAAACTAGGTTGTACTTTTCTAAAATATTCTAAAAATAATGATTTTAGAGTGATCTTACATACCTTAGATGAGTTTTGAGGAATTGGAAGGAAAATCTAAGCCTTACAACCGTTTCTTGAATTTTCTGAGCTTAGGTTCTTGAGAGGGTCTGCTTGTGCCTATAAATGTGACTAAGTAAAATATATTTTGGACTTAATTCGACTTAAAAATTGACTTAGTTTAGGATATGGATGTGGAAAAAGTCATAATTACCCCTCCTCTTAAAAAAATAAAAAGTGCATCCTTTCTGCACTAGTGCGCGACGCGCACTAGTGCTTTGTAGAACTTTTTCGCAAATTTTCGTGTTTCATCAAATTTTGGAGAAAAATCAAAGTGTGGTTCCGCATCCACTCTACGTCGCAAAAGGGACGCGGAAAGCCCCACTAATCTCACTTGGACAAAAATAATTTGCATTTTTTTGAGCTTTTGCCGAGTTGAGACCATTTTTTGACTCGATTTTTTGCAGTGATTGCAAATCCAATCTCGGATTTACAAACAGAGCAAGAGAAGGCACGTTACACACAAGGTCAATTCTATAGTTATTTTCATTATTTCACGAGGTGTTACAATATCTCCCCTTGGGATCATTCGTCCTCGAATGATAACGATACGAATAAAGCTAACTCAAACCACAAGATTTCCTAACTTAATAAACATAAATATTCAAGGTGAAAAGATGAAAGTTTACCTTCAAGATCCTCATTTAGGCCAACGAACAAGTATGGGTACTTGGCCTTCATATCTTCTTTGGCCTCCCATGTGGCTTCCTCCACAAATTGGTTTCTCTATAATTCTTTCACCGAAGCTATCTCTTTGGTCCTCAATTTATGAACTTATCGGTCTAATATTTGCACTAGAATCTCTTCATAAGACAAGTTGACCTTAATTCCAACACTTTCAACTGGGACAACTAGAGAGGGATCTCCCAAGAACTTCTTAAGCATGGAAATATGAAATACTGGATGTATAACACTTAACTCTGCTGGTAACTCTAAATCATAAGCAACACTACCCACTCTTCTCAGAATTTGATATGGCCCAATATATCGTGGGTTGAGCTTCCCCTTCTTCCCGAATCTCATAACTTCCTTCATTGGAGATACCTTTAAGTACACCCAATCGCCTACTCCAAACTCGAAGTCTCTCCTCCTAACATCTGTGTATGACTTTTGTCTGCTTTGAGCTGTCTTGAGTCTCTCCTAGATGACCTTCACTTTTTCCATAGCATGATGGACTAGATCAGGTCCTATCAACCTTGCCTTACCTACTTCAAACCACCCTATGGGTGATCTACACCTTCTCCTATAAAGTGCCTCATATGGTGCCATCTGTATGCTAGCTTGAAAACTATTATTATAAGAGAACTTAATCAAAGGTAAATAATCATCCCAATTACCTTTTAAAGTCTATCATGTAAGCTCTTAATATATCTTCCAAGATCTGTATAGTTCATTTTGCTTGTCCGTCTGTCTGTGGATGAAAAGTTGTGCTAAAATTTACCTTCGTACTAAGTCCTTTCCGAAAGAATTTCCAAAACTGTGTTGTAAACTGAGCTTCTCTATCTGAAATAATGGATATAGGGACCCCATGCAGCCTAACAATCTCCTTTAGATAGAGTCTGGCATAGTTCTCGGCTATATCAGTCGTCTTGACAAGTAGGAATTGAGCTGACTTGGTCACTCTGTCTACTATGACCCATATCGAATCATGCTATTTATGGGATTGAGGTACGCCTGTCACGAAGTCCATATTAATCATCTCCTATTTCTATTCCGAAATCTTTATGTTCTGGCTACACCACAAGACCTTTGGCGCTCAACCTTAACTTTTTGGCAATTTGGGCATCTAGACACAAACTCTGCAATGTCCTTCTTCCCTACCAATAGACTTCTTGAAAATCTTTATACATCTTTGTTTCACCAGGGTGGATAGAGTATCAGGCATTATAAACCTCAGCCAAGATCCTATCTCTAAGACCGTCAAGATTTGGCACACACAACCTGCCTTGGTATCTCAAGGCACCATCTCTCTCTTTTGAGAACACTAATAATTTCTGCTTCTGAACATCTTCTTTCAATTGGAGGGGGATGAGATCCCTGTGTTGCTTTTCTTTCACTTCTACCACCAATGGTGACTTTGACCCATTTCTGACAATAGCCCCACCTTCATCAGAATTTTCAATCTGCACCCCCAAACAGGCTAGTCTGTGAACTTCCTCTAACTTTTTCTTTTCTTCCTCAACATGGGTTGTGCTTCCCATAGTCATCCTACTAAGAGCATCAACAACCATATTATTTTTACCTGGATGATAGAAGATACTCAAATCATAGTCTTTCAGTAGCTCCAACCACCTCCTCTGTTTCAAGTTCAGCTCCTTCTGGCCAAACACATTCTGCAAACTCTTGTGGTCCGTGAATACATTCACATGCCCACCATATAGATAGTGTCTCCAGATCTTCAAAGCAAACACCATCGTAGCAAGCTCAAGATCATGAGTTGGGTATTTCTTTTCATGAATCTTAGGCTACCTGGAGACATATGTTATCACCTTGCCTCTACAAACTATCTGTAGTACGCCGCCAAGCCCAAGAAACTCCTTATCTCTATAGGAGTTGTGGGCCTTGTCCAATTCTTCACTGCCACAATCTTTTGGGAATCAACCTGGATATCCTCACCAGACACAATGTGCCATAGAATTGCTACAAACTCCAACCAGAACTCGCACTTAGAAAATTTAGCATATAGTTATTGATCCTTAAGGGTCTGAAGGATGACTCTAAGATGGTCTGCATGCTTCTCCTTATTACGAGAGTAGATCAGGATGTCATCTATAAACACAATAACGAACATATCTATGTACAACCTCAACACCCTATTCATAAGATTGATGAAAGTAGCTGGTGCATTTGTTAGCCTAAAGGACATAACCAAAAACTCATAATGGCCATATTGAGTTCTGAATGCTATCTTAGGAATGTCTTTTTCTCTAACTTTAAGCTGGTGCTACCCAGATCTAAGATTTATCTTGGAAAAATAGGTAGCACTCTGAAGTTGATTGAATAAGTCATCAATTCTGGGAAGAGGATACTTATTCCTAATGGTGATCTTGTTCAACTGACGATAATCTACGCACATCCGAAGAGAACCGTCCTTTTTACGCATGAAAAGAACTGAAGCACCCCAAGGTGAAATGCTTGGTCTAATGAAATCCTTATTTAAAAAATCTTTCAGCTACAACTTTAACTCTTTTAGCTCCGAAGGAGCCATTCGGTATAGAGGAATAGATATGGGTTGAGTATCTGAAAGCGTATCTATCCCAAAGTCCATCTCTCTATCAGGAGGGACTCCGAGAAGATCCTTAGGAAAGACTTCTGGGAACTCATTCACAATTGGAACAGATTGAAGAGATGATACCTCAGCACGAGAATCCTAAACTCTGACTAGGTGGTATATACACCCCTTGAAGATTAACTTTCTAGCTTTGAGATATGAGACAAACTGACCCTTGGAAAATACTGAGCTACTCCTCCACTCTAAGACTGGTTCGTCAAGAAACTGAAACTTGACTACTCTGGTTCTGCAATCTATGGAGGCATACCTAGCATGAAGCCAATCCATGCCTAGGATAACATTAAACTCTACCATGTCTAACTCCACTAAATCAGCTACAATAGTCTTATGATAAACAGATATTGGACAGCCCCTATAGACTCTTTGGGCTAAAATAGACTCTTCAGTAGGAGTAGAAACACTAAAAGGCTCAAGAAGACATTCTGGATTGACCCCAAACTTCATGGCTACATATGGGGTTACAAAATACAATGTGGCTCCTGGGTCTAATAATGCATAGACATCATGAGTAAAGATTTTGAGCGTACCCATAATCACATCTGGTGAGTTCTCCTGCTCTTGTCTAGTGCCCTTGGCATACAAGCGGTTGGTTCCCTCTATTGACATCCAATTTTTACTCGCCATGAGACAAATCGATCATCGAACTTTTAATTTTTAACAATTTAAAGTAATTAGCTTTCGAAAATATAAAAAATATTTTTTTAAATAAATTTTATTTTTAAAATTATTATTCTTAATTAGTTTAGATTAATAATATTAAAAACTCTTTAGTTAATTCGTAATCTTTTTCTCCTTATCTCCCCACACACGCGCCCCAACTTTCCCTTGCCTTTCTTTCTCACTCACAGCTTCCATTCCCTCTCCCCTTTCCTTCTCCTTCAACCCACAAACCAAGCTAAGAAAACCAGCAAAACCAAAACCAAACACCCGACAAACTTCCCTTTATCTTAAACGTTCAACTCAACGACCCCAATATCTCTTCCTTTTGTCCCCCATCTACAACCGTTTAGGGTCTTTTTCCGCAATTGATGGATAAAGGTTGAGACATAATGATTTCCAAGATTGGAAATTCAAAATTTGAATTGAAAGAGCCCAACATCGATCCCCAGTGTCCCGAATCTAACCTTGTTTTCCCCCTCCCGTTTGCCCTAATTTTGGGACCTATATATACTTCATTCTTCACCATGTTGAAGTGGGGGTGGCATCCTAAGAATACATAAGAGTTTGTTTGAGAGTAAGTATATTTTCAAATTGGTCGAGTCACTCCGAGGTCAAAAATTCTTGGTTCAAGTTGACGGATTTTCAATCTTGGTGGTGTCGAAGTTTATCCTTAGCTCACGTTCCCAGTTCGTTGCTCCAAGAGAGGTAACGCCCCTGGTCTCACTCTTCTTCATCTCGTTCAAGTCTCATACATTGTAGTCGAATGTGAATCTTGTAGCTATATCGAAGTTGTCATATTTGCATTTGTTTGCTTTGGCTGAGCTCGCTGTATTGTGACGAGTCGATGTCTGGGTGTTGTTATTTGGTCGTTAAGACATTTCTGGGTTTGTGTTGTGACGTTATCTCGAATTAGCTGCAGATTTCGGGTTTCAACGAATGTTGTGTTCTAGATGGCTTTAAGCTTTCCCTGGTTAAATTGTTGTGGTGCTTTACCGTTAATCGTTAATGCGTTTTCCAGGTCATAGAATCACAAGTGGTGTTTTCCATCCGAGTCATGTTTTGTCTGGTCGATTTCGGGTTTTCCCCACTGAGTGATGTTCCAAAGTCTTATGTACTGCCTTCTTTTAAGTTTTAAAGGAGAAGTTTTGGCACATTGGAGTATTCCCCAGTAAAAATGGTCTCAAGTCCATGAGTAGGTGTTGTCTTAGTCTTTTGTTTCTGTTTCAGATTTCAGCTTTGATGTATAGCTGGCCCCAGCATGTTATACCTTGCTTTTGATGTCTGTTTCATGTCTTAAGATGCAATTGTTTTTCCTTATGGAGATAGCTTGTCTAGCGGGTTGTTAGGGTTATTTCTACTTCTTGTTTTGGTCTGGTACTTTTCAAAACTCAGGGTTTTAGGTTGTAAATCGTCATGTGAATTCTTAAGTGTTTAAATTCCAAGATTGCATACATTCTTACCTATGCGGTTATTTTCCTTGTTCTTACTTTCTCCTGAAGCTTTTAGTCGGTTTGGGAGCACTGTTAGCCCATTCATATGTTATTGTCCTGTCTGTATGTTGGTTTTCTACTAAAACATTTAGTTTGTTTGAGTTTATGTGGATCTCTTCTTTTCGAGGTTCCATTTCACATTGGGTGAAGTTGAGAGGTTAAACCTTCCTATTATAATGCATACTGTTGGGCTGTTATTACAAGTTACTATACAAGGAAGCATGACATCATTAAATTTGTCATCGTCCAAATTAAATGTCGCTAGGCTGTCATCATTGGGTTGATCTGATTAACTCCAAGCATGCTTATCTATCACTTTAGCCCCTTTAGAAGTCTCTTCCCCTTCTTCTTGTTTCTGGCTAAAAGTATGTTAATTTGATCTTATTTTGGATCACATTTGTCATCGTGATGTTATTTTTGTCTGATTTTGGATTCCTTCCTGTCAAGCTAATCAGAAAAGTTATCCTTTACTTTCTAGTGTGAGTGTTTGGTTAAAGTTTACATAGTTGAATACTTCATTTTCTTGGTTACAGTTTATTGAAGTTTCCGTTGTTGCATTATCTTGATGGTTGTACCTCCTTGTTTCTTTAAAGATGAACAAATATTGTGCAGGTCATCCATCCTTAGTTATGAACCAAAGGACTTTTATTAGTATTATACAGTAGTTTGATCTTGCTCTTCCTTCTTATATTTTTGTTTTGTTGTGATTGAATTTATGCCTTCATGATGTATTTTCTTTGAAATTATAGATGAGTTTGATAACAAAAGTACGTTTCAATTAAATTCATTCTTCATATACTAATTTTCTTTTCTTTACTTGCATGAACTCCTTCGTTCACGAGTCCATTGGTACTCCTCTTTTGTATCTCGTTGAGGCGCCACCTCAACATTTCCCATCGAGTCAGACCCGATTCGTAGATAAAGGAAGCAACTCCTCATATGATCTAGAAGGTTGAAATATAGAGTCATGGACGATACACCGATATACACTAAATATTCGCTAGGTGTATATAACAGAAAATGGGCTAAAGGGCCCAATGTAGCAGCAGCAGCACGGATTAAAGTGTCAGGCAGGCCCAAACATGTAGAAATTAGGACAGGTTTCAAAAATTGGGCTTGCCAAAACCCAATTTCATTTTATTTCTTATTTATTGTATATTTATTTGCTTCTTGATACTTGTCTAATTCTAACATTTTATTTGTTTTAATCTAATTAATTTCCCCAATAATTGTCAAAGTCATTTACGTTATTTATTTTCTTAAAAAAAACTCTTTTCTTAAATTTTACAACATTTTAAAAGTATTTATAAAATTTTATTTTGTTCAAATGATTTATATGCCTCTTAAATAAAAATGTAAATTTTCCTTTTTCTTTTACACTTTTTAGTTGATTGCATCTTAAATTACTTTTAAAAAAATAATTTAAAAAAAATTCAAATATACTTTAAGTTTCGTTTTAATCCTATTAAATTAATTTTTCAAAAGTTAGTCAATATTTCTTAATTGACGGATAACTATGTGTTAGCGGTCATTTCAAAAATGTGAACTTGAATTTTTTTTTTGAATTTTTAAAAGAACTTTTTTTGTTTAAGTTTTTTAAAAATATTTTAAAGATTTTTTTAATTTTTTTTAAAAATTAAGTGGCGATTTTATTTTAATTTTGAGAATTTGATTTGTTTAAATTAATTAAGTATCAAAATTAAATTTTTAAAATTAAAGTTATTTTTTTAAATAACACTGCTTCAATCAAAATATATGAAAAAATAATCACTGAGTATTTAAAATTAGTGATTTTTAAATAGTGCAATAACTTAAAATGCACATGTATGATGATTAGAGAAAACGTAGTACAATAATTAAAAGATATCATTGTATGAGGAAGCTTAGCTCGTGCAGGCATATTTGGGGTGAAGTATTTCGTCTTGTCATCAATCAAATTAAATTTCTGTTAATTCTTTTAATTAATTGGTCCTCCGACCTCGTGGAACTCTTTCTTTTTTGGTCTGTTCAAAAAGAATATCATCTTACTCTAATTGATAATTGCTTTTAAAATTTTCTTTTTATCCTTAATAAAATAAATCTCAATCACATAAAATTTTTACTCTTTTTCTTTTAAATACTGTGTCAAATCAAAAAGTGTCACATAAGAGATGGAGGGAGATTATATATAATACTAGTAATTAAGGTTAAAAACGAGTAAAACCTCAAAAATTTGTCCTCTTCCTCTTCTTCTTCTTTCTAATACAACTTCCGTGTAGAATTAATGATATCTCACTTTTAAAAACAAAAAAATTGGAACACACGTCACATGCACTAGTGGAAGGAGGGGGGAGGGGGCAAACACAACTTGATTTCCTTCTCATTCCATGTTACCTTGTCTACTAAGAAAATGGGTTTCAACCTTCTTTTTAGCTTTTAGTTCCATCAAAATGTGCTTTTTCCTATTATTTTCCCTTGCATTATTTAGATTAGAAACAAAGAGATTGCTAGATATTTTAAGTTCAATAAATAAGAAAAATTCTTGTGTGAAAGCACTTTCACCAATGAACTTTACATAGCGTATCTAATATAATTCTACTGAAGGCATTGAATACTGAATAGAAAAGAAAAAAAGAAAAAACATCAACTCAATTCTGCACAAGAAACTTAGAAAGGACTGCTCTATTGCATGGAACGCATCATAAGTTATTCCACGGTCAAAGTTATCAAAAAGTAGAATTTATTTCAATCAAGAAAAAAGAAGAGGGACGACACTGAGATCCATTTTCTTTTTGGTAAAACACTGTAACAAAAAAATATTTAGTGATACCATTACTCGGACATCTTTCCCCTTGGCCATCAACCTCCTTTGGATTTTATTTTTTTATAATAATATTTATTGTAATAAAAATATTTTGTGGCACTATTTTATATATGT
>JAOTQJ010000002.1:9224314-9323710 GCA_025642045.1 Solanum sejunctum | reverse complement strand
TGTAACACCTGTCGCAAGTGATCTGCATGGTCCTCTTCTGATCTTGAATATACTAAAATGTCATCTATAAATACTATTACAAAAATATCTAAGAATTGCCTAAATACCCTGTTCATTAGATCCATAAGAACTGATGATGCATTTGTTAGCCCAAATGAGATAATAAGAAATTCAAAATGACCATAGCGTGTTCTGAAAGTTGCCTTGGGTATATCTTTCTCCTTCACCCTTACTTGGTGATAACTTGATTCAAATCAATTTTTGAAAAGTATCTAGCACCCTGTAGATGATCAAATAAATCATCAATCTTGGGGAGGGGATATTTGTTCTTAATTGTCACCTTATTCAGTTTTCAATAGTCGATACACATTCTCAAAGTGCCATCCTTTTTGCGTACAAATAACACTGGTGCACCCCAGGGAGACACACTAGGTCTTATAAAACCCTTATCCAGTAAATCTTTTAACTGCTCTTGTAATTCATGCAATTTTACTGGGGCCATTCTATATAGATGGATAGAAATAGGTTGAGTTCCTGGAAGTAAGTCAATACCAAAATCTATTTCTCGTTCAGGAGGTAAGCCTGGAAGTTCTTTAGGGAACACATCAACAAATTCTTTTACTACTGTAACTGACTGAAAAGATGGTGATTCTATCTCCATATCCCTTACTCTAACTAAATAACATATATACCCCTTGGATATCATCTTTTTGGCCTTAAAGTAAGAGATAAACTTCCCCTTTGGCGCCCCTACATTGCCATCCCATTCAAGAATTGCCTCATTTGGAAAATGGAAGTACACTCTGTTAGTTCGGCAATCCACCGTGGCATAACAAGAATCTATCCAATACATACCCATTATAACATCAAATTCCACCATTTATAACTCAATTAGATTAGCCAATGTGTCACCACAACAAACAGTTACTACACAGTCATAATAAACCCTTCTAGATATAATAGATTCATCGGTTGGTGTAGACACTTTAAATGGTTTATTCAATAATTTTGGTTCTCTCTCAAGCTTCCCAGCAACTAGTGGAGTGATGTATGATAGTGTAGAACCAGGGTCAATTAATGTATATACATTATGTGAAAAAATCGATAATGTACCTGTGACCACATCAGGTGAAGCTCCTAAAATTCTGCTGGCTTCCCAATGCATAAGTACGATTCTTTACCCCGCTAGAGCTAGCTACACCTCTACCACGACTCATAGGTGCTTGCTGACCCCTACTTGCTAGGAGAATTGATGATGATGATGCAACCACTAACCCAATAGATTGTGCCATGCCACCCATACATCTCCTTGGGAAATCTCTTATCATGTGCCCTAGCGTACCACATTAATAAAAAGTATCTGACCCAACATGACATATACCCGGATGATTTCATCCATACTGCCCACAAGGCTTCCTAGGAGTCATTCATTGGCATACTGAATAACCCATTGTACGGGCACCTTGCCGTTCACTTCATTGACCCAACTGATTACTTCGAGACCCTTGAAGTTATGGTGGAGCACTGGCTGTAGAGTAGAAGGATGATGACCTAGGTGGTCTATTAGAAAATTGAGTCCTGAGATCACTTGGGGGGGTGTAAACTGCCCTATAGACCTTATCCTCTTGGGTTGCGCCCTTTCTAATCCTTGTATCCTTCTCCTCTGCCTCTGATCCTCTAATTTTTGTGCAAAATCCTGCATTCTTGCTATGTCCATATCTTTGTTCAAGGAAGCAATAGTGCAGTCTCTGTCCAGATATATATCCAACCTATCTACATATCGGTGAACTCTGTCTTCCATTGTAGCAACTACATTAGGAGCATACCTTGCCAGGGAATTAAATTAGAGGCTATACTCCTTCACACTCATATTCCCTTGATAGAGATTTAGAAATTGATCTACATGGGCCTCTCAGATCTCCAATGGAAAATAATGGTCAAGAAAGGCCTCTTTGAATTATTTCCAAGTAGTTGGAGATGCATCTATACCCTTAGATTACTTCCAAGCTTCATACCATAATATAGCCACACCCTTCAGCCTATATGTCGCTAACTCGACAACTTCTGTACTACTTACATGCATAACATTTGAAGTACACTAAATCTGATCAATAAAGTCCTAGGCATCTTCAAGATGATCTGACCCAGTGAAGGATGGAGGGTCCAAATTAAGAAAATCACATACCTGATCAATAGTCCTGGCATACTTGCTGTACAAAACAATTTAAAATTAGACATAATGCACCTATTACACTTGACTTTATAGCACGATCTAAATAATGGAAAGAAAGTAACAACTCCTAAATGCCACGTAGCTTCCTGCTTATAAATGTGGTGCACAACACATCGATAAACCCGACTCTACATAGACATGGCTTTGTAGACTCCCTAGGATGACCCGCTTGGATACCACTTTTGTCACGCCCCAAAGTCCCGTTAGGGTGGACTGGCACCCATTGCCGATAAGGCATTGGTTGAACCCACCTGTATCTATGCCCTTTCTATAGATATTATAAAGAGTTCTATATTTGACATGCATTTTAGAAGATAAACGGTGATAACAAGCCAAAATTAAATGCATATGACTAAGCTGTTGGGGCCATGGTATTTAAAGTATGAGACATGACCACACTTTAATTTACATAGTCTACAAAGACTCTATATCATAGAAAACCATTTGGTGAGGGTCGGGATAGGCCCTGCCTCGACTATCTGTACAATACAAACATATAACCTCTAGGCATACACAAAGCCCCGAAGAAACCTAGAGCTTGGTAACAGCCGCTGAATGTCTTGTACTCCTACTAGAGAGATCGACTAGCACATGTACCTACAATAGGAAAAGCAGGTCCCTCGGAAGAGACATCAGTATGGGATAATGTATTAAGTATGTAAGGTAGGAAACACTGCATATGAAGTAACAATTTAAATGAAACTGTACACTGGTGCAGCATAAGAGACCACCTTTAGTTGTATTATAGGGTCATGTACTTTATGTTCTTCATATTACTTTACATTTACTATAAAATTCTGTTTAAATAGCTTTAATACAAATAACCAACTGATCAGTGGTCAACTGTATCGGGTTCTTCCCTGGCTAGGTTATACTCAACCCCTCGGGCTACCCCCCATGATAGGATCGTCCCTGGCTAGGTGCTATCTTCACCCCTCAGGTTACCACCTATCAAAAATTGTATACTTTATCTTTCAATTACCTTTGAGATGAATCTTTTGGTGGCCATAATATTCTAACTGCAGGACTGTATATGTAGCATGTGACATGTGGATAATCATATAATACAATATGACAATGAAAAGAGTACATTACCCAAATGATGAAATACGTATGAAATGGAACAACTCATGAACTTTATTTTGTAGCAGGAACTTATGTAACTTGGTGTCAAAGCATGTATACAGGTTTGAAGGTGACTATGTATGGAATTATATGAACATGTAAAAGAGTGGAGATATGGTTAATAGTTGTGTCGGAGTTGGTGAGTGCCTTACGTGCCAAAGAAGGATCTATGTTTCATGCCAAGTAATACGAAATCAAGTAACCTTACATACCTCATTGTATGACCTCATACCTCCCTCTAGATAACCTTCCCTTGTCCAAATACTTATCTACAATATAGTAGGTGATAAAACTAGCATTAATAGCCAATAGATACACCTTGGCATCCCAATCACAAAAGATAACAATACATGGGTAGCAAGCGGGTGATTATAAACCCGAGCGTATTCCTTTAACCTTTCTGCCCCTAATCATATTTTCTAATATACATTAGCATGTACACATCATGTACAACCTATTTTAATGTCATATCAGTCTTACAACAGCCCACAAAGCACAACACATCACAATTCCACATAATCTAAAAATGGACAGCATAACGTTACCTTCCTTCGTTACGTTTCCATGTGAAACTCCAACCTTATTCAAAATTTAACCAAATTGTTCTAGCAAAAGTTACACATATTAATAGACCTAAAACAGTCTTATATCATCACTTAAGAAATCATGAAGGACGTGAGTTAATAGCCTTACATACAATAGCCCGCAAGTTCCAATCAACATGACACTTAAGAAAACACAACAAAATGTGCTTGTTAAGTGAAACTAAATCAAGGAAGCAATCTTAGGATGATGTTTATAACTCAAACCGTATTATTAACACCAAGTTCTCTTCATAATACAACCCACAAACCATAGACATGTCATTAAAACAAAAGGAAAATGTGCAGCAACTTTCAAAACAGAAGTTGTCCAGATTTTCCAGCACAAACATACTAGCATATTCTTCTTTTTTTTTCATAAGAAAACCATACTAAATACATGTTGAAACTTACTTGCCACTTAATTAAAGGTATAGGTCTTATCCAATAACCCTATAAGTCCCTCTTATCTTCTTTACAAAGTTAAGAAATAGAGAGAGCAATCTGATTTTTTGTGAGTTCAAGTGAGAAATGAATTGTGGAACTACTTTGGAGCCCATTATAAAGGGGTCTTTGGACAGCCTTCCCTTGCGGTTTTGACCATATTAAACCACAAATTAATAATCTGCTTATCCACTATCTTAGCCCTTACACTTGGGCCTAAATGGGTCTCCAAGTTGATGGGCTTGGGCTGCCTATTTTCCAACTTTCTTTTCACTTAGTTTTGGGCCCAAATTGTTAAGTGTGTGGGGATGTCTTTGGGCCCTTTTTATTATACCTCTTGGATTGAAAATGTTGCCCAATTATGATGTCAAAACATGGGTTCAAGTCACACCCTTACATGGACTTTATTCATAATTGGACTTGGACAAATTAGACGTCGAGCCTGGTCTCTGTTTATCTTGCAAATTTAAGCTAAGCAAGTAGGTTATTCACTTTCTAGCTTCTTAAGTCCTATAAGCACCTCAATTCTCTTACTTCATTTAAGGTCGTAATCTCCTTAATTCGATACAAAATGCATACACACTCGACCCTCTTAAGCGTTAGATACATATGTAGTCCATTAACACGAGATTCAAGCACTTTTGAAATTTAGCGCCAATTTGTCCAACCCTTGTCATGTTTCATTTAAATTGTACTGGTAGTGCAAGGTGTGGGGTGTTACAGCTTAATTCTTCCTTAATAAGTCAACACATTGGGATATGTCTGTATGCATTACATGCCCGAAACGAATGTAGTGATTAGGAAAACAATTCTATGAAAGAAATTTGGGGTTTTTAACCTACTCAAAGCAATTGACACCAAAAGGTGAGAGTATTCTATGGTCCATAACAAGGGTTAAAAAGTATATATTCTGAGAGTATAAGGTGATGAGTGAAACACATCTAAGAAGTACCAAAAGGTGAATTAGGTGTTACATAAATTATTTGATCTTATATATGTGATCATGAACGGGTTTACTAATAAATATTTCTATTGTATTACATGTCATTTGGAACACAATCCTAGCTTCTCATTATTTCTTTGAAATCCAATAGTCACTGCACCTTTTCATTACTCTACTTTAGTAACTTAGTTTTCACCATCAAAACCTCCCATTTACTTTATGTACTTTTATTTTGGGAATATATATTACATCTTGAAAAGAGTGCTAATAGATTTATCCTCAAGCATTTCCTATGGGATCAACCTCAACTGTTGTTGAGTTCTATATTTGATCAACGCTACTTTACTATTCCTTTTGGTGTATAAAATTAGGCTTATCAAATTTTTTAGATGTTGATGGGGAATATGGCAAAGTGATAGTCTAGTAATTGCTACTTTCAGCGTGTAATACTAGTCCCTAACATTACTTTTACTTCTTTTTTTTCTCTTTAATAGGAACCAGCATTGCATGCCAAACACCCAAAGTAAGGGTGAACTACTTATTCCCTATGACCCTGAGCTTACTAAGTTGATCCACAAATTGAATGCCCAGGAACACAAAACAGCAAGGAAGAGAGAGTTGGTTGTGAATCCTATTGATGGGGAAATGGTGGTCTGGGTGAAGATGACCTTGTTGGTAATAGAGTCCACTAGTGGCACCACTTCGACAGATACTACTAGTGCCACCCCTAAAACAACAATTGGTTCTGAGGGCTCAAAGTCCCCTGTAGCCCAAGCAGTGAACGAAGATGATAAAGGTGTTAGGACCACTGGAGAAGTAGTTCTTCCCCCACTACCTGCAAGTGTCAGGTTCACCATCACTTGCACGATGCTATAGTTCAAAGGGTTTTTCAGCTGAGCAGCAACTGAGGACGCAATTTATCATGTCATGAACTACTTGTCAATATGCCAATAATCCAAAATTCAAGGGGTCAGTCAACAAAAAATTCGGTTGAGGTTATACTTGTTTTCTCTTTTTGGTAAGGTGACAAAGTTGCTGAATGAGCTTCCTTATGATTCTGTCCGCACTTGGGAGTGTTGAAAGAGGCTTTCTTGGAGAGGTTCGTCCCTGCGTTAAAGCTATTTAACATCAAAGATGAGATTGGGTCTCACAAGCAACTACTGTATGAAGCGCTATATGAAAGTTGGAAGAGATTCAAGCAGAAGCTCAAGTAGTGCCCTAACCACCATCTTATGAATGAGGTCTTAAAAGCAGTCTTCTATAGGTCTTGCAACTTTGGTACTAACCGTATAATTGATGTGGCATATGGAGGAGCATACATGTCCAGAACGTTCCTAATCATCATTGTGATCTTGTATTAGGTAGCTAAGAAAAAAATTTCATGGTACACCAAAGATGGAGGTTGATCTAGGTTTATCTTCGAGATAAATGTGGAATAAAGAAAAAGGATGAAGAATAGGATCAATACATGGCCCATATGCAGACCCAAGTGGACTTGCTGACAAAGAGGCTACTAGGGCGAGTACTAGAAAAAAGGAAAGCTATGGATACAATGCCCAAGTATGATGATCAATGCTATAATTATGATGCGAAGGCTAATTGTTTGGGAGCCAGGTGGGTTACTGGGCATTCAACTCCAGTAGCCAATGTTGATACTATAGTTGTGATAACTACCAAGGGAACCGGTAAAATAGAGTTGGCTATAAGAATCGTGAATGCCAAAAGGATGGTGGTGGAAATTCAAAACTAGAAGAGATATTGGTAAAGGTTCTTGACAAGGTGGAGTCCACTAAGGTAGGAGTTGGAGATTTGAGAGGAGAAATGTCCAATGTTTGACAACTGGTCGACTCGCATTTTACCTCGATCATACAATTAGAGTAACAAATGGGGAAACTATCAGCCTCATTGAACCATAGGAAAGCTGGGTCACTTCCTAGTGACACTATTTAGAACCTTGAAAAAGATGGTCACTGCATGGCAGTAACCATGAGAAATGGTATGGTACTTTCTCACCCTATTATAGCCTGTGATGTAGGTGTCAATAAAGCTGATATGAAGGTACCTAACACCATGGAGGTGTATGATGATAACATAATGAGATAGATATGACACCAGCAGAGCCTGAGGGTTCTAAAGATGCCAAAGAGTCTGATAAACCAGTTACTCAGTCTCTGTTGGTCATTCCCAAGACACCACCACTATTCCTACAGAGCTTGAAGAAGAAGGTAGAAGATGGCAAGATCCAAAAATTCTTATCTATTCTGAAGGAGCTGTTAGTGAATATCCTTCTAGTGGAAGCACTTGGACAGATGCCAGGCTACACTGAGTTCATCAAGGGCTTAGTCACTAAGAAAAGGACTACCATGATCAAGTTGTAAAACAATCTTAATCACTATAGCTCCATTTCTACAAGATCACTAGTCGAGAAGAAGGAAGATCCAGGATCTTTCACTATCCTGTGCACTATTAGGGCTTATAATTTTGCACAGGCACTTTCTGACTTGTGTGCTAGCATCAACTTGACACTGCTGGCAATTTATAAGTAGCTGGGCTTAGGAGTCCCCACACCTACTACTATGCAGCTTCTTATGATGGACAGGTCGGTTAAGTGGCGTGTGGGTATGGTGTTTGATGTACTTGTCCATATGGGTAGGTTCATCTTTCTCAAGTACTTTGTCATTTTGGACTGTCAAATGCATTTTGAAGTCCTCATTATCCTCGGGAGACCATTTCTAGTAACTGGCAGGGCATTAGTAGATGTGTAGCATGGGGAGCTTAATTTTAGATTGAACGCTGAGGAGGTAAAATTCATTATGTGTTCTGCAATGAAAGGACGTAAAGAGGTAGAAGTAATATCTACAATAGATGTGGAGGATGATTGTCTCTCTGAGATTTTGACTGAAGAAAAGATGAGCATGTACACTCTGGCGGCAGTGTTAATGAACTTCCCAGAGGATGGTATGAATAGGTACCAGGACACTTTGAATGCTTTGCAGCGAAGTGGAACCAAACCATTTTTCCCTAAGCAGTTGGAGTTGGACTTAAAGAATAGACTTGCTCTACCAAACAAACCTTCTATTGAGGAGCTTTTTACTGTGGAGCTCAAGGAGCTTCCACAACACCTAAAGTATGCATTTTTGGGCTAATAATACTTTTCCTATGATTGTGCCTGCCGATCTTTAGGAGGACTAGGTAAAAGCATTGTTGAGGGTCCTCCAAAAGTTCAAAAGGGCTATTGGTTGGACCATTTAAAAGATTATAGGGATTTCTCTGGTGATATGTATGCATAAGATCAAGTTGGAGCATGACTATGTGCCCAGCATCGAACACCAGTGTAAGCAGAATCCAATCATGCAAAAGGTAGTGAAAGAAAGATAATTAAGTGGTTGGATGTTTGTGTGATATACCCACCTCTGACAATAGGTGGGTTAGTCCAATAAAATGTGTCCCTAGAAAAAGGGGCATGACAGTGGTGGCCAATGAGAAGAGTGATCTAGCCCCTTTACGACTTGTCACTGGGTGGTGAGTATGCATGGATTATCAAAAACTGAATAAATAGACTTTGAAGGATCACTTCCCCATGCCTTTTACAGACCAGATGTTAGATTGGCTGGTAGGTAGAGGGTGGTACTTCTTTCTTGATGAATACATGGGGTACAACCAAATATCCATAACTCATATGGTTTAGGAGAAGACTACTTTCACTTTCCCAGATGGGACATTTACTTTCAGGGGAATGCCTTTCGGGTTATACAATGCCCCAACTACATTCTATTGGTGTATGATGTCAATCTTCTCCTACATGGTCGAAGACACCCTTGAGGTATTTATGGATGACTTCTTTGTAGTGGGTGATTTCTTTGATGATTATCAGTTGAATCCTAGCAGGGCACTACAACATTATAAAATATTTCTCTAAGGTTGCACACCCACTATGCAAACTATTGGAGAAAGATGCCGAGTTTCAGTTTAATGATAGCTGTCGGCATGCCTTTGAAACCTTGAAGAAAAAGTTGATCTCAGCACCTGTGGAAATTGTACCTGACTGGACTGCCCTTTTTGAGCTTTTGTGTGATGCAAGTTGAATTATTGTGGGTATAATGCTCGGGTAGAAGTTCTATAAGATTTTTCATCCCATCTACTACACCACCAAGACCCTCAATAATACTCAAAGGAATTGCACAGTGACTAAGAAGGAATTGCTAGTTGTGGTGAACACATTTGAGAAGTTTAAGGCCTACCTATAAGGCACAAAAATGATCATGTACAGTGATCGTGCAATATTAAAATACCTTATGGCAAAGAAAGATGCTAAGCCAAGTAGGTCAAATGGTTTCTCCTACTGCAAGAGCTTGACTTTGAGGTTCAATAATGGAAAGGAACTGATAACCAGGTAGCAAACCACTTTTCCAGGTTGGACGATGAGTCAAGAGCTAAGGATAGGTTGAACATCAATGATTCCTCTCCCGATGAATAGGTATTGGCAGCTTCTATTAACTTTATTTCTTGGTGTCTTCATGATGTATGCAAGTACTTTTGGGATGAACTGTACTTGTTCAGAACATGTGTGGATAGAGCCATGAGGCGGTGCATACTAGAGGCAGAGATGATGAGCATCATGGAGGGCTTTCACAAATCTATAATGGAGGAGCGGGCCTTCATGGTAGTACTAGGACAGTGAAGAAGATCTTGCAATATAGGTATTATTGGCCCACCATCTATAAAGATGCCCATGATTTGGTGCAAGGTTATGATTAGTGTCAGTGACAAGGCAACATTCTAGGTTTCAAGAGCTACACATGATCCCTATTCTTGAAGTAGAGATAATTGACATCTGGGGAAATGACTTCATGGGTCCATTTATAAGCCCATATGGTGTGAAATACATCTTAGTAATAGTGGACTATGTCTCCAAGTGGGTGACGGCGGTGGCGTTGCCAAACAACGAAAGCAAAAAAGTTATCCAGTTTCTAAGGAGGAACATCTTCTCTAGGTTTGGGACACCAGAACTATTTTTAGTAATGGGGGTTCTCACTTCTGTAACAATATATTCCATGTTATGCTAGCTAAGTATGGAGTATGATAACACATGGTCACTACACCCTATCATCCGCAGACAAGTGGGCAGGTTGAAGTTTTGAATAGAGAAATCAAGGAGATCCTGACTAATTCTGTGAATGTGACTAGAACTAATTGTGCTCGAAAATTGGATAACGCATTATGTGCTTACAGGACTGCTTACACGACCCCTATTGGTATGTCCCCATATCAATTGGTGTTTAGTAAGGCCTTCCATCTACTTTTGGAGTTAGAGCACAAGGCACTTTGGCTCTAAAGAAGTTGAACATGAATTGGGAAGAGGCTATTGACATGAGAGTTGACTAACTCAATGAGTTGGATGAGTTTTGCCTCCATGCATATGAGAGTGTAACACTTTACAAAGACCGAATGAAGTTCCAACACGACAAGCATATTTCAGCACGAAGTTTTAGTGATTTTTAACAAGGTTCTGCTATACAACTCCAGGTTGAGATTGTTTCTACTTAAGCTTAAGTCTGGGTGGTTGGGCCCGAATAAAATTTTGTTTTAAAATTTCTCAAGTATAGGCGAATGGATGGTCCAAACGGACTATAGCACCTGTCATGGGCCGTGAGGCCACCCCTAGATGTGGTATTAGTCAATGCATACCAGGTACATTGTTCAAAATCTCAAGTGTGGACACGGACGGTCCAAATGGACCATTAAAAGTGACAAAACCTATGAGGCCACCTGTGTGGAGCATGCATAGTCCAAGTAAGCATTTAAAATTATACAAGGTTGGTAGAGCAATTGGTCCAAATAGATCATGTCACATGGCACGGACTGTGAGGCCAACCGTGGAGCAGAGAGAGATAGTCAACATAATTGACCAAGGGTATTCAAACCCTCCCTTTTTCCCAATGCCTCATTCTTAAACTTCACACTCTCTCTCATTCCTCACACCTCTTTCTCTCTTTATCATGCCCTTTTTCTAAAATCCACAAAAATTTATCTTCTTCGTCATAATTAAAGAGTCAATTTCATGATCCATAACATCCATCTTACTGTGGGTCTTCATAGTTCAAGCAAGTCATCACTCTCCTTTAGTCATTTATAAAGTAAGCTATTATCTTCTTCATCTTCAAATGTGCTTTCTAGTTTCAATGTGCTAGATCTTGCGTGCAATTAGGTTTCTCTTTGTATAAATTGTCAAATTTCTTGAATATTTGTGTTAGGTGTTGCATAGTTAGTGAAAACCACCATTGTTGAGTTCTGGTAGTGTTGACCATGGAATTTCATGATTTTAGTGGGCATTTATGATAACTCTTGGTGAATCTATGTTTTGCATCCTGACATATTAGTGGATCAATGATTAAGTAGCTTAGAATTACATAAACTTATGTGTATGCACATTGGGCTGAAACTCAGCAAAGACGGGTGGTTCTCATGGTCCATCGCATAGACATGTGAATCTACCTGTATAGTGTAGTATCCTATGCATAAGCCCTTGAAAAATACATGGCCAAGTCCCCTTCCACGTGCCCTACCATAGACTGTGTCACGTTACATGGCTTGTGTAGTGTCCTTCGTCTAGATTCCCATATTGCATTATTGTGTTGTCTCTCATAGTTTGATTTTAATTGAGTTTCTACAAATTCCATAAGTATAGTTGCCCTATGATAGACCAGGTGGTGCCACTATTAAGGGTTATTGTCGTTTGTATGGCACGGGGGAAGTCTGAGTACCTCTTAGTGTGTCAACCTATATGTTCTAAGCTTTCTAACCATTTTTATTCATTATTGACACTTTCAAGTGCTATAGGTCCACGTCGAACGTCAACCCAACCTAGGGAGGAGCTTGGGTCACATCTCCATTATACCTCTACTGTATCGTCTATCATCAAAATGGGATTGACTTAGGCAATGAGTCCTCAGGAGGGCTCGAGGTCCATTTTACTTGCAATATCTCCCCTCACTCCCCCTTATGCTATAAGGCCTCACAGAGAGCCAGACCATAGCCTCCCAGTCTAAGGAGGGGGTTTCTTATGAGGGAGTTAAGGAGGAGGAGGAGTCACGAACCCTAGAGGCTAACTAGTTCCACGCTAATACTCAAGTTAATGAGATTGACCTATGGTATAGTGATAATGAGCCATACATTATGTTGTCTCTCGGATGACAAATCTTGAAATCGTAAGGTGGCTTATCAAATTTTTGTGAGGCCATTGGACAATCCTAGATGCTAAGGAATTTTCATCAGGGGTTGATAATGGGCTCCAAGGGGTTCCAATAGTGGGTCATCATCCTTGAGGTTTGGGTCATCACACATCAACTTGATGGGGTCCCTGATATCAAAATTCTATTTGACACAGATCAGTTTGGCTGGATGACACAACAACCTTGATATTATGGACTAGTAATAATTGAACAATTTTATTCCAACATTGCCGCTAGCCTATTGGACTCAATACATAGTGGTCACTCTAAAAAGTTTAAGAAGTAGATAGTTTTTCGATTGTCCCCATGGGAGCATGTTGTTGTACGTGGTAAAAGGGTGGACATTTGTAAGACGTACATCAACATATTTCTCTTTAGTTCAGATTACGGAGCACTACCAAATGGCCTATTTATTGACCGATACTTGAAATTTACTGATAAGGGGTGAATACCCGATCCGACTTCTCGGGCTGCACTATTGAAATCTATTACTGAGCGGATTGCCATATAAGGGGCTGATGCAGCCTGGGTTACAAACCCTAGGGTTCCAATTGCCAAGGCTTTTATTACTATTGCTGCCAAGTTTTAGTGGTCGGTAGTGCGTGCCAGACTTCATCCCATAGGTAATGACAATACGCTCCACCTTTACATGCCTCTTTAGTAGCGTGTTTGATGGCAAAGTATGGATTGAATATGAGATGGATCATTTCTATAGAGATATGGGATTGGGCATTATCTGACAGAATTGGCATTCCCTTCCCATGCCTAATTCGAACACTTTGTAAACTAGTTTGTATCCTTACTACTTATTTTCTCGACTGAAAGATAGCTCCCAAAGGCGTGGTTAAAATTGCAGTGATTAAAGATGTAAACAGCCCTCTTATGCGAATGAGAGCAGATAGGACAGGGGGTCAGGCGATGTTTCCCCAAGTAGCCCTGCAACAACTAGGCTTCTGAGCTGCCCAAGGGTAGTGGTGCAGCTCCTTTAGTGCAACAAAGTTATACATATATCCCATATGAGTTTCTTACTAAAGTTGTGTCGGACCAATGGTAGGGTCGAGCCATTGTTGATCAAATAGTCAAGAGGATGTCTCATGTTGTCCATTCTTATGTTCATCAAGTAGAGGAGGATCTTTGGGCTGAACTTTTAGGCTAAATTTGCATGGTGCAACACTATGTCAACACTTTGGAAGGGTACTTCCATGATGTTCTTGGGAGTATGTCCAGGGAAGAGAAGAAAAATATTGTGCAGACAGTGAATGACATGAAGGCCTAAATTGTACAACATATGACCCGGTATAATCGCACTACGCCAGCCTCGCCTCTAGAATCTTGGATGACCCTTTTTAGTGCTCCCATTGCATCGATTTTAGATGAGCATGGGGCACTCCACCCACCCTATCTGTTGCACCTATGCCACCCATAATTGAGACCAAGAGAAAGGGCAAGGGAAAGAGGTGTAACTGATGTAGTAGCCCTCCACCATAGCAGAGGATTAAAAGTTGCGCAAGGCCATGAAAACCAGTGCCAAGAGGAAAGCAAGCGACTTTCATGAGAGGTAGTGAAGCCAGGGGCATTAGAGAGTATCTTTTGATCAGGTATGACCTTTGATAATAGGGACCCTACTAGAAGGTCCGAACTCGATGGTATAATGACGCCTAGGGCATCTCAAGTATGTTTTACTCACTTTTTGAACTTTATTTCTATCTTTGGTATTTTGAGGGCACTGTGCTATCTTTCTGGATGTGGTGGGGCATCCTGCCACTTGAGAGTTTCTCTTGACATATTTCTTTTCTCTGAAGTGTACTATCTAGTAGAACTGGCATATTTAGGTTGTGATGTTTGTATAGATACAAGTGTTCATATAAGTCTAGGATAACACATGTTTTGATCTATGAAAAATGCCCCAGGTTAAAACTATTGGAAAAATCTTGTATGTGCATGCACCCCATCCTAACAAACTCGTATGATTTTTAGGAGCATGGTATGCATTGTATGGTTGGCCTCTTGATTAATGGAACAAGACTATGTTGGGTAGTGCTAACTAGTGTAGGAGATGTGCCATGTGTGTGTGAGCTTATTTGCTAAATTTAGTTAATGCAATTGCAAGCTATAACTTGCCTAGTTAGTCCCACCAAAACTACTAAATGACTGGTTTGGGATGTGATCTTAGGCCTCCTTTATTGACTAGTCACTTAGCCTATATTTGACCTACCAAATGAAATTATCCCCTTTGAACCAAAAGTTGAGCCTGAATAGACCTTTCTTTGTAATCACCCAACTTACGTTCCCTATCTATCTGTAGATTTTTACTTTGGCCCTAGTCTCTCCAAGGACATTATGAACCTCAACCTAGGAAAAAAAATATCTAAGTTAAGGGTGGCTTATACTGGCCTTGGTCCTTTAGAAAGACATTGTGAACCTTAGCCTAGGCCAAAAGCCTAAGTTGAGGGTGGCTATTATAGGAAAAATAGAAAAAGAAGCATTGAGACATGAAAAACTGGATGAACCATTGAAAGCTCTTAGGGTAGCTCTACTTCATATACAACCTGCATGAACTTCTTAATAATTTTATATGGTCCTATGTAATGTGGGCTCAGTTTTCCTTTGTTACCAAACCTCATAACTTGTTTCATTGGAAACACCTTTAAAAATACTCTATCCCATATTGAGAATTCCAGTCCTCTCCTTCAAGCATCCGCATATGATTTGTGACAACTTTAGGCTGTTTCTAGCCGCTGCAATATTACCTTAACTTTTTCCATGGCTTGTTGTACTAGATCTGGCCCAAGCAAGATTGTTTCACCTACTTCAAACCATCCAATTATTGATCTACATTTCCTTCTATACAAAGCTTCATAAGGTGTCATCTTGATACTTGAGTGGCAACTACTATTATAGGAAAATTCAATAAGTGGCAATTGATCCATCCAATTACCTTTAAAGTCTAATGCACAAGCTTGCAATATATCTTTAAGTGACTAAATCGTGCATTCTACTTGACCTTCTATTTGAGGGTGGAATACTATACACAAACTCACTTGTGTCCCTAAACTCCTTTAGAAGGAATTCCAAAACTTTACAGTGAATTGAGCGCCTTGGTCAGATATAATGGAGATTGTGACTTCATGTAGCCTAACTATCACCTTGAGGTATAGCTTGGCATACTGTTTAACTGTATAATCACTCCTGACTGGCAAGAAGTATGTTGACTTTGTGAGTCTGTCAACTATTACCTATATAGAGTCAAACTTCTGAAATGAGCGAGAAAAATCAGTAATACAATCCATATTGATCATATCCCACTTCCATGTTGGAAGCTTTATACATTTCATATAACCTCCTGGATTTTGGTATTCTACTTTCACTTGTTGGCAATTTGGACATTGAGCAATAAATTTTCAAGGTCCTTTTTTATGCCTCCCCACTAAAATATTCCTTTCAAGTCATGATACATCTTAGTTGATCCTGGATGGATGGAATATCGGGAATGATGGACTTCTTCCATTATCCTCTTTCTTAATACATTAGTATCAGGCACATATTATCTATTTTGATAGTAAAGTACTCTATTTTGTGTAAGGTCAAAGCCTTTTATCGTACCCTGACTTACCTTTTCCTTAAGCTATCATAGAATAGGATCCTCGAACTATTTTTTTCACCTCCATTACCAATGAAGACGCAACTGCATTTTGTATAAAAAACCCTTCTTTTGGAGTTTCAAGAAGGTGAACTACCAAACTGGCTAGCTGACGTAGATCCTTAGCCACTCCTTGCCTTATCATAGCTTGATCAACAATATTCATGATTGCCTTACAACTCAGAGTATCAGCTACCACATTTGCCTTCCTCGGGTGGTAAAGTATATCGACTTCATAATCCTTTATTAGCTCTAGCCATCTCCGTTGTCTAAAGTTTAGGGATTTCTACTTAAAGATGTATGGTAGGCTTTTATGATCAGTATATATGTCAATGTGAACCCCATATAAATAGTGTCACTATGTTTTTAGAGCAAATACAACCATTGTTAGCTCATGATCATGAGTTGGGTAGTTTTTCTCTTGTGGTCGTAGCTGTTGAGATGCATAATCAATTACCCTACCATCTTGTGTCAGTACACACCCTAATCCAACTCCTGAAGCATTGCAATATACTGTATACCCCTCAGTGCCTTCTAGAAGTACTAGCACAAGTGCAGAAGTTAGCTTATTTTAAAGCTCTTCGAAGCTCCTTTCACATGCGTCATTCCATTGAAACTTGGTTGCCTTATGCATCAACTTTGTTAGAGGTGCAAAAATAGAAGAAAACCTTTCAACAACCCTCCTGTAATAACATGCCAAACCTAGAAAGCTCCAAACTTTCATGGGTGTTGTTGGTCTTGTCCAATCTTTCACAACCACTATCTTTCGTGAATCAACCCTTATTCCCTCATCGAATAAAATATGACCCAAAAATGCCATTGATTTTATCCAAAAGTCATATTTAGAAAACTTGGCATACAATTATTGATTATGAAGAACTTGTAACACCTGTCATAAGTGATTGGCGTGGTCCTCTTCTGATCTTGAATATACTAAAATGTCATCTATGAATACTATCACGAACACATCCAATAATGGCTTAAATATCCTATTCATTAGATCCATAAAAATAGTTGGTGTACTTGTTAGCCCAAATGACATAATAAGTAATTCAAAGTGACCATAGCATGTTCCTAAAGCAGTCTTAGGTATATCTTTCTCCTTCACCCTTACTTGGTGATAACCTGATCTCAAATTAATTTTTGAAAACCATTTGGCACCCTGTAACTGATCAAATAAATTGTCAATCCTAGGGAGGGGGTATTGTCTTAATTGTTACCCTATTCAATTATCGATAGTGGATACACATTCTCAAGGTGCCATCGTTTTTGTATAAAAATAACACTAGTGCACACCAAGGGGACATACTAGCTCTTATAAAACCCTTCTCCAATAAGTCTTTTAACTACTCTTTAATTCACTCAATTCTATCGGGGCCATTCTATATGGAGGGATGAAAATAGGTTGAGTTCTTGGAAGTAAGTCAATACCGAAATCTACTTCTCGTTCTGGAGGTAAGCCTGAAAGTTCTTCGGGGAACACATCAACAAATTCATTCACTACTGTAACTGATTGAAAAGTTGGTGATTCTTCCTCCATATCTCTCACTCTAACTAAATGACATAAATACCCCTTAGATCTCATCTTTCTGGTCTTAAAATAAGAGATAAACTTCCTTTTTGGTGCCCCAACATTGCCTTCCATTCAAGAAACTCATTTGGAAAGTGGAAGTACACTCTCTTAGTTCGACAATCTATGGTGGCATATCAAGAAGGTAACCAATCCATACCCATTATAACATCAAACTCCATCATTTCTAGCTTATTAATGTCAGCTAATGTGTCACAATCACAAATCGTTACTACACAGTCATAACAAATTCTTCTAGCCATAATAGATTTACCGGTTGGTGTGGACACTTGAAATGGTTGGTTAAATAATTTGGGTGTTCTCTTATTCCTAGAACCTAGTGGGGTCATGTATGATAGTGTAGAACCAGGGTCGATCAATGCATATATATTATGTGAAAAGATGGACAATATACCATTGATCACATCAGGTGAAGCTTCTAAATTTTGCCAACTCCCCAGAGCATAAGTGTGATTTTGGACTCCGCTAGAGCTAGCTGCACCGCTAACACCCCTACCACGACCATAGGTGCTTGTTGACCCCTACCTAATAGAGGAACTGATGATGATAATGCATCAGCTGACCCAGTAGATTGTGCTATATCACCCGTACGCCTCCTCGAGCAATCTTTTATCATATGCCCTGGCGCACCACACCAATAAAAAGAGTCTGTCCCAACACGGCATATACCTGAATGACTTCTTCCACACTATTTACAAGGTTGCCTAGGGGTCATTTGCCAACTTGCTGAATATCCCATTGTCTGTGTACCTTCTCTCTCACCTCATTGACCAAAATGATTACTTCTAAACCCTTGAAGTTGCAATGGAGCACTTGCTGCAGAGTAGGAGAATAATGGCCTAGACGGTCTATTAGAAAATCGAGGCCTAAGCTCACCTTAGGATGGTGTAATCTGCCCTGTAGATCTAGCCCTTTTGGCCTACCCCCTTTCCAATTCTTGTGTCCTCCTTCTTTGCCTTTGATCCACCAATTTCTATGCAAAAGCTTGCATTCTTGCTATATCCATGTCTTTGTTCAAAGAAGCAATTGTATAGACTCTTACTAGATATGTATCCAATCTATCTGCATATCGATGAATTCTATCTGCCATAGTAGCAACTACACTAGGAGCATACCTAGCCAAGGAATTAAATTAAAGTCTATTCTCCCTCACGCTCATATTCCTTTATTGAAGATTCAAGAACTGATCTGTATGGGCCTCTTGGATCTCTAATGACAAGTAATGGTCAAGAAATGCCTCTTTGAACTCCTTCCAGGTAGTTAGAGGTGCATCTATATGCTTAGATTGCTTCTAAGCTTCATACTACAATATAGCCACACACTTCAACCTATATGTCGCTAACTCGACAGCTTCTGTACCACTCACAATCATAACATCTAAAGTGCATTGGATCTGATCAATAAAGTCTTGGGGATCTTCATTAAGATCTAACCTAGTGAAGGATGGAGGATACAAATTAAGGAAATTACATATCCTCGTGCTAGCTGGCTTATTCGTACCACCTATACCAATAACTAGACCTTTCTGCCTTTGATCTTGGCTAGCAACTATACGAGTCAATAGTTCGACTGCATTTTTCAAATCCTGCATGGTAGTTTCAATAGGTGATTCTGGAGGAATTTCACTACTTCTCGGTTCAACAGGAACTGGAGGAGTTGGAGATGTCTATGACAGAGACTCCTCTTGAACCTCATTTAGTTGTCTCACCTGACTTGGTATACCAACCACCACTTCTAATCCCTTCCCTTTACCTTTGTTATGCCTGGTTTCTAGCATACTTGTTGTGCAAAACAATTTAGGAGTTAGACATAATGCACCTATTACACTCGGCTCTATGGCACGATATAAATAATAAAAAAAAGTAGCACCTCATAAATGCCACATAGCTTCCTGCTTAGAAATATAGTGCACAACACATTAATAAAAAAGATTCTACATAGACACATCTTTGTAGACTCCCTTGGATGACCCGCTCTAATACCACTTCTGTCATTCCCAAAGTTCCGTTATGGCGGACTAGCACCTATTGCAGATAAGGCTTGGGAGAACCAACCTGTTTCTATGCGCTTTCTATAGATATTATAAGGGATTCTTACGTTCAAACGCCTTTAAGAAAGTAAACAGTGATAACAAGGCAAAAGGAGATGCATATCGCTAGGTCGATGGTGCCATGGTGCTTAAAGTAATAGAAATGACCACATATTAATTTACATAGTATACAAAGCCTCTAGATAAAGCAAAATATCTAATAAGGGTAGTCACAGACCCCGCCTTGACTAACTATATAATACAAAAATATAAGCTCTAGATGTACAAAGCTCTAAAGCAACCTGGAGCTTCGTAATGGCAGTTAGATATCCTGTAATTCTACTGGGGGGGATCTACTAGCCCAAGTACCTGCAGCATAAAATGCAGGTCCCTCATTAGAGACATCAGTACAAGATAATATACTGAATATGTAAGGCAGGAAATACTGTATATGAAGTAACAACTCAAATGAAACCATGCACTAGTGTAAGATAACATACCACCTTTAGTTGTACTGTGGGATCATGTACTTTATATTCTTTTTATCAATCTACCTTTACTGTATAATCTGGGCACAACATGTAATACAAATGACCAGTTGATCAGTGGTAAAATCTATATTGGGATGGGCCATTGCTAGGCTTTTCTTTTAACCTCTTGGTCTACCCCCCATGATAGGATCAACCCTGGCTAAGTGATTTTTCCACCCCTCAGGTTACCACCCATCAATAAGCAATACACTTTACTTTTCAATTACCTTTGAGATGATTCTTTTGGTGGTCACAGTATTGGAGATGTAGGGCTATATATGTAGCATGTGACATGTAGATAATCGTACAAGACAATATGAAAATGAAAAGAGTACATTACATAAATAATGAAATGTGTATGAGATGAAACAAGTCGTGAACTTTATTTAGCAACAAGAACCCATGTAACTTAGTATCCAAGTATGTATACAGATTTGAAGGTAACTATTTATTGAAGCATATGAACATGTGAAAGAACGTAGAAACGGTTAGTAGCTGTGTAAGAAAGTGTGGCAAAGGAAGGATCTATGTTTCATGCCAAATAATATGAGCTCAAGTAGCCTTACATACCTGATTGTACGACTTTCCTATTACCTTGAGATAACCTTTCCTTCCTATGGATATTTATCTATAATATAGTAGATGATAAAACTAGCATTAGCAGCCAATAAATATATCTTGGCAGCTCAATCTCATAAAAAAAATAACATACGGGCAGCAAGCAGGTATTTATAAACTCGAGCGTATTCTTACAACCTTTCTGCCCCTAATAATATTTTCTCATACACATTATAATATACATATCATGTGCATCTTATTCTAGTTCCATAATAGTCTTACAACAATCGACAAAGCATAACACATAACAATTCTACACAACATACAAATTGGTAGCATAATGTTACGTCCTTTTGCCCCATTACGACATTGATGATTCCAAAACTTTACCAACTTCAACCAAACTGTTCCAACAACATTTACACATACAAACAATCCTAAAATAGTTCAAAGATAGTCGTTAAAATAGGTAAAGTAGGTGAGACCATAGTCCTCAATCAATCAGCCCATAAGTTCCAATTATGAGCACAATTATGATATCACACAAGAACTCACTTTTGCGGACTATAAAAGTGGTGCAGCAGCTAAGTTACATCACTAACAAACCAAAACATGTTAAAAACATAAGTATTGATTCATAATTCACCCAACTAATAAGATAAAATCCTCTTGAACAATAAGAAAAGTTCACAACATTCGTTAGGACACATGTTGTCCAAAATTGCAGCACAAACAGAAATAACATATACTTCTTATTTGTGATGGGATAAGTGTAACAAATACATGGATATTTCCACTTACCATAGCGTTCAAGGTTTAGGTCTCCTTTAAGATCCCTATAGGGTTGTGTAGGATGCCCTATGAAGTGAAATAAAGAGAGAAAAAGAGGTTTTAGGAAAGCTAAAAATTGCTCCAAAGTAAAATGATTTAAGGTCCTGCTTTTGATCCCTTATAAAGGCTCTCTTTGGCACACTTTCATAATAACTCTTGAACATATATTAACACTTATTAATAGCCTTGTGATGCAGCAGCTTGGGCCTTACACTTGGGCCTAAATGGGTCTCAAAGTTGATAGGCCTTGGCTGCCCATTTTCCAAATTACTCTTAGTTTTATCCCAAATAGTCAATTGGGTTGTGATGTACTTGGGCCATTTTTACATTCTTCTTAGACTAAAAATAATATCCATTTATGATGCTAAAACATGGGTTAAAGTTATACCCTTAACACGAACTTTATTATAATCTGACATGAACAAATTCGATGTCGGGCCTCGTCTCCATTTAGCTAGCAAATTTAAGCTGAACAAGTAGGTGACTCACCTGCTAGCTTCTTAAGTCCTAAAAGCACCTCAATTTTCTCACTTTATTTAGGGTTGTGATCTCGTCAGACACAAAACATGTATACACTTGACCCTTTTAAGTGTTAGACACACATATCGCCCTATAACATGATATTCAAGCACTTTTAGAAATTGGCGCTAATTTGAAAAGACATATCATATTATGTTTGATAGCACTAGTATTGTAAGATGTGGGGTGTTACACTAAACCAGTCGTTAAAGCTCTAGGTCGCTTCATTAATTCTTCATTCTTCCACTGTCAAATTTCCCTAAGGCAAGAACACTCTCTAGAAGGCTTGACAAAACTAGGGTTTCTAAGGTTCTTCTCAAGGATTCAAGTTTGTTTACCATATGATTCCAAAAACACATAACTTTAAATTAGAAATGTGAGTGTTTTATCTCTCCATAACATACATATATCTGTACTACACAGGGCCTCCATGTTTTTCTTCCTCTAATTGATGAACAGATAAATGAACCATAACTATAAAGAATGATGGAGGAAATAGCATCTCTAGATGTCCAAGAATGATTATAGTGTGTTCCTAGAGAATACCAAGCTCCAAAAGATTCAAAGTTTTGCTATATAGGGGTCTAGCAAAGAGCAAAATTTCACTAAAACTGTAACTATATGGTTTGGTAACACATTACGAATTGCCAATGGTAGCAACTTTTCTAAAAATCATGGCTATGATGACTTTTCAACCCAGAAAATGTTTTTTGTACACATCCAGAAATGTTACTTGAGTAGCCATCTAGTACTTTGATGTTCTTCAAAGTTGCAGGAAATAAGTTTTTGGTGTCCACCTTCTTTTTGACCTACGTCATAAGTGAAAACACAACAAGGTTATATGATTCATTATCCTTCAGCCAAAGATCATGCCTTATTCCCATTTCTCTTAAATCCTTTTGGAATTAGCATTATCTTTTGATTTTGAGTTATCATCGAGCAGTGTATATATGATATTGTCACATATATTCTTTTCAATATGCATAAAATCTAGATTATGATGCAATATGCTAGACTTCCAATAAGGAAGTTCAAAGAATATACTTTCCTTGTTCCATTTCTTAGTTTCTCGTCCTACATGTTTCTTCTACCATCCAACTTAGCTCATCTCCCTTCAGAATTTTTTCTCAAAATATTAGATCCTGATAATTTTAATGGTGGATCCCAATCTTCTATACTTCCATGAAAGCGTACTCTATTGAATCTTAACCTGTGGTTTCTTCTCAGAAGACATTGATGACCCATAAAATACCATTTTTAACTATGACGAAGATGACAAGATTCTATGTCAAAATTACAAGTTGGACAGGCAAAACCAGTATTGGTGTTCCAGCTAGATAAGATACCTAATTCAGGAAGGTCGCTAATTATCGATATAAGAGCTACATGTATTTGAAAAGTTTCATTCAATGATGAGTCAAATGTTTTAACACTATCATTCCATAACTCACACAATTCCTTCACAAGCAGTTGTAAGTTCACATCTATATTATTTTCAGGCATTTGCTTGCCTGGAGTGATCATTGATAAGATGAAGGAGGTGTGTTTCATACACATCTAAGGTGGAATATTGTACAAAATCAAGAAGACTGGCCAAATAATGTAGGTAAAACTAATTGTTCCAAAAGGATTGAAACCATCGCTAGAAAGGCCTAAGAGAACATTTTGAGGATCAGAAGAAAATCTAGAGTGAATTCTGAAGTGTGCTATCTCATGTTCTCAGAAGTCTTACAACAAATAAATAATCTTTTCAACCTTGGCCTCAATGGAAAGTAACGCAAAACCTTTGTAGGTTGCTTCTTTTTCTTGTTCGAACACCATTTAGATGTGGCACAATGTTTCCATTCTTCCAATTCTAAATCACCTTCCCAGAATAACATATAATTATTTGGACATGCTAGAATCTTAGCGTCGTCAATGCCAAGTTTCTTAATACTTTTTTGGCCTCATAAAAAGAATGAGGTAATTTTGCATCTTCAAATGCATCTCTCAGCAAATCCTTTATCAGGTCATTTCCCTGTCACTTAATTGACAATAGACCTTCATATGATACAATTTTATTAAAAAATCTAGCTATGTGTACTTACTCCCTTCATATAGTGATTCACTTCCATCTTTGAGAATATCGTGAAAGTCACTAGAGCACTCCCTATGCCCCTAATTTGATGTTCCACTTGAACCCAATGGTTGACATGTCCCTACATCAGTTGTTTGCTGCCTATACTGCCCAAATGCATCATTAATCAATATTTCTATTAGATTTTCCAGATGAAATGTCTATTGCATAATAGCTCCATCTCCAAATGACTCTAATACCTTTTTCTCACCATGAATATTCCAAGTAACACAATTACAAGCGAATGGCTTGTAAATCAAATGATCGTGCACTTCCCCTCTAGTTTTCCACTTACCAATGCGACATATAGGACATGGACATCTGATTATATTTTCCACAGCCGCATCCTAAAATGTAAAATTAAGAATTTTATCCAAACCAAGCAAGTATTCGTTTGAGGTCTGGGGCTTTCCAATCCAAAATTTATCCATTGAAAAATTAATAAAGAAGTTAAAACAGGTTGTTTAGAGAATACCTCAAAAATCCTCCAAGTGTACGATTACCTTCAGATTTATTGTACTTGCAATTAAATCCAACAATTTTAAATTGTTCTTTCAAATCAAATTAAAAATTGGAGAAACTAGCAGAGGGAAATTGTGCTAATGGAGGAAGGACTTGTATGTGATATGTGCATAATCTCCTAAATCTCTAAGGATCCTGCTCACGTACAGTTTTGAAATTTAGGAGTAAATATCTTTTTCCCCTATTAATTTATTTTAGGACAATTGTATTTCATACTTTTTTAGAATTAGGGTGTATATAAAGAATTATATAAATAAAAATCAAATACTATTATCTACTCTATATTAAAAGCATAAGACCCTTAGAAATATTGTTTGAACTTCATTATAATACTCATCGTTAGACAAAATTATCTTTCACTATTTTTCTAAATTTAATGTTTTGAGCTCAATGGAGTCATCAAAAATCAAATTTGAAGTTTTCTTTACGTGAAATCCAATTAGTCGCAATTAAACTAACTTAAGGCACTAAAATACAGAAGCACTATCAAATTTGAACCAATGCTTGTCCTAGGGCTAAAATCACCTCCAAATCCAACGGAACCATCAGAATTTTAATTCAAGCCCCCGAACTCAAACTATTGATAAAAGTTAATTTTTTATCAAATTTCAACTAAATTTCCAGCGTGAAACCTAAAATCCTAATAAAATCTCCAAATCTGATTCTGACAATTCTCGTAGAATAATTTTCACATTACGGAACTAATAGAATCAACAGAATACTATGTAGAGACTTGAAACTCCAAGTGATCCCAAAATTCAAAATCAAGCGACTTAAGCCTTTAAAATTCAATTCTTTAGCAAAATGTCAACTTTTTACAAAATTTTTTAAAACTAACTTTCTCAACCAACACAAGTTTGCTAATTGTTTTGAGGAATGAACAACTTTTTTCTGCATTGATAGTATATATAGTTCCTGTCCCATTTTTGTCTTTGTTTTGGTTCAATAAGCTACTCAAGGTTTGTGGAGCAACTATAGTTTTCCAGTTGAGAATAAGGCATTTAATGTCTATGTAAGATCAAATAAAAATGGACAAAGACACACAACACCTGATGCGATATAAGGTGATTGTACAACAATTATCAGTCTAGCTAGTTGCATAGGCACATCTGGTTCATGTTCGAGAACATCAAGCCCTGCACCTCCCAAACTGCCTTTCGCAAAAGCAAATACCAACTCAGATTCATCAATATGAGAACAACTTGCGATGTGGATAACAAATCCATTTGGACCCAATGCATTTATAACTTTAGAGTTGATAATGTGTTGAGTTTCAATAGTTAAAGCACAAGCAACGACAAGGATCTGACAGTTGGATGCCAAGTTGATAACATGTGAATAATATGTGTACTTTGACTCTTATTTTTTTGAACATCCAAAAGCTTCAGCTCTCTTGGCTATTGCTGAACCAATCCTCCCAAAGCTTATATTACTTACTAATTTGCCACTAAACTAAAAGAAAAATGAAGAGTAAACCAAGATAAGATAATTTGAAAGTACATAGGATCATCAGGCAATGTAAAAACTGATATTGACAGATCGTAGGTTCTTCCAGCCCTCTTGTGAAGGTGAAGATCGAATTTCACCATAGCGCTTGGTCGGCTACCATTGTAATGCCAACTAACTGTTATCTCAAGTCAAATACCGATGGTTCCCACAACCCCATAGTGAAGGAAAATAAACCATACATGCAAACCCAATCATAGAAATGCAATAAAACTAGGTTATCTCAAGTCAAATACCCATGGTTCCCACAACCCCAAGTTGTGGGTGCTTAGCTACTCATGGCTAAGGCAAAACAAGCAAAAATGTAAATAATTGAGAATTTTACCCAAGGCAATGAAGATTGAAGACACCACAAGTTATAAACCAAAAGCTTGATACATTGACAAAGAGCACAAATCAAGGTTCACAATCCCCAAAATTGGGTTTTTCAAGAGAAAAAGATAATCTAAGCAAAAAAACTAAGAGCTTCCTTAAGAGAATATTCAATTTTGATAAAAACTTCTCTGGTTCGAATCACGCTTTTTAAAACTCTAACTTAAACGATATATAGTGTTTACAAATAGCCCTAAAAAATATACAGAAAAGATAACTAGCAACTGGTACGCCACATAGGTACGACTCGTAGGATGGCCTACGAGTCGTAATTGGGGTCTCATATTAGGTTCTTGGCATCTTTACTCAATTGGTACAACCCACTGGTATGAGTTGTAGCTTGGGAGACGACTTGTATGCTCCTCTCTTAGTATGGGCCTTTGGTCCAATATTTTGGCTCTTTGATTCCTACTAAAAGTCTGGCTATACGAGTCATAGTGCGACTTACAACTTGATGACCTCGCAGGGATGACCTCCACTTTGGATTACTAATTTTTTATCTCTGTTTCTCGCTACAACACACTCTTGGGCTATGACTCGTAGGTGAGTTCGTATGTCCTATGATTCAACAAAATCTGTAACTTTTCTTTAAAATCATGCCAACCTAATATTTTTGCAAGAACAACACAAAAACATGTAAAAGCCATAAATAGTCGCATTAAGAACTCACAAAATCGCTTGTTTTAGGCGTTAAATGGGTTGTATTTTGATAGCACATCAACACCCTCAATTTAGAATTGTTGCTTGTCCTCAAGGGATGACTCAATATACGCAGACAAAGCGAAATACATAGCAACTATACTAATGGCATATACATCAATTCCTTTGATTAAAGTACCCAACTATCATTTTCAAAACCAGATTGCAAAGTTACTGAGCATAACAAACATGATGATAAATCTAGTAACAAAACTATGATAGGCTAAGGAGCATCAGCCATCCATAATCACTGGTGCAGCCATATGCTAATCAAGTTGTGCAAATGCCCTCACAAAAAAGAAGTCCCTCTTACTCACTCAAGAACCATTTAGAATTTAGGGACTAAGGAAGCATTCTCACTCTCACAATTGAAATTCATCCATACTGACTAACACCATAGGCTTGATTTTATTCCTATCTTATGGTTTGGTGATAAAGTGGATTTGGATCACTTTAGGACTTATCGGCTTGTAATATAGGTTCAGGGGGCTTTGGTATGGCAGTTTAGGCAAGTAGTAACTAAAACCTATCCTTTAACCATGTTTACCAACACTTTTTGCTTTCATAACCCAACCTTTTTCAATAAATCCATCCTTATTCTCTTGTTTCAAATTTTTTCTAGAGTGCTTTCTTTCTATTTGTAGCTGTGCCTTATTTTTGAACTCAATTGTTGCTACTTTTTCTCAATTCAAGGCACTTTTCTTTTCTTTTTCGTCACTCGGCTCATGATTTTTCATTTCTTTCTTTATTTCCCAACTAACCACCTTATTATCATTATTTAACACAATAAGAGCCACACTCAACTTAGGCTTTGAGCCTTAATTAAGGTTCACATGTACAAGGATAGACCAAGTCCAATATCAAGGTATTCATCAAACAAGGTTAAGCTAGCAAGGTGTCAAGAAAGAATGAGTACATGAGAAGCTCAAAATTTGGAACAAGGGATTCACTCAGTCATTTGGTGGGCCATTTAGGCTAAAAGTAGGTTCACTCAAAGAACAAAGGCCTAAGATCATTTTCTATATCATCCATATCACCAAACCAATCTTAGAATACTATGGCAAGTTTTGAGTCCATACATAATGCATGAATGCAGCAAAATAGGCTCACAACACATATGATATTACACCCACAATCAAGTGTAGATCACAGGCCATGCTTCAAGCCTCAACTTTCCTTTACACTGTCAGAACAAACATCACCAGATCATCAAAATGCATGAGTGTATCCAAATCACAACTCAAAAAATTTTTAAGGTACCCAATTTTTCAAATCATCTAAAAAAAAAAATTAAAGACTATGTATATGCCAACAGATAACATTACTATGAATTTACACATTATCTACACTATCTAAACATGCCGATTCAATAGAAAAGTAAATATCCATAAGAAAAATGAATCACGACAAGAAAACCTTGGGATCAAAAGTAGGGAAAACTTTGGACTCGAGGTTACTCAGACTTCACCTTAATCAATAACTTCTCACACCATACCAAAATAGAATATTTTGTCCTCAAAGTAAAGACAAGTGTGAAATCAAAAGACAATAACATAGAAAATATATATATATATATATATATATATATATATATATATATACATTAATATAAAAATTAATACCCACAATATAAGTAAAAATAACATCCAACATAAAAATATTTAAACACATCCAAAAACAAATATAATAAAAAGATTGTCTAATAACAGAACAAAGTATCCATAAGGACAAAGTAAGAACTACTGTCAGAAGAAGTCAAATATCATGGTGCATCAGCCACCAATCTCTAGCTGATCTGTGGCATCCTGGGGCACTATATCCTTCTCAACAATCTGGGTCATAGCTGTACGTGAACTACCATCTCTATGTGGATGTTGTTTCTCCTTATCTTGCTGTATGATGGCCAGTAGGATTGACTCCTGCACTACCTCCTTTGGTATCGGCTCCTCCACAGGGGCTATTGGGTCATCAAGTCGAGGCCTCTTCTGGCTCATCTCTGGATCATCATCATGCTCAAGGGGCTTCTTCCCATGTATGTGGGGACGGTCAGCTAGCCAATCAAATGCCTCTTTACCCGTGGGTGCCACCTCCAGGACTGCAATAGGAGCTGCCAACATCTGTAATAAGTCAGCCTTAAACTTGGCCAACTCCTCAGTCACCGCTCTCGTGTCAGCAGGCCTAGCGCCCTAAAGTCTCTGTTGTACTCTAGCCTTAAAATCATCTACACAGGCATCTATCGCTCTAAATCTCTCATCTACCAACTCACGGCCAAATGCCTTCATCTTCTTCTTTAAGTCCCGTACAGTCTAGTCAACCTAAGGTCTTAACCATGCAAATAGAGCCAGAAGTCTGGACTCCGCCATATCCACCCAATGTAATAATTCTAAAAAGCAACAACAGAAATAAGAGAGTCAACTTATAATAAAGCTGCTGCTATTGCTATTGTACTAGAGAATGGTGTGGACTCGATCTCCATAGTTGGCATGGGATTTGAGCAGCTGAACTAGTGCCAGTAGCAGCTGGAGGTGCACTCTGATTCAAAGGCTCTACTGGGAATGGATCTGGAATAGGAGGAGCAGCTCGTGGTAAGGCCACTGGGTTTTTGTCAACCTTTATCAGGCTAGGATCCATCATGCATGTAGCCTCTATGCACCAGTCTTGGTTGGGGTCAATAGGAACACCCGTTGCACTGCATAAATGATGAATTAAAATAGGAAATGGTAGTAAGGTGTTCATTCGGATGACTTCCTCATAGATCTACTCTGTGATGATCCGGGCCCAGTCTATCTGATGACCAGCTAAGATGCTGGCTAATAACAAAACCCACACTAAGACGATCACATTATCTGTGAAAGTTGTCTGGATACGCCAATGGATAATAGGACACTAAAACATTTCAATGAATGAGATACGGGGCTTCAGAATATACATAGCATGGTTTTTAAACCATATCTGCTCAATAGCTTTTTCACAAATTTGGCTAGCTATCCACTTGAGTTGCTTTGTTCTCAGCCCAGCATCATTCTGATTAACTGCCTTTCTCATGTCTGCCATCCTATGATCATACTCCATTGTGGAATATGGCATTCTATAATTTGGCCTAAATAGCACACTTTGAATGGTTTCTTTTGAGATATCAATGACCTCTCCTCTGACTAAGACTTCACTCAATTGTGGATGCTCAATGGGCTTCTGGAGCCTCGAAAGATTCCTGCGCACAGTAATATAATAAGAAGCATAGAATTCTCAAACCAGGTAGGGGTGGTACTTTCCCAACACTTATGACTGCCATCCTATCCCATGGCATTTAATATCAGCTTCTAACCTTGGCACACCTTTCAACCCTGATTTTTTAACCTTGCTTCGTAATAAAATCTTCATACCAGCCTCCCCCGACTTTTAGGCTCCAATCCCTTGTCATAGATCTCTTTCATCCCAAAGACACACCACCTTGTGCTTTGGGGGTATATGGAGGTGATGGTATAGGTGGAATGAACTGGGTGTGGGGGAGCAGTCTCTTCTAGTTGATATAATTTAAGAGAATCAAACTAAAAAATGGAAGCTTCATCATCTGGCCCATCTTCATCACTCTCCTCTTCAAACTGGGAGGGCTTATCCACTTCCATTAGGACCCTGGTTGATTATGATCATGTTAGGGACATGTTATCTTCAGGGTCAGGATGTACATTTGTCTTCTCAAAGCATTGATCATCATTTGAGGATTCATCTCTCAGTCAGTGACCTGAAATAGAAGCAGCACCCCTTCGACCTCTTGGAGACATTATCTCTACAAAATTGGCAACAAATCAAATGAGTCCCGTGATGCTTTGTTCCAATCAAACATGTAACAAATGAAACAATCAAATAAGAAACAATAAGATTACTTAAGTAAAAAACTAAACCAGGTGTAGGGTCGCAGGTATGAGGTGATAGTATGACTCGTAGGATGACCAACGAGTTATACTACAACCTCATTGAACGAAGACAACAAATAGAAATGCATTTTGGAATCAGCTATGCAATGTAGGTACGAATTGTAGGGCAACCTATAAGTTGTAGTCTAGACTTGTACCTCATTCCAGAAACATTTTGAAAATTTAGATCCGGGCCATAAAAACACTATTATGACTCATAACAAATGCTATGAATCATAGGCGAGTCTCACATGGAAAATGTTAAGGCATCATAGATGATTGTTGCGTTCTACTAAGGGCCACTACGACTAGTAGGGAGACCTACGACTCATAGTGGTTCTTCATAGCAGAAAACAGAGAGCACCGTGGGTGTCTCTAATCTTTTGACAAAGACTAATGATTAACCAAAAAGCATTAGGGGTCACAAAAATAAAGACATAGGCGACACTATAGTAAACCTAAACACTCTTCATTACCAATTATCTCAAAACAAGACATGAATCCTTCCCTATCTGGTCAAAACAATCTAATATTGAAAACAAGAAAGAATATTGAAGACAGACATCAAGTTTAGGCATGAGAAATTTGCCTTAATAGAATTATAACATCCCTCAATCCAAAAAACTCAACTCCACAAGTTCTTCATAAGATAATGACCCATAAAACACGAAACAAAAGTATATAGCCATAATAATCGACATCAAAGTCACCTAACAAGGATAGAAGTCAAAAAATCGACTCTTTACAGTGATATAGACAGTTATGCATCATATTTTTCCCACTACTACAATCATTTTTACATGGTTTTGCAAATCATGATCATAAAACATTCACTCAAGCACCCATAAGATAAGGATATCTTAGAGATATAGCAAACTTAACCACGAGAAGTTACCAGATGAATGGATGAATGAATAATGAGAAGAAGAAAAACAAGACCGAGTTCTTGGAACCAAATTCACTTACTGGGGAATATTAGTGGAGGTATAATTTAGGGGATGAATGAAATAGTGAAAAGTGAGATTAGAGGGAGTTATAAGGTGAAAAGAACCATTTTATGAAGAGACATGAAGAGCCAAAAGACGTTAGTCTTTTAATATTCAAAAAAGGTCACCTTTTAAAATTCTGCAGATCGAGTCTACAAGACCCTGACTATGAGTTGTAGGATGTCATACAACTCATAAGTACCAATCTCGTAGCATACCCAATACTTGAGAAACTCTTGATTTCATACCTAGGTACTACAACCCCCACTTACGATTCATAGGGGATTATATGAATCTTAAGGTTGGCTTGCAGTGCATGTGCCAACTTTTAATGCTCACTGCTCTCTACTATGGGGTATGCCTACAAGTCATAGCATTTTCTACGACTCGTAGGCCTGCTCGTAGAGGCTTCTCCAAGCATAATTTCCTTTACTCTTTAGTTCCTGATTTGTTCTTGCAACCCATTACTTACAATACACCAGGATGCAAAATGATACAACTGGTTCAAAGTCTTAATAATCACAACAAGGTATTAAACTACCATCCGACAAGTTAAGCAAGTGAAAATGTCTCAAAATAAACCAAAACACAAAAGATACTTGGGTTGCCTCCCAAGAAATGCCTTGTTTAACATTGTAGCTCAACTATGCCATCATGGACAATCAGACTTCTCCATGAGTCTCATTGCTACTCCATTTACTCGCCCTTTGCTCATCCTACACCTCCTCAAGCTTCTCAGCAAGCTGCTTCAAGTGTCTCGCTAGACACCCGCTTAAAGTTGCAAACGTTGTCCTAAATTTCCTATTTGTTAGGCCCTTTATAGAAATGCATGAGGAAAACCCTTTGAACCTCTCCCCAGTTTGAGCAAACACCTGGTGGGAGTATTTACCACTATTCTACTGCATCAGCTCTTAAAGTCATAGGAAAGGTTTAGAGAGTTATGACATCCCAAGTAGGATACCTCATCCCAAGTAATTACCCTAAGAGTTGAAGTGAAATGTTGCAGGTGAGTTTGGGGTTTTTCCAACTCTTGCCCCAAAAAGAGGACATGTCTTTGTAAAGTTTCCTACAGGACACTAGTAATGTAAAGCTTTTTTTCTGACCTAGTGCAGATAGACCTGTGAAGAAGATCGACTAACGAAAACAACAAGAGTAAAAGTAAAATACAAGAGACTATAGAAATTTATACTAGAACTCACTAATAGTGAATTCAAGTCAAAGCCTAGCCATATTCCCCAGCAACTGTGCCATAATTTATGATGATGTTGATGCTCTAGTAAGAAAGCAGTCGCTGTTAGCAATTAACCTAACCCAAGGTTAGGGTCGAATCCACAGGGAATATAGGGCTTGACTACAAGAATTCACTACTACTCATTTCAGGTATTTAGAACTACAATCTCTAAATGGGGCGGGGGGGTTAATTCATGAACAAAATAAAATAAGGACTATACTACTATCGAAAAAACACTCACTTTTAGGGATAACTTGGGAATTGTGTTCTGCATGGTTCTTTGACTCAATTATTCTAGATAACATAACTACAATTGGAGATTCACATACAGGATGATAACTTAGGTTCTTCCAACCCTCTTGTGAATGTGAAGGTCGAATTTCACCATGGCGCTTGGTCGGCTAAAATGGTGTACCAATTAACCATTTCTTATTGTCCCAGTCAACCTCCCCTTAGTAAAGTTTTGTTAATTAGATGAGAACATATCAATTGAATTATGTCATTTACTTCCCTTTTCCTATTCATAACTACCTTTGTCAAGATCATGATTATAGGAGTGGTTTGGTCTTGGCCACCACCAAACAACAATCATAATGAAGGGAAATAAATAATACATGCAAAACCCCAATCCTAGAAATGCAATAAACCTAGGTTATCTCAAGTCAAATACCTATGGTTCCCTCAACCCTAAGTTATGGGTGCTTAGCTACTCATGTCTAAGCCAAAACAAGCAAAAATGCAAATAAATGACATGATTAAGAATTTTGCCAAAGGCAATGAAGATTGAAGACACCACAAGTTGCAAACCAAAAGCTTAATAGATTGACAATAAGCACAAAGCAAGGTTTTCAATCCCCAAAATTGGGTTTTCCAAAAGAAAAAGAGAATCTAAGCTAAAAACCTAAGAGTTTCCTTAAGAGAATATTCAAAGTTGATAAAAAGTTATTTGGTTCGAATATCCCTTTTTAAAACCCTAACTTAGACTATATATAGTATTTATAAAATAACCCTAAAAATTACATAGAAAAGACAGTTGGCAGTTGGTATGCCTCGCAGGTACTACTCGTAGGATGGCCTACAAGTCATAATCGGGGTCCCATTTTAGGTTCTTGGCATCTTGGTCTCAACTGGTATGACCTACTGGTATGAGTCATAGCTTAGGCTATGACTCGTATGCTCTTCTCATAGTCTAGGCCTTTAGGTTTTTGGTCCAATATTTTGGCTTTCTAATTCCTTCTACGATTCTACCCATACAAGTCGTAGTGATACTTACAACTCGTAGGATGGCCTCGTATGGGTGACCTCCACTTAGCAGATTTCTGATTTTTGATCTCTATTTCTTACTATGACACACCCTACGACTCTTAGCTTGGGCTACGACTCGTAGGTGAGCTTGTATGTCCTATGATTCAGCAAAATCTGTAACCTTTCTTCAAAATTATGTCGACCTAACTTTTCTGCTAAAACAATACAAAAACACATAAAAATCATAAAAAGTCGCATTATGATCTCACAAAATTCCTTTTTAAGTCCTCAAATGTGTTGTATTTTGATAGCATATCAGCATTGCGCATGCATCTACATACATATTTGGACACCAACCATGCTTCTCTAGATTCATCTTAAAGATTATCTCTAAGGAAAGCATTGTTAATCAAGGCATTGATACGTCTAAAGACATCCTAAGCTCTTTGTACCGCAGCCTCAATAGTAATCTCATTAGACGTTACATCAAGATTAAGGGCATATGCTTGCCAGATACCTTTTGAGTTAATGTGGTTGCAGAGGGATTTCTGCATGGCAATACGATGAGAAGCAACAATGATGCTGCAACTAGCTTTTGCCAAGTGGAGACAGAACTTTTGCCCAATTCCTAGGACACCCCTGTCACCATCACTACTTTCCCTCAACTTTTTGTTTATTTGGAAAGAAGTATAACGTGATAATGTAGGAATTAATAGATAAGTGGATGTATGTTCTATAAGATTGTGATATAGAAAATTGAAAACTAGCTACTATTTTATGAAAGACTTGACTAGTAAACCCATTAATATGACCACATTTGAGATGGATAATGTAACTAGCATTTGTGAAAATGGCCAAGCGGCCAATTCTACTAATGACTTTTGCAACAACTACAAGAGACTTAATTGCTTTGTGTACATCTAGAAAGGATCCAGGGGCTTCAATTTAGTCAATAGAGGAACAAATTGTTACTCCTCTTCTTAAAATTTTTGAGATGATATGTTTCATAAGGGATCGTTTGTCACTGATTCATATTTTTTTGCTAGTAAGAAAGATGAAATATATGAGAGATTAGACCTGATCAGAAGAAACTTGAATCTCTGATTTGACATTACAATTTGAATTTATAGTAAGAAATAAAATAATTGCAACAAGCTAAACAAAGGACAAAGATTAGATATGTGATGCCATAAATGTCATGACCCAAGCCTAGGGCCTGGACGTGACTAGCAAATGGGGAACTTGGAGGAACCCCAAACAAGCCTCATAGAATATCATTGCACATCCTTAGTCGTGGAAGCAAAGTAAAATAATATAAGAGACATAAACAAGGAAGTGGGACTAAGGGAGAGAGATTAATACTAAAGTAATATGTAAAAGTTTAGAAAACAAAGGAAAGAGACTAAGGGGAAAAGATTGCATAACATCATAATCAAAAGACAAAAGAGTCAAGGCTCATACCATAGATACAAAGTATGTCCAATAACACTACTATTACATAGATAAGAGCAGGGGCCAAGACAAAGCAACTGGGCTCACCCTCATAATCACTATAGAAAATAAAGAAGACTATCTCATTACATAATAAGAGAAACATATACTAAGGTCTTTGAAATGGAGGACTCACCAACTAGCTTGAATAGCACCAAACTTGACACGTGGAGGAGGAGGATGATCAACATGGGTACCAGTTCCTACATGGTGATATCATATAGGCATAGAGTATACGTTAGTAAGTTTTAATGTACTAATTATATAAGATGCAATTCAAACAAGAATTAAGCATCATAATCAAAATGCATAACATTAGGCAATAGACATACTATAGCAATATCACCTATATGATCAATGCATAAGTAAAATATGCTTAAGTAACTCATGCTCATATAAGAAATCATATGTGTAAAAGAGACCAAGCTAGATTTTAAAATGTATAACCCTTTGGTAGGTTAGTGATTATGTCGCCCCATCAGTTAGGTGGATGAGTACTAACCCTCATTTATGTTGGTGATAATACCACCCCATCACCATGGTGGAGAATTACAAACTCTTTCCTAGGTTGAGTACAAACCGCCATCTAGGTTAGTGATGATGCTGCCCCATCACCAGGTGGTGAAGTACAAACCCTTCACTAGGTTGATGAGTGTGAACCCCCATCTAGGTTATCTAGGATCTTAATTCCCTTGAATTGGGCATGGTCTTATGCAATACTTTATATCGAATTTATCATGTACATAGGCTCTTTTCATGATCATATAGTCATTCATATCATATCTCAAACTTTGGACCTTTAACTCCGCAAGAAACTACATACAAACATTTTATAAAATACTTAGAGGGTGCGAAATGGTAGTACAAAACCTTGCAAATTAGAGATGAAATCATGCAAGAAAATCCATTGTAAAACCATTGATCAATACCTTGCAACACACTCAAGACATATATATCAAAATACCTCATCAAATCTTACAATAGATCCAAGATTTATAGCTCAAAACATAGCAAAACAATCACAACTTTACATAGCTTTAACATATTGTGCAGTGAATTTCATAATATGCATGACCCATTTGTAAATCAACTCTAAATCATGCAATTTGAGTAAAAAGGAGGCTTGGATATCATGGGTGAAAGGAACCCATGAAAGAAACCCATATACCTTAGCTTAGAGATAAACTTGGTGGAGATTGGAGATGGAGACTTAAATCTTGAAGAAGAACCTTGAAGGAGAACCTTAACTTGGGATGAGGGTTTGAGACTTGAATTTGGGAGTGAAAATATGGCTAATTGTTTGAGTGAGTATTCAGGAGTGTTTAAGATGATATGAGAGTGAAATAAGGCTAAGTATAGTTTTAAAGTGTGGGAACCCATAGGCCCAATACTTATAATTCTTTGACCAAAAAAATTTAAAAAGGCACCAAAAACAATAAGGGCGCATCGCAAAAGTGTTGCGCTAGCCTCACTAGAATTTGTATTTTTTGCACAAACGAGTTCTATGAAAATGTGTACAAATCCTTCATCTGAACTCGGAATGAGGTGAAACCAAGTGAGTTAGAAAGATAATTCAAAGGGCATTTAGTTGGTAGGTCATGGGCCACCAAGTTCTTTGTGTTATAAGAGATATGCCCCTTCAAAGTTGACCCTTCTAAATCACATCTTTGCGATATTAGAATTTTGATATGGTTGCTCTAAAATTTGGGTTAGACCTATTTCCCACTGAATTTGTCCATCTGAAAAGAATATGAAGTCAAATTTTTGAAATAGAAAATGAATTTTTAGACATATGAAATTATGTTCTAGATACTTTCGAGGCTCATTTTTGGGCACTTTTTGGGGTCGTTTCAATATCTTCCCCTTGGGAACATTCATCCTTGAATGTTAAGGAAACATACAAGAGAAGAGTAATCATGAAGAGGTCAGCCCCAACATGAATGCAATAACACACTTTTAAACACGATTTTCAAAACCTCAACATAAGTGTAAAATCATCATAATAATGCAAACTTAAACATGAATGTACATGAATGACATAAGGGATGAAACATAGGACATGCAATCATAGAAAGGACCTGGCATGTCATCATAAGCTTGAATAGAGTGAACGAGATATAGATATCGCTTCTTCATATCTATACCAGCACTTTGAGAAAAACTTATGAATAAACAACTCTTCCAAAGGGCCTTGACAAACACTATATCATTATTAATTAATTTTTCTACTCATCCATCCAACACCTCCACCGAAACATCCTTTTAAGCCAAAATATCCACCAAATCACCCGCCATCTCATAGACTGCTATAGCACTAGGGTCACAAACACATCCCCTCAACCTAGAAGCATGATATGCCGGACAAACCATACCCCTACCATAGGCAATTCCCAAACTTATGCAACCTTACTAACCTCCCTTTACATTCTATAAGGACTTATAATCCTCAGCTCAATTTTCAACCTTAAATACACCTAACCTACTTGGTACCATAACCACCATCTCCCCCTATGGAGACAACCTCCACACTATCATCTTCTCACCCAAAACATCCAACTCTAATAAGGAAGAATCAACGCCTTGCCTAATCTAGACCTCTGAACCCAAGAAGGTTTGAAACTATCAAGAAAACTATACTACCATGCTCAACTTCCTTCAACCTAACTCCTTATCTAGCCAACCTATGAACCCCACTAGTCTCCACTTTGCCACCATTATTCATATATGCTAGGCTACCCATAGGCACCCTACTTAGATCACCAACCACAACATTAGCATTACTGGGGAAATAATACATAGTCACATCATAATCCTTAAGGAGTTCTAACCATCTTTTTGTTACCCCTAATTCACACTTATCATATTTAGCAAACAACCTCTAATACTCCAAGACTTGCAACCCTAACCCCAAATGATTCACAATCTCTAAGCAAATCAAGACCTCATCACTACAGACGACCACAAACATATCAAGGTACAGTTTTAAGACCTTATTTATGAATCCCAAAAACACAACTGATGCATATGCCATACAAACAACTACACAAATATTCAAAATGCTCAGTCCTACTCCAAAAAGGACACTTAGGAATACCACCTACCCTCATCATTATTTGGGGACAAAACCCGAACCAAAGATCAATCTTAGAGGAGTAACTAACCCATCGTAGTTGACTAAATAGATCGACCATCCTTACCATCCTATTACAACCTTACGGAAGCTACACTCATGAGAAACATGCTATTCAAGTAGCTCAAACTACCCCAAGACCCCTAACACAATAAGCTAAGTCATCATCCCACAAGAATACTTATAATATGCATGTACATACTTTCAAAGAGGTAACAGTCATTTTCCAAATCATTCCAATGCACAATTAGGCTTAAAAACCAAATACCATTTATAATAATTCATACTTAGGCCCAAATTCCAAATCATAATTTCAAAGTCATAATACTCATACATGGGAATAGCCTATTCATATAAAAAGTGGTGCAAGCACCCAAAATGCTTAAAGAGCCAAAATCAAAGACATATGTCATCACAGTATTGTCATTACCAACCTTATATCAAAATCATACCATAAAATGAAATTGGGCTTACCCATACCATAATTTTTCAACAAAATCTGTGTACATGAATACATATGCTATGAACAATGAGAAAATTACATGGGTAATTAAGACTCCATTTAAAAATAAATATTTATAATATGAAGTTGAAGTGAAAACATAATAAATTCTATATTTAAATTCATAGTGTAACCTCTCATGCATAAAAAATTCAAAAAGGAAACATGCAAAATTATAACTTCATAAACCCAAAGTAAATCTTCATATAACGGTCTAAATCATATTAAAATCATCAAATAAGCACTATACATGCACCAATAGAATTTTAGGAATCATAATATTTAAATCTAAAATTAAATTAAGTAAAATCCTTGTAGGCTTTCTTAAAATAATTTTTGGGTCTCCTTGATTGGAAGGGATCAAGGATCAACCCAAATACACATGAATCCTACTAGAACCAAGGAATAACACAATAAATAGCAACTCCCAAACCTATCAGATCACCCTACACAAAATGTCGGTCATAACATGGCCTTACATAGGGTCAACTAAGTCATAGGAGCAACAATAGAAGAGAACTTACTCACAATCACCAGTAATAGCCCACTAAAACCAAGAGACTCCTAATACCCAAGGAAGTCAAGGTATAGGCTAACACCTAATCACTTTTTTCTTACTAGGGTCCACCTTAATACCCTCACTCGGCACCAACAACTTAGGAAGGAAACCTTGTACCACCAAAATTCCCATCTCTCCTACTTAGCACCCAACGTTCTTCCTTGAACTTGTACTACTACCGGCAAATGTTTCACATGCACTACCTCATTAGGGAATGAACCATATTATCATCACCAAAACCACCATAAACTTGTTAGAGTGGGGACTAAAGATCTTACTCATAAGACTTATAAGCATGCCCGTTGAACTAGTCAAACTAATGGACACTATCCAAAAATTAAAAATATCAGAAAGGACATTCAAAGCCTCATCTACCACCACAAACAATTTTATAGACAAAACAACTTAGGTTCAATACCTCTATTTATCATAAGATAACAAATTTAACCCCTTGGAACCCAATTGTTCCTCAATACAAGAAATGGACCTACCTCCATTGCTACCACTCAACATCCTCCCACTCAAAGACGGGCTCATCAGAAAATCGGGAGCTATCTTTATGGGTCCTACCATCCATGAAGACACCATATGCATACAACCATTCCATTCCTATAATGACATCCAAATCTACCATGCCAACTCCAATAAACCACAAACCAAGACCTAATGTAATACAAACCGAATCAATACCTATAAACATTCTAGCCACAATACTCCTAACAAAAGAATAGACACCAAAGATCTACATAGCACCTTAGGCACAAACGAAGCCCCACTAGCAACCCAAAAGAATAGAGAAGAAATTATGGCATGCCGGGCCTAATAATACACTCATAACAAAGATAAAAGAACTTCAACTTACTGGTAATAGCATTGGGCATCTCATCCCCTCCTTGAGCCATATGATCAGCACGACTACCATGATTTAAAGGACAGTCACCCTTACATTTCCTTCAAACATATGGACAATCCTTTAGCTTGTGACCCACTTTACTACATCCATAACATGTATTGGTACCTCTCAAGCATGGGCCATCATGGCCTTTATCAAATTTTGAGCACGTAGGATAAGGCACCACACCACATCTACCTCTCCCTTTGGAGCTTTGGAAATTACATAAATTACGGGCCCTCTTGGCCTCACTACCTCCACTCTCACCACTATAAGTCTTGGAAGCACCCACTTGATGACTGAGGTGAGTTGCCAACTTTGTCGCCACTTTCGCCAGCTCCCAAAGAGCATCACAAATCTCTGCATTCATCATAGCACCGTCTTGAGTAGCTTGAGAATATCCTGTGATGTAATGGATAGGGGTTAGCAATAAGCGCTAGGGGACCTAACTCTATCGCATGACTTGGATCATGAAGAAGTGAAACATTTCCTAAAAGGTCTCATAGCCTCCTACTCATAGTTGTGGTGCACAACACAACCATGAACAAGACTCTAATCAGCGCAGAATGTTAGACTCCAAGGATCTAATAACCTAGTGCTTTGATACCACCTTTGTCATGACCTAAGCCTAGGGCCTAGACGTGACCAGTGAATGGGGAACCCAGAGGAACCCCAAATAAGATTCATAGCATAACATTACACATCATTGGTTGCGGAAGCAATGTAAAACAATATGAGAGACATAAACAAGGGAAATTAGGTCTAAGGGAGAGAGATTAATACTTAAGTAATATGTAAAAGTTTAAAAAACAAGGGGAAGGGACTAAAGGGAAAAGATTACATAACATCATAATCAAGAGACAAAAGAGTCAAGGATCATATCATAGATACATAGCATGTCCAACAACACCTCTACTACATAAATAAGAGTGGGGGCAAAGACAAAGCAACCGAGCTCACCCTCACAGTCACTATAGAAAATAAAGAAGACTGTCTCATTACATAATAAGAGAAACACATACTAAGGTCCTTGAAATGGAGGACTCACCAAGTAGCTTAAATAGTACCAAACTTGCCACGTAGAGGAGGAGGATGATCAACTTGGGTACCGGTTCCTATGTGGAGATATCATGTACGAATAGAGTATGCATTACTATGCTTAAATGTACTAAGTATGTAGGATGCAATGTAAATAAGGATTAAGCATCATAATCGAAATGCATAACAATAGGAAATAGACATACTATAGCAATATGACATGTATGATTGACGCATACATAAAAAATGCTTAAGTAACTCATTCTCATATAGGATACCATATGTGTACAAGAGACTAATCTAAATTTCCAAGTGTACAACCCTTTGGTAGGTTAGTGATGCTGCCTCTCCATCACTTAGGTGGATGAGTACTAACTCTCATCTAGGTTGGTAATACTACCGCTCCATCACCATGGTGGAGAAGTACAAACCATTCCCTAGGTTTATGAGTACAAACTCCCACCTAAGTTAGTGATGATTCCGCCCCATTACCAGGTGGTGAAGTATAAACCCTTCAGTAGATTAATGAGTATGAACCCCTATCTAGGTTATTCAGGTTCTTAATTCCCCTGTATTGGGCATGGTATAATGCAACACATTTTATAGAATCTATCATGTACATAAGCTCATTTCATTATCATATTGTCATTCAGATCATATCTCATGCTTTGGATCTTTAACTCCTCAAAAAACCACATCTAGACATTTTATCAAACAGTTAGAGGGTGTGAAATTATAGTATAAAACCATACAATTTATAGATGAAATCATGCCAGAAAATCCATTGTAAAACCATCAATCAACACCGTCAAGACATATACATCAAAAATCCCTCATCGAATCTTAAAATAGCTCCAAGATTTATAGCTCAAAACATAGCAAAATAGTCACAACTTTGCATAGCTTTACATAGTGTGCAGTTAATTTCATAATATGCAAGAACCATTTGTAAATCAACTTTAAATCATGCAATTGGAGTAAATGGAGGCTTTCGTATCATGGGTGAAAGGAACCCATGAAAGAAACCGACATACCTTAGCTTAAAGATGAACTTGGTTGAGATTGGAGATGGAGACTTCAAGCTTGAAGAAGAACCTTGAAGGAGAACCTTAGCTTGGGATGAGGATTTGAGACTTGAATTTGAGAGTGAACAAATGGCTAATTGTTTGAGTGAGTATTGGGGAGTGTTTAGGATGATATGAGTATGAAATAAGGCTAAGTATAGGTATTTTCAAGTGTGGGAACCCTTAGGCCCAAGACTTATAAGTCTTTGACTGAAAAAATTAAAACATGCACCAAAAATAATAGGGGCGAGTCGTGAAAGTGTTGCGCTAGCCTCACTGGAATTTTCATTTTCTGCACAAATGAGTTATACGAAAATGGGCATAAATCTTTCATCCGTACTCGGAATATGGTAAAACAAAGTATGTTGGAAATTTAATTCAAAAGGCATTAAGTTTATAGGTTGTGGGCTACCCAGTTCCTTGTGTACTAAGAGATATGTCCCTTCAAAGTTGACCCTTCTAAATCTCGTCTTTTGTGATTTTTGAATTTTGATACGGTTGCTCTAGAACGAGGCATATTTTCAGGAACTTTTGGGTTGTTTCAATGTCTCTCCCTTGGGAATATTCATCCTCAAATGTCAAGGAAATGTACAAGAGAAGAGTAATCATGAAAAGGTCAGCCCCACCAAGCATGAAACAACACACTTTTAGACACCATTTTCAAAACCTTAACATAAGTGTAAAATCATCATAAACTTGTCAACTTAAACATGAATGTACACGAAAGACATAGGGGCTGGAACTTAGGACTTGCAATCATAGAAAGGAATTGGCATGTCATCATAAGTATGAATAGAGTGAAAGAGATATGGATATTGCTTCTCCATGCCTGCACTGCCTCTCCGAGAATCACATACAAATAGAGAAATCTTCCAAAGGGCCTTGACGAACACTACATTATTATCAATCAATTTCTCCACTTATACATCCAACACCTCCACCGGAACCTCCTTCTAAGCCAAATTATCCTCCACATCACCCACAATCTCATAGAGTGATATATCACTAATGTCACCAACACATCCCCTCAACCTAGAAGCATGACAAACTGGATAAACCATACCCCTACCATAGGCAATTCCCAAACTTATGCAATTTTAGTAACCTCCCTCTACATTTTACAAGGACTCATAATTCTCAACTCAATTGTCAACCTTAAATACACCTAACCCACTTGGTACGTAACCACCATCTCCCCCTCGGGAGACAACCTTGCCTACTCGAGACCTCTTAACCCTAGAAGGTTTGGCACCATCAAGAACATTATACTACCATGCTCAACTTCCTTCAACCTAACTCCTTGTCTAGCCAACCGATTAAACCCTACTAGTCTCCTCTTTGTCACCATTATCCACATATGCTAGGCTACTCATAGGTCTTACTTAGAGCACCAACCACAATATTAGCCTTACCAGAAAAATAATGCACACTCACATCATAATCCTTAAGGAGTTCTAACCACCTTATTGTTATCTACAATTCACACTTATCATATTTAGCAAACAACCTCTTATCCTTCAATACTTGCAATCCTACCCCTAAATGATTTAGAATCTCTAAGAAAATTAATACCTCACCACTAGAGACCACCACAAGAATATCAATGTAGGGTTTTAAGACCCTATTCATCAAACCCATAAACACAACTGATATATAAGCCATCCAAATAACTCCATAAATATTCAAAATGCTCACTCCTAGTCTGAAAGGACACTTAGGGATACCACTTACCCTCATCCTCACTTGGGGATAAAACCTGAATCAAAGATCAATCTTAGAGAAGTGACTAACCTATCGCAGTTGACTAAATAGATCGGCCATCCTTACCTATTATATTACAACCTTATGTGTTATACACTCATTAGAAACATGTTATGCAAGTATCTCAAACTACCCCAAGACCCCCAACACAACAAGCTAAGTCGTCATCCCACAAGAATAATTACAATATGTATATATATACTTTCAAAGAGGCAATAGTCATTTTCCAAACCATTTCAATGCACAACTGGGCTTAAAAGCTAAACACTATTCATAATAATTCATACTTAGGCTAAAATACCATATCATAATTTCATAGTTATAATACTCATGCATAGGAACAATCCATTTATATACAAAATGGTGTAAGTACACAAAATTCTTAAATAGACAAAATCAAAGACATATATGTGATGACAATAATGCCATAACCAACCTTTTATCAAAATCATACCATAAAACGAAATTAGGCATGCCCATAACATAATTTTTTAAAATAATCTGTGTACATGAATTCATATCCTATGAACAATGAGAAAATTACATGGGTAATGATGACTCCATTTAAAAAACAACATTTATAAAATAAAGTTTAAGTGAAAACATAATTAACTCCACATTTAAATCCATAGTATAATCTCTCATGCATATATAATTTAAAAAGGGAACATGCATACTTATAACTCCATAAACACAATATAAATCCTTATATAACGGTTTAAATCACATTATAATTATCAAATAAATACTACACATACATCAATAGAATTTTAGGAACCATAATATTCAAATCTCAAATTAAAATAAGTAAAATCCATGAAGGCTTTCTTAAAAATAATTTTTGGTTTCCTTGATTGGAAGGGATCAACGATCAACCCACATACACATGAATCCTATTAGCACCAAGGAATAACACAAGAAATAGCAATTCTTGGACCTATCAAATCACCGTACTCGAAATGTTAGTCACAACATGGCCTTACTTATGGTCAAATAAGTCATAGGAGCAACAATAGAAGAGAACCTACTCACAATCTCCGGAAGTAGCCCACTAAACCGAAGAGGCTCCTAATACGCAAGGAAGTCAAGGTCTAGGCTAACACCTAATCACCTTTATCTTAATAGGGTCCACCTTAGTACCCTCACTCATCACATACACAACCTAGGAAGACAACCTCTTACCACCAAAATTCCCATCTCTCCTACATAGCACCCAACTTTCTTCCTTAAACTTGTAGTACTAACCTCAAATGATTCACATGCACTACCTCATTAGGGAACGAACCATATTATCATCACCAAAATCAGCATAAACCTATTAGAGTAGGGACTAAAGATCTTACTCATAAGACTTATAGGGATACCCGGTGAACTAGTCAAACCAAAGGACACTTACCCCGAAATTCAAAATATCAAAAAGGATATTCAAAGCCTCATCTACCACTAACAACAATTTTATAGACAAAACAACTAAGGTCCCCCACCTCCATTTCTCACAAGATAGCATATTTAGCCCCTTGGAACCCACTTTTACCTTAATACAAGAAATGGACCTACCTCCCTTGCTAGCACTCAAAAACTCCCACTCAAAGATAGACTCATCAGGGAATTGGGAGCGATCTCTATGTGTCCTACGATTCATGAAGACACAACGTGAATTCAACCATTCCATTCCTATAATGATATCCAAAGCCACTATGCCAACTCCAACAAACCACAAAGCAAAACCTAATGCAATACATACCCGAATCAACACCTACAAACCTTCTAGCGACAATACACCCAATAAAAGAACAGATACCAAAGATCTACATAACACATTGGGCACACAAGAAGCCCTACTAGCAACCTAAAAGAATAGGGAAGAAATTGTGGCATGCCAGGCCTAATAATACATGTATAACAAGGACAAGAAAACTTTAACTTACTCGTAATAGCATCGGGCATCTCATCCCCTCTTTGAGCCACTTGATCAATATGACCACCTTGACCTGAAGGTCGGACATCTTTACGCTCACTTTGAACATATGGTCAATCCTTTAGCTTGTGACCACTTTAACCAATAACAAGCATTGGTACCTCTCAAGCATGGGCCATCATGGCCTCTATCACATTCTGGGCACCTAATATAAGGCACCACACTACCTCTGTCTCTCCCCTTGGAGCTTTGGATCTTACCCACATTACGGGCCCTCTTGGCCTAACTACCTCCCCTCTCACCACTAGAAGCCTTGGGAGCACCCATCTGATGATCGAGGTGAGTTGCCAATATTATCACTGATTTAGCAACCTCCTATAGAGTATTGCGAATCTTTGCATTAATCATAGCACCATCTTGAGTAGCTTCAAACATATCATATCATGTAATATTTAGGGGTTAGCAATAATTCCTAGGGGACCTAACTCTATCCCATGACTTGGATCATAAAGAAGTGAAATATTTCCTAAAAGGTCTCATAACCTCCTACTCATTATTCTGTTGCACAATGTAACTATGAATAAGACTCTAAAAATGACGCGGTGTGTTGGACTCTGAGGATCTAACAACCTAGTGCTTTGTTACCACCTTTGTCATGAACCAATCCTAGGGCCTACATGTAACCGGTGAATGGGGAACCCGGAAGAACCCAAAACAAGCCTCATAGCATATCATTACACATCCTTGGTCACAAAAGCAATATAAAACAACATAAAAGACAGAAAGAAGGGAAATTAGGACTAACGGAGAGAGACTAATACTTAAGTAATATGTAAAAGTTTAGAAAACAAAGGGAAAGGACTAAGGGGAAAAGCTTCCATAACATCATAATAAATAGAGAAAAAGTCAAGACTATTATTATAGATATATAACATGTCCAACAACACCTCTGCTACATAGATAAGAGCGGAGCCCAAGACAAAGAAACTGGGCTCACCCTTATAGTCAAGATAGAAAACAAAGAAGAATGTCTCATTACATAATAAGAGAAACACATACTAAGGTCCCCGAAATGTAGGACTTACTAAATAACTTGAATAGCACCGAACTAGCCACGTGGAGGAGAATGAAGATCAACTTGGGTACCGATTCCTATATGGTGATATCATGTAGGCATAGAGTATGTGTTAGTACATTTGAATGTACTTAGTATGTAGGATGAAATGCAAACAAGAATTAAGCATCATAATCAAAATGCATAACAATAGGCAATAGACATACTATTGCAATATGACATGTATGAACAATGTATAAGTAAAACATGCTTAAGTAACTCATGCTTATATAGGATATCATATGTGTGGAAAAGACCAAGATAGATTTCCAAATGTATAGCCCTTTGGTAGGTTAATGATGATGTCGCTCTATCACATAGGTGGATGAGTACTAACCATCATCTAGATTGGTGATAATGCTACCCCATCACCATGGAGGAGAAATACAAACTCTTTCCTAGGTTGAGTACAAACCCCCATCTAGGTTAGTGATGATGCCGCCCCATCACTAGGTGGAACAGTACAAACCTTTCATTAGGTTGATGAATACGGACCCCCATCTAGGTTATCTGGGTTCTTAGTCACCCCAAATTAGGCATGGTCTAATGCAACACTTTATATAGGATTTATCATGTACATAGGTTCATTCATCATCCTATAGTCATTAATATCATATCTCATGCTTTGGACCTTTAACTCCTTAAGAAACCACATCCGGACATTTTATCAAACACTTAGAGGGTGTGAAATTGTAGTACAAAACCATACAATGTAGAGATAAAATCATGAAAGAAAATCCATTGTAAAAGTATCAATCAACACCTTAAAACACACTCAATATATATACATCAAAAGACTTCATTAAATCTTACAATAGATCCAAGATTTATAACTTAAAACATAGAAAAATAATCACAACTTTATATAGCTTTAACATAGTATGCAGTTAATTTCATAATATGCAAGAACCATTTGTAGATCAACTTTAAATCACGCAATTTGAGTAAAAGGAGACTCTGGTATCATGGGTGAAAGGAACCAATGAAAGAAACCCACATACCTTAGCTTAGAGATGAACTTGGTCGAGATTGGAGATGGAAACTTGAAGTTTGAAGAAGATCCTTGAAGGAGAACCTTAGCTTGAGATAAGGATTTGAGACTTTAATTTGGCAGTGAAAATAAGGTTAATTATTTGAGTGATTATTCGGGTGTGTTACGGATGATATGAGGGTAAAATAAGGCTAAGTATAGATAATTTCAAGTGTGGGAATCCTTAGGCCCAAGACTTATAAGTATTTGATCAAGCAAATTAAAACAGGCACCAAAAATAAAAAGAGCGTGTCGCAGAAGTGTCGCACTAACCACACTAGAAATTGCATTTTCTGCAGAAATGATTTCTACGAAAATGGGCATAAATCCTTCATCCGAACTTGAAATGAGGTGAAATTAGGTGTGTTGGATTGCTAATTAAAAGGGACTTAAGTTGGTAGGTCGTGGGCCACCCAGTGCTTTGTGTGCTAAGAGATATTCTTCCTCAAAGTTGACCCTCCTAAATCACATCTTTTTTGATTTTTTGGATTTTGATACGGTTGCTCTAAAATTTGGGTTAGAACCACTGCCCACCCAATTTGACTGCCTAACGAGAATATGAAGTTGGATTTTCAAAATAGCAAACAAACTTTTAGATAAATAGAAATTACAACTCTGGGTACTTCTGAGACACATTTTTGGGCCCTTTTTGGGGTCATTTCAATAAATCTCTTCAATGAACATCTTGGCTACTACATTTAGTGTTAATATTGACCTATAATTCCATAAGTCTAAAAATGTTTGAAGTTTCCCTACATATATGAATAGATTATCCTCTGTTATCTCACTTTTGAGCTCTATGGAATGTCACGACCCTAGCCTAGGTCCTAGATATGACACGGCGAATGGGAACCCAACGGGGATCCCTAACAAGACTCTTAACATATCATTTACACATCCTTGATCGTGGAATCAATTGAACAACAATAAGCGAGTAAATAAACGGAACATAGGTCTAAGGGAAACCTTTAATAGGATAAATTATAAAGTGTCAAATCTCAAACATAATTACATCAATTATCCAACAACACCTCTAGTGTGGATAGGGCGGGGGCCAAGACACTTTTTGGGCTCACCCTTATAGTAGCAAGAGTTTAACATAAAGAAATATCATAAGCAAGAGATAGCATAGTTATTTTCCTCGCACTAGAGGACTCACCAAAGCTTTATCTTAAAGATATCACAACTAGCCATATGGAGGAAAATAGTGAGATGCTCCAGTTCATCCATGGTAATATCATGTAGGAATTGAGTATGCATTTGTTCGTTCAAATATACTAATTATGTAGGATGTAATACAACAAGAAATAGCTAATATAGCAAAAATGCATAATCATAAGCAAGCGATAGTAATTAGAAGCATGGCATTCATGATCAATGCTTGAAGTAAAACATGCTTATATAGAACATAATACATGTGTAGGAAGAGACCATCATCATAGACCAAGAAAAACTAGTATTTGGAATCCAAGGCATACCATCCCCTTGGAAGGTGATTGAGGTATCTGCCCATCAATTGTAGTACGAGCTTGCTGCCCCTCGATAAGGCAAGTGAGGTATATACCCCTCAATTGGTAATATAGCCTTACCACCCCCTGACAAGGCGATTAAGGTATCTACCCCTGAATTTGTAGTATGGCCTTACCACCCCTCTACAATGCTATTGAGGTATGTACCACCCCTCCCAACAAGGTTAGTATGGGCTTACCCACCCCTGACAAGGCGATTAGGCTTAACACCCCCAACAAGGTGTGGTCAATTTGCAACACTATAGATAATTTTCATGAAATCAACACATATATACCTTCCTTTTATCACCATAAAGCCACTTGACTCATAAGCCATACACTAGATCATTAATAACTCAAGATTCCATAACTGGACATTTTATTATGTACTTGGCAGGTATGTAAAGCTAGTTAGAAATCATGAAAAATAAGAAAAAAATCACGTGAGAAACTTAATGTAAATCAACCCACTAACACTTGGTAATACAATCATGCAAGATACATTAAAACCCCTCATCAATTCTCATAATGGATCATAGATTCGTAACTCAAAACATGCTTAAACAGTCAACATTTTATGAAACCCCAACATAGTTTATAGTCAAAATTTGTAATAAGAGATACCCATAAATAATCAACTTGAAAACATGCAATTTATATAAAAAGGAAGGTTGGGCACCATGGGTGAAAGGACACAATAGTTAAAACCCACATACCTCAACATTGGAGATTTCCTATATGAAGATTAGTATGAAAACTTAAAACTTGAATGAATTTGTTGAGATCCAGAAATGAGTTTGGGACACTTGATTTTGGATAAAATATTTGGCTAAGTGTTAGAGATGGTTTTGGGGAATATCTTGAATGATATGGGGTTGAAAAAAGACTAAGTATAAATATTTTTATACATAGAAAGACTTAGGACCAAGGCCTCAAAGCCTTGGAATGAAGTAAGAAAACTGGCAACAAAATGTACGATTTTGCACCATGGCCGCATCATGCCAGGGGCACGGGTCATTTCTATTTTTTGTTACCTTTGAAAATGAAATTTTGATATAGTTGCTCTAAAATTAGGGTCATACCCATTTCCCACTAAAAGTTTCCCCCTGATTGTGAATATGAAGTCAGATTTTTGATATCTCCACGAACGAATTTTGAGATATATGGAAATTACCAATTCGAGCATTTTCGTGGCATATTTTCGGGCACTTTCTTGGGCATTTCAATATCTCTCCCTTTTGAACATTCATCCTCGAATGTCAAATAAATATACATAAGAAGAATAATCATAAAGGAATTGGCCCTAAAAGAATGCAACAATGCATTTAAGTACCACTTTCAAAAATTTCAACATAAGTACCAAAATCACTGTGAACTTGTCAACATAAACATGAATGCATGCAAAAGACATAAGGGCTGAAACTTAAGACTTGAAATCATAGATGGAATTAAATTTGTACCTTAGACTTTAGAGTAATACAAGAGATAGGGATATTTCTTTTTGTATGTCCGCCTCGGCTTCCCATGTGGCTCTCTCAACTTGTTGGAACCTGATGACTGATGTTCATGCTCCAATAAGAAAGCGGTCACTGTCGACAATTAAGCTAACCAAAGTTTAGGGTTGAATCCATAGGGAATACAAGGTTTGACTATGAGAATTCACTATCTATCATTTCAAGTATCTATAACTAAAGTCTCTAAATGAAGGGAGGGGTTGTGATTCAAGAAAAAAGTAAAACAAACTTTATACTAGAATACGGGAAAACACTCAATTTTAAGGACAACTTGGGAATTGCGTTCCCCATGGTTTATTGACTCAATTACACTAGGTAACATAACTACAATTGGAGATTCGCATGAATGATGGTAACATAGGTTCTTCTAGCCCTCTTGCAAAGGTGAAGGTCAAATTTCACCATGGCGCTTGGTCGAATACCATGGTATGCCAACTTACTGTTACCTATTGTCCCAGTGAACCTTCTCTTGGTGAAGTTTGGTTGATTATAACAGAACACATCAATCAAATCATGATAATAGGCGGGGTTTGGTATTGGCCACCAGCAAACAACAATTATAATAAGCCTAGGTCATCTCAAATCAACTACTCATTGTTCCCATAACCCCAAGTTGTGGGTGCTTAGCTACTCATGGATAAGGCAAAACTAACAAAAAATGCAAATATTAGACATGATTGAGAATTTTACCTATAGCAATGAAGATTGAAGACAACACCGATTGCAAACCAAAAGATTGATATATAGACAATGAGTAAAAGGCAAGATTAGTAATCCCCAAAAGTGGGTTTACCTATAGAAAATGATAAACTAAGCTAACACCCTAGAAAATTCTTGAGAGTATATTCAAAGGTAATTTTTTCTTCTGAATTTTGAATCCTTCTAATAAATCCCTAACTTAAATTTTTTAAAGGGTTCACAAAATAACCCTAAATATTACACAGAAAAGATAGTTGGCAGTCAATATGCCTCACAGGTACGACTAGTAGGCTGACTACGAGTCATAATTGTGGTCTGGTATCAGCTTCTTGGCATCTTGGACTCAATTGTATGACCCACTGGTATGAGTCTTATCTTGGGCTACGACTCGTGTACTCCTCTCGTAGTGTAGGCCTTCAGTTGTTGATCCAAAGTTTGGGCTCTCTGATTCTTGCTACGAATACACCTATGTGAGTCGTAGCGAGACTTATGACTTGTAGAATGGTATCGTAGGGTTGACCTCTACTTGGCAGATTTCTTGATTTTTGGTCTCAGTTTCCTTCTACGATTGCACCTTACAACTCCTTGATTGGGCTACGACTCATAGGTGAACTCGTAAGTCTTATACTTCAGCAAAATCTGCAATTTTTCTCCTAAATCATGCCAACCTAACTTTTCTGCAAGAACAACAAAAAACATATAAAAATCATAATAAGTTGCATTAAGAACTCACAAAATCCCTTTGTTTAGGCATCAAATGTATTGTATTTTAACAGTGCATCAACACCCTCAACTTTGAATTACTGCTTATCCTTAAACGTTGACTCAATCTACGCAGACAATGAGAAATCCATAATAGCTATACCAATGGCATATACATCTTTCACTCTAATCCAGGTACCTAACTATCATTTTCAAAACCAGATTGTAAAGCTACTAAGCATAAGAAAAACATGATGATGAATTTGGCAACCCGACTATGATAAGCTAAGGAGCATCAACCATCCATAATCATTAGTGTAACCATATGCTAATTAAGTAATGCAAATGCCCTTAAAGAAAAGAAGTCCCTCTTACTCACTCAAGAAGCATTTAGAATTCAGGGACTGAGGAAGCATTCTCACTCTCACAATTGAAATACATGCACAATGACTAACACCATAGGCTTTCCTCTATACTTATCTTTTGTCTTGATAACAAAGTGTATTTGGATTACTTTAGGACTTAAGTGATTGTTACATGGTTCCTGGGGCTTTGGTATGGCATTTTAGGCAAGTAGTGACTAAAAGCTATCCTTGAACTATGTTTACTAACAATTTTTCTTTTGCAACCCAACCCTTTTTATTAAATCCACCCTTTTTCTCCTGTTTCTAACTTTTCTAGAGTGCTTTGCTTCTATTTTTAGTTGTGCCTTATTTTTGAACTCAATTTTTGCTATGTTTTCTCAACTAAAGGCACTTTTCTCTTCTTTTTCTTCACTCGGCTCATGATTTTTCATTTCTTTCTTTATTTCCCAACTAACCACCTCATTGTTATTACTTTACTATAATAAGGGCCACCCTCAACTTAGTCTTTTATCCTCAATTAAGGTTCACATGTTCGAGGATAGACTAGGGCTAATATCAAGGTATTTCATCAAACAAGGTTAAGCTATTAAGGTATCATGAAGGATGAGTACATGGGAAGCTCAAAAATTTGGAACAAGGGATTTAATTACTCATTTGGTAGGTCATTTAGGTTAAAAGTGGGTTCACTCAAACAAAAAAGGCCTAAGATCCTTTCCAATTCAACCACATCACCAAACCAATTTTAGAGTAACAAGGCAATTTTTGAGTCTATACATGATGCATGAATGCAAAAAAATCAGCTCACAACACATATCGTATTGCATCCATAATCAAGTATAGACTCACAGGTCTATATTCAATCAGATCAAACATCGCCAGATACTCAAAATACATGAATGCATCAGTATCCACAATCTAAAAAATTTTGAAGGTATCTAATTTATCAAATCATTGAAAAAGCATTTAAAGACTATGTCTATGCCAACAGATAACACTACTATGAATTTACATATTGTCTACACTACCTAACCATGCCGGTTCAACAGAAAATTAAACATACACAAGGAAAAAGAATCAAGGCAACAAAACCTTGGGATAAAAAATAGGAGAAGTTATGGACTCGAGGCTACTCAGACTTCCCCTTAATCCATAAATTCCCACACCCCACCAAAATAGAATACTTTGTCCTCAAAGTAAAGACAACAATGAAAAACTAAACATGATAATATATATATATATATATATATAGAGAGAGAGAGAGAGAGATGTAAGTAAGTAAAAAGAAAAAACTAACATCCAAAATATAAGTAAAAAAACATGATAACATTAAAAAGAAAAGACTAACATCCAAAATATAAGTAAAAAAACATCTAACATAAAAATATTTAAACAAATCCAAAAAACAACATAATAAAAAGATTGTCTAAAAGAAGGAACAAAGTATCCATGAAGAAAATTAAAGAACTTCGGAGAGAAGGGTCAAACATCATGGTGCATCAAGCACCGATCTCTATCTGGTCAGCAGGGTCTTTAGTCACGACCTCCTCCAGTGATCTGTATCACAGCTATATGAAAGCTACCCTCTCCATGTGAATGTTGTTGCTCCCTATCTCTCTGTATGGCCGCTAATAGGATCGACTCCTGCACTGCCTCCTCTGGTATCAGCTCCTCCACCAGCGCTGATGGGTCATCAGGTCGAAGCCTCTTCTGGATTATCTCTGGGTTATCATGCTTATGGGGTCTCTTCTCATGGGTATGCTGCCGGTCAGCTAGCGAATCAAACACCTCATCACCCAATGGTAATACCTCTGGGACTGCAACAGAGCCTGCTAAAATCTGTAATAGGTCGGCCTTAAACTTGGCCAACTCCTCAGTCACTATGCTCGTGTCAGCAGGCCTAGCGCCCTCAAGTCTCTACTAGATTCTCGCCTCGAAAACATCTACTCAGGCATCCATGCTCTAAATCTCTCATCTACCAATGCACAGGTGAATGCCTTCACCATCTCCTTCAAGTCCTTATTGTTTGGCCGACCCAAGATATGACCTGTGCTGCTAAAGCTTGTATTCTAGACTCTGCCATAGCCACCCTATGTAATAGTGCCTAAAAAGCAACAACAATAATAATAAAATCAATATGTAATGTGGTTGCTACTGGTGCTGGAGTACAGGAGGATGGACTCAATCTCAATAGCTGGCATAGGCTCTGTAGCGATTGAAGTAGTATGGGTGGTAACTAGAGTCGGGCCCTGAGTCTGAGGCTTTATTGGGAATGGATCTGGGATAGCCGAAGGAGCTGCATGAGAAAGGTCCAACGGGTTCTCATTAGCCTTTATTACCCTAGAATTCATAGTGCGTGTGGCCTCGATATACTAGTCCTAGTGGGGGTCTATAGGAACACCTGCTGCACTACATAATCGGTGGATCAAAATAGGGAATGGTAGTGAGTGGTTCATCCTATTGGCTGACTTGTGGATCTGTGCCGATATGATTTTGGCCCACTCTATCTCATAAACAGCTAGGATGTCGGTTAATAACACATCCCACCCCAAGGATACCATATTATCCATGAAAGTAAGCCAGATATGCCAACAAATAATGGACCACTAAAACATGGCTCAAAAAGAGAGGTAGACATTTACTATAAGATCTGCATGGTTTGTAACCCAAGTCAGCTTGACACCTTTCTCACAAATTTGGCTGCTAATCCACTGTAGAAGCTTTGTTCGGGCCATAATATCCTTCTCAGACATTGTTCTCCTCATCCTGTTAATGCGTCTATCATACTCCGTGGTAGACTTAGACACTCTGCAAGTGGGCCCAAACTTGATTCTTTGAATAGTCTCCTCTAAAATAAGAACTCTCCTACCCTAAATTTGCACCACTCGTAACCTCGATTGTTCAATCAACTTCTTTTTCTTCGGTAACCCTTGGCAGAGTAAAGCAAGATACGACATATAAAACTCATAGAGTATGTTAGGGGAATACTTGCCCAAACTCTTGTATGGTTAATTGCAGTCCGTGTCTATCTATCTACTCACCTAATCTGGGCACCTTATCTAAGCCTGAGTCGTTCAGTCTAGACTCTTCATGAAATTGCCGCACCGGCTTGCCTGTCTATTGGGCTCTAACCCCTAGTCATATATCTCCTTCATCCCTGGGACACACCATTTGCAGTTGGCTGGCGGCTATGACTGGACTTCTGCTTGCTAGATCTAGGAGGTGCTTTCAGATTCCGACTCTGACCCTGAGTTTGTGGGGGTCATTTATGGCAGGCTGCTCTCTGACCCATCTCTATTACTCTGTTATTCCTCCTCTTCAGATTGGGAGGAATTGCTAACTTCCATCGGTGTCTGAACTGTGTGTGCTTGGGTCTGAGTTATATTAGCCTCGGGGTCTATTCTAATCCTATGAACTTCTAGAGACCCCTCGGATCTCTCAGCCTTAGAAGATTCATCACCAAACTTTGTTGGAATGTATGGATTGCTCGTTTGTCTTTTGGAGGCATTATATCTGCAAATCAACCATATAACAACATGTGAGCTTCAAGATGCTTGACCAATCAATGATCACATAGGAAAGAACAAGAAACACAACTACTTAAACATAGAAACAAAACAAAACAAAAGAAAAATCTCTGATGCAGTTGCAGGTTTGCAGATACAAGTGTAGTTACGACTCGTAGGGTATCCCACGAGTTGTACACTGGCCTCGTAATATCAAGGTCTCATACAAAAATGTAGTCTGAACTCAGATATAAGGGGTAGTTAAGACTCGTAGCAGAGCCTATGAGTCATAGTCTAGCCTCGTACCTATTTCCAAAGACATTGTGAAGAACTCAGTCAGTATTACAAGACTCTCACTATGAGTCATAATGAGAATTACAAGTCATGTGTAGGTCTCATATGAGAAACATAAATTAGCCGTAGGAAACTAATGCTTGCTACGAGGGACCACTATGACTCCTAGGGTAGCCTACAAGTCGTAGGAGGGCCTTAGAGTTGAAAACAGAAGACACCAATAGTGTCTAACACTTTTTCACAAAAAAACTCAAACAAGACAAACAAACTTAGGAATTAGCAATTAAAAGAGCAATATGATATATTTGACACATAGATAGTCCCAGAATGAAATCAGAAAGTTAAAGCACCCATTATCCCTAAAAATCGAAGTCAGTTCCTCATTATGTTAGTCAAAACCAAGGGCAATTTCATATCCAAACTCACACTTTTATCAATAAAATTTTCCATTGAAATGCAAGAGCAATTCAGACACTTTCAATCAAGTCCAGCATGCTATATCATATAAAACACACCCACACAACCTAAATTCCAATTCCGAAGATAATCCTTACAATGGTCTGGCAATAATTAAACATTACATTCTATGGACCAACAATTTTCATATTTACAACCACCTACTCACGGATTTTGAACAATGCTTGATTCAAAGCAAGATCTTTCAAAGCAATACAAACCCTAGGTTTCATTTCTAGGTCTACACATCACATATGGGCATGAGTATTCATGGTTGAAAAAAAGCATATGATCATACTAAGATTGAACTCGCCATAATAGTACATTAAATTAAACCACGAAGCTTAGTAGTTGATAGAAGAATTTAAACAAGGCAAAGGAGACAGAAAACTATGCTAAAACCCTTGAAAATAGTAACCTCACTAGAATTCTTGCCAAAAAATGACATGGGTAGCCGAGCTTTTGGTTGGAAAAGTGAATAGGGGAGAAGGATTGGGACTTTCCTTAGGGTTTTTAAAGAATGAAAATAGGGTCAAATTTTATTTTGACTTCTTTTATAATAAAACCAGGTCACCTTTAAAAAGTTTCAGATCAGTGCTACAAACCACAACTACGAGTCCTAGGGTGTCCTATGACTCGTATTTCTTGGTCTTAAAGCAGACCCAACACTCACAAAAATTTAAAATGCATACCTGGGAACTACAGACTCCACTTATGACTAGTAAGAGACCTTACGAATCATAAGGTTGGCTCATAGTGCATGTACCAACTTCTGATACTCAATGTTTCCCTCTACGAGTCATGACTACGAGTTGTGGTGGTGACTACGACTCATAGGTCTTCTCATAATAGCTGCTCTAAGTGCCTTTTCTAACGTCTTCAGTTCTTTAATTTCTACCTGCAAACCAAGTCTCAAAAACACAACACTCTTCAAAATCTTACAACTGCATCAATGTCTTACAACTCAAAACAAACAAACATCATACTACCTAAATGTTAACAACCAAACACACTTAAAACAAACAAACAATTATCAAAAATGCTTGGGTTGCCTCCTAAGAAGCGCCTTATTTAACATCGTGGCCCAACTTAGTCATCCTTCATTATCAATAATTATCAAGGGACCAAACCTCACTCTTCAATTTATCTAGGTATTTTATTGACCGATGGATGATGTACACTACCTCCGCATCATTGACTCTAAACTAAAGTTGACCTGAATTCATATCCACGAGAGCTCTCCCAATGGACAGAAATAGTCTTCCCAAAATAATGGGCACCTCAAAATCAACCTCACAATCAAGGATCACCAAATCCACAGGAAAGATGAATTTATCAACAATAACAATCACATCAAGAATCAATCCCTCCGGCTTTTTGATGGTTCGATCCGCCACAAGCAATTGCATTCTCACTAGGTTAGGAGTACCAACACCAAGGTTTTTGAATACAGGAAGGGGAATTAGATTCATGCTTGCTCCTAAGTCACACAATGCTCTTGCAAACTCAACTTCACCAATGGTGCAAGGCATGGTGAGTGCACTGGGGTCCTCTAATTTTTGAGCAGGGCATTTGGTCATGATCGCACTACATTGTTGGAGTTCCTGTGAGAACTTTTGACTCAAACTGTGTTTCTCTATCACTAAATCATTCATATATTTGGCATACTCAGGCATCTTCTCCCAAGCTTTTAGAAGGGGAATGTTGATGGATAGTTAACTCAATATTGAGAGGAAGTGTTTGAATTTACCCTCCTCTTCCTTCTTCTTAAGCCTTTGAGGGAAAGAAGGAGGACGCTTTAGAATTGACTTTAATTTTTTGTGCTCCCTTACTTCTTTTCTTTACATCCCGACAATCTCCGGACCTTCTCCCTAAACCACAACTTTACCACCAAGAACCTTCTCATCAACTTCATCCATAATTACCGGCATAAAGGGATCTATGGTCCTTTTGCCACTCCGAGTCATGACTAACATGCAATTCCCTTCATTTTAAAAATTTTAAACCATATTTCTTGGTAAGGTGCTCTTTTGGCGTTGGTTCAATTGCGAAGAAACTTGCCCAAATTGTTGCTCTAGTTGCTTAATTGACACCGAGTAAGACTCCATTTTTTGGTTAATACTTGAGATATCCGCTTTCATTCCCTTCAAGATTTTTTCTTGGTTATCGTCTCTCTTCAACAACTTATCAAACATCTCTTCAACCACTATCACGATTCTAGTTCTGACCATAGTTCTCGAAAGCTTGCATCCAATAGTCTGAGTTGGACCCTTGGGGATTATACCTTGAACCCGCTACTTGACTACTCACAAAACAAGCATCTTCATAGATGGGAGCCATAGGAGGTTGGTGAGTGACCGTTTGGCTCTTGCTTGGTTTTGCTTCAAGACCAAGTCCACACTTGTGCGAAGTTGAGCCAGTTGCTCCATGATCCCTTCATTTACCTTCGCTTTTTCATTGTTAGTGTTGACTACATAAGAAGTCTTCATTGCACCTCCCTTTCGTTAACCCCATGCCCTATTGGTTTTAACCACTTGCTCCATCCTTGTGGCTATCAATGCAAAAGGTTGGACAAAAAACATGCCTCCCATGATTGTGTTGGAGCAAGCTTGACTATTCTAATCAAGTGCTCGATAGAAAATATCAACCAAGGCATCATCAACAATCTTTTGATCAGATACCATCCCCAAACATTTGGTAGATCTCTCCTATGTTGTGCTAATTGAGTCACCCAGCAATTGCTCAAAGTTGTTTACTTGATCCTTGAGCTTCAACTTCTTAGATCTTTAACTAAAGATTAGGGTCGAATCCACAGGGAATATAGGGCTTGACCATGGGAATGCACTATCAATCATTTCAGGTATCTCTAACTAAGCTCTCTAAATGGGGGGAGGGGTTTATGTTTCAAGAACAAAGTCTCTAAATGCAGGAAAAGAATCAATTTTAGTGACAACTTGGGAATTGTGCTCCCAATGGTTCGTCGACTGAATTACTTTAGGTAACATAACTAATATTGGAGATTCGCATGCAGGATCGTAACTTAGGTTTTTCCAGCACTCTTGTGAAGGTGAAGGTCGAATTTCAGCATGGCGCTTGGTCGCTACCATGGCATGCCAACTAACATTTATCAATATTCCCTGTCAACCTTCTTTTGGTCATGTTTAGTTGATTAAATGAAAACACATCAATTGAATCTTTTCATCTACTTCTCTTTTCCTATTCATCACTACCTTGGTTGAGATCATGATAGTAGGCGGCATTTGTTGTTGGCCACGAGCAAACAACAGCTATAATGAAGGGAAATAAACAATACACGCAAAACCTCAATCGTAGAAATGCAATAAACCTAGGTCATCTCAACTCAACCACCCATGGTTCCCACACCCCAAAGTTGTGGGTGTTTAGCTACTCATAGCTAAGGCAAACCTAATAAAAAGGCAACAATAAGACATGATTGAGAATTTTACCCAAAGCAATGAAGATTGTAGACAACATCAATTGCAAACCAAAAGCTTGATAGATATATAATTAGTACAAGGCAAGATTTGTAATCCCCAAAAGTGGGTTTTCCAATCGAAAGTGATAAACTAATCTAAATCCCTAGAAAATTAAAATTCTTGAGAGTATATCCAAAGGTAATTTTTTCATCTGAATTCCGAATCCTTCTAATAAAACCCTAACTCAAAGTATTTATAGTATTTACAAAATAACCCTAAATATTAGATAGAAAAGACAACTAGTAGCTGCTACACCTCATAGGTACAACTCATAGGGTGACCTACAAGTTGTAATCAGTGTCCTGTATAGGTTCTTGGCATCTTAGACTCAACTGGTATAACACATTGGTACGAGTAATAACTTGGACTATGACTCGTATACTCCTCTCTTAGTCTATGCCTTCAGTTGTTGATCCAAAATTTGGGCTCTCTGATTCCTGCTACGAGTACACCTATATGAGTCGTAGCGAGAATTACAACTTATAGGAAGGATAGACTTGTATGGTTGACCTCCACTTGGCAGATTTCTAATTTTTGGTCTATGTTTCTTGCTACGATAACACCCTATGACTAGTAAGTGAACTCGTATGTTCCTATGCTTTAGCAAAATCTGCAATTTTTGTCCAAAATCATGCCAACCTAAATTTTCCACAAGAACATAAAAACATATAAAAATCATAAAGTCACATTAAGAACTCATGAAATCCCTTGTTTTAGGCATCAAATTTGTTGTATTTTGACAACATATCACTTCCTCCAAAGGACCTTAATGGTAGCTACATCCTTGTTCCTCAAACTCTTCACTTATTTATCCAGAATTTCTATCAGAACCTCTTCATAAGAAAAATTATCTTCAACAACACCCACAAACATTAAGAGACATAATAGCACTTGGGTCACCCACACACTTCCTTAACATAGACACACGGAAGATTGAATAAACCATATTCATATCATTGGGCAACTCTAACTCATAGGCTACCTTACCAATCCTTGTCAATGCTCTATAAGGACAGACAAATCTTGGACTCAATTTACCATTTTTATCAAAATGAACCACACCCTTCATGGGTGAGACCTTCAAATAGACCTAATCACCAATCATAAATTCAAGATCCCTCCTTTTCACATCGGCATAGGACTTTTGTCAACTTCGGGCTATTTTCAACCTTTCCCTTATCAACCTCACCTTCTCCATGGCCTCCATAACTAGATTTGGGCCCAACAAACCCATCTCCTCAACTCAAACCATCCAACAGGAACCTATGATATATACCATAGACAGCCTCAAAAGGAGTCATACTAATGCTAGAATGATAGCTATTGTTGTAAGAAAACTCAATGAGTGGAAGATGATCATCCTAGCTACCCTTAAACTCTAAAACATAAGCTCTAAGCATATTCTCAAGAGTTTGGATAGTTCTTTCAGCTTGGCCATTTTTTTGAGGGTGAAAGGTCATTCTAAGCTTAACCTTTGTACCAAGACCTCTTTGGAAGGACCTCCAAAAGTGAGAAGTGAATTGCTCACCATGATCCAATATGATAGAGAAAGGCACCCCATGCAATCTAACTAATTCATGAATGTACAACTTATCATATTCTTTAGCACCATAAGTAGTGTTGACCAGTAGGAAATGAGCTAACTTTGTCATTTTATCAACCACTAACCAAATAGAATCAAAATGCTTTCTAGTCTTAGGCAACCCAACCATAAAATCCATGTTAATTTCCTCCCACTTTCAAGTAGACATCTCTATATCTTTGGCTAGGCTACCCGACCTTTGATATTTGGCTTTTACTTGTTGGCAAATATGACAACTACATACAAACTTAGAAATATCTCTCTTCATGCCAACTCACCAAAACATTTCCCTCAAATCTCTATATATCTTTGTAGAACTAAGGTGAATAGAATAGGAAGAATTATGAGCCTCATCAAGAATCCTCTTTCTCAAGTCATCCACACTAGGCACACACAACCTACCTTGATACCTAAGGGCACCATTTCCCCCTTGGGAGGAAACCTCCACCTTACCATCTCTTACCAAGGCCTTCATTCTAACAAAGTGCGGTCAAGATATTTTTTTCCTTCACCTCCTCAATTAACGAAGATTTAGAACCAGCAACTAACATTACATGACCATTATCAACCTCTTCTAACCTAACCCCAAATCTGGCCAACCAATGAACTTCTCTAACCACATTCTTCCTTCCATCGTCAACATGTGCTAGACTACCCATGGATACCTACTCAATGCACCGGCCATAATAATAGACTTATTGGGGTGATAATGCACATAGATATCATAATTTTTAAGAAGCTCTAACTACTTTCGTTGTCTCAAATTAATATCTTTTCGGGTAAACACATATTGGAGATCTTATGATTGGTAAACACATCAGTATGCACCCCATAAAAGTAATTACGCCAAATTTTCAAAACAAATACCACAACGGCCAATTCAAGATCATGGATAGGATAATTCTTTTCATGCACCTTAAGTTGTTTAGAGGCATAAGCTATCAGCTTACCAATTTGCATCAAAACATAACCCAAACCAATTCTTGAGGCATCACAATGCACAACAAACCCTTCCAACCATTCTGGTAGTGTTAAAATAGGAGTCGAGACAATCTTATCTTTCAATATTTGGAAATTCTTTTCACCCTCATCAGTCCACATGAATTTTGCCTTCATCTGGGTCAAATTAGTCATAGGAGAAGCAACAGAAGAGACCCCATTCACAAATCTCCAACAATAACCTGCTAAACCCAAGAAGCTTCTAATATCCTATGTCGTCAAAGGTCTAGGCCAATTTCTAATCACCTCCGTCATTTAGGATCCACCTTAATACCATATCCTGACACCACATGACCTAGAAAAGCAACCTCTTTAAACCAAAACTCATATTTTTCATGCTTTCCATACAACTTCACTTCTCTCAAGATTTATATCACTACCCTCAAGTGAGCCACATGCGCCTCCTCACTTTAGGAATAGATCAAGATATCATAAGTGAAAACCACCATAAGCAAATCAAAGTAGGGATTAAGGACACTATTCATACGATCAAAGAAGATAGTTGGTGCATTAATCAAACCGAAGGACATAACCAAAAATTCATAGTACCCATACCTAGTCCAGAAGGCCGTCCTAGGAATGTCACACTCCCTCACTTTCACAGAGTAATACTCGGACGAAAGATCAATCTTAGAGAAGTGACTAGTCCCTTGAAGTTGGTCAAAAAGATCATCAATCCTTGGTAGAGGATACTTATTCTTTATGGTGACACTATTAAGTTAATGGTAGTCAATGCACATTCTAAGAGTACCTCCTTTTTCTTCACAAACAACACTAGTGCACCTTCAGTTGATTGGTTAGGCCTAATATAACCCTTCTCTAATAAATTCCTCAATTGCTCCTTCAACTCCTTTAACTTCGCCGGAGCCATATGGTAAGGGGGAATAGAAATGGGTTAAGTATTAGGAAGGAGGTCTATGCCAAAATCTATTTCCCTTTCGGGGAAAACACTAGGAAGCTCATTAGGAAAACATCAAGGAATGCATTAACCATCAGAACCAACTCTATAGGAAGGGCTTTGGACTCAAAATCCCTAACCCTCACAAGATGGTAGAGACACCCCTTAGAAATCAACCTTTGGGATTTAATGCGAGAAATAAACCTACCTTTGAACACCACATCATGACTCTCCCACTCAAGAATGGGTTTATTAGGGAATTGGAATTTGACCCTGTGGGTTCTTCAATCAATAGAGGCATAATATGCATGCAATCCATCCATCCCAAGAATGACATCAAAATCCACCATACCTAACTCAACAAAATCACAAGGTAATATTTTATGCAAAATAAAAATGGGACAATTTCTATAGACCTTTCTAGCAGCAATGGTTGCACCAACGGGAGTAGACACCTCATAAGACTTATACAAATAATGTGGGTTCAACATGAAATGTTTTGGCAACAAAAGGAGTGACAAAAGAAAGAGTGGCACATGGGTCTATCAATGCATACTCATCAACATCAAAGACATTTAATATACTAGCGATGACATCAGACACATCATCTACTCCTTGTCTCCCTTGAAGATCATAGAACCAATTTTGCTTTGGAGCACCTAGAACCAATTTTGCATTAGAGCACCCCCTTATTGGCCTTCTCTTTCCCTTAGAACTGTATTTACACCTCTGCCTTATGGACGACCATCTATACCCTTGTTTGGATTACGTGGACAATCAATCATCTTGTGCCCTACTTCCCCAACACTATAACAAGCATTAGTATTCCTCAAACATGGGCCATCATGGCCTCTACCACATCCTGGGAACATAGCATTGGGCACCATACCACCACCACCTTGGACCCTTGGGCTATCATTAGCAAACCTTCTATTAGAAGCACTTGAAGACTCTTGGCCTTGATGAAACCAGCAACCCTTGGGAGCTTAGAATCTATCTTCAAAATGGGCCCCCTTAGCCTTATTACCTCTTCTCTTTCTCAACTTTTCCCCGTATACTTCTTCGGCATAGGTCATTAGGCGGGATAAGTCTGTATTACCTATCAACATAGTGGTATGACTCTCCTCATTCACCAAATTAGATACACCCATCAAAAACTTATTCATTCTAGACCTTGGCTCAGCCACTAATTATGGAACACATTTAGAGAGTTGGTTGAACTTGATGGCATACTTACTCAAATTCATTGACCCTTGATTTAAATTCATGAATTCTATCATATTGGCCACTATTAGCTCAAGAGGGAAGAATCGGTTTAGGAATGCTGCCTTAAACTCCTCCTAAAGAATCATATTATTATTCCCCTTCTCCTCTTTCTATTAGGCAAACCATATTTGGGCCATCCCTTGAGTTGGTGAGCCATTAACTCCGCCTTCTCATCTAATCTAACACCCATAATAGACAATACTTTGTACACCTAATTAATAAATTCTTGAGGGTCCTCATCTTCTTTAGACCCATGGAACTCTGGTGGGTTTAGCCTCACAAAATCCCTCACCCTAGATGTCAGAGTAGGAGCATGAGGGGCTTGGGCCCCTTGGTTGATTTGACTAGTCATGGCATGGGCTACCATGGTGATAGCATCCTGACACTCCTCATAGGCGACTCCCCCATCTTGAGGAGCTTGAGTAGAGGGAGGGGCCGGTTGCTTCTCGGGAGTGCTGGCTTTTCTTCCTCTCGAAATAGGTATGATCTAGTACAACAAAGAACATTCATTAGGGGAAAGCATTACCTTAACTCCTATAGCATGACGTAGATTAAGAAAACGGGAAATATTTTCTAAAACGTCTAATAGGCTCGTACTCATAGTTGTGGTGCATTTCACCACCATGAATAAGACTCTAATTGACGCGGTATATTGGATGTCGGGGACCATTAACAACCTATTGCTCTAATACTAAGTATTTCATGACCCAATCCTAGGGCATAGATGTGACATGGTGAAAAAAAACCCAAAGAGGACCCCAAACAAGCCACATAGCATATCATTTACACATCCTTTGTAGCGGAAGCAATTAAACAACAACAAGATAGTAAATGAAGGGAACATAAGACTAAGGGAAACCTTTAGTAGCATAAATCATAAGGAGTCAAATCTCAAATATAAGTACATCACTTATCCAACAACACCTCTAGCATAGATAAGGCGACGACTAAGAAACTTTTTGGGATCACCCTCATAGTACTAAGAGTTCAACATAAAGAAATAACATAAGCAAGAGATGCGTAGCTAGTGTCCCTGAACTTGAGGAATTACCAAAGTTTTATCTTCAAGATATAACAAATAGCCACGTGGAGGAAGATCATGAGGTGCTCTGGTTCCTACATGGTAATATCATGTAGTCATAGAGTATGCGTTAGTACATTCGAGTATACTAAGTATATAGGATGCAATGCAACAAGAGATAGGCAACATTGTCAAAATGCATAATCATAAGCAAGAGAAAGCATATTAACAATATGGCATGGATGATCAACTTGAAGTAAAACATGCTTATATAGAATATAATACATGTGTAGGAAGAGACCATCATCATAGACTAAGAAAAACTAATACTTGGAATCTAAGGCATACCACCCCCTTGGAAGGTAATTGAGCTATCTACTCCTCAATTGGTTGTACGGGCTTACCACCCCACAATAAGGCGGTTGAGGTATATACCCCTCAATTGGTAGTACGAGCTTACCATCCCCGACAAGGCAATTAAGATATCTACTCCTCAATTGATAGTATAAGCTTACCACCCTCAACAAGGCAATTGAGGTATATACCCCCAAACAAGGTAGTACGTGCTTACCCACCCCCACCTACCCGACAAGGCGATTAGGCTTAACGACCCCCAACAAGGTGTGATTAACTTAACACTATAGATACTTTTCATGAAGTCAACACATATATACATTCCTTTCATCATAAAGTCACTTGACTCATAAGACATACAATAGATCATCAATAACTCAAGATTCCATAACCAGACATTTTATCAAACACTTGGCGGGTGTGTAATGCTAGTTTAAAATCATGCAAATTAAGAATAAAATCATGTGAGAAAACTTAATGTAAATAAACCCACCAACACTTGGTAATACCATCATGTAAGATACATTGAAACCCTCATCAATTCTCATAATAGATCATAAATTTGTAGCTTAAAACATGCTTAAAAAGTCAATATGTTGTGAAACCCCAACATAGTTTATATTCAAAATTCGTAATAAGGGATACCCATAAACAATCAACTTGAAAAGATGTAATTTATATGAAAAGGAAAGTTGAGCACTATGGGTGAAAGGACCCAATGGTTGAAACCCACATACCTCAACTTTGGAAATTTTCTTGATGAATATTTGAATGAGAACTTGAAGCTTCAATAAATTTGCTGAGATCCAGAAATGAGTTAGGGACACTTGATTTTGGATGAAATATTTGGCTAAGTGTTAGAGAGGGTTTTGGAGAATTTCTTGAATGATATGGGATTGAAAATGATTAAGTATAGGTATTTTTATGCATAGGAAGGCTTAGACCCAAGGTCTCAAAGCCTTGGTTGAAGTAAAAAAACTGGCAACAAAAATGTACAGGTCTGCATCCTGGCCGCATCGCGCCAGGGGTGAGGATCGATTCTATTTTTCGTCAACTTTGAAAAATAAAATTTTGATATGGCTGCTCTAAAATTGGGGTTATATCCATTCCCCACTAAATTTTGCCCCCTGATCGTGAATATAAAGTAAGATTTTTGATATCACATACAGATTTTGAGATATATAGAAATTATGAATTTGAGCATTGTCGAGGCACATTTTTGAAAACTTTTTGGGGCATTTCATGGATAACATCCGGGATGTAACAATATTACACTGTAGAATACCTCCCTCTAATCATCAACATCTTCTACTTGAAATAGCATTGAAAACCGACAAATTACAGCTGCATAAAGAATTAAATTTAGAGAAAAATAGCGCATTGGCTTGAGCAAATTGCAGTAGCAGCATCAACTTACTAAGATTATACAGTAGCCCCAAAAATTTATGTACTGTAAGTCGAACTAAAGTACTATAAACACAAGTCTAGGCTACTATTACAAATTCAAATTCATAAAATGCGAAAGTAGTCTACAAATAAAACATTAAGCATTTGATTATTGATTTGCATTGTCATCGACTGATAAGCCCCATACATTCATAGGTGAAACAGGTCCATTCTCTGCATCAGTAGGCTAAATAATACAGTTTCAATTGCATTAAACAGACCAAAATTAATTGTAATAGAAGTAGAATCTATATTTACTTCTTAGTTGTGGTTAAGAAGCAAATAGACTAGCAACTTTTTCAGGAACCCTACCATACTTTGATATCATCTAACCTTTGAAAGCAGCCAAGGTTCCTTCTAATTGGAACTCTAAACGTCCAACCTTTTGATGTAAATAGGTAGAGTTTGTGGATGATGCACCACAACTAGATGAAGAGATGCTTAGTCCACTAAGTTATCATTTGGAATTCAACAATGTGTTTGAAAGAGATGCATCCATACCCATACATCTTACTCTCCCAGAGTGTTCTGCCGCTAATATCTCGCCAATGACATCATTTGGGGAAAGATCAAATTCATTGGTGTCTCTTTGAGAGATATCAGTTCAGTTTGTTCCTACAAGCATATAGATATCACAATAAGTACAAAATAGTAAGACTTGAGATGCATAATAATAAGCAATGACAATGAAATTATTGTATAAAAAATACAGTAATGTAATGCTCACCCCTATAGTTTGTGCATCATCATTCACAAATGTTCCTTTCCTTCTCTTATGAGTTTCAATAAACATTTCTCCACAACTAAGAATTTTCCAGTTTTTAAAAACTAAGAAAGAAATGTTATAAAAAGTCATCCTAAAACAGATTAATTTTAGAAAAGACAAAACTATTAAATCAATGCATATACCAGCTCCTATCACAAAATAATTACAATTTCTTATACAAAGCTCCTATCACAAAATAATTACAATTTCAATTTTTAATCTTTATTTAACTACGGTGAAACAAAACACACTAACATAATCTGAATCATAGCATTGCTGAATGTTTCAAACGGTACGCAACAAAACTAGCCCATTGATCTTTATTTATGCCAGATGGCACCTTACATAGAATCTCATTTTTGCTTTTGGCTAGGTCATAGTATTCATTTCACAACCTCTGCCTATGTGTAGCATATTTCTTTGACAGACTAGCATTATCATATCTGTATGTAGTGGATGGACTTACCTCAAAATGAAATCGAGGCATAAAAAATAAAAGTTAGTTTTCTTACGTCTACTAAATCTTGGTGAAATAAGTAAATATATCCAAGAACACTTATACCTTCAATAATGTTTCAAAACAGTCGTCCATGTACTTCATAGGCATGCTTAATGGCCTTGACCACCTCTCAAAACCAACTTGTAACAAGTTTCAGTCAATTGCCAATGATCCTCAATATATATCGAGCAATCCTTGTGCTTCACCATATGCTATGTTATAGTCATCAAAGTTCACAATAATGAGCTCTCCTACAATTAGGTTATTAACTTCATTGATCTTGACATTAATTTGCTTGACAAAATTTGCTGAGTCTTTAACAAGAAAACAAGTTACTCAACCAAAAAAGAAAAAAACTAAGATACCCATAAGTTGAGCTCAAAATTACATCAGGCATACCTCTTTTCTATACTATCCAATTTTTTTGAATAAATGTGTTCATTCATATGTGTTACACTTGGATTATGGAAAACTAGAACTTGTTCTTGTTATGGTGAAATTGGAGCTTGTTGTTCTTGTAGGAGAATTGTAGCTTGATCTTCTTCTGGGACTTCATCAACTTGTGCCGCTGGAGTAGTTGATGATGAAGCACTTCCATTCGCAAACTTCAGTGGATTCTTGAAAGGTTTCACCCTTGGCATGGCTAAAATTTCATAAGAAGAGAAAGTCATGAATCAATAGGAAGAAATATGAGATAACACAATGAATGCCCAGAGAATTGAAAACCATAACACAATATAGATAACAATTAGCAGTGAGTGAAAAAAAAAATACACATCTGCATCTAAAATATAAAGAATCAACATTTTTCCAACAATTATATCAATGAAAACAAAATATTAGAAAAAACATACCTAATATGGATAATCTTAAATCCCATCCCTCTTGTAGGAACTGTGAGAGAATTTATAGCTGTTAAAAGTTAAGTTTATCACTAAGAAAATGGGAGAACAGGAGAAAGTGGCAATATGGAGGAGAAGAACATGGAAACACATCGCTGAAGGTGGAATGTGGAGGGAAAGAATGTGAAAAATATCGATGTTCGCGGAAATATGGAGGAAATAATGAAGGTTTATGTTAAAAATGTGGAAAATAGCAAAACAATATGGAAGTTCTTTTAATTTTTCCTCTCTTTAATTTTACTATTACTATTATTTAAATAGAAGCAGATTTAAAAAATAAAAATAATTTTTATTTCAAATTATAAAAAATATACTTCTATAACTACTACATCTTTTTGTTTCGTTGCTTTGAACTACATACTCCACCTTCTAGATGAACTCGGGCTCATAAATGCTTCTATCATGAATATGTTTCTTCAGTAGAACTTGGTATTAAAGGAGAAAAATATTTGAGCTCTACATCCAAAAGGAACAATAGTTACTCAAACACTTGAGCTACATTCGTTTCCTCAAAGACGTTCCCTTTCTGTTCACTTTGTTTATGATATGAGGAAACTTGCTAATAGATCTCTCACAATTCCCTTTCCTCACAGACATTCAACTTCAATTGTCTTTTGGAAGAGACTTATCATAATGAAAGACGAGAGTTATATAGATTGATTCAAGAAAAATGGATCATTGCATCTAGTTGTTCTATAATTATAAACAGAGAAACATATCTCCGGCTTTGTCGTCATAAAGTCTAGTTTGCACAAATAAACTAATCCAATGAAAAATTAGTATAAATTGTTAAAACTACTTGATTATAAAGTACTAGAGATATAGGTGTTATTACTCTATCAAGATCAACATTTGAGTATGAACAAGTTGAAAACCAATTTTGAGTAAAGCATAGAACTCTAGTAGCATTTGTTTTCCAATACAATATGTGAAGATCGGTCAAGTAGTTCATTCAAATTCTTGATTTGTCAGTACATTTTGTAAGATTGAATAAAGATCATATGATCCCAGGATCTAATTTGAGTATCGAAAGTTTAAACTCATTTACATAAGTTAACTCAGTATGGTAGATCGTGACTCTAAATATTTTCCATGAAGGATGTTTATCTGACCAATTTTCATAAAATTTACTGCTACTAGCTATTCCAAATGACATTAAATACTAAAAGAAGAACTGAGATTGGTGTGAACTAATTAACTCGCGTGCTAGAGTGACCATATTCATGTTGAACAAATTCATCTGCAATTGGTCTTTGGATGAGCTACTTGTCAACAGATGGAAGATGTGATTATATAGAGTGAAGATATAAATAGAATGCATCATTTTATACCCAAGTTCTTTCATGAATCTCTGTCTTTCTCTCAGGGGCCAAGATTCGAGTTATTCTGTTAAAAATAGAGGAAACATGATAAAACATGTAATTAAAATATATATGTTAATAAGACAATAGATAATTGCATAGTCAAAATGACCACAATAGGTCTAATCATGAATTAGTGCATTTCGGCTTTGATCGATTGTCACGACCCAAGCCTAGGGCCTAGACGTGACACGACAAGTGAGAAACTTGAAGGAACCCCAAACAAGCCTCTTAGCATATCAATCGCACATCTTTGGTCGCAGAAGCAAAATAACAACAACAAGAGATATAAATATGGGAAGATGGACTAAGCGAAGTCTTTAGTAATCATAAAATACTTAAAAGTCAAGCTCAAAGCATAAGTACATCAATGTTTCCAACAATACCTCTAACATAGATTGGAGCAGGGTCCACTTTCCGGGCTTACCCTCATAGTATCAAATGTTCAACATAAAGAGACATTAAATAGTAAAAGTAGCACAACTAGTGTCCCTGGCCTTGAGGACTCACCAAAGTTTATCTTCCAAAATGTCAAAACTAGCCACATTATGGATGATCAAGAGGTGCTCCAATTTCTACGTGTTAACATCATATAGGCATAGAGTATGTGTTAGTACGATTGAATGTACTAAGTATGCAGGGTGCCATGCAACAAGACATAAGTCAATATAGTCAAAATGCATAACCATAAGCAATGGATAAGTATTGTGGCAATATGGCATGTATGATCAATGCTTGAAGTAAAGCATGCTTGTAATATCATATGACTTGTATAGAACAACAGGAAAAGACCATAATCATAGACCTAGTAAGCTATTACTTGGAATCCAAAGCATGTCACCCCCTTGGAAGCTGATTGAGGTATCTACCCCTCAACATGGTAGTACGTACATGTCATCCCCCAATAAGGTGGTCAAGGTATCTACCCCTCAACATGGTAGTATGGGCATGTCACCCCCCAACAAGGTGGTTGAGCCATGTCACCCCCTCAACAAGGTGATTGGGCATGTCACCCCTAACAAGGTGCGTTCAACTTGCAACACTATAGATACTTTTCATGAATTCAATACATACATATAATACCTTAATTATCATAAAGTCACTTGACTTATAAATCATGTAATAGACCATCAATAACTTGAGAATACTTGTCAAGACATTTTATCAAAAACTTTGTGGGTGTGTAATGCTAGTTCATAATGAAGCAATTCGAGAGTGAAATAGTATGAGAAAACTCAATGTAAATCAACCCACCAACACAAAATAAAACCCTCATGTAATATACCTTGAAATCCATCATCAAATCTCATAGTATAAGCTTAAAATAGATAAATATGTATATTTAAATATTTCATAAAACCCAAATATAATTTGTAATCAAAATCCATAATAAAAGATACCTATAGAAGATACAGTTAAAATCATGTAATTTTCATAAAAATGGCGATTGGTCTCCATGGGTGAAAAGACCCAACGGATGAAACCCATATACCTCAAACTTGGTTTTTCTTGATATAGACTTGAAGGAGACTTTCAAATTAAATAGAGTTCTTGAGATTTGAAATTAAGCTTGAGACACTTGAATTTGGATGAAATATTTGGCTGAGTCTTGGAGATTATTTTTAGAGTGTTTTGAGTTATATATAGTTGAAAAATAGATAAGTATAGGTATTTTCACACATAAATGGGCATGGGGCTACGACCCTAAGGCCCTTGGGGAGAAATGAAAAACCAAGGAAGACTGTGCACTGGTACGCGTCAAGTCTACGACGCGGACCCATTGTGCAGGAAGCTTCAACACTGATCCGTGCCCCTAGTGCACTGGCAAAGATGGCTATTATAAATCTCTATATCTGCTTCAATTTCCCATGTGGCACTTTTAACTTGTTGATGTCTTTAAAGGACTTTGACGGAAGCTATATCTTTGTTTCTCAATCTCTTCACTTGTCAATCCAAAATCTCCATCAGGACCTCCTTGTAGGTCATATTATCTTTTACAAGACCCACAACCTCTAAGGGCACTATAGCACTTGGGTCACCCACACACTTCCTCAACATAGACACATAGAAGACCAGATGAACCATATTCATCTCTATAGGCAAATCCAACTCATATGCAACCTTACAACCTCTTCTCAAAACTCTATAAGGACCTACAAACCTTGGGATCGACTTCCTTTTCTTGCCAAACCGAATAATACCATTCATGGATGAGACTTTTGAGTAAGCCCAATCACCAACCTTAAACTCAAGAACTCTTCTTCTTACATATGACTAGGACTTTTGTCTACTTTGGGCGGTCTTCAACCTCTCTATTATCAACCTTACATTCTCCAAGGCTTCCATAACCAAATTTGGATCTAGCAATTCTATCTCCCCCACATCAAACCACCTAACCGGGGATTTATAATGCCTACCATATAAAGCTTTAAAGGTAGTCATGAAAATGCTTGAGTGGTAGCTATTGTTGTAAGCAAACTCAATAAGTAGAAGATGTTCATCCCGACTACCCTTAAACTCTAAAACACAAGCTCTAAGCATATCCTCAAGAGTTTTTATAGTCCTTTCAACTTGGTTATTCATTTGAGAATAAAAAGTCCTGCTAAGCTTGACCTTGGTACGAAGACCTCCTTGGAAAGAGCTCCAAAAGTGAGAAGTAAATTGAGCACCATGATCCAAAATGATAGACAAAGGCACCCCATGAAATCTAACTAACTCATGAATATACAACTTGGCATAATCTTCGGCACCATAAGTCATTTTGACTGGTAGAACATGAGTCATGTTCATCATTCTATCCATAACAATTCAAACAAAGTTAAAGTAAATACCACGGCCACCAATTTAAAATTATGGGTAGGATAATTCTTCTCATTGATGAAAGGGTTACTTCACATGATCTTATTTCTTGGTTCGCTGACTATGCAAATTATATGGTGAGTAATATTATACCTAATGATCTAAATACCCATCAATGTCGCAGGTTCATACATGATGTGCAAAAATTCTTTTGGGATAAGCCATACCTGTTTCGTGTATATACTGATGGGATCATCCATAGATGTGTTCTGAAAGTGAAGATGATGAGCATCCTTGAAGCTTGCCACTCCTCATTAATTTATGGCCATCACAGTGGAGCTTGTACAACATATAAGGTGTTACAGTGTAGATATTATTGGCCTACTATATATCAAGATGCTTATAATTATGTCAAGTCCTATGACAGATGTCAAAGAAAGGGTGGAGTCTCATAGAGTCAAGAACTCCCTTTTAATCCCATTTTAGTGATCGAGCTATTTGATGTATGGTGAATTGACTTCATAGGACCCTTTCTTACCCCTCATGGGAATAAGTATATTCTGGTTGTTGTAGATTATATCTCTGAATGGGTTGAAGTAGACCTACCAGACAATGAGGGCAAAATTGTCACAAGTTTCCTTCGAAGAAACCCTTTTTCTAGGTTTGAAACACCTCGAGCAATTATTAGTGATAGAAGCCCTAATTTTTGCAACAGGTTATTCAAAGCACACCTTGAGAAGTATGGTGTAAAGCACCATGTGGCAATGCCTTATCACCCCCAAACTAGTGGGCAAGAAGAAGTATCGAATAGAGAGATAAAGCAAATCTTATGTAAAACTGTGAATGTGAATCGCACAAATTGGTCCTGAAAGTTAGATGATGTATTGTCAGCTTATAAAACTGCCTTCAAAACACCAATTGGTATGTCTTCTTACCAACTGGTATTTGGAAAGGCTAGTTACTTACTAGTCGAACTAGAGCATAAAACAATATAGGCATTAAAAAAGCTGAACCTAGATTAGAATGGAGCAGCAATATCTAGGCTAATGTAGTTTAATGAGCTAGGTGAGTTCAGACTGAGAGTGTATTAGATTTTTGCATTGTATGTACAAAGAATGAAGATGCAGCATGATCATAAAATTGAGAACTGCCAATTTGCATAGGGGGACATGGTGTTACTTTACAACTCTCGATTGAAGTGGTTTCTCAGGAAGCTCAGATCTAAGTGGATAGGGCCTTTTCAAGTAGTACGTGTCTTTAGTCATGGTGTTATTAAGCTAAAAGGTAGGGATGGAAAGATCTTCAAGGTCAAAGGTTAAAGAGTCAATCTCTACATGGGTGACATGGAGGAAATTAAGATAGTTGAGGATTGGAACCTTGAGGAAGCATGAATACTGATGCTCATCTCAATGTCCCGCGAGACTAAATCAGGCGCTTCTTGGAAGGCAACCCAAAGTATACCCCTTGTTTCCCTTATTTCTTACATATATATACTTTGAGAAAAAAGTATCATCTTTTGGTAGGGTGTGCGAAGTTATGGACTAGGGTGAAATTTAAGTAGCCTTTACTCCATAACTTTCCTATTTTTGATCCCAAGATTTTTTTACAATGCTTCTTTTTTCTTGTGGATGTTTTTAATTTTTGTTGAACTGGAATGTTTAGGTAGTGTAGAAACTTGTAGATGTATAGTGATTATTATCTTTTGGCATGTGCATAATCTTGAATGATTTAATGAATGTTCTGAAAATTGGGTAAGCTCAAAATTTTTGGGATTGTTTGTTGGCAATGCAATCTTCCATATGATTATTTGGCAATGTATGTTTTGATAAAGAGGAGGAAAGTTGATTCTTGAAGCATGACCTGTGAGCTTGTTCTGATCGAGGTAAAGTCTGAGTAGCCTTTAGTTCATAACTTTCCTATTTTTGATCCCAAGGTTTTCTTCCCTATTTCTTTTTTCTTGTGGATGTTTTTAATTTTGTTGAACCGGCATGTTTAGGTAGTGTAGATAATTTGTAGATATATAGTGATTATTATCTTTTGGCATGTACATAATCTTGAATGACTTTATGAATGTTTTGAAAATTGGGTACCCACAATTTTTTTGGGATTATTTATTACCATTGCAATCTTGCATATGATTATTTGGCAATATTTGTTCTGATAAAGAGGAGGCAAGTTGATGCTTGAAGCATGACCTATGAGCCTGTTCTGATCGCGTGAAGTCTGTGTAGCCTTTAGTCCATGACTTTTCTATTTTTGATCCCAGGGTTTTCTTGCTGTGTTTGTTTTTCCTTATGGATATTTTTAATTTTTGTTGAACTGGCATATTTAGGTAGTGTTGATAATTGGTAGATATATAGTGATTATTATCTTTTGCCATGTGCATAATCTCGAATGATTTTATAAATATTTTGAAAATTGGGTACCCTCAAAGTTTTCGGGAATGTTTGTTACCATTACAATCTTGCATATGATTATTCGACAATGTTTGTTGTCATAACAAGGAGGAAAGTTGATGCTTGAAGCATGACCTGTGAGTCTATGTTGATTGTGTATGTGATGTCATGTGTGTGTGAGCCTATTGTATCATATTCATGCATATTGGACAGACTCAGAACTTGCCTTGTTACTCTAAGATTGGACTCGAGATATGGTTGATTAGGAAAGGATCTTAGGCCATTATTCTTTTGGTGAGTCTAGTTTTGCCTAAATGACCTTCCCTATGTAGTAGTTAATCCTTTGTTCCAAATGTTTTAGCTTTACATGTACATGTTCTTTCTTGACACCTAGCTAGCCTAACCTTATTGTGTGAAATACCTTGATATTGGCCTTGGTGTATCCTTGATCATTTGAACATTGAGTGAGGCAAAAATCCTAAGTTCAGGGTGGCTACCAAAAGTGTCCCTAGTTTAGGGAATGGACATTGTGTACTTCACCTTAGGCTAAAATGCTAAGTTGAGGGTGGTCTTTGCTGTAGTAAAGTAATGAAAATGAGGTGATTAGTTGGGAAAGAAAGAAAGAAGAGAAAAATCATGTGTTGGGTGAGAGAAAAAGAAAAAAAGTGTCTTAGATTAAAAAGAATAGCAAAATGAGTTCGAAAATAAGGCACAACTGAAAAACAAAAAGAAAGTACCCAGAAAAGCTTGAAAAGGATGAAAAGGGAGGATATCATGAAAATAGTTGCGTTGTGGAGGTAAAAGTGTTGAAAAATATGGTTCAAGGATAGCTTTTAGTCACTACTTTCCTAAAATATCATACCAAAGCCCCATGAGCCTACGTTACAAGCCCAATAAGTCCTAAAGTGATCATAGTTCAACTAGTCAACAATCTAGAATTTGAGTATAGGGGCAAGCCTATAGTATTAGTTATCTTGCATGAATTTCATTTGTGAGAGTGAGAATGCTTGTACAGTCCTAAACTTTGATTACTTTTTGAGTGAAATATAGGGACATCTTTTCTATATGGGCATTTGTATTTCATGATTGACATGTGACTTGTTCAGTAACTGTGGATTGATAATACTCCTTCACTTGTCATAGTTGGATTGTCAGATGAATCATTATGTTTTGGTCTGCTTGGTAGCTTCACAATTAGGTTTTGAAAATGAGAGTTGGGTTCCTAAATTGGTGTTAAGCAATGTATATGCCATTAGGATAGTTACTATATTTTTCATTGTCTCTTAGATCGACTCATCGCTTGAGGACAAGCAATAATTCTAAGTTGAGGGTGTTGATGTGCTGTCAAATTACAGCATATTTGATGCCCAAAACAAAGAATTTTTTTATGTTCTTAATGCGACCTTTTATAGTTTTTATGTGTTTTTGTGTTGTTCTTGTAGAAAATACAAGTTGGCATAATTTTGGAAGAAAATTATAGATTTTGATGAAGTACAGTACATACAAGCCATCCTACGAGTCATAACCCAAGCTACGAGTAGTAAGGTACACTTGTAGCAAGAAACAATGAGCAAAATTTAATAACTTGCAAAGTGAGGTTAAGCCATATCAGGCTAACCTGTAAGTCATAACTCTGACTACAACTCGTAGGAGGTGCTCTCATAACAAGAAATAATGTTCCAAAAGTTTGGACAAAGAATTGCAACTCATGACTACAAGACGACACTACAAGTCATAGAGGAGACCACAACTCGTAGCAATGGATCATAGCTGTCACATCTAAAATACCAGTTGCTAACTACGAAAGCCTGATTATGATTCGTAGGTCACCCTACGAGTTGTATCTGCGAGACATAACTATTGCCACATCTATTTTTAATTTATTTTTAGTTTTTTTTTAAGTAGTATAAATAGATAATGTTAGGATTTTTGAGAGAGAGATTTGACAATGCACAATAATAGAGAGAACTTTGAATGTGTTTAGGAATGTTTCTTGGGTTTAGTGTATGTTTTCATTATTTTAATTTAATGACCCATTTTGGGGGATTAAAAATCACATTGTGCTCAATTTCCATTAACACAAGCTTGTGGTTTCAATATCAAAGTGGAGTTATTCTTTATTGTTCTTGGATAATCTCTCAACCAAGTCTTTTACATTCATTGTTGTTGATTTTGCCTTAGCCATGAGTAGCTAAGCACCCACAACTTGAGGTTATGCGAACCATGTGGAGTTGACTTGAAATAACCTAAATTTTGTGCATTCTTTTAATTGGGTAATGCATGTATTGTCTACTTCCTTTAATTTTGATTTTTGTTTGGTGGTGGCCAACACCAAACCCCGCCTTCTATCAAGATTCTAACCAAGGTAGTGACGAATAGGAAAAGGAAAGTAGATGACAGGATTTGACTGATGTTTTCTTGTCCATTCAACCAAAGATGACCAAGGGTAGATTGACTGGGACAGAGGGTAACAGTTAGTTGGCACAACATAGTTGTCGACAAAGCGTCATGTCACAACCCAAACTAGTGCCTGGATGTGACATGGTGCATGGGGACCCCAAAGAAATCCCAAGTAAGCCTCTTAACATATCATTACATATCTTTTGTTGTTGAAGCAATCAAACAGTAATAATAAAGTAGAAATAAAGACATAAGGACAAAAGGAAAAACCTTCATTTCATAAAAACATCAAGAGAATCAAGAGAGTCATGCTTATAGCATTATTACATACTTGTCTAATAACACCTCTAAACATAAAACTTAGCGGGGGCCAAGACAAGCAACCGGTCTCACCCTCATAGTAATAACAATAGGTAGTCCATATATATATAAGATATAATCTAAACATAAGCATGAGGGAAGATAGATATTGTCCCCATACACAAGGACTCACCCAAAGCTAACTTGAACAATCCATTAAGCCACAAAGAAGAGAATCAATAGGGGCTCCAGTTCCTACATAGTGATGCCATGTAGGCATAGGGTAAGCGTTAGTATGTTTGTATGTACTAAGTATGTAGGATGCAATACAACAAGAGATAGACATATAATCGAAATGCATAATGAGATAATAACAGAGCATATAGCAATATGGCATGCATGCATGCATGATGTTTGAAGTAAAACAAGCTTGAAAATAAGCATACTTACATAGCTTGATTAACATAATAAGGTGTCATGATGTTTGAAGTAAAACAAGCTTGAAAATAAGCATACTTACAAAGCTTGATTAACATAATAAGGTGGCATGATTAGATCATCCAAATACCTTGTACTAGAGGGTGAGGGATATAGCATGAGTCATAACCCCTTCTAGTAGGTAATTGGTAATACATGAGATAGCGAATAGCACATGAGGGTAGAAGGTCGCATAAGTCATAACCCCTACAAGTGAGAACCTAGCATAACCTCAAATCACACACGAGGGTAAGGAGGACAACATAGTTCATAACCCCTACATGTAGATATGAGTAACTGAATAGCACATGAGGGTAGAAGTTAGCATAGGTCATAACCCCTATATGAGCATGAGATAATACTTAACATTTTATCACATATGAGGGTGAGGCATACCACATAGTTCATAACCCCTTTGTATGAGTACATTGCATAACCTTAAATCATACACGAGGGTAAGGAGTACAACATAGTTCATAATCCCTAGAAGCAGATATGAGTAAGTGAGTATCATTAATTCGTGCATGAGGGTAAGATGTACAACATAGTTCATAACCCATACATGTTGAAATTGGCCTTCTACTAGAGTGTAAAACTTATAACATAGTTCATAACCCCTTCTAGTATGCTTCACATTCATAAGAGCATAAACCTTAGCATAAGGACAAAATAACTCATCAACAATTCCCAAGAACATAACAATATGAGAGTCCAACAATTCACTTGCAATACCATATGTGCTTTACATGATTTAAACACACATATGTACATTCCTTTCATCACCATAAGCCACGTGACTCATAAGCCATGCAATCGACAATCAATAACTCAAGAACCCTAAATCGGATATTTTATCAAACACTTGGCAGGTGTGTAGTGCTAGTGTAAAATCATGCAATTCAATAGTGTAATCATGCTAGAAAATCTAATGTAAAACTATCAATAGATACTTGGTAACACCCTCAAGAAATATACATCAAAACCTCTTTATCAAATCTCACATTAGATCTTAGATTCAGAGCTTAAAACATACTAAAACAACCACAATTTCATGAAACCCTAATATATTGTGCAGTGAAATCCCTAATAAGTAAGACCCATGATCAAATCAACTTTAAATCATGCAAGTTTAAGTAAAAGAGAGCTTGGGTATCATGGGCAAAATGAACCTATGAAAGAAACCAACATACCTTAGTTTTGGAGAATTCTTGAAGAAGATTGGAGATGGAGACTTGAAGCTTGAATGATAACCTTAGAATTCGGATGAGTTTTAGGACTTGAAATTTGTAGATACAATATTGTCTATGTGTTTGAAAAGGTATTCAGGACTATCTTGGATGATATAAGGGTGAAATAAGGTTAAGTATCGGTATTTTCATGCATGGGAAGGCTTAGGACTAAGAGTTAAAAGTCTTGGATTGAACTTGAAAAAAATTGGACAGACAATGCACATTGGGTCTTCGTGCCTACATCACGGATACCTCACTAGAATTTGACAATTTGAAATTTGAAATTGTGAATCTTTCGCTCTAAAATTGGGGTTAGACCCTTTTCCCACTCAATTTTGCCCCCTGAACAAGAATATGAAGTTGGATATTCAAAATAATGCACGAATTTTGAGATATATGGAAATTACAATTTCGGACACTTCTGAGGCACATTTGCAGGCCCCTTTTATGCCATGGTGGAATTCGACCTTCACCTTCATAAGAGGGCTGGAAGAACATAAGTTACCATCCTACATGCAATGTCTTGATTGGAATTATGTTGCCTACGGTAATTGAGTTAATGAATCATGGGGAACATAATTCTCAATTTGTCACTCAATTTGATTATCTTCTTGCATAAATAGAGTAGAGTTTATTTTTATTCTTCACTTTGAATCCTAACCCCCCCGCTCCCTCCCCAATTATAAAGAATATAGTGATTGATGCTTGAAATAATTGGTAGTAGATCAACATAGTCAAGCATTGTATTCCCTGTGTATTCGGCCCTAACCTATAGTTAGGTTTAGAATTGACTACGACTGCTTTACTGTTGTAGCGTGACCATCACCTATCCTCAGGTGGAGCCTCAACCCTCACACAAAATAATGAATATTCTCCTCCTCATAAGGTAAAATAGTAGTAACATATTGGTGGAACTCCAGAAACCTAACCTTTTACTGGGACAATGTCATTATCCCCTACTCAAGCCACATAAACTGATCTTGACAATAATCTCTGAAGCTCTTTGGCGCAAACCTGGTCAAGAAAGCCTCTGAGAACTCAGTCCAAGTCAATGGTGTAGCTACTAATAGTCAGGTATCCAGCAAGTCTATCATCAAAGTCTGGCAATACCATCCAGTTGATATGTATGTCATGACCCAAGCCTAGGACCTAGACGTGACACGACGAATGGGGAACCCAAAGGAACCCCAATCATGCATCTTAACTTGTCTTTACTCATTATTTGTTGCAAAAGCATATACAAGACATATAGTAAGAAAAATATGCAAAGGGGATAAGGGATAGCTTTCTAAAACATCAACATTAAGAGATAAGGAGTCATAGCTCAAATCATAAATACATAACTTGTCCAACAAACACCTCTAAATACATAGATAGAGCGGTGGTCAAGACAAAGTAACCGGGGTCACCCTCATAGTTAAAATAGAACATAAAATATAATGTCTCAATACAAAGCAAGAGGAAGGCATAGACCAAGGTCCCCCAAATAGAGGACTCACCAACTAGCTTGAAATAGCACTGACTAGCCATGTGGAGGAGGAAGATGATCAACTTGGGCTCCAGTTCATACATAGTGATACCCCGTAGGTAAGAGCATGTGTTAGTATGTTTTAATGTACTAAGTATGTGGGATGCAATGTAACAAGAGATAAACTTCATAATCAATGTGCATAAAAATAAACAATAGGCATAATATAGCAATATGACATGTATAATCAATTAAAACATGCTTAAGTAACCCATGCTCATATAGGATATCATATGTGTTGAAGAGACCAAGCTAGATTTCCAAATGTACAACCCTTTGGTAGGTTGGTGATGATGTCGCCCTATCACCTAGGTTGTGAAGTACTAACCCCTCACTAGGTTAGTGATGATGTTACCCCATCACCGAGGTGGAGAAGTACAAACCCTTCACAAGGTTGATGAGCACAAACCCTTATCTACGTTAGTGATGATGATGCCCTATCACTAGGTGGAGAAATACAAACCCTTCACTAGGTTATCAGGGTACTTAGACCCCCCGGATTGGGCATGGTCGATTTCTACACTTTATGTAGGATTCATCATATATATAAGCTTATTTCATCATCATAGCATCATTCACATCATATCTCATGCTTTGCATCTTTATTTCCATAAGAAACCCTAGCTGGACACTTTATAAAACACTTGGGGGAGTATGTGATGAGGGTAAAAGCCCATGCAATTTACAGATGAAATCATGCAAGAAAATCTGTTATAAACCATCATCAAAACCTTGAAATAGCCCGAAGACATTCAAATCAAAACCCTTGATCAAATTAAACAATAGATCCAAGATTTAGAGCTCAACACATGCTAAAATAACCATACATCCTTGAACTAAAATCATTACCCACATGTAAAATCAACTTTAAATCATGCAATATTAGTAAAAAGGAAACTTAAGCACCATGGGTGAAAGGACCCAATGGTTTTGGAGAAGTTCTTCATGAAGATTGAAAATGGAGGCTTGAAACTTGAAAAAAATCCTTAATTCCGGATGAGAGTTTTTGGATTTGAATTTTGCAGTGAAAATATACCTTAGTGTTTCGGTGAGTATTGGAAAATATTTTGGGTGATATGAGGGTAAAATATGACTAAGTATTGGTAAAAACACATTTTAAAACACTTAGGCCCAATGCTTAGAATATTTTGGATGAGCTAAAAATAACAGTCACTAAAATGTACAGAGGCGCACCGCGGAAGCGATGGTGAAACCTCTCTAGAATTCGCTTTCTTAAAATTTTGTAATTACTACATCTTTGCTCTAAAATTGGGGTTAGACCTTTTTTCCCCTAATTTGGATACCCTGAACAAAAATCTGAAGTTGGATTTTTGAAATAACAAATTGATATTAATATATATGGAAATTAAAATTTTGGACATTCTGAGGCACATTTTTGGGCTTTTTTTTTTGGGGGGGGGGGGGCAAATATCTCCTCCTTGGGAACATTCGTCCCTAAATGGAAAAGATATGTACAAGAAAAGAGTGATTTTGAACAAATCAGCCCCAACAAGAATGCAACATAAAATGTGAAAAACCATTTTCAAAATATCAACATAAGTGTAAAATCATCATAAGTTTACCAACTTAAACATGAATGTATATGAATGACATAGGGGCTGAAATATGAGATTTGAAATCACATAGGGGATGTAGGATTAGTACCTTAAGGCTTGAGTGGAGTGGAAAAGGTAAGGATGCCGCTTTTGCATATCCGCTTCGGCCTCCCATGTAATATTTTCGACTTGATGGTTCCTCCAAAGGACCTTAACGGATCCCACATTTTTGTTCCTCAATCTATTTACTTGCCTATCCAAGATCTGAACAAGAACCTCCTCATAAGTCAAGTTATCCTCAACACAACATCAAGAGGCACAATGGCATTAGGATCACCATCATATTTTCTCAACATAGAGACATGGAACATCGGATGAACCAAATTTATTTCACTTGGTAACTTCAACTCATAAGATACCTTTCCAACACTCTTTATCACCTCAAAAGGGCCAACATCAAAACGACCCCAAAAAGTGCTCAAAAATGTGACTCTGAAGTGCTTGGAATCATAATTTCCATATATCTAAAAATCTATTTGTTATTTTGAAAATTCGACTTAATATGCTTGTTTAGGGGGTTATATTGAGTGGAAAATGGGTCTCACCTAAATAATACAACAACCATATCAAAATTCAAAAGTTGCAAAGAATGTTATGTAGAAGGGTCAAATTTGAAGGGGAATATCTCTTAGAATACAAAGAACTAGGTGGACCACGACCTAACAACTTATAGCCCTTTGATTTAGCTTTCGAATGCACTTGGTTTCACCTCATTCTGAGTTTGGATGAAGGATTTATGCCTATTCTTGTGGAACTCATTTGTGAAGAAAATGCAATTTCCAGTGGCAATTCCGCCTTACCTCTACAACGCGCCCCTATGTTTTTTTGTGCCTGTTTTAATTTTTTCGGTCCAAGACTTGTAAGTCTTGGGTCTAAGGGTTCCCACACTTGAAAATACATATACTTAGCCTTATTTCACCCTCATATCATCCAAAATATTTTTCAATATTCACTCAAATACTTAGACTCATAGTTCACCCTAAATTCAAGTTCCAAACTCAAGACCAATCTTAAGGATTTCTTCAAGGATCTCACTAAAGCTTCAAGTCTCCATTAAAGTCTTCTTCAAGAACTTCTAAAAAGTTAAGGTTTGTGGTGTTGAACCATTGGGTCCTTCCACCCATGGTATCTAAATCCTCTTTTCCTTAATAATACATGATTTGAAGTTGAATTTACATATGGGTCTTGTATATTGAGAAATTTACTACATAGTGATTTTAGTTCATGAAAGTATGGTTATTTTAGCCTGTTTTGAGCTCTAAATCTTGGGTCTAATATAGATTTGATGAGGGGTTTCAATGTGAATGCCTTGGGGGTGTTGCAAGGTGTTGATTGATGGTTTTACAATGGATTTTTTTACATGATTTCATCTCTAAATTTCATGGTCTTTTAACCCCATTACACCCCCCAAGGTGTTTAATAAAATGTCCGGTTATGGTTTTATGAGGAAATAAAGGTCTAAAGCATGAGATATGATATTAATGATTTTATGATAATGAAAAGAGATTATGTATATGACATGGATGACTATATGATGATGAAATAAGCTTATGTATATGATATACTCTATATAAAGTGTTGTATTAGACTCGGGTAACCATGTTGGGTTTTATACCCATCAACCATACGAGGGGTTTATACTTCATAATCATGTTGATAAGGTATGATTATCATCAACCATGCGAGGGGTTTATAATTCCTCACCATGTTGATAAGATGTGATTATCATCAACCATATGAGGGGTTTATATCACACAACCACTAAGGGGTTTATACCTTGAATAGCTTGCTTGGTCTCTTCTACACATATGATATTCTATATGAGTATGGATTACTTAAGTATTTTTTACTTATACCTTGATCATACATCTCATATTGCTATATATTATGCCTATTGCCTATTGTTATGCATTTTGGATTGTAATGATTATCTCTTGTTGTATTGCATCCAACATATTAGTACATTCAAATGTACTAACTCATACTCTTGCCTACATCATATCAACATGTAGGGACCAGATCTCCTATTGATTCTTCTTGTGGCTAGATGGATTGTTCAAGTTAGCCTTTGGTGAGTCCTCCATTCTAAGGACAAGAACTATTCTCACACTTTGTATTAAGATTCTCTTTACTTTATCGTATATTTATGACTATAAGGGTGAGCCCGATTATATGTCTTGGCCCCCGCCATATCTATGTAGTAGAGGTATTGTTGGATAAAGCTATGTATTCATGCTATGAGTTGATGTATTTATCTCTTGACTCTATGTTACGAAAAGTTCTCCCTTAGTCCCTCTTGACCTTATTACCATTCTTCAAATGTCATTTAATTTTTTCCGCGACCAAGGATGTGTAATGATATGCTATGAGGCTTATTTGGGGTTCATTCAGATTCCCCATTTGCCAGTCATGTCTAAGCCCTATTTTGGGTCGTGGCAAACATACCTTATACTCAATATCCCCATTTGACCAAAACAAACCACACCTTTAATTGGAGAAACCTTCAAATAAACCCAATCACTCACTTGGAATTCTAGGTCTCTTCTCCTTATATCGACATAGGATTTTTGTCGACTTTGGGCAGTCCTCAACCTTTCGCTAGTCATCCTAACCTTCTCAAGAGTATCCATAACCAGAATTTGCCCCAATAAAGCCACCTCTCCAAGCTCAAACTAACACACCGGTGATCTACAACGTCTCACATAAAGAGCCTCAAAAGGAGTCATACCGATGCTAGAGTGATAGCTCTTATTATAGGCAAACTCTATCAATGGAAGATGAACATCCCAACTACCTTTAAGTTCCAAAATTCAAGCCCTAAGCATATCCTCAAGTGTTTGAATTATCCTTTCAGCCTGTCCATCCGTTTGAGGGTAGAATGCCATACTAAGGTGATCTTTGGTACCAAGACCCCTTTGAAAAGACCTCCAAAGGTGTGAAGTAAATTGTGCACCACAATCCGATATAATGAATAAAGGAACCCCATATAACCTTAATAACTCATGAATATGAAATCTTGCATACTCTTCATCCCCATATGTAGTCTTCATATGCAGAAAATGAGTTGATTTTGTCATCCTATCAACTACTACCCATATGGAATCAAAACCTTTTCTAGTCTTGGGCAAGCCAACCATAAAATCCATATTAATCACCTCCCATTTCCAAGTAGGAATCTCTATATCTTAGGTTAGGACAATCGGCCCTTGATATTCGGCTTTGACTTGTTGGCAACTACGGCAACCGTAAATAAATTTTGCAATGTCCCTCTTCATGCCTCCACACTAATACACATCCCTCAAGTCTATATACATTTTGGTAGAACCGGGGTGGATAGAATAAGAGGAATTATGGGCTTCATCAAGAATTCTCTCTCTCAAGTCACCAACACATGGCACACACAACCTACCTTGGTATCTAAGGTCCCCATCTCCCCCTTGGGATAAAACCTCAATTTTGTGCTTTTCACCAAGGTCTTCAATTCAAGCAAGGAGAAGTCTAGATCTTGTTTTGCTATAACCTCATCTACCAAAGAAGATTTAGAACCATCAACAACAACAACACCATTACCCACATCTTCCAGTCTAACCCCTAATCTAGCCAATCTATGCAGCTCCCTAGCCATATCCCTATCACCACCATCTATATGAGCTAGGCTACCTATAGACAACTAACTCAAAGTATCTGTCATAACATTTTCCTTACTTGGATGTTAATACACACTCATGTCATAGTTCTTGAGAAGTTCTAGCCACCTTCTTTGTCTCAAGTTGAGATCTTTTTGAGTGAAGACATATTGGAGGCCCTTATGATGGGTGAAGACATCAATATGCACCTCATACAAATAATGATGCCAAATCTTAATGCAAACACCACGACATTTTTAAGATCATGGATAGGATAGTTCTTTTCATGCACTTTGAGTTTCCTAGAAGTATAGGCTATGACCGTGCCATTTTGCATTAGGACACAACCCAAACCAACTCTAGATGCATCACAATACACAAAAAAAACCTCAAGCCCATTCAGTAGTGATAATATAGGAGGGGACACAAGTCTATCGTTCAATGTTTGGAAACTTTTCTCACATTCATCGGTCCACACAAACTTAACCCTCTTTTGTGTCAATTTCGTCACAGGGGAAGCAATGGAGGAGAACCCATTCACAAACCTTCTATAGTAACCTGCAAGGCTAAAGAAACTCCTAATATTCGATGAGTTTAATGGTCTAGGATAATTCTTAATCACATTGGCCTTCTTAGGATCCACCTTAATACCATCCCCCGACACCACATGACCCAATAATGCAACTTCCTTCAACAAAAATTTACACTTTTCATATTTAGCACACAATCTCTCCTCCATCAATCTTTATAACACAACCCTCAAATGTCCCACATATTCCTCCCTACTATGTGAATAGATCAAAATATCATCAATGAAGACCACAACAAAGGAATCAAGGTAGGGCCTGAAGACCCTATTCATTAGGTACATGAAGATGGTCAATGCATTAGTCAATCCAAAGTACATCACCACAAATTCATAATGCCTATATCTAGTCTGGAAAGTCATATTGGGAATATCATACTCCCTCACCCTCACTTGATGGTACCTGGACCAAAGGTCAATCTTAGAGAAAAAGCTAGCCCCTTTTAATTGGTCAAACAAGTCATTAATTCTTGGGAAAGGATATCTATTCTCTATAGTGACCCTATTGAGTTGCAGGTAGTCAATACACATTCTAAGTGACCCATACTTCTTCTTTACAAGCAACACTAGTATAGCCGAAGGTTATTGGCTAGGTCTAATAAATCCCTTCTCCAACAAATCTTTCAATTGCACCTTTAACTCTTTCAATTCTGTCGAGGCCATATGATAAGAGGGAATGAAGATAGGTTGAGTATCAGGAAAGAGATCTATGCTAAAAGCTATCTCCCTTTTAGGAAGGATACTAGGAAAGTCAGTTGGAAAGACATCAAGAAACTCACTTACAACCGAAATCGACTCAATGGAGGGACTTTAGACTCCATATCTTTAACCCTCACAAGATGATACAAACACCCCTTAGAGATCAATTTATGGGCTTTAATGCAAGAGATGAACCTATCATTTACCACCACATCATGACTTTACCACTCAAGGACGAGTTCATTTGGAAATTAAAACTTGACCCTATGGGTTCTACAATCAATAGAAGCATAGTATACATGCAACCAATCCATCCCAAGAATAAAATCAAAATCAACCATATTTAATTCAACAAGATCACAACGTAAGATTTTATGTATGATGTAAATCGGATATTTTCTATACACCCTCTTAGCAACAATAGATACACAAAAAGAAGTATATATCTCATATGACTCATGAAATAACTCTGACTCAACAGTGTAACATTTTAGCTATAAAGGGGGTAACAAAGGAAAGGGTGGCACCTGGATCAATCAAACTTATATATCAAGATCAAATATTTTCAACATAACAGTAACAATATCAAGGACCTTACCAACCCCTTAATTCCTATATAGAGAGTAGAATCGATTGTGCTTTGGGGCACCACCTTGAGGACCACCTCTACCCAATGGAATCGCATTTGCACCTCGGCCCTTGCCATAGTTTCCTAGACAATCCAGTCCTTTGGGACCAAGATCCCAACAATCAAAACATGCATTACAACCCTTTAAACACAGGCCCCTATGAATCTTCCCATATGTAGGACACACATCAATGGGAGCGACACCGCCAACACCTTGAGGCCTAGAGAAGTCATTAGCAAATCCCCTATTAGTAGCTTGAGGAATCCCTTGGCCATGATGGAATTGGCCACCCCTATGGAACTTACCCCTAAGATAGGCTCTCTTGGCCTCATGGGCCCTCCTCTTTATCAACTTTTCCACATCTATTTGCTTAGTATACATTATTAACTGAGATAAATCGATGTCACTAATAAGCAATCAGACCGGCATTCTTCACTCACCAGGTCGGAGACCCCCATCACAAATTTATTCATCCTCAATCTAGGATCGACCACCAAGTGAGGAGCATACTTGGAATGTTGACTAAATTTGAGGGTATACTCCGTCACACTCATAGCTCCTTGTTTCAAGTTCATAAATTCAACCAACTTTGATTCCTTAAGTTTAAGAGGGAAAAATCAATTAAAGAAAGCCAATTTGAATTCTTCTTAAGGTACCACATAACCATTTCCCTTCTCACCCTTTCTTTGATCATACCAAATTTGGCCTACCCCCTTGAGCTGGTACGCTGCTAACTCTGCCATTTTATTTGGCCTAACACCCATGATTTTCAAGATTTTGTAGATCTCATCAACAAACTCTTGTGGATATTCATCCACCTTTGACCCATGGAAATCCAAAGGATTCATCCTTATGAAGTCTCTTACCCTAGCTCTCGGGTAGTAGTATGAGGGGCTTGGCCCCCTTGTTGGAATTGGTTGGCCACCACTTGGGCAACCATAGTAAGAGCATCTCGGAGCTCACCATTGGTAGGTTGCTCCTAGGGAGTTTGGGCCCATATTTCGCTTGTGTTTGGCATGATCTAGCATAGCAAAGAATAATAGTAGGGGGAAAAACACACCACAACTCTATAGTATAACTAAGAGCATGAAGAAGGGAAACGTTTCCTAAAATGCCTTATGTCCTCCTATTCATAGTCATGGCGCATTTCACAACCATGAATAGGACTCTAATCGACGCATAGTGTTGGCCTCTGAGGATCTATCAATCTAGTGCTCTGCTACCAAGTTTGTCATGATCCAAGCCTAGGGCCTACACATGACACAGTGAATAGAGAACATGAAGAACCCCAATCAAGCCTCTTAACTTGTCATTATACATTATTGGTTTTGAAAGCATATAAAAGACATAAAGTAAGAAAAAGGGGCTAAGGGATAGCTTGCTAAAACAATAACATCAAGACATAAGAAATCATAGCTCATGTTATAAATACATAACTTGTCCAACAAATACCTCTAAATACATAGATAAAGTGGAGGCCAAGACAAAGTAACTAGGCTCACCCTCATAGTCAAAATAGAACATAAAAATAGAATGTATCAATACAAAATAAGAGGAAAGCATAGACCAAGGTCCCCGAAATGGAGGACTCACTAACTAGCTTAAAATAGCATCAACTAGCCATGTGGAGAGAGAGGATGATCAACTTGGGCTCTGGTTCCTACATGGTGATATCATGTAGGCAAGTGTATGCATTAGTATGTTTGAATGTACTAAGTATGTGGGATGTAATGCAACAAGAAATAAATTTCATAATCAATGTGCATAACAATAGGCAATAGGCATGATATAGCAATATGATGTGTATGGTCAATATATAAGTAAAACATGCTTAAATAACTCATACCCATATAGGATATTATATGTGTAGAAGAGACTAATCTAGATTTCCAAATATACAACCCTTTGGTAGGTGGGTGATGATGCCACCCTATGACCTAGATGGTGAGTTACTAACCCTCACTAGGTGATGATGTCGCCCCATCACCAAGGTGGAGAAGTACAAACCCTTCATTAGGTTGATAAGTACAAACCCCCATCTCGGTTAGTGATAATGCTGCTCCATCACTAGGTGGAGAAGCACAAATCCTTCACTAGGTTATCCGAGTGCTTAGACCCCACGCATTGGGAATGGTCTAGTTCTACACTTTATATATGATTCATTATATACATAAGCTTATTTCATCATCATAAAATCATTCATATCATATCTCATGTTTCAGATCTTTATTTCCATAAGAAACCCTAGTTGGACATTTTATCAAAAACTTGGGGGGGTGTAATGGGTGTAAAAGACCATGCAGTGTAGAGATGAAATCTTGCAAGAAAATCTATTGTAAACCATTAATCAACACCTTGCAATACCCCCAAGACATTAGATCCATGATTGAGAGCTCAAAACATGCTAAAACAACCATACATCCATGAACTAAAATCACTACGCAGTAAATTTTGAAATATACAAGACCCACATGTAAAATCAACTTTAAATCATGTAATATTAGTAAAAAAAAGGAGACTTAGGCACCATGGGTGCAAGTACCCAATAGTTCAACACCACATACTTTAGCTTTGGAGAAGTTCTTGGTTAATATTGAAAATGGAGGTTTGAAGATTGAAGAAAATACTTAGTTCCGGATGAGGATTTTGGGACTTGAATTTTGGACTGAAAATATGACTAAGTACTTTGGGGAGTATCGAAAAATATTTTGGGTGATATGAGGGTAAAATATGACTAAGTATGGGTAAAAACACGTTTGGGAACACTTGGGCCCAATACTTAGAATATTTTTGTCGAGCGGAAAAAAAAGTCACCAAAATGTACAGAGGTGCGTCGCTTCGCCTCTCTAGTATTCGCGCTCTTCAAATTTTGTAATTCAAAAATCTTTTCTCTTAAATCGGGGTTAGATCTATTTTCCTCTAATTTGGACCCCCTGAACAAGAATCCAAAGTTGGATTTTTGAAATAATGAATGAATTTTGAGAAATATGGAAATTATAATTCTAGGGATTCCGAGGCACATTTTTGGGCATTTTTTGGGGGGGTCGTTTCAATGTAGTAAACTCAACACCCTGGGACTTCAGTAATCGCAGGCCTACAATCACTCCATATATGCAGTCAAGAACTCCCGCGTATCCTCCCTTGGATCTCTCATAAATCTTGGTGAAACCTATCTCAAGAAATATCCAAGAAATCGCTAGTCTTAGAACTATACTTCTCCGTCTGGCTGGGCTGGGACCTCTAGAACAACCTACTCTACTGGAGCCTAAACTGAAGGTGTTGGAGCTAGCGCTACACCCTGTTGTGAGGCCCCAAGTACTGCCAGGAACTATCCTAGGACCACAAAGTCATTCAAGTCATAAGAAATGCATTGGACCTTTAATTCCTCGAGATATTATAACCAAACATTTTATCAAACTCTTGGTAGGTGTGCAGTGCTAGTGTAAACCCATGCAATTCAAGAGTGAAAACATGCAAGTGAATCCCATGTAAAACTATTAATCCAAACTTTGTAACATCCTTAAGTAACATACATCAAAACTCTTCATCAAATCTTACATTAGATCCAAGATTTATAGCTTAAAATATGCTAAAACAATCATACTTATATAAATCCCAAATCACTGTGCAGTGAAATTTACAATAATTAATACCCATGAGTAAATCAACTTTAAATCATACAATTTAGGTAGAAAAGAGGATTGGGCACCAATAGTGAAAGGACCCAATGGTTGAAACTCATATACCTTAGCTTGGTAGAACCCTTGAAAGATTTTGGAGATAGATACTTGAAGCTTGAATGAAATCCTTGAAGAAATCCTTAAGATTGGTCTTGAGTTTTGGGACTTGAAGTTAGGGTGAAATATGAGTCTAAATGCTTGAGAGGATATTAGGGAATGTTAAGGATGATATGAGGGTGAAATAAGGATATGTATATGTATTTTAAAGTATAGGAACCCTTAGTAACATAACTTAAAAGTATTGGACCGAATAAACTAAAACAGAACAAAAATAACATCCGTGACACGAATTACTCACTGGAATTTACATTTCTGCACAAATGAGTTCTACATAAATGGGCATAAATTCTTCATCTGAACTTAAAATGAGGGAAAATAAGTGCATTGTAAAGCTAATTCAAAGATCTTTAATTTGGTAGGTCGTGGGTCACCTAGTTCTTTGTGTACTAAAAGATATGCCCCTTAAAAGTTGACCCTCCTAAATTGCGTTTTTACAATTTTTGAATTTTGATACAATTGCTCTAAAATTTGGGTTAGACCTATTTCCCAATCTATTTCTCCCCCCAAACAAGAATATGAAGTTGGATTTTTTAAATAAAAAATGGATTTTTAGATATATAAAAATTATGATACCAGACACTTCTAAGGCATAGGCCCTTTTTGGGGTCGTTTGATATATACCTTGACCACTATGATCGGGGTGTTATGCCTATCTACCATGTTGAGAGGTATATACCTTGACCACTATGATGGGGTGTGACATGCCGATCTACCACATTGAGTGGTAGATACCTCAATCATCTTCCAATAGGGTGATACGCCTTGGGCTCCAAGTAATAGTTTGCTTGGTCTGTGAGTATGCTCCCTTCCTACACATGTAATCTATATTCTAAAGTTCTATGTTTTCAAGCATGTTTTGCTTCAAGCATTGATCATGCATTTCATATTGTTATTATACTTACCCATTGCTTATGTTTATGTATTTTGACTAAGTTGCCTATGTCTTGTTGCATTGCATCCTAAATACATAGTACATTCAAACATACTAATATATACTCATTGCATATATGATGTTACCATGTAGGAACCAGAGCTCCTCACGATCATCCTCCATGTGGCTAGTTTTGGCATCTTGAAGATAAACTTTTGGTGATTTCTCAAGTTTGGGGACACTAGCTATGCTACTCTTGCCTTTGTTATCTCTTTATGTTGAGCATTTGATACTATGAAGTGAGCCCAAAAAGTGTCTTGTCCCAGCTCCAATCTATGATTAGAGGTGTTGTTGGAATAAATAATATACTTATGATATGAGCTTTGACTCTTCTATATTTTATGCTATCAAAGACTTTGCTTAGTCCCGATTTCTTTTTTTACTATCTCTTGTTGTTATTTACTTTGCTTTTGCGACCAAGGATGTATGATTGCTATGCTAAGAGGGTTTTTTGGATTTATTCAAGTTCTCATTCACGGTGTTACGTCTTGGGCCTAGGCTTGGGTCATGACAAACTTGGTATCAAAGCACTAGGTTGTTAATGATTCTCAAAATCCAAAATACCACATAGATTAGAGTCTTATTCATGGTTGTGACGTATATTAGCAATACGAGTAAGAGACTATGAGAAATTTTAGGAAATGTATCCCTTTTTGATGATCTATGTCATGCTTTAGAAGTAAGGTAAGGCTCTTTCCTCTAACAAATGTTCTTTGTTATTCTAGATCATACCTATTCTAAGAGGAAGACTAAGTAGAGCTCGTTCACCCGAGGAGCAACCGACCCCTCTCGTTCCTCAAGATCCTCAATATGGGGGAGTGGCCTGTGATGAATTCTAAGATGCTATCACCATGTTAGCTCATGCTATGACTAACCAAATCAACCAAGGGGCCAATCCCCTCATGCTCATACTTCGACCTCAAGGGTGAGGGATTTTACTAGAATGAACCCACCAGAGTTCCATGGGTCTAAGGAGGACAAGGATCCATAAGAATTCATTGATGAGGTCTATAAGGTATTGTCCATTATAGGGGTTTACTCAGAGGAAAAGGCAGAGTTGGCGGCCTACCAACTCAAAGGGGTGGCTGAAATTTGGTTCACCCAAGGGAAGATAGAGAAGGGGAACAATAATGTCATCCTTTGGGAAGAGTTCAAGATAGCATTTCTCAATAGATTCTTTCCTATAGAGATAAGGGAAGCCAAAATGATGGAATTTATGAATCTAAAACAAGGGTCTATGAGTGTGAGGGAGTATGCCCTCAAGTTCAACCAACTCTCAAATTATGCTTCTCAATTGGTTGTCGACCCGAGGTCTAGGATGAACAAATTTGTGTTGAGTATGTATAAATCGGTGAATGAGGAGTGTCTCACCGCTATGATAATAGGTGATATGAATTTGTCCTGCCTTGTGACATATGTCAAACAACTAGAGGGGGAAAAGTTGAGAAAGAGAAGAAGTGATGAGGCCAAGAGGGCCCATTTTGAAGGTAGGTTCCAAAGTCCTAAGGATGGCCAGTATCCTTAAGTCTAAGGGTATTTCAGTGTTCCTAGTAAAATGTATGCTAATGAAAACCCAAGGTTGTAAGGTGGTGGTGATGCGGTTCCTAATCCTATATGCCCAAGATGTGGTAGAGGCCATAATGGCCCATATTTGAAGAACACTAATGCTTGCTATGGTTGTGGTGGAGTGTGTCATAAGGTATTGATTATCTTCATAATCAAAACAATGGTAAGATGGTCGTCCACAGGGCCAAGCTAAAAATATAGGTCCAAAAGGAAGAGGAGGCCAACAAGGGGGTACCCTAAGGTAAAATAGATTCTATGCTCTTCAAGGGAGGCAAAGGGTCGATGAGGTGCCTAATGTTATCATTGATATGTTAAAGGTTTTTATTTTGATGTGTATGCTTTGATAGACCTGAGTGCCACTATTTCTTTTATTACTCCTTTTGTTGTCAAAAAGCTTTATTTTAGCCCCGAATTATTGTGTGAACCCTATCAAGTGTCTACCCCCATCAGGGAGTCCATTGTTGCTAGAAGAGTCTATAGAAATTGTCCCATATTCATATTGTATAAAATCTTGTGTTGTGATTTTATTGAGTTAGATATAGTGGATATTGATGTCATTCTTGGGATAGATTGGTTGCATGCATATTATGCTTCTAGTGATTGTAGAACCCATAGGTCAAGTTCCAATTCCCTAATGAGCCCATTCGTGAGCGAGAAAGTTGGGATGTGGTGGTTAAGATTAGATTTACTTCTTGCATTAGATCCCAAAGGTTGATTTCTAAGGATTGTCTCTATCATCTTATGAGGGTTTGGAATGTTGAGACCAAAGTCCTTCATATAGAGTCGGTAGTGGTAGTTAATGTGTTTCTTGGTGTCTTTCCTAACAAGCTTCTCAGTGTTCCTCCCAAAAGGGAAATCAACTTTGGTATAGACCTTCTTCTTGACATTCAACCCATTTCTATTTCCCCTTACCATATTGCCCCGATGGAGTTGAAGGATTTGAAAGAGCAATTAAGGGATTTGTTGGAAAAAGATTTTATAAGGCCTAGTCAATCACCTTGGGGTGCAACAGTATTGTTTGTGAAGAAAAAGGATGGATCTCTTAGAATGTGTATTGATTACTAGCAACTTAATAGAGTAACTATAAAGAACAAGTACCCTCTACCAAGGATTGATGACCTTTTTTATCAACTTCAAAGGGCTAGTAACTTCTCTAAGATTGATCTTCGATTCAAGTTTCACCAAGTGAAAATGAGGGAATGTGACATTCCCAAGACAACCTTCCGAACTAGTTATAGGCACTTTAAGTGTCTGTTATGTCCTTTGGGTTGACTAATGTACCATCTATTTTCATAAATCTTATGAATAAGGTCTTTAATGTGACGCCCCAAGTCCCGATAGGGTGGACTGGCACTCGTTGCCAATGAGGCTCGGGAGAACCAACCTGTATGCTCTTTATATACATATCGTAAGGAATTTCTACCTTTATCATACTTTAAAGTGGATAGACAATGATAGCAAGCCAAAAGAAAAAAATGCATACGTCTAGGCCGTTGGGGCCACGCTGTCTAAAGTATGAGATATAACTATACTTTAATTTACATAGTCTACAAAGCCTCCAAATAATAGGAAGTATCAAATAAGGGTTGGGACAGGCCATGCGTCGACTGACTGTAAAATATAAACATAAATTCTGGACATATACAAAGCTCCAAAGCAACCTAGAGCTTGGTGATAGCAGCTGAATATCCTCAACTCCTACTGGGGAGATCTACTAGCACCTGTCCCTGCAGCATGAAATGCAGGTCCCCCGAAAGGGACTCAGTACGAGATAATGTACTGAATATGTAAGGCAGAAAATACTGTGTATGACATAACAACTCAAGTGAAACTGTA
>JAOTQJ010000002.1:9193152-9224214 GCA_025642045.1 Solanum sejunctum | reverse complement strand
ATACACGAGTTCATTCTACTAAATAAAGTTCATGTGTTGTTCTACCTCCTATGCATTTCATTATTTGTGTAACTTACCCCTTTCATTGTGGTGTTATGTTTTATGATTATTGACATATCATATGTTATATCTACAGTCCTACAGCTCCAATATTATGACCACCTAAAGAATCATCTTAAAGGTAATTGAAAGATAAAGTAAAGTATATTGCTTATTAATGGGTGGTAACCGGAGGGGTGGAAGAATCTCCTAGCTAGGGTTGATCCTATCATGGGGGTAGCCCAAGGGGTTAAAGGAAAAGCCTAGCCAGGTCCAATCCTGATATAGATTTACCACTGATCAGCTGGTCATTTGAATTACATGTTGTGCATAGATTATACAGTAAAGGTAAAGTAATAAAAATAACATAAAGTACATGATCCCACAGTATAACTAAAGGTGGTCTCTTATCCTAAACTGGTGCATAGTTCTATTTGAGTTGTTGCTTCATATAGAGTATTTTCTGCCTTATATATTTTGTACATTATCTTGTACTGATGTACCTTACAGGGGACCTGTATTTCATGTTTCAAGTATAGGTGCTAGTAGCTCTCCCTAATAGGAGTACAAGATATCTAGCTGCTATTACCAAGCTCCAAGTTGATTCAGAGCTTTGTGTATCTAGAGCTTAAGTTTTTGTATTGTATAGTTAGTTGAGGTGGGGCCTATCCCGACACTTATCGAATACTTTTCCATTATCTAAAGGCTTTGTAGACTATGTAAATTAAAATGTCGTCATGTCTCGTACTCTAGACATCGTAGCCCCAACGGCCTAGCCATATGCATTTCCTTTTGGCTTATTATTACTGTTTACTTTCTTAAAAACATGTTGAATGTATAAATTCCTTATAATATGTATAGAAAGCACATAGATACAGGTTGGTTCTCCCGGGCCTCATTGGCAATGGGTGCCAGTCCGCCCCAACGGGACTTTAGGCGTGACAGTAGATTATGAGTTGAAGTTGCCTAGTGAAATGAATTTGGTCCATCGGTGTTTCATGTCTCTATGTTGAGAATATGTGTTGCCGATCCTAGTTCCATTGAACCTCTTGATGTTGTAAGTGATGTGCAGGAGAACTTAAGTTATGAGGAGGTCCCGATTCAGATCTTAGATAGGCAAGTAAAGAGATTGAGTAACAAAGAGTTGCCACTCGTTAAGGTCCTTTGGAGGAACCAACAAGTCAAAAGTGCTACTTGGGCGGCCGAAGTGGACATGCAAAAGTGGTACCCTTATCCTTTCCACTCCACTCAAGCCTATTGTACTAATTCTAAGTCTCCTATATTCTATCAAGTCTTATATTTTAGCCCCTATGTCTTTCATGTGCATTCATGTTTAAGTTGGCAATTTATTATAATTTCAAACTTATAATGGGATTTTGAAAGTGATGTTCTAAATATAATGTTGCATTCATGTTGGTGCTAATTTGTTCATGATTGTTCTTGTCTTGTACACTCTTTTACAATTGGGGACGAATGTTCCCAAGGGAAAGATATTAAAATGACCCTAAAAAGTGCTTGAAAATGTGCTTCAGAAGTAACTGAAAACTTATTTTCCATATATCTAAAAATTTGTTTGAAATTTTGAAAATCCAACTTCATATTCTTATTCATAAGGTCTAAATTTGGGTGACAAGGGTCTGACCTTGATTTTAAAGCAAAGGAATCAAATTATAAAATTTGCACTTGGTGCAATTTCCAAGGAGAGCCCGCGATCTCTCCGTGACATGGACAGGTTTTATTTCTGCACTGTCTTTTCCTAGTTCACCTAGATTTTTCTAAGTGTTGGACCTAAGTTTTCCCAAATGTCTTTTAACCTATACTTAGACTTATTTCACCCCTATATCACTCTAAACATTCCCCAATATTTCCCAAAATACTTAGACTCATTTCTAACCTTAAATTCAAGTCCAAAACTCAAGGTCATATCTCAACGATTTCTTCAATGATCTCACCCAAGCTTCAAATCTCAATGAAAGTCTTCTTAAAGAACTTCAAAAAAGCTAAGGTATGTGGTGTTCAACAATTCGGTCCTTCCACACATGGTGCCTAAACACTTTTTTACTAATATTTCATGATTTAAAGTTGATTTTACATTTGGATCTTGAATATTGAGAAATTTACAGCACAATGATTTTAGTTCATAAAAGTATAATTGTTTTAGCATGTATTGAGCTCTAAATTTTGGGTCTAATGTTGGATTTGATGAGGGCTTTTGCTATCAACGTCTTGGGGGTGTTGCAAGTTGTTGATTGATAACTTTACAATGGATTTTTCTACATGATTTCATCTCTAAATTGCAAGGTCTTTTACCCCTACTACACACCTCTCTAAGGTGTCGATAAAATGTCCAATTATAGTTTTTTGAGAAAATGAAGGTCTAAAGCATGAGATATGATATGATTGACTATATATTGAAGAAATGAGCTCATGTACACGATGAATACTATCTAAAGTGTTGTGGTAGACTATTCCCAATTGGGGGGCCTAGTTAATGGGTCAAAGACTCAACCATTAAGGTGATGTGTGTGATAATCACCAACCAGGTTGAGGGGTTCATATCTCAATTAGTAGGGTAATGGGTACGATCATCACTAACCTTGATGAACTGTTTGTACCTAACATACTAGGGTGATAGGTGCTATCATCACTAACCTTGAGGAGGGGTTTGTACCTTACACACTAGGGTGATGGGTGCTATCATCACCAACCCCAAGGAGTTACCTTGGCAATCTAGCTTGGTCTCCTCTTCATACTTGGTATCCTATATGGGTATGAATTACGTAACCATGTTTTACTTATTCATTGAACATACATGTCATATTGCTATATCATGCCTATTACCTAATGTTATATATGTTGATCATGAAGCTTATCTCTTGTTGCATTGCATCCCACATACTTAGTACATTCACATGTACTAACACATACTCTTGGCTACATTATATCACCATGTAGGGTCCAGTACCCAAGTTGATCATCTTCCTCCCCATGTGGCTAGAAGAAGCTATTCCAAGCTTGTTGGTGAGTTTTCCATTTTCGTGACCTTGGTCTAAGTTACTATTATCCCTGTATTAATATATTTTGTTATGTTCTATTGACTATTAGGGTGAGCTAGGTAGCTTGCCTTGGCCCTCGCTATATCTGTGCATTAGAGGTGTTTGTTGCACATGTTGTGTATTTATGTATGTGCTTTGACTCTTGACTCTTGATTATGACGTTTATGCAAGATTTACCTTAGTCTTATTGCCCCCAATTGTAATCTATACATCTTTGTATGTTTCCTTGACCAAAGATGTGCAATGATAAGTTAAGAAGCTTATGTGGGGTCCCTTTGGGTTCCCCATTCGTCGTGTCATATCTAGGCCCTAGGCTTGGGTCATGATAGAAAATCCTAAGCCTTTACTTACCCATAGCTTAAGTCGTACTTACCCTTCCCTTAGTCTTGCTTGTTATGTGATCATGCAAATTTATTTCCCTTATCTATCCCCATAGCGTAAGTCATAAGCCCTAATCCCTTAGAATTACTTGTTGAATATTTGCGTATTATTCCATAACCAAGGATGCAAACAAGGTATGCTAGGAGATGTTGAGCTTCCATAGTATATGATTACCCATCTTTTTATGAATAGGAGCTAGCCTTGTTCCTTACAAACAACACTGGTGTACCTCCAAGTTAAAGCATTCTCCAATAGATCTTTCAATTGATCCTTTAAATCCTTCAATTCTGCCAGGGCCATACAATAAAAAGGAATAGAAGTGGGTTGTGTATTGGGGATGAGGTCTATACCATAATATATTTCCTTTTTGAGAGGAACACCAAAATGTTCATCTGGAAAGGCATCAAAAAGCTCATTGACCACCGAAACTGATTTAATAGAAGAAACTTTAGACTCAATATCTCTAACCTTTAAAAGATAATAAATCAAACCTTTAGCAATCAATTCTTGAGCATTAAGACAAGATATAAACCTACCTTTCACCATAGAATAATGACCTTCCCACTCAAAGATTGGTTCATTTGAAAATTGGAACCTAACTTTGTAGGTCCTACAATCAATGGAAGCATGACATGCATGTACCCAATCCATCTCAAGAATAATTTCAAAACCTACCATGTAAAGTTCAACAAAAGCACAAAGTAAGACTTTATGCAACACGAACATGGGGTAATCCATATAGACTCTTTAGCAACAATAAACTCACCAATAGGGATGGACACCTCAAAGGGTTCACTTAAAAATTCAGGATGCATATTAAGCCTATTATTAACAAATGGGGTATTGAAATATAAAGTGGCACCTAAATACAAAAAAGCATACACATCATCATCATAAAACTTTAACATACCAATAATAACATCGGGTGCCTCATCCACCTCTCACTTCCCTTGAACAGCATAGGACTGGTTGTGACCTGGAGCACCCCCTTATTGACCATCTTGTCCTATTTGATCTGTATAGGTCATATACTTGAGGAGGACCATTTGTACCCTTGTCTGAACCATATGGACAATTAATTATATTGCGTCCTACCTTGCCACACCCATAGCAAGTACTAGTGTCTCTCAAGAATTTGCCATAATGATACCTTTCATGTTTGGGCACCTAGGAGAAGTTGACCCACTATTTTCACCTTAAGAATTAGGGTTGGAAAACCTATCATTGGTAAACCTTTGGTTTTGAGCATTTTGTTGATCCTTGGCCTTGAAATTTGGGGCCTTCTTTAAAATAACAACCTCTAGTACCTTTAAATCCACCATCATAATGAGCCCTCTTGCACTACCCACTCTTCCTCTTTCTAAGCTTTTCTCCTTCAAGTTGCTTAACATATGTCATGAACCGAGACAATTCTTATCCCCAACAAGAATGGCGATGCAACATTCTTCATTGACCAACAAGTCAAATTTTCCCAAAACAAACTTGTTCATCCTAATCCCAGAGTCGGCAACAAAGCTAGGAGCATATTTTATGAGATTATTAAATTTGAGGGAATGCCCCCTTAGACTCATTGAGCCTTGTACAAGATTCATAAACTCCATCAACTTTGCTTTCCTTAGTTCAGTAAAAAAGAAGTGGTTGAGGAAGGTGACTTTGAATTCTTCCCAATGAATAGGTTCATAATTTTCCCTTTCCAACTTTCATTGAGCAAACTATATTCGAACAAGGCCTTTTAGTTTCACCTTCTCCTCTGAGTTCACCACCATAACAGCAAGAACCTTGTACAACTCATCAATAAATTATTGGGGATCATCCTCCACTTAATGCCATGGAACTCTAAAGGTTTCATCGTAGTGAAGCTTCTCACTTTTGAGGATGGAGTGGAATCATGAGGAGCTTAGGCCCCTTGGTTCATTTGATTGGCTACGACCCTTGCTAGTAAGGTAACAATATTGCTGTACTCAGCATGAATGACCCCAACTTCTTCTTGGGGAGCTTGTGAGGCCAGAGGGTCTAGATCACCCTCGACATTAGAAGCTCTTTGTGCCATTTGTCTTGGTGGCATGATCTAGAAGCACAAATATATCGACCTTCGGTTTAAGAGTCTAGGAGTGCAGAAAAAAGTATCATAGGAAATGACCTAGGGTAAATTCACAAAGTTTATTTATAGACCATAGATAGGATCTGAGCTATAGGTCAACCTCTTAAACATCTACTTTTGGAAAGCTAAAATGTTTCCAAAGTGTGGGAAAACCTACATAGCCAATGATGACTCATAAAATGTTTGATGATTCGTAGATAAGGCCAAAAGTAAGGGTATCAAACATGAAGAAAATTTGAAATTTTTGGATGGTGATCGATGATTATAGCATGGTCCATAAACCATTATACAGGCCATATAAACCCTTCATAGATGAGGTCTAATAAAGTAAGAAAAATTGGCTAAGCCTAGAAAGACTGTACAAGTTTAACTAGGGGTCGTAAGTTAGAGGACAACTTATACAAAAAGGCTTCATTATTTTGGTCGACAAAATAGTCTGTGAATATTGGAAAAGGAGAATAATATGAATGAGACTATGGTCCGTGGTTCAACCCACCGCCTATAATTGAGCCTTCATATATGTTATTCGAGAATATTAACAAAGAGCGGTTCTATCGTTCCTGGTAATCCCAATCTTAAACTAAGTCATTTTGGTAAACTGTAGGACCTTAAATCATATGCTAACCCCTAAAAATCTCCTGTCCCTTTCATTCTCCTACACTTACAACTTTATAAGGCATTCATCCTCTCTTCAAGAACAAGCTAAGGAGGCTAGGGTTCAAAGGGGTCCTTTCTTAATCTATAAATTCTTTCTTTCCAAACTCTACCAAGGTATGTGAGTTTTATTTGTGGGTATTCTTTCACCCACAAAGTCCAACGTAGTGTCTTTTTACCTTTCCTTTAAGTTCCTTCAAGCGACCATGCATGCTAATGATGATTTCATGATATATTATATTATTGAATATTCTCAATGATATCCTATAATGTTTTACTAAGTATTTACATATTTTAAAGTTAATGATGATGACCCCAATGATGTGGATTTATGTATTGAAGAGTGGGTTGTTTTACTTGTTTTGAATAAGCATATATTCTGGATTTATGATGTTTTTAACTTAAGTGTTATCCCACTAAGTTTCAAGTTAAGTTGTGCATGATTTATGATTATGACTAGGGCATTAAAGATTTTTTTTAAAGTTGTATTTTTTCAAATATTTAAGCAAGTTGACAATTGATGTTGCCCAAGTTACACCTTTTTTTAGAGGATAAAGTGGTTACTGTCAAGAAACAGAACCTAACCAAAGTTTGGGTCGAATCCACAGGAAGTACGTAGACTCAAGACAAATTCACTAACATGCAATCTAAGTAGTTAACCAACTCAATTCCCCAAAGGGGGCTTAGCGATAATCAATAAGAAAGCAAACTAAACTAACTATTACAAGGGAAAATCAATAATTGAGAGCAACTAGGGTATTGTATTTCCCATGATTCCCCAAATAAGTATCACCTTATAACCTTATTCTTGTCTAGTGTATAGTATGCAGGACAATAATTTAAGTTCACTAAGCCCTTTTGTCAAAAGTGAGAGGCGAATTTCACTATGCGACTTAGTATATCTCCGTAGAATGTATTACTAACCGTTACTTATAAGTTCCAGTATAACCTCCCCTTGGGCCAGTTTGGTTGATTAGTCCAGAATACAACAATCAAATCCTGTTAATCGCTTTTCCTATTCATTACTACCTTTGTCCAGTCCGCAACACTAGGTGGGTTCTAATGTTGGCCACCATTATAAAACATGCAAAAAGAAAACAGTTAATTAATACATGCATATACACGTTACAAGAATTGTAAATTATCTTGTTTCACTTTATTAGTTCTTCATGGTTCCCACAATCCTAGTTCTGGATTTAGCTACTCATGCTATGTGTAGACAATGATATTATGAATTGAGAAGACATAATGAAACACTTAAACAATTTAATTAATATTAAGCAACTCCAAAATGAATGGGAATCACAAGATTGAAGATTGAATTAAAGCACAAGTGTTCTCAAAGACTCTTTCACAATTTTTCCTCTCCAAGTATTGAGTTCTTTGAGTACAAACCCTACTGATAACTGATGTCTCTCTCTGAATAATGACCTAAAAAAAACTATTTATAAATAAGTCCTTCACAAATAAGAAAAACTGGTTGGCAAACCCCACAAAAGCACTTTATGGCTTATAGTATGTTCTATGCTCATAGTCGAGGTCTCGTAATTAGCTACTAGAATTTTGGAATTCTCTTCCACTACACCTCTTTTTTTGACTCGAAAAGTGGTTTACGACCCCTAAAGGGGTTTCGTCTGATGTATTTTCCGCAAGTCCACTTCTCTGATCCTCAAGGCACGAAAGCTAGTCTATGACTTATAACTTTCTTCATGACTCATATGCATGTCTCATAGACTTTAACGTCAGCAATTTGCCCCTCACTAGAATTTCTTATGGAATACCTTTACAACTCATAGAATGCTTTACACTTGTATAAGGTCTCATATAATTGCAAAATCAGCAACTTCTGCAATTTTTTCAAAATCATGGGCAACCTATAATCCTACAAATCTAAATAAAAAACACATAAAACCCACAAATATTGCATTGAGAACACATAAAATCCTTAGTTTTAAGTATCAGAAATGTCGTATTTTTATAGCACATCAACACCCTGAACTTAAAATTGTTGCTTGTCCTCAAGCAACGACTCAATCTATATAGATAATACAGTAATAGACAGACCTTAACTCAATGGCATATATTATACAAATCTCAAACTCATATACCCAGACTAGCTTTTCAAAAGAGGATCCGACAGCTATTCTACAAACCTGATGCAAACTGGTGTATGAGACAACACAATTATGACAAGCAAGGAATTATCAATAATCCACAATCACTGAACAAGTCAAATAATAACAATGCAATGTAAGTGCCCTCATAGAAAGAAGTCCCATATGTGACACTCAATGATGATTTCATGTTTAAATCTTAGGACTGTGCAAAAACACTCACCCTCACAACAGATATTCATGCACAATGACTAATACCATAGGCTTGCCCTTATACTCATGACTGAGATCTTCAACTAACTAGACTAGGATCACTCTAGGACTTTCTAGGTTTGTAACGTACGCTCAGGGGCTTTGGAATGATATTTTAGAAATATAGTGAGTAGAGCCCCTCTTTGAAACTGTATTTTTATACACTTTTGCCCCACTAACTCTGTCATTTTCACCTTATTCTCCTTTTTTCTCATTCAAGCTTTTCTGGTTGCTTTCTTCTTATTTTTCATCTTTTTGCCTTGTTTTATGCTTTATTTTACCTTTTAGCTCAATCTAAGGCATCTTTCATTTTTCTTGCACCCGATACATGATTTTTATTCTTTTTCTCCTCCTTCCTAACTCACCCCCTTATTTTTGTGCTTTTACCTTTACACCAGCCACCCTCAACTTCAACTTTTATCCTATGTTAAAGTGCACAATATCTATCCTCAGAACAAGGGCCACTTTTGGTAGCCATCCTCAATTTAGGCTTTTTGCCTCAGTCAAGGTGCACAATGTTCAAGGAAAGACTAGGGCCAATTTCAGGATTTTACACTAGATAATGCTAGGTTAATAGGTGTTTAGAAAGAATTGATATATGTTAGGCTCAAACATTTGGAACACGGGATATATCATTATTTGGTTGGTTATTTTTATGCTAGAGTAGACTATTTAATAACAAAGTCCTAAGATCCTTTCCTAATTCAATTAATCTATAATCTAACTCAAAGTAATAGGTCAAGTTCTAAATTAGCACAAAATACATGAATTTGGCAAAATAAGCTCACACTCACATGGCACAACATACATTATCAATAAAAGACCCACAGATGACGTTTTCTATCTCAACGTATCCTTACTTATCAGAACAAATATTGTCAAACACCAAAACATGTATGGTTACTATCTAACTACTAATAAAAAATTTTGGTGGGTATCATTTTTCAAAGGAAAACATAAAAAATGCTATATTCCATAAGTATTGGTACCGCATGTTACACATATTATCTAAACATACTGGAGGTTCCAATTCAACAGAAATTAAATATCTAGAAAGAAAAAAAATACATGCAAGAAAACCCAGGATAAACAATTGGGGTAGTTATGGACCATCAGCTACTCAGACTTCATTAAGGCCTATAAATAAACACACAACATCGAAAAAGACATGAATTATCCCCAATGCAAAAAATAAATCAAATATAGAATATAAGGGGTCAAAAATATGCATGGGCACCTAACCGCTAGTCTGTGGCTGAGTTTGGCCATCCTTCTCTTATGGGGTGGTCTACTTAGCAGTAATACTCTGTCCAGAGGTACTAATTACCCCATCTACTCTGTCACTCAAGCTTGTCTCATTGCCTTATCGCACCTCGACTCCCTCAAGGCAAGCTTGATATCCTTCTTCTCTAACCTCCTCACACGTACATGTATGTCCTCTGGATCCTTATCCGTGCAAGGTATTTCTCGGGGGAAGAATAAGTAGTCTTGTCAGGAGCAAATAAGTAAAATATCGCCACCATAGATAGTTATCTCTGGTAGTGTGACTGGTGCTACAAGCGATGCTGACATGTCAGCATAGAGCTACTAGATCTCCTTCTATATGGATGACAAGTCTGAAGGCTGAGTCTTAGCCAATCTCTTCTGTACCCTCTCCTCAAAATCGTCAATACGGGCATCCATGCTAGAAATATGATCCTGAATAGTAGTAAACACGAATGCCTGCATTCGACCCTCTAAGCCTGAAATAGACTATCGAACCCATGGCCTGATCTGCTAAAAGAGTTGAGTCAACTACACCCCATCATATGCTCACCTCTGCGCCATTACCTATATAAAAGTTGCGAACATTGAGATCATGCTCTTGGAAAAAGGCTCCGCCGTAGAACTCAACAGTTACACCTACTTGTTCAACACTATACTTCGATTCTGCCCTTCTAAAAGGAACATCGGCTCTAACAATTCCATCACCGTCTACCAAAACATAAAATAGTGGCCTCTGGTGTAGGAACAGTATTAGTAGGCCCCTTTGGCTCAACTGCCTGATGTTGCACTGATCTTTCCTCAATAATAGTAGCAGTAGTGGTGGTGCCAATCTCTGAACTTTCAAGTGGTGGCGCTGGGGCAAATATCTCTTGCATAGGTGGAAGTTATGCTCACCGGAGTGCCATCGAGTTCTCATCAGCCTTCATCAAGCTGGGCACTAAAGTGTACTAAGCATTAATCATCCAGTCTGGCGGGTGCAGTATCTCCACCCTATACTCTAAACAAAGCCTCTAGATCTAACACCGGAAAAAAATAGGGGTAGCTCTCTTTAGTGCGACCTCATGTATCTGCTATGTGATGAGGCGGGCCTAATCAGTGTCATAGCTAGCTAAGATACTGGCAATCAAAACTGCATGCTCCATTATCAAAGTGTTATCAACGAGCATTGATCAGATGCATGAACAAATAATATCCCAAGAGAATTTTGCGGGGCAGTTGAATGAAGCCTTAACGATAGGCTCCATGTGAGTTATAACCTAAGCAGGTTCCGAATGCTGCTATGCAATGAACCCTGCCACCCATCTTTACAATATAGCTCATTGCTCAGGATCCTTCATAATAAATGCATTCTGAGTTTGCCCCACCCTATAATCGAACTCCATAGTGGATTTAGGGGCATGGTACTCGAGACTAAATAACATGCGATGGATAGTCTCCTCTGATATGTTGACCTGCCAACCCCTCACTCGTGTCTTTGTCAGTATGGACTGAGTGAGGGGGTTTTGCCCCTTGGGAAGACAAAGCTAGATGGTGGTTGTATAAGATACTTAGAACTCCCTCATCATAATTGGGGAGTACCGTCCAAGAGAATTGATCAACCACGAAAGCCCCTATTGTATCATCCTGTCCTGGAGATCAAGGACATAACTAAGTCCATCAGATATCACTCTGGGCTCCTCATAGATAGAACAAGTTGGCTTGCAAACCTTGGTTGCCTCCGAAATAACGCTTGATTTATTGTCGCAGCACGACTTAGGAAAATTGGTTACCCAGACTTTACCAATTTCCCAGACTTATATCTTCAGTTCATCAAGATGCCTCATAGACTGACGAATATCGAAGATGACTTCTTCCTTATTAAATCTAAACTGGAGTTGACCAACTTTCATATCCATTAAGGCTTGCCCAGTGGCTAGGAATGGCCTTCCCAAGATGATTAGGATGTTGTAGTCGACCTCACAATCTAGATCACAAAGTCTGTAGGGAATATGAATTTCTCCACTTTAACCAACACATCATAAAGTATCCCTACAGGCTTCTTCACTGTGCGATCCATCATTAACAACTGCATGCTAGTAAGTTTAGGGGCTCATAATCTAAGCTTCTTGTAAATTGCATGGGGTATCAAATTGATACTGGCACCTAAGTCATATAGTGCCCTTGAAAACTCCATACCTCTTATAGTGCAAGGTATAGTAAAAGTACCTGGATCTTCATGCTTCTGAGCTAAAGACTTCATAGTGATAACACTACAATATTGAAGCTCTTGAGAAAGCTCCTGACTCATAGCGCATTTTTTGGTGACCAAGTTCTTCATATGTTTGCATAGCCCGGCATTTTCTCTTAAGCCTTGATAAGAGGGATGCTGATAGGTAGCTACTTAAGAATGGAGAGAAAGTACTTGAACTTTCCTTCCTCCTCCGTCTTTTTGATTCTCTAAGGGTGTCACGACCAAAGCCTAGGGCCAAGATATGGCTGGCAAATGGAGAACCCAAAACAAGCTTCATAGCATATCATTACACATCCTTTATCACGGAAGCAATATAAAATATCATACGAAACATGAACAAGGGTAAATAGGACTAAGGGAGAAAGAGGGAGTTGAATACTTAAATAACATAAATGAGTCAAATCTCAAACGTAATACATAACTTGTCCAACAACGCCCCTAAACATGGATAATTAGCGGGGGCTAAGATAAAGCAACCAAGCTCACCCTCATAGTCAAAATAGTAATAAAGAAGAAGGAATCAATAAATAATATAAGAAACATAGACCAACATCTCTAAAATGGAGGGTTCACCAATAAGCTTGAGTGAAACCGTACTAGCCACGTGGGTGGAGATGCTTAAGCGAGGCTCCGATTCCTACATGGTCATATCATGTAGGCATGGAGTATGCATTAGTACATTGGAATGTACTAAGTATGTAGGATGCAATGCTACAAGAGAAAGGCAATGTAATCAAATGCATAACAATAGGCAATAGGCATAATATAACAATATGTCATGCATGGACAATGCTTTTAGTAAAACATGCTTGAAAATATCCATTTCCAAAGCTTACTTAACCCATTAAGATAACATAATTAGCTTATCTTGTTACTTTATACTGGGGGGTGAGAGATATAGCATGTGTTCATAACCTTAAATCATACATGAGGGTAAGGAGTAAATCATAGTTCATAACCTTATAAAGAGTAACATAACCTCATAGGGAATAGCATAACCTCATAAACAGTAACATAACCTTATGGGGAGTAGCATAACCTCATAAAGAATAACATAACCTCATAGGGGGTAGCATAACCTTATTAGGAGTAGCGTAACCTTATAAGCAGTAGATTACATTCGTACATGAGGGTAAGGTGTACAACATAGTTCATAACTCCTATATGTAGGAATTGGCCTTGCACTAGAGGCTAAAGCATGTAATGTAGTTCATAACTTATCCTAGTAGGCTTTCACAATTGATAAGAGCATAAACCTAATCCTAAGAATCAAAGAAGTCATAAACAATTCACAGGAACATAACAACATGAGAGCCTAACAATACCCTTGCAAAACCAAAGGTGCTTTACATGATTCAGACACATATATTCATTCCTTTCATCCTTATATACATATATTCCCTTCTTATAATCATTTGGTCATCACATACATATATCATTTGAACATCATATAATTATCATAACATCATTCAACTCATAAAACATGCATTGGACCCACAATTCCTCAAGAAACCCTAGCCGAACATTTTATCAAACACTTGGTAGATGTGTAATGGGGGTAAAAGACCATGGAATTTAGAAATGAAATCATGCAATAAAATCCATTGTAAAACTATCAATCACAACACCCTCAGGACATACACATCAAAACCCCTCATCAAATCCAATCTTAGATCCAAGATTTGAGCTCAAAACATGCTAAAACAACCATACTTTCATAAACTAAAATCATTGTGCAGTAAATTTCTCAATATACATGACCCATATGTAAAATCAACTTTAAATCATGCAATATTAGTAAAATTGAGGCTTAGACACCATGGGTGGAAGGACCCAATGGTTCAAGACCACTTACCTCAGCTTTTGGAGAAACCTTGAAGAAGGCTTTAATAGGGACTTGAAGCTTGAGTGAAATCCTTGATGAAATCCTTAAGATTGGTCTTGAGTTTTAGGACTTGAATTTGGGAGTAAATATTTGGATAAGTGTTTTGGTGAGTATAGAGGAATGCTTAGGATAATATGAGGGTGAAATAAGTCTAAGTATATATATTTTCAAGTGTGGGAACCCTTAGGCGCAAGACTTAAAAGTCTTGGACCGAAGTCAAGAGAAAATAGGACCAAAACAGACTGCTCATTGGAATTGCATTTTCTACACAAATGAGTTCCACGAAAATGGGCATAACTCCTCCATCCAAAAACGAAATGAGATGAAACCAAGTGAATTGGAAATATAATTCAAAGAGTGTTAATTTGATAGGTTGTGGGGCACCTAATTCTTTGTGTGCTAAGAGATATGCCCCTTCATAGTTGACCCTTCAAAATCGCATTTTTGCAATTTTTTGATTTTGATACGGTTGCTCTAAAATTCGGGTTAGACCTATTCCCCCCTCAAATTGACCCCCTAAACAAGAATATGAACTCGGATTTTTGAAATAATGAACGGATATTTAGATATATAGAAATTACAATTCTGGGCACTTCCAAGGCATATTTTTTAAAAATTTTTGGGGTCATTTCAATATCTCCCCCTTGGAAACATTCGTACCCGAATTTTAAAGGAACGTACAAGAGAAGAGTAATCATAAAGAGATAAGCCCCAACAAGAATGCAACAATACATATTAAAATACCATTTTCAAAACCTCGGCATAAGTGTAAAGTCATTATATACTTATCAACTTAAACATTAATGCATATGAATGACATAGGGGCTGAACCATAAGACTTGGAATAATAGAAAGGACTTGACATGTCATCATAAGATTGAATAGAATTAAAGAAATACGGATATTGCTCCTCCATGCCTTCTCCAGCTTCCTGAGAGACGCACACAAATAGACGGCATTTTCAAAAGTCCTTAATGAACACCACATCCCCATAAATCAACCTCTCCACTCATACATCAAACACCTCTACCGGGACCTCCTTCCGAGCCAACTTATCCTCCACCTCACCCACAACTTCAAAGAGTTCTATAATACTAGAGTTACCAACACATCCCATCCACCTAGAAGCATGAAGAACCGGGCGAACTATATTTGCATCCATAGGCTAATCCCCAAACTTATACAACCTTACCAACTAACCTCTACACTCTATAAGGAATCATAATTCTCAACTCATGTACCAACCTTAAATTCACCTAACCCACTTGGTACCATAGCCATCATATCCCCCTTGGGAGAGAAACTCCATTCTATCGTCTTCTCACCCAAAACTTTTAGCTCCAATAAGGCGGAATCAAGGCCTTGCGTAAACTAGACCCCCCTCAACCAAAGAAGATTTGGAACCACCAAGAACACTATACCACCATTCTCTACTTCCCTCAACCCACTTCTAGTCTAACCAACCGATTGATCCCACTAGTCTCGTTCTTGACACCACTATCCATACATGCTAGGCTACCTAGAGCACCGACTACAACATTAGCCTTACCTGGGAAAAGTAATACACATTCATTCATAATTCTTAAAGAATCCTAACCACCTTCTTGCTATCCACAATGCACACCAATCATATTTAGAAAACAATCTCTCATCCTCCAAGACTTGCAACACTACCCCCAAATGATTTTACAAGCTCTAAACAAATCAATACCTCATCACTAGAGACCACCATAAACAAATTAAGGTAGGGTATTAAGACCCTATTCGTGAGACCTATAGACATGACCGGTGTAGAAGTAAAACCACAAGACACCACCTAAATTCAAAACATCAAAAAGGACATTCAAGAACTCATTGACCATCGAAAACAACTCAATATAAATAACTTAGGTTCAATACCCCTAACTCTTACAAGATGAAAATGCAATCCCTTAGAGATCAATTGTACCTCAAAACAAGAAATGGACTTACACCCTTCACTACCACTCAAAGATGGGCCCCATCATCAATGAAGACACAACCTACATGCAACTAATCCAACCTAGGAATGACATCAAAAATTCACCACATCGAATTCAATAAGTCACAAGGCAAGACCTAATGTAATAAGAACAAGAAACAAAACCAATAACCTTCTAGCAACAAAGACTCCAAAAAGGTGTAAACACCAAAGTGTCACATAACCACCCGGAACACACATGAAGCCCCCAAACAAGAAGAAGAGAAATGAAGGGAAACCCAAACCTTCCAATGCATACACATCAAAATGAAAGAAATTCATGTTGCCTTGAGGAGAACCTTTCTTTCATTTGTTCCGGATATAAGGGAATAAATAAGCTTGTGAATTTTTTTCCCACACCCATAACAAGCCTTTGAATTCTTTAAGTATCTGTTGTGATGATGCATTTCACACTTTGGACATTTTGGGAATGTCATCCCACCATCGCCTTCTTGGATCCGGTCATCCTCCAACCGAGCCCTCTCGGACTCCCCACCCTTTTTGTTCCTAAGCTTCTCCACCTCCATTTGTTCAGCATAGGTCATCAAATAGGATAAGTCCATATCACTAATTAACATAGCAGAATGGCATTCTTCACTAACCAAGTTGGACACACCCATCACGAACTTGTTCATTCTAGCCCTTGGGTCGACACCCAAGTAAGGAGCATACTTAAAAAGTTGGTTGAACTTGAGGGCATAGTTCCCTCATACTCATTGATCCTTGTCTCAAATTCATGAATTCTATCAATTTGGATTCCCTAAGCTCAAGAAAGAAGAACCAACTAAGGAAAGCCGCTTTGAACTCTCCCCAAAGCACCATGTTGTGGATTCCTTTCTCCTTTGTCCATTGTCTATACCATAGATGTGCTACCCCCTTGAATTGGTAGGCCTCCAGCTCCGCCTTATCTTCTGATCTAATACCCATGATGGCTAATACCTTATATATCTCATTAATAAACTCTTATGAGTCCTTATCCACCTTTGATCCATGCAATTCCGGTGGGTTCATTCTAATGAAATCTCTCATGAGAAGCCTATGTAGGAGCATGAGAGGCTTGGGCACCTTGATTGGCTTGATTAGCCACAATATGTGCAAGCAAGGTATGGTCATCCCTAAGATCCCCATTCGTTAGTTGCTCTAAGGGGCGCGGGTCCATCTTCCTCTTACGTTAGGCATGGTCAACTAGCATAGTGAAGAACAATTCTTTAGGGGGGAGAAGTTACTCCAACTTTATAGCACGACTTAGAACATGAAGAAGGGAAACATCTCCTAAAATGTCTCAAAGCCTACTACTCATAGTTGTGGTGTACAACACAACCATGACTAAGACTTTAATCGACACAATGTGTTGGATTTTGAGGATCTATCAACCTAGTAATCTGATATCATCTTTTTCATGACCCAAGCCACGGGCCTAGATGTGACCGATGAATGGGAAACCCGAAGGAACCCTAAACAAGCCTCATGGCATATCATTACATATCCTTGGTGGCAAAAGCAATGTAAAACATCATAAGAAACATGAACAAGGAGAAATGGGACTAACGGAGAAAGAGAGAATTTAATACTTAAAGAACATAGATGAGACAAAGCTCAAACGTAAGCCATAACTTGTGCACCAATACCTCTAAACATAGATACTTAGTGGGGGCCAACGTAAAGCAATCAGACTCACCCTCATAGTCCAAATAGCAATAAAGAATAAGGAATCAATACATAATATAAGAAACATAGACCAACATCCCCATAATGTAGGACTCACCAATAAGCTTGAGTGAAATCGTACTAGCCGCGTGGGCGAAGATGCTCAAGTGGGGCTCTGGTTCGTTCATGGTCATATCATGTAGGCAAAGAATATGCATTGGTATGTTGGAATGTACTAAGTATATGGGATCCAATGCTACAGGAGATAGGCAATGTAATCAAAATGCATAAAAATAGGCAATAGGCATAATATAACAATATGGCATGCATGGACAATGCTTGTAGTAAAACATGCTTGAAAATATCTATTCTTTCATAACTTACTTAACCTTTTAAGATAACATAAATAGATTTTCCAATTACCTTATACTAGAGAGTGAGAGGTATAGCAGGAGTTCAAAACCCCAAATCATACACTAGGGTAACGAGTACATCATAGTTCATAATCTCATAAAGAGTAACATAACCTCATAGAGAGTAGCATAACCTCATAAAGAGTAACATAACCTCATAGGGGGTAGCATACCCTCATTAGGAGTAGCATAACCTCACAAGGAGTAGATTGTATTCGTACATGATGGTAAGGCGTACAACATAGTTCATAACCCCTACATGTAGGAATTGGCCTTGCATTAGAAGGTAAATCATGTAACGTAGTTCATAACCCCTCCTTGTAGGCTTTCATAATTGATAAGAGCATAAACCTTATCTTAAGAATCCAACAAGTCATCAACAATTCACAATAACATAACAAGTGAGAGCCCAATAAATTCCTTGCAATACCAAAGGTGTTTTACCTGATTCAAACACATATATTCATTCCTTTTATCCTTATATACATATATTCCCATCTTGTCATCATTTGGTCATCACATACATCCATCTTTTCATCATCATATAATCATCACAACATCAGTCAACTCATAAAACATGCATTGGACCCATAATTCCTCAAGAAAACTTAGCCGGACATTTTATCAAACACTCGGCGGGTGTGTAACGGGGTAAAAGACCATGCAATTTAGCTATGAAATCATGCAAGAAAATCCATTGTAAAACCATCAATCAATACCTTGCAACATCCTCAAGCTATACATATCAAAACCCCTCATCAAATCCAATATTAGATCCAAGATTTAAAGCTCAAAATACGCTAAAATAACCATACTTTTATGAACTAAAATCATTATGCTATAAATTACTCAATATATAAGACCCACATGTAAAATCAACTTTAAATCATGTAATATTAGTAAAATGGAGGCTTAGGCATAATAGGTGGAAGTATCCAATGGTTCAATACCACATACCATGGCTTTTGGAGAAACCTTGAAGAAGGCCTTAATGGGGACTTGAAGCTTGAGTGAAATCCTTGATGAAATCCTTAAGATTGGTCTTGAGTTTTGGTTCTTGAATTTGGGTTAAATATTTGGCTAAGTGTTTTGGTGAATATTGGGGAATGTTTAGATTGATATAAGGGTAAAATAAAGCTAAGTATATGTATTTTCAAGTGTGGGAACCCTTAGGCCCAAGAGTTAAATGTCTTGGATTGAAGTCAAGAGAAAATAGGACCAAAACGGACTGTTCATTGGAATTGCATTTTTGGCACAAATGAGTTCCACAAAAATTGGCATAACTCCTTCATCCAAACTTAAAATGAGGTTAAACCTAGTATGTTAGAAAGCTAATGCAAAGAGTTTTAATTTAATAAGTTGTAGGACATCTATTTCTTTGTGTGCTAAGAGATATTCCCCTTCAATATTAACCCTCCAAAATCACAGTTTTAAGAATTTAAGATTTTGATATGGTTGCTCTAAGAATATGAAGTTGGAAATAACAAACGAAATTTTACATATATTGAAATTACTATTTCGAGCACTTTCGAGGCATATTGTTAGACACTTTTTGGATTCTTTTCAGAGGGAAAGGAGGAGGAAGCCTAGGTATGGTTTTAAACTTCTATGGTACTATGGCTACTTTACACTCCCCATATTTACCATGATCATCTCCTGTATCCATATACTTAGCTTCAACCATCTCCTCACGAACATCTTTCTCATCAATCGATAAAGGAAGATGAATAGTGTTGTTGCCACAACTAGTAGTAACTGCTATACACTACGCTTCATTCTTAGGATTTTGCACTTTGTTGCTAGGCAAGGTACCCCTTTGATGCTAATTCAATAGAGGTGACACTTGACCAAAATGTTGTTCAACTTGTTTAATAGCAATAGAATAGGACTCTATTTTCTTATTTATGCTTAGAATATCTGATTTCATGCCTCTTAAATTCTCATCCTATGTCTCAACCTTCTTGAACAGACGGTCAAACATCTACTCAATTTTAGAATTGCTTACAATTGCATCACGGTTATATGGTGGCACGTAAGGAGCATTTTTGAAGCCTTCTTTGTAACCCCAATCAGCAGTTGACCCCTGTTCTTATCATAATAACCACTGTAGTTATCTCTGAAAGCTCCATCTCTATCATAGTTCTTACCTTGGTTTCCTTGACCTTGGTGCCAATATTCTTGATTGGACCCTTGGGCATTGGTCTAGAAACTCCTTGTCTGATCATTCATAAAACATATATCCTCTTCAGAGTATGGCTCCTCGTACATAGGTGCATGCGGGGGTTAGTGAACCACTTCTTTCACTCTTTCTTGGTTCTGTTTTGGTACCACATCCATGTTTGTGTAAAGCTGAGCAAGCTGCTGTATAATTTATTTATTAATTTTGGCTTGCTTTGAACCCACAATGTTAGCACATGAACTCTTTATGGACACTCTATTCCACTATCCCGAAGCACAATTCATCTTGACCACTTGCTCCATATGCTCAACACAAGCCTGACTTTTTCATTATAGTGTCCCCCCATGATAGTGTCAGCATAAGCCTAACTTTTTTGATCAAGTGCATGGTAGGAGATCCCCACTAAGGCATCATCAACTATCATATAATAAAGAACACTCCTTAGACATTTAGTAAACCACTCCCAAGTAGTGCTTATTGAATCACCAGGAAGTTGCTCAAAATTGTTAATCTGGTCTTTCAACTTGAGCTTCTTCAATCTAAGTAAGTACCTCTCCAAAAAGGTCTTCTGCAAATCTGCCCAACTATTGATTGAACTCTGGAGGAGATCAAATAGCCATAATGCAGCATTTGTCATAAGAGACAATGGGAAAACACGAAGTCCCACAGCATCCACAGACAGATTCTGTATTCCCATTACACTCTTACAAATAAATGCTACATTGTGCAAGTGGCTATGTGGATCTGATTATAAGCCCGTAAATAGCTCATGGTTTTGCAACATCTGATGTAACCCACTAGAGACTGTGAACTTTGTGTTTGGCGGTAGTGGTGATAACACAATAGCTCCAGCCACACCCATAGCCATGAGGTTCAACCTAGATTGATTACACTGGTAAGCATAAGCATTGAACTCCCAAGGCTGTGGAATGTCATCAAAAGGAGGTAGGCTCTTATTCCCATCATCATCATTGTTATTCTGGTTTAAAGGTCCATTGGCCGCATATTTGGTGTTCTTTTGGGTTATTCTTCTTATAGTTTGGTAGATATTTGGATCAAATAGAGATAAGGGATTGCCTTGACTCTGAGTGTTAAGCATACACTACTCGTACACCCTACAAAGAAAAAAAAACAAAAGTAAAATAAAGGGAACTAAGGATTAACACAAGAATTTCTAGTGAATTTAACTAAGTCTACACAATTGTCCCTGTCAACGACACCAAATTCTTGATGTCACCCATGTTACACCTCTTCTTTTGAGGATAAAATGGTCGCTAACAAGAAATAGAACATAACCAAGGTTAGGGTCGACCCCATAGAAATACTTAGACTTAAGAAAACTTACTGATATGCAATGCGAATAGTTAACCAACTCAATTATCTAGAAAGGTGGGAGTTTGGCATAATAAGAAAGTAAACTAAACTAACTATCACAATGAAAAATCTATAGTATAGAGAAACTAGAGTACTGTGTTCCCCATAATTTCGCAACTCAGCATCACTGAATAACCTAATTCTTATCTAGTTATAATATACAAGACAGTATTTTAAGTTCACCAAGTCCTTTGCCCAAAGGTGAGAGTCTAATTTCATTATGTGACTTGGCCCATCTCAATAGTGTGTATTACTAACCATTACCTATAAGTCCTAGTACAACCTCCCTGTGGCCCAGTTTAGTTGACTAGACAAAAATACATCAACTGAATCTTGTAAATTAGCCTCTTTTCCTATTCATTACTACCTTGTTCAAGTCAGTAACACTAGGCAGGTTATAATATTGGCCACCATTAGAAAACGTGTAAAACGAAGAGAGTTAATTAATACATATAGATACACCTTCCAAGAATTATAACTTATCCAGTTTTACTTTATTAGTTTTTCATGGTTCCCACAACTCTAGTTGTGGATTTAGCTATTTATGCTATGTGTAGATGAAGAAATTATAAATTGAAAAGACATAATTAAACACTTACACAATTAAATTAAGATCAACCAAATCCAAAATCAATGGGAATCAAAAACTTGACAATTGAATTGAAGAACAAGTGTTCTTAAAGTCTCTGTCATAATTTTTCCTCTCCAAGTATTGACTTCTTTGAGTACAAACCCTTAAACTACTGATAAGTGACATTTCTCTCTGAATAATGACCTAAAAAACCTATTTATAGTAATTACAAATAAGTCCTTTATAAAAAAGGAAAACTAATCCACAAACTCCAGGAAAGCACTCTACGACTCATTGTGCCTTCTAAGGCTCGTAGTGGGGGTCTCATAATCATCTATTGGAATTTTGGACTTCTCTTCCACGATACTCCTTTGCAACTCGTAAAATTATTTACAACCCGTAAAGGGAGTTTTGTCTGATGAATTTCCTCCAAGTCCACTTCTTTGATCCTCAGGGCACAGAAGGTAGTCTACGACTTGTCACTTTCTTTACAATTCATATGTATGTCTCGTGGACTTTAACATCAACAATTTGCCCCTCACTATAATTTTTCACAAAATATCTTTACGACTCGCAAAATGCTCTATGACTCATATAAGGTCTCGTATAATAGAAAAAACCAGCAACTTTGGAAATTTTTTCCCAAATCATATCCAACCTGCAATTTTCTAAATCTAAACACAAAACACATAAAAACCACAAATATCATATTGAGAACACACAAAATCCTATGTTTTAAGTATCAAAAGTATTGTATTTTTGTAGCACATCAACAATTGCCAAAAAATTATTTAAGAAGGTCCCCAAGATGGAAGGACAATTCTGAGTTGGAGGTTAATTAAGTTTGAGATACTCCATGTTTGCCAATTATGATTCTTAGTATCATAATTTGACTAAGTTATGATTTTAAGATTCTATGGGATGACTTAGCACCGAATAAGGAATCATGGTAGGGTTTGGTAAGTAACCCTATAAGAAACTCTTTGGCCCATTAATTATATGTCACTATAGGAGCCCTTGAGGCTAGGATAGTGGATCAATGTAGGCTATTTATGTTATATGAAGATGTATGTAAAGTGATGGAGTTGCACCTGGCAAGTGGTCTCTCTGTGACAATGTAGGGGTTTATGTTGGATTCCATGTAATAGCTCACAAGGTCTTATATGTCAATTAAGATCCACTCCCACAAGTTTATGACTATATGATATGGTTTCATCACATATGATCTTTCATTCATTGATTCTCATTCATATTGAGCATTCTTCATTGTGCAAGCTTAAGCTCTTATTTTTGTACTTTTACCTCCTTATGTATATATGTTTTACTTCTGAATAATGGCATTACAATTTTATATTTGCATTGCATGTCACATAGTTAGTATACTCCTTATGTAAGGATAGGTGCTCCTCCACTAGCTCATGACTAAATTTACAGTGTTCAAGATGAGTGCTTTATAGTGAGCCCTCAGTTAGGGTCTCTACCATTTTTCATTCTTGCTTTGTACTTCAGACAATTGATATACATGATGGCCTTTTGAGGCTTTTATGGTCTATTTATTTTATGTAAGGAGTCTTTTCTATTTGATGGAAATCAACCATTACCACTTCTATCCATCCATGGTTTAGTCAATATGCTTTATGGACATATGTTGATGGTTTTTTTTTAACATTGCTTTATTGTCATATTATAGCCCCATAGACCTTTTCACCATTTTACTTCATTAAATGTTTAGTTCTTGCCTATGATTGCAGATGGGTGGGTGATGTGCTTTAGGATATCTCATTCGCCATGTGATGACTAGGTTCTAGGTCGAGTCATTACAAACTTGGTATCAGAGCATGAGGTTTATAATGTTCCTTGGATGTCCATGTATACCATGTCAAATATAGTATCATTCAAAGTTGTAAAGCCACTATCTTCAGTGAGAGGCTATGAGATGGTTTGGGAAAGTCTTCCCTTCCTTCTTGTTCATGTCGTGCCTTTAGAGTTTACAAAGTTTTTCTTATAACTAATGATGACCTTTTTAATTGTTTCTAGATATTGCAACCAAGAATAGCTCCATACTAAAGAGGAACTCTTGAGTAATAAGTCCCTCTGCTTTAACAAGATAATGGGTTGTCTCATGCAGAGTTTTAAGCCACTTTCACCATATTGGCCCGATAGTTGACCAACCAAGCTAATAAGGAGCTCTTCGTTCCTCCCAAAGTGCCTACTTCGATCGCTCATGTGACAGGCTTCATGAGGATGAGCCCTCCAAAGTTCCATGGTTCTAAGATGGAGGAGGACCCCATTAATTTTATTAATAAGGCCTATCAGATAGTAATGGTCATAGATATTCCTTCAGAGGAAAAAGTTGAGTTTGTGGCCTACCAAATCAAGGGGTAACCAAAATATGGTACGAGCAATGGGTGCATGAGAGGGGTTAAGGAGCATGTTCGATTAGATAGGAGTACTTCAAATGTGCCTTTTTGGATCAATTCTTTCTAATTGAGATAAGATAGGCAAAAGTTCAAGAAGTTATCAATCTCAAGAAGGGGTCATTGAGTGTGAGGGAGTATGCCCTTAAATTCACTAAGCTCTCTAGGATTGCACCCTTTATGGTTAGGGATCTGAGGGCCTATATAAGCAAGTTCATTTCTGGCATATATAACTTGCTATCCAAAGAGTGTAAGATGAGTATCTAGTGAAGATATCTCTTGATTGATGCCTATGCATAAGAAATTGAAATGACACCAAAAAGTGCCCGAAAATGTGCCTTAAAAGTGCCCAAAATCCTAATTTTCACATATCTCAAAATTCGTGCATGATATCAAAAATCCAACTTCATATTATTATTCAGTGGGTCAAATTAAGTGGGAAATGGTTCTAACCCCGATTTAAGAGAAATCGTAGTAAAATTTGAAAATCACTAAAATGCGATTTCCAGAGACGATCCGCACCCCTAGCACGACGCGCTAAGGGCACGTTGTAGTGTATTTTGTGCACTATTTTTCTTGTCTAGTCCAAGGACCTTAGGTCTTGGGGCTAAGTGTTCCATGCATAAAAATACCCATACGTAGTCTTATTTCACCCTCATATCATTCAAGACATTCCCAAATACTCTCTCAAACCCTTAGATAATATTTCATATATAATTTAAAGTCTCAAAAACTCTTTTGGATCTTAAGGTTCTCATTTAACCTTCAAGTCTACATCTCCAATCTTCTTCAAGTATTCTCCAAAGTCAAGGTAAGCATATTTCTTTCATGGGTTCTTTTCACCCATGATCCCTAAGCTCTGTTTTACCTAATATTGCATGATTTAAAGTTGATTTATTCATGGTTCTTATCTATTATAAATTTCACTGCACACTATGTTGGGGTTTCATGAAATTATGATTATTTTGGCATGTTTTGAGCTATGAATCTAAGATCTATTATGAGATTTGATGAAGGGCTTTAATGTATATGGTTTGAGGGTGTTTCCAAGTATCTATTGATGGTTTTACATTAAATTTTCTAGAATGATTTTACTCTTGAATTGCATAGTTTTCACAATAGCACTACATAGCTGCCAAGTGTTTGATAAAAATGTTCGGATTATGATTTCTTGAGGAATTGAAGGTCCAATGCATAATCAGATCATTGGATCCACACCTAACAAATCTATCTTCCCCACCTCATACCATCTAACAGGAGACCTACAACCTCTAACATAGAGAGACTCAAAAGGAGCCGTACCAATGCTTGAATGATAGCTACTATTGTAAGCAAACTCAATGAGTGTAAGGTGTTCATCCCAACTATCCTTAAACTCCAAAACATAAGCTCTAAGCATATCTGATCTGAAGTCAAAATAAAGCACATTTGATGCCTGAAATAAAGGATTTTGTGAGTTGTTAAAGCGACTTTTTGGAGTTTTGATGTGTTTTTATGTTAATCTTGTAGAAAAGTTAGGTGGCATGATTTTGAAGAAAAGTTGCAGATTTTGCTGAAGCATAGGCCATATGAGCCCATCTACGAGTTGTAGGTTATGTTGTAGCAAGAATCAGAGACCAAAAATTATAAATCTACCAAGTGAAGGTCACTCCTGTGAGTGCAGCCCTTGAGTCGAAGACACACTATGGCTCGTACAAGTGGACTCATAGCTAGAATCAAAGAACTAAAATGTTTGACCAAAAACTGAAGACCAAGACTACAAGCTCAACATACGAGTCGTAGCCCAAGCAATGACTCACACCTATGGGTCATACCAGTTCAATCCAAGATGCAAAGATCCTGGTACGAGACCTCGACTACGACTCGTAGGTTCTCCTATGAGTCATAACAGCGAAACTTATCAGATGTCAGATGTCTTTTCTACATAAATTTTAGGGTTATTTTGTACACACTATAAATAGATAATGTTAGGTTATTTTGAGGGAGTTCGGACAGTAGACATCTTTGAATATATTTTTGAAGCTTTTCTTAATTTTTAGAGTAGATTAGTTTTTTTTTCTTTGGGAAACTCATTTTGGGAATTGCAAACCTTGCCATGTACTCATTGTTGATCAATCAAGCTTGTGGTTTTGCAACTTGTGGTGCCTGTCTCCTCTATTCTTATTGGTGAAACTCTCAACTATATCTATTATTTGCATTTTTTTGTGCTTTATTTTAGCCATGAGTAGCTAAGCACCCACAACTTGAGGTTGTGGGAACCATGGGTACTTGACTTGAAATGACCTAGCTTTTATGCATATTTATTATTAGAATTTTGCAAGTATTGTTATTTCCCTTCATGATTAATGTTGTTTAGTGGTAGCCAACACTAAATCCTGCCTACTATCACGATTCCAACCAAGGTAGTGACAAATAGAAAAAGGAAACTAGATGACATGATTCGACTGATGTTTTCCTGTCTAATCGACCAAACCTAACCAAGGGGAGGTTGACTGAGACAATAGGTATTGGTTAGTTGGTACGCCATGGTAGTCGACCAAGCACCATGTGAAATTTGACCTTCACCTTTACAAGAGGGCTAGAAGAACCTAAGTTACCGTCCTGCATATAATTCATTAATCATAGTTATGTTATTTAGGGTAATTGAGTCAACGAACCATAGGGAATACAATTCCCAAGTTGTTCCCAAAATTGAGCATATTCCTGTAATCTAGTTAGCATTTATTTTAAGTTGTTCTTTGAATTAAACAACCTGCCCCCATCTAGATATTGTATTTATAGATACTAGGAATAATTAGTAGTGAAATCGTATAATCAAGCCTTGTATTCCCTGTGGATTCGACTCTAACCTCGATTACGTTAATTACTGATAGCGACTGCTTTCTTATTGGAGTGTGACCATCATCATAAAATTATGGCACCGTTGCAGGGAATACAGCTAGGTTTGATTTGATTTCACTATAAGTTAATTCTAGTGTTAATTTCTAGAGTCTCATGTATTTTACTTTTATTATTGTTTTTGTTTTATTAATTTGTTTTGCTTATACAGGTACACCGTAATACCACCATTTGTGCTTCAGTCAAATACAAGCCCTTACAAGTGACCAAGCTAATGGCTGAAGAGAAACTCCTTATAACAAGTGATCTACTTGCACCACTACAGAGACATGCTCAATTTGTAGGACATCTATCGGAGGACCCTCACGATCACCTAGAGAACTTTGCATGAGTGTACAGAGAGGTAATGTGAACACAACATCCTTCCATTGAATCTCTACCAATGTAGGTCTTCCCAATAATACTCATAGGAAATGCAGAGACTTGGTGGGCCCAACTCCCATTTGGTATATTCTCTAGCTGGGTGGATGTCCAAAGAGCTTTCTTAGCAAAGTTCCATGTCAAGGCAAATAGGTTTAAACTAAGGGATAAAATCATTAACTTCAGAAAATTCCCAGGTGATTCATTGACTGCAACATGGGAAAGGTTCAAGGATACTTAAAGGAAGTCCCAAATCATAGTATCTCTAACGCAATACTAGGGGCAAGTTTCTACAAGTTACTAGATTCGGAACAGCAAGCCTATGTTGATTCTTTAATAGGGGAAAGAATTTGTCCTTCCTCAAGCAACCATTTACAAAGATTTCGGATCTCCTAAAGAAGTTGGGCGTCATCCATAATGTCTATAGCCCTACATTGGACGGATCAACCAGTCGTGTGGATGTTTCCAATGACAACTCTAAGCAAGAAAAAGATGAATGACATTGGTTCAAACTACCACACCAACAATGCACTATTAGGGAAGCATATAAAATTGAAGGTACACTTGAAAAAGTAATTAAAGGAATAGATGCACAAGAGGACATGATGCTTGGAATCAAATTTGACATCATCAAGGTGAATCATAAAGTGGATCAACAAGCATTGGGCATTAAATGTCTAGATTACAAGATTGATCATATGTCCATGAAGTTGGAGCATATGCACAATGATTGGAAAAGAGATAAGCATCAAAACATGAGTAAGTCTGAGTACTCATGAATGACTGAGTCAAGCCACAACATTAAACAAAGTGCTTTATGGGAGGCAACCTAAGCTTTTTTTGTTTATTTCTTTCTTTTTAGACATTTTATCATATTTTAACTATTGATCACTAAGTTAAGATATGTTTGAAATTGTTGAGACTTTGAACCAGTTGCATCAATAGGTATTTTGGTGCATTTTAAGTGATAGGTTGCAGGAGCAAGCCAAGAGCTGAAGAATTGATGAATCATGCTTTGAGGTAGCTTCTATGAGTAGGCAAATGAGTTGTAGTTAAGGTTATGACTCGTAGTCATGCCTAGTAGATAGAAAAAGTGAGTATCAGAAAGTGGCACCCACACTATAAGCCAACCTTACGATTCATAGGACCCCTTATGAGACGTAAGTAGGGTTCGTAGTGCTTAGGTATGAAAGCGAGATTTTTTCTAAGTGTTGGGTCTACTACAAGACTAGGATGTACGAGTCATAAGACATCATTGACTCATAGTTGGGGTCTTATAAGACAAATCTGCAGAATTTTAAAGGATGAACTATTGTGAATTTTAAGAGATTTGCGTCTTTTGGCTCTTCATACCCCTTCATGAAGCGTCTTCCTTTTAGTTTATAACACCTCCATCATTCTCTATCATTATTTCACATCCCTTTACATTTCTTACTTAATAGAATTCCCCAGAAATTGAATTGTGCACAAAGAAGTCAATTGACTTCTTCTTCTTTTCATTTATTTATTCATCTGGTAAGTTTTCATGGATAAAATTTGTTCGTCTTTGAATAAGCTCTTGTTTAATGGATGCATGGATGAATGTCTTAGGAGTATAGTCATGTGAAAGTTATTGTGACAGTAAGAAAAATGTGATGCAAAAAAGCTTGCTTCCTTTTAAAAAGTTGAGTCTTGGGGTCTGCTCTTGCTTAGTCATTAAGGAAACAGAGATGATGATCTTGTGTTTGTTGTGTACCTTATTAGTCATTATCATATAAAGATCATGAGGGACTGAAATTTTGGGTTGAATAATGTTACCATATTACTTTACAAATATAAGAGGAGGCTAATACCTGTAAAAGAATTTAGAATTGTTAAGGGCTGATTTTTGCTTTATTTTGTTCTGACTAGTGATAAAGAATCTGTAGATTTGTTACAGCATCATATATGCCTGTATGTTACAAACTTTTGTGCTTATTTGAGTGATTGTTGGTCTTAATGGAAAAGTTCGAGGCATATAAGATGTTTTTTGTTTTCTGCTATGAAGACTCACCATGAGTAGTAGTCTTCATTACGAGTCATAGTGATTCCTTGTAGAAGGCAATAGTCATCTAGGATGCCTTCTTATTTTCAATGTGAGAAACTCCTATGACTCATAGCACCTATTATGAGGCGTAATGGTTACCTCGTGGCCCTGATCTGAATTCTCGAACTGAATCCAAAATGAGCTATGAGCTGAGAATATAACTCATAGGCTCACTCTATGAGTTGTATATACGCCTCGCAGCTTATTCCAGAATGCTCTTTATTTTATGTGTTGGTTCTACAATGATGAAATATGACTCGTACGTCATCCTACAAATTGTATCTATACCTTGTACCTACAACTTTGCACCTGGTTCATGTTGTTTTTATCTTAGTAATTGTAATGTCTTTATGTATTTACTTCATTTGTTATGAGTTAGTAGGAATACACCATCTTGGCACTCATGCTTTAACATGCTTACGAAGAAAATGTCAAGAGTAAGACGGGGTGCTACTTCTATTTCAGGTCATCGCCTAAGGGATGAGTCCTCTGAGGGGGCAAAATCAATGGAGGAGATGCATATGCACCCTAGGTCAGTGGATAACTTGCCTATGGCATAAGTATAATCAACCAAAATACTGATGGAAGTGGACAGCCCCTCCCAGTCTGATGAGAAGGGTGAAGAAATCAAGTCATGTGAAGATAACTCTAGTTTTAATGTGGATTCTTTTGAGGTGTCTCAGGCTCATTTAGAAGAGACTGTTCCTCTATAGCCTGATGATTTAGCATACACAATCACCTCCACCGACCCTCAAAACACAATGTGGTGTGTTCCAGGCATGAAAGAAATATATGACAAAGGGCTAGAGATAAAGGGTAAAGGGAGGCCAGTCTAGAGATTTCACGAGGAGACAAGGTTGAAGGATTCTGGGCTGAAGAGTGTACCAGGTTTAGAAGTTGATATTGGTCGCCATGGATTAGGATGGTTATCACAAGTCCTGGGAAAGTATGCACCTTACTTGGTCCAAGAATTCTATACATTATATTATACTATTGTAAAAAGTAACCTTCCGAGGCTTATAAAACCCATTGAGGCACCATGGTCAAGCGAAGTCATGGTCAGGGGTGAGATAGTTGATATCACAGTAGAGACTATTCAAAGGGTGCGATTTGAGCTAAATTACAGAGCTGCACCTTCTACAGTAGGATATGACCATAGGA
>JAOTQJ010000002.1:9144327-9174787 GCA_025642045.1 Solanum sejunctum | reverse complement strand
CCAAATAAAGCTGAAACATTGAATTTAAGTTTCACAGATTATTGAAACTGCTGAAACGGGGTGGGGTGGGGTGGGGTGATGTGGCCCAATAAGGTCCTACCACATGGTAGATCCGGTTTCTAACCCTTAAAGCTGTAGATTTATGTAAAACGTTTGCAAATTTTCCCCAAATTTCAACCAATATTTTCTCTCTAAATTTTGATCATATATGAGTGATTCAAAAGGCTAAATTGTATATTTTTTCGAGAAGAACACTGTGGGAGTTTTGAAAATTGATTTTGGTACGTCTTCTGAGGTAAAATTTATGATCTTGTTGCTGCATTTTAATATATTTCAAAAACATTAACATGCGATTTCTTCCTCATATTAGCTCCATTTTTGAATTGTTTTTTGCTGTTGAATTCCTTATCACTTGGGGAATATTTTCATATATAAAGTTCCAAATTCCAATGATATTTTTCTGGTGATAAAAGTTTTGGACCGTTTTATCCTTTTCACCTAAATTAATTAATTTTAGTATCATTAGATTCATTATATAATTAATAGATCTTGGTGAATTGGAGTGTCATAGAAAGGGAAAAACTTTGGAATTGATGTCATTTGAGACTTTATATAAGACAACTGAATTTCTTAACCTTTATTAAGTATATATAATCTTGTGGTTCTTGTGTGAGGTATTGAGAATGAGTTTGAGGTATTGAGTTAGTGTTGATGTTGTACCAAACTATGTTGTTGTGAACTGTGCATTGTATTAAAATAAGGAATTTTCTCATTATTGTGTAAACATGCCTATTTGTATTGACTTTTGTGATAACTATTCTGTGGACCAAAAAAGAATGAGAATTAAAGAGGATGTACCATATTCGAGGGATGTGTCGTACGCCATTACGCATACTATGATTCGAGGGTCATGTCGCATACCATGATAGATGTATGGACTAGAAGTCCCCCATGGGTCCTAGAATATGAGACAACGGGTGCATATAACTAGGACAGACATGCATCATTTTACTTGATATTGCATTATATTGCATTACACCTCATTATCATTTATAAACATGTGAGTGCTTTTTGTGAAACTTATGATAGATGCACTTGATCTCTGATGTTGTTGATATATAATAGTTAGTATGGTTATTGAGCTATATGCTATGTACATTGTGAACTGTTAGGCCAGACTAATTTTATGCAAGTTGTAGTTGTGGGGGTTTGGTTGGAGTGTTGGGGGTACCTGTACTCTATATTACTTAATTTTGTATTTAGTAGTTCAATTGCTGAGTACCGTGTGTTTGGTAGTCACCCCTTGCTACATTTTGTAGGATGTGAGCCCGATCCCTCTGGTCAGACTTTTCTCATTACAGGATCAAGCTTCTGGATTATTCTTAAGGTAGTTGCTTATGTCTTTAGCAGATGTTCAAGGAATCCATTATTATGTTATGTTCTATTTGAGAACTAAACATTTGAGACATGTATTTTATTAGAGAATTCTATATTTAGAGGCTTGTACATGTGACACCAGCCCTAAGGATAGTTGTAGTTTAGTATTCATACGGTTAACTATTGTATTAGTCTATTCATCTTCTGCAATTATAGTTATGTTTGGATTAGTAAGCGTTTGGATAACTCAACTTGGTGGGTTAGGTGAGTGCCATCATGCTTGAATTTTGGGTTGTGGCAATTTGGTATCAGAGCGCCAGGTTTGTAGGTCTCACATGTGTACAAGCCCAGTTGAGTAGAGTCTTAAGGATCAGTGTAGAGATATCTATTACTTATCCTTAGGATGCTATGGAAAATGTTAAGAAATTTCCTCTTGTTCTTTTTGTTCATATCATACATAGTTATTGTAGGTCTCGATACATTACATGGTTTGAAATTCGACCTAGCTTAGAGTAATGAGTTTAAGATATGGATGTGTAGTCAGCATTAGATTTTCTTTTAATTTGAAATGGCGTGGGTGTAGATAAAATTAGATGAGGTACGTCCAGGGCAAAGTTTCGGATGATGTGATTGAACTGAAGGAACTTAGGGAGCAACTTCAAGATCTCTTCAGTTAGGGGATCATACATCGGAGTATATCTCCATGGGGTGCTCTGTTTTGTTTGGTAGGGAAATAATAGTTCTATGAGAATGTGTATTGATTACAAATAGTTGAATAAAGTAATAGTAAAGAACAAATATCTTTTCTCTATAATGGATGACTTTTGACCAGCTTCTGGGTGCAACCATATTTTTCAAAATTGATTTGAGATCCGAACATAATTAGCTATATATCCAAGCTTCTGACATTCCTATGATAGTTGTTCGGATGAGGTGTGGGCACTATGAGTCACTTGTGATGTCCTTTGGGATAACCTGTGCCCTAGCCGCATTTAGGGAGTTGATGAATTGTGTATTCCAACTATGTTTGGGTTCCTTGCTTTTGTTTTCATAGATGATATATTGAAGCACTACAATGCCAAAGAGGATCATAAATGATACTTGAGGGGTGTGCTTCAATGGCTTAGAGGGGAGAGGTTATGTGCCAAGTTTTATTTCGAATGTCAGTTTAGGCTGAGTTCGGTGGCATGATATTCATTGTTTGGTAGACCTAGCTGGTTATTACAAGTGACTCATTCTTCTCTTCTATAGCAACCCCATTGATCAGGCTCACTTGAAAGAGTTATCAGTAAATATCCCTTTAGTGGAGTCACTTGAGCAAATGCTGGGCTACGCTAAGTTTATAAAAGCTTAGTGACTACAACCATAATCAAGCTGGCAAACAACTTCCACCACTGTAGTTCCATTGCTGCAAGGTCTCTCTTTTAAAATAAGTAAGATCCGGGAGCCTTCACCATCCTATGTACCATTGGAGCATTTGACTTTGCATAAGCTCTCTACGATTTGGGTGCCAGCATCAACTTGATGCTACTAGCAATTTATAAGTAGATAGGTTTAGGAGCCCCCATGCCCACTACAATGAGGCTACTCATGGTAGACAGATCGGTGTAGCACCCATTATAATAAGGCTATTCATGGCAGACAGATCGGTGTAATGGCCCGTAGGGATTTTATGTGATGTGCTGGTCCATGTGGGTAGATTCATCTTTCTTGCGGACTTTGTCATTTTGGAATGCAAGGTGGACTTTGAGGTTCCTATCATCCTTAGGAGACCATTTTTGGCTATTGGCAGGGCTTTCTATCGAGGAACCTCCGACTGTAGAGCTGAAGGAGCTGCCCTAACACTTAAGGTATGCATTTTTGGGCACTAACAACACTCTTCCTATGATTGTGGCTGTAGATCTCTAGGAAAACCAGGTGAAAGCATTACTGGTAGTCCTCTAACAGTTCAAGCGATCTATTGGTTGGACCATTGCTAATATTATAGGGATCCCTCCAGGGGTTTGCACGCACAAGATCAAATTAGAGGATAACTGTATGCCCAACATTGAGCGCCAATGCAGGCTAAATTCGCCTATGCAAGAGATAGTGAAAAAGGAAATCATGAAGTGGCTAGATGTTGGGGTGATATACCCCATTTCTAATAGTAAGTGTGTCACTCCAGTCCAGTGTGTCCCTAAAAAAGGGGGCATGACAGTGGTATCTAATGACAAAAATGAGCTGGTCCGTTAAGACCTGTTACTAGGAGGCGAATGTCCATGGACTACTAGAAGCTGAATAGATGGACCTTGAAGGACCATCTCCCCATGCCCTTCATGGACCAGATGTTAGACAGGTTAGCAGGTAGAGGGTGGTACTACTTCTTGGACTGATACTCGGGCTACAATCAGATATCCATAGCGTCTGAGGATCAGGAGAAGACCACCTTTACATGATAGTATGGGACTTTTACTTTCAGGAGGATGCCTTTCGGGCTACACAATGCCGCAACCACCTTCCAGCGCTTTATGATGTCGATCTTCTCCAACATAGTAGAAGACACCCTCGAGGTATTTATGGATGACTTCTCTGTAGTAGGTGATTTCTTTGATACCTGTCTGTTGAATCTTATCAGGGAACTACAACATTGTAAGGAGGCTAACTTAGTGCTAAATTGGGAAAAATGCCACTTCATGGTCAAGGAGGGATAGTTCTTGGCCATAAGATTTCTGAGAAGGGCATAGAGGTGGATAAGGCAAATGTCGAGGTGATTGAGAAATTACTGCCTCTCATCTCTATACATGGGGTCAGGAGTTTCCTTGGGCATACAATTGTTGATTTCTAAAAGACTTCTCTAAGATTGCACATACATTGTGAAAGCTATTGGAGAAGGATATGAAGTTTTATTTTGATGATAGCTACAGACAAGCCTTTGAGACCCTGAAGCAAAAGGTGATTTTTGCACCCGTGGTGGTTATACCTAATTAGGTTGCCCTGTTTGAGGTTATGTATGATGCAAGAAGAATTGTGGTGGATGTTATGCTCGGACAAAAGTACAACAAGATTTTCCACCTTATCTACTATGCCAGCAAGATCCTCAATGATGCTCAAAAGAATTAAACAGTGACTGAGCAGGAGTTGCTAGCCATGATGTATGCATTTGACAAGCTTTAGGTGTACTTATTGGGCACCAAATCCATAGTGCATACCGACCATACAACTTTGATGAGATATCTAATGGCAAAAAAGAATGCTAAGTTAAGGCTGATCAGATGGGTTCTCCTACTGCAGGAGTTTGACTTTGAGGTCCTAGATCGCAAAGGATCCGAGAATCAAGTGGTAGACCACTTGTCTAGGCTGGAGGATGAGTCAAGGGCGCAGGATTGGTTGAACATCAATGACTCTTTCCCCGATGAGCAGGTATTGACAACTTCTATTGACTTATTTCTTGGTTTGTTGATTTTGCTAACTATCTAGTGAATGATATTATGCTAGAGGGCCTTAATCCTTACAAGAGAAAAAAGTTTATTTTTAATATGCGCAGGTACTTTTGAGATGACCCATACTTGTTCCTAACATGTGTTGATGGGGTTATCAGGAGGTGCATTCCAGAAGCGAAGATGTTGAGTATCATGAAGGCATATCACTCATCCGCAGTGAGGGGTTACTATGGTGGGGGCAAGAATAGCAAAAATGATTCTGCAATGTGGGTACTACTGTCCCACCAACTACAAAGATGCACATGACTTAGTGCTTCAGTATGATCAGTGCCAGCGACAAGGCAACATCTCAAAGCCCCAGGAGCTGCCCACGACCCCGATTCTTGAGGTATAAATATTTGATATTGGGGACATTGACTTCATATGAGCCTATTTATGTGTTCGTATGGAATGAAGTACATCTTTGTGATGGTGGACTATGTCTCCAAATAAATGGAGATGGTGGTATTGCCAAATCACGAGAGTAAGAGTGTTGTCTAGTTTGTAAGGCGAAACATCTTTTCCAAATTTAGGACACCCAAAACTATCATCAGTGATGGGAGTTCTCACTTCTGTAACAAAGTTTTCCATGCTGTGCTAGTAAAATATTGAGTAAGATACTACAAAGTAGCCACACCCTATCACCTGCAGACTAGTGTATAGGTTGAAGTATCAAATACAAAGATTAAGGTGATCCTGACCAAGTCTGTAAATACTACCAGGACTGATTGGGCGAGGAAGCTAGATGATGCTCTTTGGGCTTACATAATAACTTACAAGAAACCAATTGGTATGTCCCCATATCAGTTGGTGTTAGGTAAAGCCTGTCATTTACCCATGGAGTTAGAGCACAAGGCACTCTGGGCTTTGAAGAAGCTCAACATGAATTGGGAGGAGGCTATTGATCTAAGACTTGACCAGCCAAATGAGTTGGATGAGTTTCGCCTCAAGCATATGAGAGTGTAGTGTTGTATAAAGAGAGGATAAAGATCTAACAAGATAAACATATTGCTCAACAAAGTTTTAGTATTGGTGATAAGGTACTTGTATACAACTCTAAGTTGAGACTCTTCCCAGGTAAGATTAAGTCAAGGTGGTCTGGCCCGTACATGATTATCCAGGTGTTTTCCTATGGTGAAATTGAGTTAGAAGCAGAAAATGGGGATCAATTCAAAGTGAATGGGCAAAGAGTGAAGCAGTACTTTGGTATAATAGATGAGGCCTCAGTAATTGAGGTCTTTCCTCATGACGAAATTTGATTAGTCAAGATAATGCATCGTACCGCGACGTTAAATCAAGCGCTTCATGTGAAGCAACCCATGTATTGTAATAGTACAAAGAAAAGAACTTTAATTTATATGTCATGCATTTTTGTAGTTTTGATTTGTGTTTTCAGGTGATTATAGGTGCTATTTTGGAGGACATGTATGTGCATACGGCGGGAGATATGACTAGAGGCTAAAATGACCGCAATTTGCTCTAAGATGACCCCCACGTGCGCCCACATGAGCTGTGACACGCTAGATGGATCATGTACACACTCGTGTGAGGTAGTCATACCTGTACAGTATGAATCTGAGCCTAATTTCACCCATGTGTTGCCACACGACCATCACACAAGGGTCGTGAAGGGTCAGATGGTTCGTGAGCTCTACCGTCTGGTGTCTGCATGCTCAATCTACCTATGTTTGTCGTGAAGTGCACAAGCATGGGGCGACAGATGACCAACCGAACTGTGACATGTGTCACAACCCATGAGGTCGACCATAAAGGAGATGTCAACAGAGGAAGGGCCAGGTAAGTGCAAATTTTCTTCAAGTAAGGTAGGATGGACAGTCCAAACAGACCGTGACACATGTCACAAGCGATGCAGCCGCCCGTGTGGTGAGTTTTGACTAGTCAAACATGGTTGACAAAGGTTTTTTAAAACCCTTTCCTTTGTCCTAATAACCTATTCCCAAATTTCCCACTCTCCATCTACCCTACGACTCTCTCTCTTTCTTCCTCCACCTGTTTTAAAACCGCATCAAATTACAATCTTCTTTGTGATGAATCGTGAGTCTATTTCATGGTTCATGAACTAATCTAAGTTTGGGTCTCTACTTCCTCAAGCAAGTCTTCTTCTCCTTTGGTTCTCATCAAAGTAAGAACTTAATTTCTCTATCTTTTAGTCTAGAATTTGGTGCTTGCATGTGTAGATCTTGGTGCGAAAGTGTTTCTTTCTTGGGTTAATGTATCATAATTCATATTATCGATGTTAGGTGTGCATGTGGTGTTGAAAACCACCATTATTGAGTTCTTAAGGTCTTACCCATGAAAGTAAGGATTTTAGTTGATTTTTGACATGACTTTTGGGGAAATCAACTTTACATGCTATTGTGTTGTTGGAATTAAGGTTAGGTGGGGTTGAAATTGCATGAACTTATGTATATGTGCATGCTGAGTTAAAAGTCGGTCAAGGGGCTTCTCATGGCCATTTTCACGGAAGTGTGACATTTGATAGATCGTGTAATAGCTTGTGATGTGTCGTTGGTGAGCCACTCAACCCAAGTCCCTTCCAATGGGCCCTTTCACGGATGTGTCTCATTACACAGGGCATGTAGGGTCCCCTTGCACCTGTACCACTCACCTTTCACTACTTAGGTTGATTTTAAATCTAAATTCATATATGTCCCCAAGTGTGATGGCCCTATGATAGACCAACTGACACCACTCTTAAGGGTTATGTAACTTTTATGGCACAGGGGAAGTCTGAGTACCCGTTAGTATGTCAACCTGCTTGTGCAATAATTTCTAATGGATTGTATTCGTTGTTGACACTTGTAGGTTCTATGGGTCCATGCCGCAGATTACTCAGACTCAGTGATAGGAACGAGCCTGTGCCATGCCTCTATGACTCCCCAACTGTTCCATCTAGCCATCACATTGGGGGTGACTCAGGTGATGACTCCTCTAGCGCTATATGGAAAATGTCTCCACTCACTCCCCTCATACTACATGAGCTCATACTGTAGGCTGACGCAGAGCTCCCCTGTCTGAAGAGGGGGTTTCTTGCACGGGAGTTGAGGTAGATGAATACACCCCAGAACAGGAGGAGAATACCGCAAACCAGGAAGAGCAGGTGCAAACTTCGGAGGCTGAGGGTCACAACACTGAGGAGTAGGCAGATGAGATCGAACTCTGAGACAGTGATGATAAAACTATACATTTTGCAGTCTCCTGGATGACAAATCCTGAAATTGATAGGGCACTTATTGTATTTCTGAGGGGCCGGTGGATAGTCCCAAGAGCTAAGTATATCTAGACTCACATGCTTACAAAAGGTTCGAGAGGGGGGGTTCCAATGGTGGCTGGTCATATCGGAGGTTTGGGTCCTCACTAACCAACTTGACAACGTTCCAAAAATCAGAGATACTTCTGAATCATACAAGTTTAGTTGGATGGCATAACCACCTGGTTAATATAGGTCCACCATAGTTGAGGAGTTTTATTCTAATTTTGCTGCTAGTCTACTGAACTCCATAGAGGGTACCCAGCTTAAGAAGGTGAAGAAACAAATCGCATTTGGTAGGTCCATATGGTCACATAGTATGGTGCGTGGTACAGGAGTGAATATTTAGGAAAACACCATCAATCATTTCCTATTCGGGCCAGATTATCAAGCTCCTCTAGATGGCCAATTCATATATAGACACCTGCAGATTATGGATAAGGGTTGGATTTCTAATTCATCATCTCAGGCTAAACTATTAGGATGGATTGCCGAAAGAGTTGCCATTTAGTGGGCGACAGTGCCTTGGGTCACAAACCCAAGTGTCCTATTACTATGGCATCTCAGACATTAGCTGTAAAGTTTTAGTGGTCGGTGGTGTGGGCTAAGCTATAAGCCACAGGAAATGACAATCTACTCCAACCTTAGCATGCCTCTCTGGTAGCATGCTTGATATCCCAGTACCAAGTAAATATGGGATGAATTATTGCCTATGAGATAAAGGATTGGGCCTTTTCTAATAAAGTTGGCATGCTATTCTCGTTTTTGGTTCGTGACCTTTGCAAATAGACCAGTGTTCCTATTACTCATTTTTGGGATAAGAAAATAGCTCATAAAAGTGTAGCCAACATTTCCTGCATTAAATATGTCCAAACTCTTCTCATGAGGGTCAAAACACGCTCGCTAAGGGGCCTGACAAACTTCCCCTCAGCACCTCCACATCAACCCTTCCCACAATCAGGCAAGGCTTCTGAGCGGCCGAGTGTAGTGGTGCAACCCGTCTGGTATAACAAGGGTATGCATATGTGCCTAGGAGTTTTAGCCAGAATGGTGGCAGATTAGCGATAGACACTTGCTATGGTAGACTAGATAGTAGAAAGGATTCTGCATGTGGTCCAAAATCACATACAGCGAGCGGTGGACCAATGTAACGAAGTTCTTCTGAGATGAATCACCACCTTGCAGGGCCAAGTTAACACTTTGAGGGGATACTCCATAACATGTTTGGGAGTATATCCGGGGAAGAAATGAGGAATCTGGTTTAGATAGTGAATGACGTGAAGGCCTAGATTGCTCAGCTGACTACATAATACTAGACCCCGCACTAGCCCTACCTCTAGAATCTTAGATGAGCCTGTTTAATAGTCCCGTGATTCCTGTTTTGGATGAGACATGGGATGTTCTATTTGCCCTATCTGATGCACCTGCGCCACCTACTGATTAGCCCGGGAAGAAGGAAAAGGGTAAGAGACATGGCCAGCACAGTAGTCCTCCCTATGACCCACAAAAAGAGGAGGAGAGGTAGATGCTCAAGGCCATAAGGGCCCAACACCATGCAACCGTAGAACAGGAGGGAAGTGAGCTGCGCACTGCAGAAGCAGTAAGGTAGGAGCCTCCAGCTGCACCTTTGGACCTGGTGCTACATTTGATCATAGCGACTCCCAGTAGGGTCAGGTCCCACTGACACTACTGACGTCTAGGGCATCCCAGGTACCTTTTGATCGCCTATCTATTTATTTATTCATGTTATGGTGTAGTGAGGACACTCACTGTCTTTTTGAAGGGGATGGGGCATCCTGCTACTTGAGATTTTTTCTTGCCATATTTCTTTTCTCTCAAGTGTATTATCTAGTAAAACTAGCATGTTTGGTTCATGATTTTTGTGTAAATATAAGTGTTCACAGAAGTCTAGCATAGCCCTTATATTGATTTTCGTAATGTCCCATGTTGATAATGTTAAGGTTATATGTCTTTGCATCTCATCCTGACTAGCTTGTATGATTGCTGGTAAGTATGGTATATGTATTGTTGGCATTCTGATAAATGAAACATGTCTATGTAGTTTAGTACTAATTAGTGTAGAAGATGTGTCATGTGTGTGTGAACTTTTTGCATAATTCGATCGATGCACTTGTGAGATAGACTTTGCCTGGTTAGTCCCACTGAAATAATTGAATGGCTGGATCAGGATGTGATCTTAGGCCGTTGTTGTTGACTAGTCACTTAGCTAAATATTGACCAACCAGATGAAATTGTCCCTCTTGATCCAAAAGTTGAGACCAAATAGAACTTTTCTTTGTAATCATCCAAATTCACTTCCCTAATCTATCTGTTGGTCTTTGTTTTGGCCCTAGTCTCTCCAAGGACATTGTGACTTCACCTAGGTCAAAAGCATAAGTTGAGGGTGGCTTATGTTGGCCCTAGTCCCTTAGAAAGATATTGTGAACTTGACCCAAGCCAAAGGCTTAAGTTGAGGATGGCTAGTGCAGGGAGAACAGAAAAATGAGTGTGGAAAAGAATATAGTGATAAAAGGAGAAAAAGAAATGGGTTGTGATCATGAGCAAAATTAATGAGCGAAAAAGAAAGAACAAAAATGAGTAAATGATTATGAAAATTACTTCTTGTACTAAAGGAAGTTGGATAAATAGGGGCAATAAGTGTTGGAGACCAAAATGCAAATGGCTGATTCAAAATAAGTGTCTGGGAGAGGCCTTTTAGTCACTTGAATCCTAAATGTACCTCACCCGAGCCTGAGCCCATGCTACAAGCTGCAAAAGTCCTAATGTAATACTAAAAAGGTCATTCTAGAGTTAAGGTGGTAAAAATAATGGCAAACTTATTATTGATACGTGTGTGTCTACTGAAAGTCATTTATGAGAGTGAGTGACTACATTCGAGTCTCTGCTTTACATGCTTATGTTGTGAGTGAGACTTCTTTGTCTTGAGGGCACTATCTTTTGCATTAATTGATTGTTAATTCAATAGGGGTTTCTTCATTCCTAATCGTATGTGGACTGACCAGTATGCATGATGTTTGCCTTAATATTTGTGGGTCTGTTTGGGGTCTAAGCACACTTTTAAACTTGTCATCGGGGCATATGTGTTGAAAATTGTGAGGCGATCCATAGTCTGAGTGAGAACTTGTGCTTATGCATTGTTTGGTTGAGTCATTATTTCTTGAGGACAAGTAATCATTCTAAGTTGAGCGTGTTGATGACAAAGGATTTTTGCACGTTCTCAAGCAAATTAGTTATTTTGATGTTTGTTTTTGTTATTTTTTTGGAAAAATGACTAAGGCATGTAGGAATGGGTGAACCATAGAAAAAGGGATGAAAAAGAGCTTAGGATGAGCATAATGAAACCTCCACATCCTGTGCAGCATCACACAGACTGTAGGAGGCCACATGGAGGAGGCCTTGGCGTTAGGAGCAAAAATGGAACCAAATATGGGCACACGGGGACCTATATGGCTCGTGTACACCCACACAGATCGTGAGGTCCATCATGGCCTCTCACTTGGTGACTGATTGCAGTGATGAAGAGCTAAAGGCATGTCTCATGGCACCCCTCACGGACGATAAAAAGTGAGACGAGTTGTGGCTTGGCTAGTCAAAGTAACGTGAAGGGAAATTTCCATTGAAAGAATAAGTAAAATGCACAAGTGGAGCCAGACGGAGCTTGTCACGGGCCATGTTTGACCAACCACGGTTCGTGATATGGGATCGTGACTATGACTTGAGCGGAAAAAGTTAAAGGCAACGTAGGTCCATTTCATGGATCGTTTATCCTCACACAACCCATTTATTTACATGTGGAGAAGTAGTATGGATTGAAGATTAAGAGTTGAAGTATGGCTACACGAACCAGTAAATGGTCCATCCAAAGCTTTACGGACCGTTTAGCGGCCCGTGCCCATGCCAAAGTTAATTTTCCTATTTTAAATTAAATTAGGCTTTTGTTGTATATAAATATTATTTTTATTTCATTTTTAGGCAATCTTGGATGGCTGGAGATAGAAAACTCAAGAGAATACTATTTAGCTTAAAATTCCATTGAATCTTGTAGATTTCAACTATATTTCCAAGATTGTGATCTGTGAATTCTCTAATTCTTCAATTGTAAGTTCTTCATTATGAATTCTATTTATTATTTTGGGTTCTTTTTCTTGAATATGTTAGGCTAAACCCACAACTAGGGTTGTGGGAACCATGATAAATTAATAAGATAGGCAAATATGGGGCAAATTTTGGGATTGATTAGCATATACATTGTAGTAATCATCATTATAATTTCTTCCTTAATGATTCAACACAGTAGGGTAAGCCTGTATTCATTACATGCCCAAAAGTGATGTTTTGATTAGGAAAAGAGTTCTACGACAAAAATTCAAGGGTTTTAACGTAGTCTATGTATTAAAATTGAAAAATGAGAGTATTCTAAGATTTACAACAAGGGTGAGTTATTATATGTTCTGAGACCTAAAGGTGATGAATGATATGCATCTAAGAAGAACCGAAAGGTGAATCAGGTGTTACATAACTTATTTGATCTTGTATACATAATCATGAATAAGTTTACTACTAGATTCGGCTATTGCATTAGAGGTCATGGGGAACACAATCCTAGATTTGCATTAATAAGTTAAAATCCAGTTGTCTTTGCACTCATTTATTACTTTACTTTAGTAAGTTAGTGTGACACACCATACCTTACAATATTGTCACAATTCAAATGAAACATGACATGGTTTGGACAAATTAGCGCTAATTTTCAAAAGTACTTGAATCTCGCGTTAATGGGCTATATGTGCATCTAGCGCTTAAGAGGGTCGAGTGTATACATGTTTTGTGTTGAATTGAGGAGATTACATCCTTAAAATGAAGTGACAGAATTGAGGTTCTTGTAGAACTTAGGAAGCAAGAAGGTGAGTTAGCTACTTGCTTAGCTTAAATTGCTAACTAAATGGAGACGAGACCCAGTATCGAAATAGTCCAAGTCTGAGCGTGAATAAAATTTGTGTTAAGGGTGTAACTTTGGTCTATGATTTAACATCTCATGGACAATAGTTACAAGCCAAGGATGATAGTAAGTAAGGCCTAAAGACATCATAAACTCTTGGATACTATAGGCCCAAAACTAAGTAAGAAAAGTTGGCAAAATAGGGAGCCCAAGTCCATCAACTTGGAGACCCATTTTGGCCCTAATTTAATGAACAAGCTGCTGGATAAGCAGCTTATTAATGTGTGGTGTAATATGGTCAAAATATCAAAAGAAGGTCATCCAAAGTATTAGTATAAAGAGGGGTCATAATCTTCTTTCTTCACCTTGCAAAGCAGCTAAATAACTCTCCTAGGGTTCTTGGAGAATCCTTACACCTTGAATTAAGTGGTAAGTAAGTTTACACATGTATTTAGTATAGTTATCTTATGAAAAACAAGAAGTATATTTTAATATGTTGATGCTGGAATTTCTGGACAAATTGTATACTAAGGATTCTTGTGTACTTTTCTTGTTAGTTAAGAGGTTTTTATCTTGTTGGCTGGATTTATTATGTATTAGTACTTAATTATACAACAAAGATTGGTTTTACAAAATTGTAAAAAAGCCGATTAACTACTTTTATAGTCTACAAAAATGAGTCATTATATGATATCGCAATTTATGTGCTTCGTATGAACTTGTGGACTATTGGAGAGCAACCTGTTGCTTCACGTCCTTAATAACTGATTGGTTACTATTCTGAAACTATTTCATAATTGGTTGTATTTATAAATGTTGCTGGAACAGTTTGGTTAAAGTTGGAACAGGTTTGGAGTTGTCAACGTCGAAATGTAGTTAAGGAAGTTAACGTTATGCTGTCCGTTTTTAGATTGTATGGAATTGTGATGTGTTGTACTTTGTGGGATATTGTAAGGCTGTTGTGGACTTAAAATAGGCTGTACATGACATCTATATACTAATGTGTATTATCAGATATAATTAGGGGCAGAAAGGTTAAAGGAATACGCTCGGGTTTATAAACACCCTCTTGCTGCCCATGTATTATTTTCTTATGTGATTGGGATGCCAAGATGTATCTATTGGATATTAATTCTTGTGTTATCACTTACTATATTATACATAAGTATTTGGAGGAAGGTAAGGTTATCTCAAGGTAGTAACAAGGTCCGACAACAAGGTATGTAAGGTTACTTGATTTCGTATCACTTGGCATGAAACATAGATCTCTCCTTGGTACATAAAGGCACTCACCAACTCCGACACAACTATTAACCATGTTTCTACTCTCTTATATGTTCATATGATCCTATATATAGTCAACTTGAAAGTTGGATACATGATTTAATACCAAGTTACATGAGTTCTTGTTACAAGATAAAGTTTATGAGTTGTTCCATTTCATACGCATTTCATCATTTGTATAATGTACTCTTTTCATTATCATATTGTCTTATGTGATCATCCCCATGGCATGTGCTACATATACAGTCCTACAGCTCCAATGTCATGGTCACCAAAATAATCATCTCAAAGGTAGCTAAAAGACAAAGTATACAGTTTTGATGGGTGGAGCCTTAGGGGGTTCAAGAAGATCCTAGCATAGGGATGATCCCAATATAGTATTACGGGTAGAGCCCAAGGGGGTTCAAGAAGAACCTAGCATAAGGACAATCCCGATACAGTTTACCACTGATCATTTGGTCATTTGGTTACAGCTGTGCACAAATTTTACAATACAGATTTTATAGTAAAGGTAAAGTGATATTAAGGGCATAAAGTACATGATTCCACAGCATAACTAAGGGTGGTCCCTGATCTTCCACAGATGCATTGTTTCATTTGAGTTGTTGCTCTATATATAGTTTATCCTGTCTTATATACTCAGTACATTATCCAATACTAACTTCCCTTACAGGGGATATGCATTTCATGCTGCAGGTACAGGTACTAGTAGATTTCCCTAGTAGAAGTATAGGATATTCTGCTGCTGTCACCAAGCTACAGGTTGCTAAGGGGCTTTGTACATATCTAGAGCTTACAAGTTTTTATTGCACAGTTTGCTGAGGCGGGGCCCATCCTGACCCTTGTTGGATGTTTTTCTTTATTTAGAGGCTTTGTAGACTATGTAAAGCACAGTGAAGTCATGTCTCGCACTTTAGACAGAGTGGCCCCAATGGCCTAGTCGTATGCATTTTCTTTTGGCTTGTGATCACTGTTTATCTACTTAAAGGCATGTCAAACATAGAAATATCTTATAATATATATAGAACGCATATAGTTATAGGTTGGTTCTCCCGAGCTTTATCGGCAATGGGTGCCGATCCGCCCTACGGGACTTTGGCACGTGACAATTAGTTTATAAAAAACAAAATACCTCCATTTCCTTTATGTACTTTTGTTTTGGAAATAGATATTACATCTAAAAATGGTGCTAATAGATTTATTATCACCCATTCTCTGTGGGATCAATCTCAACTTTGGTTGAGTTCTATGTTTGATCAACGATCGCTTTACTATTCCTTTTGGAGTATAAATTAGGGCGTATCAAGAAACTCCCAGATAGGTCCCACACTGATAGTATTCTGATATTGAGAGTCTCATTTGATTTGAGTTGAGTTGGTTGACGGATGGCTTGGCTACTCTTTATTCTTGCTTTAGATAGACAGTTGACATTTTGATTGGTTATCATTCTGAGTTGATGTCATTCCATATTACTCTACTTTTTCCTATTTTATTCAACTATTTTACATACCATATATTCCACATACTGATGTCACTCGGCGCTGCATCATTTCATGATGCAAATATATGGATTAAGGATCGTCAACAGGCGCATTATTGAGGGTCTAAGATGTTCAGCTGATTTGTGAAGCTCCCCTACTTCGGAGGAATCATTATATTTATTTTCATCTTTCTTTTAGAGTTAGATTTGATTAGCTTTCCTTTATTTTGAGGTAGCCATAGGTCTATCATTGACACCACTTAATAGTGATAGAAGCTTCATAGACTAGAGTCGAATGTTGATGTTAAGACTTGTTGAGATAGTTTCTTCTACTAGCCCTTATATTTATAATATTATTTTGTGACTAGATGATATGTGCTCATTACCTTCTTTAGTCTTCCACTGATTGTCTTGAGTTACTGAGTGAATGAATGTGATGAGGCCAAGTTGTTCGCTTGGGGATTGGCAATAGTCTTTGGGTGACGGCCGCGTCTCAGGTACCCTTCTTGGGTGTGATACAAATGATATTGTCTCTAGAGTAGCAAAAAGTCATAAATAGGTGGAGGAGGATTCGCCGAGATAGCAAATAGCTACCTCACTATCTCCATAGAAAATATCGGATAAAAAAAGAAAAGAGATAGTATCGTGAAGATCCATGAACATAACCTACAAAAATATAGTAGCAAGGGCTGAGTACTAAATACACGGTACCCAACAAGTGAACTAGTAAGAACAAAATCAAGTAATATAGAACATAGGTACTCTTAACACTCTAACCGAACCTTTACAACTATAACCTGCATAAAACCAGCCCAACCTAATAGTTCACAATTTACATATCGTATAGTTCAATAATATCATACCAACAACCAGCCCAACCTAATAGTTCATAATTTCTATATAACATAGGTCAATAATATCATACCAACAATTATAGATCAACAACATAAGGGATCAACTGCATCCATCACAAGTTTCATAAAAGCACTTATAAGTTCATAAATCATAAAGATTTGCAGTGCAATGTAATAGAAAAATGTCAGGTATAATGATGCATGTCTAGACTAGTGATACACACCCACTGTCTCGCAGTCTAAGACCCATGGGGGACTTTTAATCCATATATCCATCATGGCATGCGACATGACCCTTGAGTCATAGTATCCATCACAGTAGGCGACACAATCCTCGAATCATAGTATCCATCGCAGCGTACGACATGATCCTCGAAATATAGTATCCATCATGGCATATGACATGCCCCTAAAAAATATAGTATCTATCGTGGCATACAACACATCCCTCAAAATGGTACATCCTCTTTAGTTTCTTATTTTTCCTCAATTCATATAGCCTTTGTCACAAACTTATCTTAGAACCAGTGCATTTAGATATACTCACATAAATAGTGAGGAGATGACCATTTTTCTAATAATGCACAAATTTACAACAACACAATCATGATACAACATCAGCAATAAATGAATGAACCTTTCAAATCATTCTCAACATATCACATATCAATATATAAACAAGTCGGCTTTTATTATATCTTTTTCATTATCATGATTATTTAATAAGAACAAGCTAAACCATCACCAAGCCCAATTAATCTTAAACACAAACGACAAGGAAATACACGATTCTATGTACACTTAACAAGAGTTGAGAAAATTCACTTGCCTCAATTAATCAAACAATGACTTCAGAACTTGAGTCTTTCATAATGCTTTCAAACGATCAAAATCTATTCACATACATAATCTACATAAGAATACGAATCTAAAAACACCCATATTGCTATATTTTATTTCAGCTAAATAATCGGGTCAAAAGCCACCATGAGCCCTTGAATTCAAATCTGAAATTTTCTTTCAAATTATGTTTACCCATCATAAAATAAACTCATATGTTACATTTCAGATAAAACAGATAGTTATTCGAGCCCCAAATCAAGATTTTATTTCAAGAACCCTAGGACTATATTTTCTTAATTTGACATAAATTATACATGCTTTTACCCTAAATATTTATTCAGAATCTCATGAAAATTTAATATAACTTTAATGAGGTTTATAAAATATGATATATCTAATATTTAATTATTCATTACTATCATTAGTTGTCAATAGATTTTGAAAGATATATGAATATATGCATACAAAGAGAGGAAGAGGACATTGCACTTGCAGCGCCCCAACCTCCGATTTGTGAAAGAAAAAAAATAATTGTTACTTGTTACAATTCCTAAGCCCTTTATTCCTATAACATGTTCTAAGAAGAGACTACCTCATTTTTGGGTCATGATAGATAATATCAAAGTATTAAATAAATTAATGATTTAGCATGTCAATTAAATTAATTATCAAAAATAACCTGTCAACTAAATAATCGTAATTACCAATTATTCCAAAATTTTCAATTGAAATTTACAAAAATTATCTTTTACGAAAGAGAGAATTTATTTTTAAAATGAACTAACAGATCATTACAATTATGTTTTACTTAATGAACCACCCAAGGATGGTTCTGATACTACTACTGATTCTAGCAATATTTTAACAGTTGATGCTGCTGCTAAAAAGAATTTCAAAAAGGATAACAAAACTGTTAGAGGATATTTGTTAAATCACATGACTAATCTTTTTTTGATTTATTTGGTACATATGAATCTACTAAGGAAATATGGGATGGTTTGGAAAAGAAATATGGTACCGACGATGCAGGAAAGAAAAAGTATATTATAGGTCAGTGGATTAGATTCTAAATGATTGACACTAAGCCAATCATGGAATAAGTTCATGAATATGAAAACTTGATTGCTGATGTTCTCAATGAGAACATAAAAATGTGAGATTTTTTAGGCTAATGTTTTGCTTGAAAAATTTCCACCATCTTGGAGTGATTATAGAAATCAATTAAAACATAATAAAAAGAATTTAACTCTTCAAGAATTTATCTATCACATGAGGACTAAGGTGGCAAATCATCACAAAGATAAGATGAAAACACTTTCTATTAATTCTCCTAAAGCTAAATCTTATGGAATCTTCTTGTACTGTTGTTAAAGACACGGTCAAAGACAAACAAAAAAAAAAGAAAAGGAGAAGAAGAAAAAACACTTCAACAAATTGGAGAAACCAATTAAAAAAAATAAAAGGCCTTGTTTTATTTGTGAAAAACTTAGTTATGAACTGCTCAATGCTATCACAGAGAAGGGAAAAACTCCAAGCAAGAAGGATAGGGGTGATGTCCAAGCTCATTTTACTAAAGGTGATCAAGTGATTGCTGCTGTGGTCATTGAGGCAAATCGGGTGTCTAATAAGACAGATTGAGTGTTAGACATAGGTGCTACAAGATATTTTTGTGTCGACAAGTAGTTATTCTATGAACTTGAGAGTCCAATAATGATGAATGTGTTTATATAGGAAATTCCTACTGCTAGATTTATGGGTAAATAAAAAATTTTACTCAGATTAACTTTTGAAAAAACTTTAGCCTTGAACAATATTTTGTATGTATCCTCCATCCGCAGAAACTTAGTTTCTGGAGCACTTCTCAACAAAGTAGGTGGCAAACTTATTTTTGAAGTTGATAAAGAAATTATTTCTCATGAAGGAGACTTTGTTAAGAAGGTAAATCTTTGTGGAGATTTATTTGTACTAAACATTGTTCAAGAGAATATCAATAATGCAAGTATTTCAAATTCTGCTGATATTGCTGAGTGTATTAATTTGTGGCATGATATACTAGGTCATGTTAATATTATTTCTATTAAAAGACTTAGAAAAATAGAATTAATTCCTATGATAAAAATTGATGATTTTTCTAGATGTCCTGTGTGTGTAGAAGCAAAGCATGCCAAGAAATCTTTCAAACTTGTTATTGATCGAAAGACTGAATTACTTGAACTAGTACATTCAGACTTAGCATATTTCAAGAATACTATTTGCAAAAGTGGACAGAAGTATTATATTACCTTTGCTAATGATTTTTCTGGATACACTAAGGTATATCTTCTTAAATCTAAAGATGAGGCTGAAAGTATATTCTTAAAATTCACAGTAGAATTGAAAAATTAGTTAGGTAGGAAGATCAAGAGATTTAGATCTGATAGAGTTGGTGATTATAGTACCAAAACTCTAGATGATTTTTGTGAGAAAAATGGTATTATTCTTGAGTTTAGTACTCCTTATACTCCCCAACAAAATGGTGTATCCAAATTAAAAAAATAGAACCCTTAAGAAAATGATAAATTCTATGCTTTTAAGCTCGAGTTTATCTGACAATATATGGGGCGAAGCTATCTTGTCTGCATGTTATATTCTTAATAGAGTCCCTCATAAAAAGTTATAAAAGACCTCATATGAATTGTGAAAAAGATATACCTCTAACTTGAAATTTCTAAAGGTGTAGAGTTGTTTGGCTAAGGTTGATTTTCCTGTTTTTAAACGACTAAATGTAGGTTCTAAAACTTATGACACTGTTTTCATTGGCTATGCTCAAAACAGTGCTGCTTATAGGTTTATGTCTTTGAATGACCATAATATTTGTGAATCTAGAGATTTAAAATTTTTTTAGCATATTTTTCCTTTGAAAAATAATGTGTCTAGTGATGTGCAAAATAATGCTTCTACATCTATGTCTGTGATTTCTCGTGTTGTTCCTTCTCCTGATGTTATTTCTAATAGGCATGAAAATGAACTTAGAAGGAGTAAAATATGTAGAATTGAGACTAGCTTTGGTCCTGATTTCTTTACTACCTTCTTGACTGAAAATTTTGATATATATGTCTTAAATAATGAATTAGTGTCTCTCTACATGATTAAAAAAGACCCTAAGAATTATGATAAAGTAATGAAATTAACAGATGTGATGTTTTGGAAAGAGGCTATTAAAATTGAATTAAACTTTATGGTTTTTAATCACACTTGGGACTTACATGATTTGCCTAAAGATTGTAAACACATAAGTAGCAAATGGATATTTAAGAAGAAATTGAGACCTAATGGTACAATTGATAAATATATGGCTAGACTTGTGATTAGGGGTTTTAACAAAAAAAAAAGGTATTGATTATTTTGATACTTACTCTCCTCTGACTAAAATAGCGATCATTAGAGTTCTTATTGCTTTTACCGCTGTTCATAGTTTAGTGGTCCACTAAATGGATGTGAAAACTATAATTTTAAATGGTGATTTAGAGGAAGAAATCTATATGATTCAACCTGAGAATTTTGTGGTCGTAGGACAAAAGGATAAAGTATGCAAATTAGGGAAGTCCATATATGGACTAAAATAAGCACCTAAGCAGTGGTATGGAATGCTTAACATTACATTAGTGGATAATGACTTTATCATCAATTTATCTGATAGTTAGGCTCAGATTGTGTGAGCATATGTTTCTATGTAGATGACATGCTAATCTTTGGCCCTAATGTTAATGTTATTAATGATACTAAGAAGTTTTTGTCTTCTAAGTTTAAGAAATGAAAGATCTTGGAGAAGCGGATATGGTTTTGGGGATTAAAATAAAAAGAAATATTGATGGTTTGTCTTTATGTTAGTCTTATTACACTAAAAAGACGTTGAAAAAGTTTAACTATTTTTGATGTAGTTCTAGTGAGAACTCCTTATGATCCCAACATATACTTGAGAAAGAATTAAAAGCCTAGTGTTTCTCAAACTGAATATGCTAAAATAGTTGGGAGTATAATGTTTCTTATGAATTATACTAGGCCTGATATAGCTTACGCTGTTAGCAGATTAAGTAGATATACTCATAATTCTAGTAGTGAACATTGGAATGCTCTTCATCGCTTGCTAAGGTACTTGAAAGGTACTATGGATTGGTGTTTGCATTTTAATAAATTTTCTGTTGTCTTAGACAAATTTTATAATGCAAACTAGGTAACTGACGATGATGAAGTTAGCTCCACTAGTGGCTACGTATTTACTTTGGGAGCAGGTGCTATTTCATGGAAGTCTTCTAAACAAAAATGCATAGCAAGATCTACCATGAAATCTGAATTCATTACTCTCGAGTTTGTAGGGCAAGAAGATGAGTGGCTAAACAATCTCTTGGGGATATGCCATTATGTGAAAGATGAACTTCACTAGTCTCTCTTTATTGTGATTCATAGGCAGGAATCGGAATTGCAAAAAATACTGTATACAATGGAAAAAAGACACATATTTGCATTAAAAATGGAGCAGTTAAACAGTTGTTGAAACTGGCTGTTATTTCCCTGGAATATGTAAGGCCCAAAAGAAATTTGGCAGATCCTTTGACCTAATGATATCGCCTAAGTTATATCTCCTTTTTGAGGTTAAAACAGTCTTTGTCAAGAAATAGAACCTAACAAAATTTAGGGTCAAACCCAAGGGAATACTGTAGACTTAGAAGAATTCAATTGATGCAATTTGAGTAATTAACCAACTTATCTCTCTCAAGGAGGGGGTGGGGGGAGGTTGTAATAGCATGTAGAAAATTAATCCTAACTAACACAAGTGTTTAAACCATTATGTAAAGATGCTAGGGTATTGTGTTTCCATGATTTCCTAACTTAGTATCACTAAATAACCTAAATCTTTTCTTGTGTGTAGCACGCAGGGTGGTAAGTTAAGTTCACTAAACCTTTTGGCTCAGGCGAGAGGTGAATTTTAATACCTAACTTGGTCTATCTCCATAGTGGGACATTACTACCTCTTACATATTTTCCCAGTACAACCTCCTCTTGGCCCCAATTCGATTGATTAGATGAGAATACGTCAATCGAATCCTGTTAATTAGTCTCTTCTCTTATTCATCATTACCGTGATCCAGTCAATAACACTAGGCAGGTTCTAATGTTCGCACTAGAAAACATGCAAAATAAAAAGAGTTAATTAATACGTGTATGCACACTTTTCAAGAATTATGAATTATCTAGTTTTACCTTGTTAGTTCTTCATGGTTCCCACAACCCTAGTAGCGGATTTAGCTACTCATTATTTGTGTAGATGCAAAACTTATGAACTTGAAAAAAAATAATAAATCATTTACACAATTGAATTAAGCACAAGTAAATCCATTCTTTAATGAGAATCACAAGATTGTAATGTGAAGATCAAATCAAGGTGTACGAGTGTTTCTCAAAACTCTCCAATGTTTTCTCTACTCTATCTCACTAATTTTTTATCAACTATTTGTACTTTTCAAGAAAAGTAACCTAAAAAACTATAATATTTAAAAATATATATCCTAAACAAAATAGGATAATTGGGTCGACACACTGCATGAGATGCTTTACAAACCATATTGTGTTCCACGACCTGTAATCAGACTTTCATACTTTGTTGCTATAAAACTAGGCTTGCAGTCTATAATACCCTTTATGGCCCGTAAATCATTCTATGGCTTATAGGGGGTTTTATCTGATAAAACTTCAGAAAGTCCTCCTTCGATGATCCTCAGGCATGAGACTTGATCTAGACTCATAAAGTTTTTCATGATCTGTCTGCATGTTCCTAGAAAAAACTTCAAAAAATTTTCTCCTCACTAGAATTGTCTATAAAACCTTCTTCATGCCCCGTAAAATGCTCTAAAGCCCGTAAAAGATATCATACATCCTCAAATCAGTAACTTCTGCATATTCTTTCAGAAATCAATACCAACCCTGAAATTCTGCAAAATGATTAAACATGCTTTCCCAACCCTTTCGACGTCGATTGAACAAATTAACTATAGAATCACTAACCCATGTCATCACGCATTGAATATCAAGCATATAATCAATTCAATTGGATTGGTGGGTGATTACAAGGGTGTCAAAACATATCATTCAAACATAGACAAAGAAAACTACACCAAATTCCTGTCCTAAACACATATTTCAAAAACGGTCAACCACAATTTAATTAACAATCATATAAATTTGAACACATAATTTCATGTCTAAATCAACAATACCCAATAAGATTATTCAGCCCAACCATGCAATAATTGGTAAATCAATGGTGCTTCAAGGACCAAGAACTTACCAAATTGAGTGATTAAATTGTAAAAATTAAAGGTGGTGAGGAGACACTGAGAACCGTAGGTTGCTAAACAAGTTGGCTGAATAGTAGTGGTGATGTTGTCGTCGGTGGTCAAAAACTTTAGGGGTGGGGTTGGGCCAGGTAGGTTTTGTAAATTAGGGCTCAAATGGGGTCAAAATGTTTTGACCCCAATATTTATCGTTTGACCTGGTTAGTCAAGAACTGATAGGCCTGGACTTTATGAAATCCCGACCACAATATTTATTGTTTGATCGGGTTAGTCAACAACTAATGGGCCTAGACTCTATGAAATCTTGATTTCGGGTCATAGAGTATTTTACAGCTGGTGAATTATGGATTTGTAGAACATACAACCCTAGTTTTAAGGACTAGGTTTCACAGACTAGTTTACAAGTCGTAGAATGAAGTACAACTCGTAGAGTTGGTCTTAGAGACCCCAACACTTGGTCAAAAATTTAGAAAACTTACCTAGGGTCCACGAGCCCCATTCACGACCCATAGTTGTTTCTACGAGTTGTAAAGTTAGCACATAGAATGGAGTGCACAATGTTCTGCTCATTGGTTGTGAAGTGCACCACAACTATGAACAATAGGCTTTAAGGTGTTTTAGAAAATATTTTCCTTCTGTATAATCCATGTTGTGCTATAGAGGTTAAATTAAGATTTTTCTCTAACGAATATTCTTTGCTATTCTAGATTATGCTGATTCCAAGAGGAAGAAGAGCACATACGCCCGAGGAACAATCGATTCCTCCCACTCCTCAAGCTCCCCAAGATGGAGGAGTGGCTCATGAAGAGTTTTGGGATGCTATTACTATTTTGGCTCATGCTATGGCCAACAAAATCAACCAAGGGGCTCAAGACCCTCATGCTTCTACTCTTACATCTAGGGTGAGAGATTTTACAAAAATGAATCCATCGGAGTTCCGTAGGTCTAAGGTGGATGAGGATCCTCAAGTATAAAGTGTTTTATATTATAGGGGTTAGAGTAGAGGAGAAAGCAGAGTTGGTGGCCTACCAACTCAAAGGTGTGTCTTAAATTTAGTTCACCCAATGGAAGATGGAGATGGGAAATAACAATGTCATCCTTCGGGAAGAGTTCAAGGAGGCATTTCTCAACTGGTTCTTCCCTCTTGAGCTAAAAAGGGCCAAAATAATGGAATTTATGAATCTAAAGCCAAGGTCTATGAGTGTGAGGGAGTATGCCCTCAAGTTCAACCAACTCTCCAAGTATGCTCCACAATTGATGGTCGAGCCGAGGTCTAGGATGAAAACCTTTATGTTGGGTATGTCCAACTTGGTTAACGAGGAGTGTCGTGCTTCCATGTTGATAGGTGATATGGACTTATCCTGCCTCATGACTTATGCTGAATAATTAGAGGGGGAGAAGTTGAGAAAGAGGAGAATAGGTGAGGCCAAGAGGGCCCATTTTGAAGGTGGATTCCAAAATCCTAAGGGTGGCTAGTTTCCTTAAGGCCATAAGTTCCAAGGCCAAGGTTCACTCAATGCTCCTAATAGAAGGTTTACTAATGATAATCAAAGATTTCAAGGTGGAGCCAGTGTGGTGCCTAAACCCACGTGCCAAAGATGTGGTAGGAACCATAATGGCCCATGCATGAGAAATTCAAATGCTTGCTTTGGTTGTGGTGAGGTGGGTCATAAGGTGATTGATTGCACATATGCACAAAATAAGGGTAGAGATGGTCATCCACAAGGCCAAGGTGCAAATCTGGGTCCAAATGGAAGAGGAGGCCAACAAGAGGGTGCTCCAAGGCACAATAGGTTCTATGCTTTTCAAGGGACACAAGGGGTGGATGAGGTGCCCGATGTCGTCATCAGTATGTTAAAAGTTTTTGATTTTAATATGTATGCATTGATAGACCCAGGAACCACTCTTTTTTTATTACTCCTTTTGTTGCCAAAATGCTCCATGTTAAACTCGAATTGTTATGTGAGGCTGATGAAGTGTCTACTCCAGTTGGTGCATCTATTATTGCTAGAAGAGTTTATACAAATTGTCCCGCTTTCATTTTGCATAAGAGCTTGCCTTGTGATTTTGTTGAAATAGATATGGTGGATTGTGATGTCATTCTTGGGATGGATTGGTTGCGTGTATATTATGCTTCTATTGATTGTAGGACCCATAGGGTCAAATTCTAATTCCCAAATGAACCCATCCTTGAGAGGAAATGTTGTGATGTAGTGGTCAAGGGTAGATTCATTTCTTGCATTAAAGCCTAAAAGTTGATTTCTAAGCCCATATTATTATTGTACTTATCTATTGATTATGCTTATGCAGTTTGATTATACTGCCTATCACTTGTTGCAATTCATCCTATACACTTAGTACATTCAAACGTACTAATGCATACTCTATGCTTACATGATGTTACCATGTAGGAATCAGAGCTCCTCACGATCATCCTCTATGTGGCTAGTTTTGACATCTTGAAGATAAGCTTTCGGTGAGTCCTCATGTTCGAGGACACTATCTTTGCCCTCTTTCTTTTGTTATCTTTTTATGTTGAACTTTGATACTATGAGGGTGAGCCCGAAAAGTGTCTTGGCCCCCTCTTAATTTATGGGAGAGGTGTTATTAGAATAATTGATGTAATTATGCTATGATCTTGACTCTTAAAGTTTTTATGATTATCAAAGACTTTTCGTAGTCCCTTTATCCTTATTTATGTATCTTATCATTATTATTTTGCTTCCGCGACCGAGGATGTGTGACTGATATGCTAGTAGGCTTATTTGGGGTTCCTTCAGATTCCTCATTCATCGTGTTATGTCTAGGCCCTAGATTTGGTTGGTGACAATAATCTCTTCATTTATCTTGGCTTGCTCCAAACCAATACTGACAACTCACAAACATTTAGATGCTTGATCTTTTTGCCTCTATGCACAATTTATCTTGACCAGTCTCTCCATCCTTTCGGCAATCCTTGCAACTGGTTGATCTAAGAACATGCCCCCAAAATGGTATTAGCACAAGCTTGACTATTTTCATCAAAGGTCATGGTAGGAGATCTTCTCTAAGGCATCATCATCAATTTTGTGGTCTGAGACATTCCTCAAGCATGTAGTAAACCACTCTCATGTAGTATTGATCGAGTCCCTAGAAAGTTGCTCAAAGTTATTGATCTAATATTTCAATTTGAGATTTTTTGGTCTTGTGAAGTACCTCTCTAAAAAGGCCTTCTGCAATTCAGCCCAACTGGTGATCGAACTTTGTGGGAGCTCAAGTAGCCATAGTGCTGCATTGCCTATAAGAGATAATGGCAAGACACGAAGTCACACAATATCCATAGATAGATTATGTGTTCCCATCACATTCTTGCAGACAAATGCAACATTATGTAGATGGCTATAAGGATCCTCCGATTGTAGGCCTGCAAATAACCCATGGTTCTGCAGCCTCTTCAGCAATCCACTCGAAACCACGAACTTTGTGTCAGTCGGTAGTGGTGGTAACACAATAGCTCGTCACCATCATAGCCACAGGATTTAGATAATATTGATTCCACTGATAAGTGTTGGTATTGAAATCCTGTGGTTGTGGGGCAATGTCCTCAATAGGAGGTGGGTTCTTATTGTCCGCATTCTCATTCATGTTGCAGTTTAGAGCAGCATTTGCTGCATTGTGGCATTATCTTGGGCCATTCTTCTTAATGTTCTCTGGATCTCTGGATCAAATGGAGTCAAGGGTCTGCCTCGACTTCACGCGTTGGGCATACACTACACTTATACCCTAAAAAGAAATAAAAATAACAAAAAACTATAAAATCAGGGAAATAAGGATTAATACCCAAATCACTTCAAATTAAACAAGTTTAGTCGTATCCCCAGATTCCAGAGCCAAAATCTTGATGTCGCCTAAGTTACACCTCCTTTTTAAGGTTAAAGCGATCGTTGTCCAGAAATAGATCCTAACCAGGGTTAGGGTTGAGCCCAAGGGAATACTATAGACTTAGAAGAATTTAATAGATGTAATTTGAGTAATTAACCATCTTATCTCCTCGAAAGGGGAGGGGGGGAGGTTTGTAATAGCAAGTAGAAAAGTAATCCTAACTAACACAAGTGTTTAAACCAATATGGAGAAAAACTAGGGTATAATATTTTTCATGATTCCTTAACTTAGTATCACCCGATAAACTAATTCTTTTCTAGTGGGTAGCATGTAGGATGGTGAGTTAACTTCACAAAACCTTTTGGCCCAGACAAGAGGTGAATTTCACTACGTGACTTGGTCCATCTCTGCAGTGTACATTACTAACCCTTACCTATTGTTCCAGTACAACCTCCCCTTGGCCCAGTTCGATTGATTAGATGAGAACACATCAATTGAATCCTATTAATTAATCTCATTTCCTATTTATTACTACTTTGGTCCAGTCAGTAACACTCTACGAGTTCTAATGTTGGCCACTACTAGAAAACATGCAAAATAGAGAAAGTTAATTAATACATGTATGTAAACTTTTCAAGAATTATGAATTATTCTGTTTTACCTTGTTAATTCTTCATGGTTCACACAACCCTAGTTGTGGATTTAGCTATTATGATTTGTGTAGAAGCAAGACTTATGAATTTGAAATGGAAATCACAAGACTGTAAGATCAAATCAAAGCGTACAAGTGTTTCTCAAAACTCTCCAATATTTTCTCTACTCTATCTCACTATTTGTTTTGTCAACTATTTGAAATCTCCAAGAAAACTAGACTAAAAATCTACTTACAATATTTAAAATACATATCCTAAATAAAATAGGATAACTGGGTTGGCAAGCCTCATGAGATACTTTACAAGCCATATTGTATTCCATGGCCCTAATTGGGCTTTAGTGCTTTGTTGCTGCAAAATTGCACTTGCACCCTACGATACCCATCTATGATCTGTAAAAAGTTAAGACCCATAGGGGGTTTCATCTAATGAAACTTCAAAAAGTCCTCCTTTTCTGATCATCAGGGTACGAGACTTGATCTACAACTCGTAAAATATTTCATGACTCATTTGCATGTTCGTAGAACAAACTTTAGAAAATCTACTCCTCACTAGAATTGTCCACGAAACCTCCTTCACGGCCTTTAGAATATTCTACAACCCATAAAGGGTCTCGTACATTATCAAAATCAGCAACTTCTGCATATTCTTCCCAAAATTAATGCCAACCCTGAAATCCTGCAAACCAAAAGCAAAAACACAACCCACTAACATCGCGTTGAGAATACACAAAATTCCAAATTTTAAGCATCAAAAGTATTGTATTTGACAGCACATCACCAAGGGTTGACAAAGAAAATGATCCTTGAAACATCGAGGGGGATGGGGCTAAAGCCCATTGATTAAGGTAGTGTGGTGGACCTATTAGGCCTTAATATACACAACATTTCTATCTCTATGGCATGAGGCAGTGTTGTATAAGGTTGAGGTTTTTTTTGTACTTAATGATTCTATAGCCTTAAGGTGGTATATTTGAAATAGACTTGATGGAATCACCTACGTGAGTGTAAAGGTATGGTCGCCTTTTATGGAAGACTTGGGCCGTCTTTCTAGAGCACTCGTAAGACCCAAGGTGTGTGTGCATGACCATAAAAGTACTTTGTTTGTATTGCAGAGGTTGCTTAAAAAATTAAGGATATAGTATGTGTTATGGGGGTCTCAAATTATATTCATTTAGTTCAAGAATACTTCACTTTTTAAATATTAGTTATTGCCTCATTTCACTATGTGTTAATTCAAATCGAAAGATATTGACACTTAAGTACGTGTTCCTTCCTTTTTCCCAAATTTTGTTATTACTTTCTATCTTTGCATTAGTGGGGGATTGCTGAGTTAATATTATGTAAGTTAATTATATATTAATTAGTATAATGCAAAGAATAAAGGCAAAAAATAAATATGGTACATAGGAGATGAACATACATAGTTATTTCAAATGAAGGTTCTCCTCAAGTGAAATGTAATGAACTTTAATGTCATTAACATTCACATACATTTCACAAAAAAATTACTTCTTATTCTTCGCAATTCCCCCTCTTAAAATCCTATATAAAGAGTGTGTTTGAGAACATAAGATATATTAACCAAAAGAAGAAAAAAAAATTAATAACTTTCTCCTTTCTTCTTCTTGAACATTTTTTGGGCAATTGATTTTTGGGCTACCTACAAACTTTCATCCTCGAGTGCACGTGTTTGAGAGTAGCTGTGGAACCTTTGGGAGCGACCGACTAGAGCGATTTGAACTGGAGTCGGACGGAAATTGCTTTCAAGGCAGTGGCTTGCCACGACACAGTGTTTGTGATAACTTATTATTTAATTTTAATCCAATATCAATATTGTAGTATTTTTTTCAACAGTAATTACCAAAAATTAATCATAAAACTTCAAAAGAATTTATTTTTTGATTAACTTAAAAGTAGAAATTCATGGTTATAGAGTTCTAAATGAACTCTTGCTATTTTATAAACTTAACTCTTATTATTTTGAAAAATTTGTTCTTTCAAATGCCATTAAATATATTTGTTTTAATTATTAAATAAAAAATAAGTATCACAGTAGTATAACAACAACAACAACAACAATAATAA
>JAOTQJ010000002.1:9124300-9144227 GCA_025642045.1 Solanum sejunctum | reverse complement strand
TCATTAATACCTTGGTCTAGTTAGTAACACTAGGTGGGTTCTAATCTTAGCCACTATCAGAAAACATGTGAACAGAAAAGAGTTAATTAATACATACATGCACATTTTTCAAGAATTATAAGTTATTCGATTTTACTTTGTAAGTTCTTCATGGTTCCCAGAACCCTAGTTGTGGATTTAGCTACTCATGCTTTGTGTAGATGCAAGAATTATGTATTGAGAAAACAATAATTGAATACTTACATAATAGAAATAAGAACAAGCAAATCCAACTTCAATAAGAATCACAAGCTTTGGATGAAATACAACTACAAGTGTTCTCAAAGAATCTTCAAAGTAATCTTGTAAGTTTCTCTCTCTAATTACTAAGTTCTCTAAGTACTAGGCAAAAACTTATGAAAAATAACCAAAAAAACCTATTTATAATAAGTAGAATACAAGTCCAAAGTGAAATAGGATAACTGATCAGCATGCCATATGAAAAGGGTTTATGGGTCATTTTCCATTCCATCTCCCATAATGAGGGTCTCGTACAAAGCTATTGGAAATTTGGATTTCAAGTCTAGGACACCCCTCTATGACTCATAAAGTAGTTTAAGACCCATAAACGTGTTTCGTCTGATGAATATTCAGAAAGTCTCAATCTCTGATCCTCAGAGCATGAACTATCTTCTAAGACTCATAAATCAGTCCATGACTCATTTGCATGTTCGTAAAATCAACTTTAGGAAACAACCCCTCACTGAAATTGTTCACAAAGACACTTTACAACCCATAGGATGATCTGTAAAGGGTCTTGTATAGCAGCAAATTTAGTAACTTCTGCACTTCTTCCAAAAATCAAAGACAAACTTGTAATCCTGCAAATATAACACAAAAAGACATAAAACCAACTAACATCGCATTGAGAACAGACAAAATTTCAAGTTTTAAGCATCAAAAGTATTGTACTTTGATAACACATCAACACAATCAATTTAAAATTGTTCCTTGTCCTCAAGCGATGGAGTCAACCTATATAGATAACGCAGAAACACAACCTCAACCTAATGACATACATCACATAAATCTCAGACTCAGATACCCACACCAACTTTTCAAAAAAGGATTAGATAGCTGTCTGGAAAATCAATAAGACCGGTGCATGTGATAACAAAACTATGACAAGTGAGGTACTATAAACTATCCACAGTCACTAAAAAATTCTAATGCCAATAATGCAATGCAAGTGCTCTCACAGAAAGAAGTCTCATATCGGACACTCAATGATATTCTCATGTATGATCTTCAGACTATGCAAAATCTCTTAGTCTCCCAAAAGATATTCATGTATCATGCCTAATACCATTGGATTTCCCCTATACTCATGATAAGACCTTCAACTAACTGGACTAAGATAGCTTAAGAACTTTCTAGGCTTGTAACGTAGACTCAAGAGGCTTTGGTGTGGCATTTTAGGAGCATAATGACTAAAGGCCCTCCTTGACACTACATTTATTCTACACTTTTGCCTTACCAACTCTATTTTCCCTTTCTCCTATTTCAAGTTTTTTTGGGTGTTTTCTTTCTATTTTTCAGCTTTTTCCCTTGCTTTTACACTACATTTTCTTTTTAGCTCATAACTAAGGCATCACATATCTTTCTTGCACCCTATACGTGATTTTTTTTCCTTTTTCTCTGTATCACAAACTCTCCCTCCTTATTTTTGTGTTTCACCCTTACACCAGTCACCTTCAACTTAGGCTTTTGGCCTTTGTTCAGTGCACAATATCCATCCTCCGAACTAAGGCCACTTTTGGTAGCAATCCTCAACTTAGGCTTTTTACAATAGTCAAGGTGCACAATGTTCAAGGAAGGATCAGGGCCAATTTCAGGATTTTACAACTAACAAGCCTAGGCTAATCAGGTGTTTTAAAAGAATAGGTACATGTTAGGCTCAAACATTAGGAACAAGGGATATATTACAATTTTGGTTGGTTATTTAGGCTAGGTGGACTATTAAGAACAATGTCCTAAGATCCTTTCTTAATCCAATTAGTCAACAATCTAACTTAAAGTAATAGGGCAAGTTCTGAATTAGCAAAAAACACATGAATCTAACTCTTAGATCATGCTTTTTATCTCAATTTATCCTTACTTTTCCAAACAAACATTGTCACACACCTAAACATGCATTGTTGTTATCTAACTACTAATCAAATTTTTGGTGGGTATAATTTTTCAAGCTAAATCAAAAAATATGCTATATTCCACAAGTATTAGTACTATAAAAATACTATCTAAACACACTAAACATGATGATTTTATCACAACCTGAACCTAGGGCCTAGGAGTGACATGGCGAATGGGAACTCTAGAGTCCCCAAACAAGCCTCATAGCATCTATTCACACATCATCGATTTAGAAGCACATATAAATAATAAATACATAGTTCGAAGGGACGGGAAAGTAGGACTCACACTATAGGAATGTCATAGGGATAAGGATTAATATGGATTCACATGGAAGATAACACATAAGAACTAAGGGGCGGGTAAGTATGACTCAATCTATGGGGGTGATAGGGACTTAGGATCTTCCATATTTCCACTTCAAACATACATACATATAATAATTCTCGTAACCAATCTATGATAGCCATATCCAATAGATAACCATGATCATAAGATCCAAATACAGTACATAGCATATCAATCCAACAAGAGTCTACAAAATGTCCTACAGTGGCTCTAATCATAGGATATGAGAGGGAGCAAGACATGTTCCAGGCTCACCCTCAATGTAAATAACATAGACAAGACATCATAGGTAGATGAATAGTGGTTCATCCTTGAAAGATAGGACTCACCACGATAATTATCTTAAGATCCAATCTAGCCATTATATAGTGGATAAAGGTAGTCTTTGATCCCTATACGGTTAGATCATGTAGGCAAAAGTATGCATTAGTAAGCTTGAATGTACTAAGTAAGCGGGCACGCAATGCATATGACTTATCAAACCTGCAATCTAAAGTTAGATGACTAGGGTACATATATGGAAAGAATCACATGACAAAGGATTCCAAGACATAGCTTACTTGGTATCATATTGGTTATGATCCCATCCTCAATATATATGAAGTATTTTCACATTCATGCATCATGTATCTCATGGCATATTGATATATACCTATGCTAGCCACATTATTTGAGAAAAGGAGTATGGACCCTTGGGGATAGTCCTCCCCGACATCCAATCCATTGATGCTAGATCATCATACCACTAGAATACATATATATACATGCTTGTAAAAGAGGCATAAGCTTTCAAATTGTTTACATGCATTCCTAGGATTAAATGCCAAATCACATTCTTTATAATCATGCATAATAGGCAAAAGAGCCAAAACATTCTTCATATAATACTTTCATGCATAGGGATAGCTACTTTGGAGTACGTTATTGAGAGATGAATATGGACCCTTGGGGATAGCCTACTCCGACTCAAACCTTTATCGATGCTCCCTTAAACATAGTGGTATAAACACCCATAATTGCTCCTTGAGCCATTATCTTAGACATATATGTGATTGCATTCTTTCTATAACTAATATCTTACCAAAATCATATCATAAAAACATAATTGGGCTTAACCCACTTCATAATTTCCATAAAATCCAATGTTCATGAATGCATATGTCATGAATGATGTGGGAATAGCATGGGTAATTGAGATTTGATCTAAAATTAATATTATGATATGAAATTGAAGTAAATCCATATTTAAAACGTAATATAAATCACCCATGTATAAATCAAGCTTTAAAGGGACATGCATGTTCATAATTTCATAACATTAATGTAAATCATCCTAATAGAACTTAAAGTGACTTAAAATCATAAATAAAGTACAGCCCATACATCAATTGAATTTAATAAATCAAAACAAGGGAATTTTAAAATAAGCCTAATTTTATGGAAAATTGTTTGAAAAGATTTGGATCTCCTTGATTGGAAGGAACCAAGGATCAAAACCTATATACCTTAGCTAATGAAGGAATTCCATGAAGAAATTTGAATAGGAATGTCTCCTCCCTTGATTCCCAAAGTAAAATTACCATTAGAGTTCTTAAGAGTATCTTTGAGAGAATTCCTAAGGGTAAGGATGAATTTTGAATGAGAATAATAGGGTTTAGGTTATTTGGAGGTCTTAAGATAGCATAGCAAGTCATAAAAGACCATTCAGAAGAGCCACAATTAGAAAAAGACAATAATAAAGCAAAAATCACATTCCTTGCTAGTGGTTAGTAAGGAGGTCTCACAGTCCATATGTTGTTTCATGGACTGTGCAACCCTCTCGCGAAGCTTCACTTAGTTAATTTTCAAAAAAACTGCATAGATGATCTTTACGAAAATGAGCATAACTTCTTCATTTGAACTTAACTAATGTGAAATCAAATGCGTTAGAAATCTAACTCAAACAGATTCAATTGATAGTTCGTGGGCCACTCAATTCATATTTAGCTAAGGTATATGACCCTTTAAAGTTGACCCTCTATTGACTCTTCTGAAAAGTTTTGCCAATGGAATTCCTTTGAGCTTGGCTTGATATAGCAAACCATGATGACCTTAAATCACATAAATAATCTTGAATTGAGGGCTTGAAAGTGAACTTAGCTTGAACTTGAAGATTCTATACTTAGAAAAATTTGATGCCAACACCCATACGGTTGACTTCACGAGCCGTACCAAGGCAAACAACCTGTGTACTCCCTGTTACACTTCACCTAGAAAATTCTTTGTGACGAAATTCCAAGACGGTGATCCAACACTTAGAAAAAATTGCACTTCAGATGCCACACGGAAGGGCCTCATAGGTCGTGTTGCTTTATACGATCCATGAGAGGGAGCCATACCAAATTTCTTGGTCCAAATAGTAGGAATTTAAGAGCAAGGCCACCATATGGTCAGTGAAACATCACAAGGTCCATGAGGGGTCCATGTGTGTTGTGCCTTAGTTAAAATTCCATGTTTATAAGCCAAACACCATTCTTAAGGCCAAAGGTCACTCCAAGGAGGCCTCACACGGGCTGTGTGACCTCACACGGACCGTGAAGGCTCCCATGGAGTGTCACTTTGGTCTAAAACTTTTCTAGAACCAAAATTCCATGCTCCATTATGGTCATACAAAGTCTGGGTCCTTACAGGTTTAATAAAAAGTAAATATCCATGAGAAAAAAGAACATAAGCAAGAAAACCCAAGATCAAAAATTGGGGTAGTTATGGACCCAAGCTACTCAGACTTCATTGAGGCCCATACCTACCTACACCCCATCAAAAAAGATGTGCACTAAACCCAATAGACAAAATCAGAGCAAAACAAAACATAAAAGGGTCAAAAAAGTATACTTGGGCGCCTAAGCGCTAATGTCTGCTGTATCTGGCCACTCTCCTCTTATGGGGAAGTTCACTCAGTAGTAGAACACCGTATGGAGGAGCCAACACCCCTCATGCTCTCACGTTCTCGAGCCTGTCATCTCTCCTTCTCCTGTCTTGATCTCCTCAATACAAACTCAAGCATCTCCTGCTCTGTAAGCCCCACATGTAAGCGAGTATTGCCTGGATCATCATCCTCATGGAATCTCTTCCTGTGGGAACATTCGATAGGCTTATTAAGAGAAAAAAGATCAACCATCGGCACCGGAGGCATAGTTATTGGTAGTGCAACTAGTAATTCCAGTGCTGCTATCATCTCGGTCCAAAGTCACTGGATCTCTGTCTACAGGGCTGTCAAGTCTAATGGTTGGGCCTTGGTCAAGCTGCATTGTGCCCTATCCTCGAAAGTATCAATACAAGAATCCATAGAAGAGATATAGTCCTAAATAGTAGCGATCGTAAATGCCTGCATATGACCCTCTGAGTTTAAAATGGCCAGGAGGATCCATTGCCTAATCTAGCCAACAAGCTAAGTCAACTATGGTAGTGTGACATAACTTCTTTGCTAAGCCTGAATAGATGCGGCGGATATGTAAACTATTCCCATGAAGGTAGTCTGTGAAGTCATGGCCTATGGTGTAGAGATAGAAGTAGCAGCCCCCCTCTTCTCATCTCTCAGGTTGTTGGGGTCTCTCCTCACTAGCAGCATCAGTGGCAGTGGTAGTTTGTGAACACTCAGGAGGTGGCTCTTGGGTAAACATCTGAGGCATAGGAGGAGGTTGTCCTCATCGAAGTGCCACTGGGTTCTCTTTGACCTTGATTAGGCTGGGATCTAATATACGTTGGGCCTCAATCAATTGGTCCAACTAGTGTAAGATCTCCACCCTCGGCTCTAGACAGAGCCTGTATATCAAGCAAGGGATGGGATAGAGGTAGACCTCTTTAGGGCAGCCTCGTGAATTTTCTTAGCTATGAGGGAGGCCCAATTAATGTCATAACCAGCTAAGATGCTGGCAACCAATATTGTATGCTCCGGCAGCAATGTATTATCAGCAAGAGTAGGTCAGATGCGTGAGCATGGCGAGGAAACTAAGTAAAGCCCTAATAATAGGCTTAGAGTGTGTGGTGGACCAGGTTGGTTCTGGACCCTGCTTAACAATATAACTAGCCATCCATCTCATTAAGGTGGATCATCACTCTAGATCTCTCATAGTTAAGGGTCCCTCGATTTCCCTACTTCGTAGTCAAACTTTGTGATGGATCATATGGCAGGGAACTGTAGTCCAAAAAGCATCCAGTGGATAGTGGTCTCTGCTAGATCTACTTTCCAGTCCCTCAGTCGTATCTCGGTCAGTCTGGACTGAGCGAGGGGCTTCTTCCCCTTGGGAAGAATATTGTGCACTGTGGTTGCATGTTAAACATAGAACTCCCTCACTATGGCCGAGGAGTATTGTCCAAGAGAGTGTATGAGACACTGAAGCCTATAACAAATCATCATGTCCTCGAGACCAGGGACATTATCGAGTCTGTTAGAGATAAATAGGGGCTCCTCAAAAATGGAGCGGGCTAGCTTGCCCTGCTCTTTCTGCTGCTGGCCCTCCATATATATATCTACCCTTGACACACGAATGATTAGTAAGAATATTTGAAGGAGATGATCGAGGTAATATGGAAGACTTTGACTCTGATACATCTTTGCAGCCTGCCTTAGAGCTGGACTCCTCTCTAGATAGAGTAATTTGATACATCCTTGCAGCCTGCCTTAGAGCTGGACTCCTCTCTAGATGGAGTAATCTGGGGTAAGTCGCTCTCGTCGTTGCCTCCTTCATCTAACTGGAGAGTACGAACAATGAGAGCCTGAGTTCGCCTAGCCCTGACAGCAGCTCTATTTTGTGGCTGATAAGCCTCTAGGTCCAGGATAATGCCCAACTCATCTACTAATCTACTCGAAGTCGGGGTCTGCTCATCATCTGAAGACTCATCTTTGAGCCTCTTCCATAAGGCTAGGATCTCATCATGTTTGGCTTTTGTGGCGGTAGTACCTAACATAAGAATATTTATGCACCTTGGTCCCACAAATCAAAAATTGAAATATAAAATATTTCAATCAAAAGTTGCAGAAGGGTCTATGAAAGTATCTTTATGGGCTGTAATTGGTGCTACAATCTACAAAGAGCTTTCGCAAAATAAGGTTCAGACTATTTATATCACTAGAAAAGTCTATGAGACCAGGTATGACTCGTACAATGGTTTATGAGTCATAGACTGGGTCATAGAGATTTCCAGTAAGTAAATATATTTCAGGAAAAGATCTATGAGACCTATCTATGAGCCGTAAAATGATCTATGACTTGTAGAAGGTTTCTTCTGATGGATACTCAGAATCTTCAAATTTCTGGAATCTTGTATATGGGGTAATTACAACTCGTGGAATAATCCATGGGCCATAAAAGCCATTCGTAAACAAGAAAACTCAGTTACTTGAGTTTCTAGCCTATCACAATGGACCCCAAATGACTTTTTCAACGAGTATTCTACCAGCAGAAAAGCAAAACCACACCCACCCACATGGTTCTCATACCACAACTATGACCGCAACATGTTACACATCACATATACCCCATAGAAAATGATCAAGCATCTTCCCCCAGCTATTCTTACCCCATATGTCAATTTTTCAACAAAATCCACGCACTTATATCATCACCCACCAAGTTTCACACAATATCAATTCAACACACATTGGGGTGATTTAATAGGCACCAAAAACTATTCAAAACATTCAAACAGGGCAAAAGTACCCAATTTCAGATTTAGACAAACTGATAGATGGGTTACCCAAATTTAACTAACACATATTAACATCAAACATAGATTTTGATTCCCAACTACCATTTCCAACATATTTTCCAATTCAATCATACAAAACAAAGCAAATTAAAGGTTTTGAAATAATAAAAAATATACCTATGATTAAGTTGTAGAAAATGAAGGAGGTGAATGGGCGCTAAACCCTAGGGTATTAGAAATTTGCCAGTACGATTACCGTTAGTAGTCAAAATTGCTTGGGGATGGTGATAGCCAGGTATATTTTAAAAATTTAGGTTAGAAATGACGTCTAAATAATTTGACCGCATTCTTTATCCCTTGACCGAGTGCTAAAAGTTAATGGGTCCTGACTATATGAAACCCCAATTATAGGTCATAGAGTGTTTACAGACTGTAAACCATAGTTTCGTAGAACATCCAAACCCTAGATTTCAGGATTGGATTTCATAGACCAGTCTACATGTGGTAGAGTAATCGCTCATAAGGTTGGTCGTAGAGACCTCAATACTTAGAAAATTTTAGGAAACATACCTAGGATCCACGAGACTCATTCATGACCCATAGATTTATCTATGGATCATCATAAAGTTGGCTTGTGGACTGGAGTACACAATTTTTCTTCCCACTGGAAATCTCTATGAGATGGTGTACAGTTGTAAACAATTTTATGACCCGTAAAACAAGTCATAGAGACTCTTCCATGCTCTTCTCAACCAAAAATGGCTGACTTAGCCATGTTCCTGGATATTCTCCATAGAACACACTGTTGTTACCCTATAAGCATGATGTCATCCAAGTTACACCTCCTTTTTAGATAATAAAGAGGTTGTTGTAAACATATAAAACCTAACAAAGATTAGAGTTGAACCCATAGGGAATATGCAGAGTCAAGACAAATTCACTAATAAGCAATCCAAGTAGTTAACCAACTCAATTCCACGAAGGCTGGGTGAAATAATCTATAAGGATGTAAATGAAACTAACTATCACAAGAGATAATCAATAATAGAGAGCAACTAGGGTATTCTGTTCCACATGATTCCCCAACTTATTATCACTGATAATCCAATTCTTGTCTAGTGTATACCATGCAAGTTGGTAAATTTAAGTTCACCAATCCATTTGATCAAAGGTGGAAGGCAAATTTCACTATGCGGCTTGGCCCATCTCCATAGTGTATAATACTAACCATTACCTATAAGTCCCAGTAAAACCTCCCCTTGGCCCAGTTAGGTTGATTAGACAAGAACACATCAATTGAATCCTGTTAATCAATCTTTTTTACTAGTCATTACTATCTTGGTCCAGTCAGTAACTCTAGGCAAGTGCTAATGTTTTTCACTACTAGGAAACATGCAAAAAAAAAGAGAATTGATAAATATATGCATATACCAAATCAAAAATTGTAAATTATCTGGGTTTACTTTATTAGTTCTTCATGGTTCCCATAATCCTAGTTGTGGATTTAGCTACTCATGCTATGTGTAGATGAAGAAATTATGAGTTGAGAAAACATAATTAAGCACTTAGACAATTGAATTTGGCCCAATAAAATCCATGATAAATGAGAATTACAAGATTGAAGATCAAATTTACCCACAAGTCTTTTTTCATATTTTTCTCTCTCAAGTATTGATTTCTCCAAGTACAAATCCTAAAAACACTCTAAATAATGATGTTCTCCTCTGAAAAATAACGTTAAAGTACTTTTTATAGTAGTTACAATTAAATCCTATCTAAATTAGAAAAAACTGGTCGGCAAACTCTACGCAAGCTCTCTACGACTCGTAGTGTGATTTATGATTCATAGTCGGGGTCTCGTAATCAGCTATTGGAATTTTGTATATCTCTTCTATGACATAACTTCAGGACTTGTGAACTGACCTACGACTCGTACTACATGTTGATAGGCTTCATACTCATCAAATTGTTCCTTACTAGATATCTTCACGAAACCTATCTACACGACTCGTAGAATGCTCTACGACTTGTATGCATGTCTCGTTGAGTTGATCTTTAGAAATTATCTCTCACTAGAATTTTTCATGACAAACCGAGCCCCCCCCCCCAAAGACTTATAGAATGCTCTTCCATAGAGGGTCTCGTAAATCATCAAAATCAGCAACTTCTACAGTTTTGCCCCAAATCATAGCCAACCTGTAATCCTGCCAAATCTAAATACGAAAACACATAAAACCCACAAATCTCATATTGAGAACACATAAAATCTTAAGTTTTAATTATTAAAAGTGCTATATTGTGATAAAATATCACCACCCTCAACTTAAAATTATTGTTTGTTCTCAAGTGATGATGTGTTGTCAAAATACAGAACATTTGATTCCTAAAACTTAGGATTTTTTGTATTCTCAATGTGGATTTTATGATTTTTATATGTTTTTGTGTATGTCTTTGTAGGGAAAGTATGTTGGCATAATTTTTTTAAAAGTTGCAGGCTTAGCTGGTTTTTTAGGACATACGAGATCCTCTATGAGTTGTAGCTTAGGCTACGAGTCATAGAGGTTGTCCCATATGGATTTCCAGTGCTTAAAGTGAGAGATCTAATAACATGAAGTTCATCTACACCAAACCCAGTTACAACCCGTAGTACCCTCTACGAGTCGTGAAGGGATATCCCGCAGTGATTTCTAGTGTTGATTAAAGCTTGACCAAGAAAGACAGATGAAGACTACGAGAGGTTAATAGGAATTGTAGAGAAAACTATGACTCATAATGGTGTTCTGTATCAGTGAAGTCCAAAATTAAAGACATTGACCACGAAAGCACAATTACGGCTCGTTCCACGAGTTACGAGGAATAATTGTGATTCATATCAGGCACCAACTAGTTTTTCTAATTAATTTTGGGACTTGATTGTAAATACTATACATAGTATATTTTAGGTTTTTAGCCGCAAGTTTTTACAAAGATTAGAGAGAGTAGAGAGAATGTGGCAACCCTCACGGGAGGATGCCACTTTTGTACGCTCTAGGCTTACATAACACTACCTAACATATGAAGAATTTAACACGTGACATATTAATCATAATTAAATAATGAATTCAAAATATTTAAAGCTATTGTATTTTGCTCTAAAGGTTGTTTAGTTGATTTCTAGTTGAAGATTTTGGTGTAAGTACCTTACAAGTAATTTAACTATCTTGCGAGATATTTATATATTGCCCCTATTGTTCTAGCACACAAAAAAGTATTACAAATGTTAAAGTACAAGGACATAAAATTTACTAGTTTCTATTTCATACAATCACCTTAACATAATTAGTATTTTAATGTAGAAACACGCTTGCCGGCTCAAATTTAACCAAACAAGCCAAAACTTAAAGTTACAAACCATGGTTCCGTAACTTATACTAGCCTTTCAAATTTATACATACAAATGCAATAGGTGAATCATGTACATGTCCCAAAACTACTACAATATATATGTTTAGATACGAATGTGATCTTCTACACAACTCCCAAAATTTATCTTTGATGGTCATCCTCAAGCATCATCTCGGGTAGTCCCTACGATAGAAACAACTATCGCTAAGCATGAATTTTAGTGGTGTAAAAGTTTTAACCTTAAATCACTCAATTTACCCCTGTTAACTCAAAGGGCAGAACAATTGGAATACAATAAATAGACCCATTGAAAAAATATATCAATAGTATCAAGTAGGATACTTAAAGATCTAAGTATCAAGAGTTCTTGGAATAATTTTTACAAGACATTCAAATGATAAGTTTCGCCCAGTATGTAAGTCATGTCATCACACCAATCATAATTAAGTATCAAGAAGGACCGAAGCCCTGTATCAAAAAGGGGGAAAACCCAATCATCAAGAGAATCAAGAACCATATTAAGAGTGGTTTTCTAATTCGTGCATAAAATGGACTGCTTCCATACTTAGAACGAACAAAAAATTCACAATTAAGATGCAAATTGATCCAAACAAGAAGCATGCTAATGGTAACAAAGTCATAGCCACAAGAAGGACAAAGTCCACAAGGATGTCAAGTGATCAGGTAATTCGTATAACTGGACGAATTAAACGAGTTTGTTACAAGTCCCAAAATAAATCAATACAACTAGATAAAATGAAAAGAACATAGCTGAGATACCAAGATAATATTCAAATTTACTAGCAGGTGACAAATGCACAAGAATAAGTTTTTATACGAACCTGAACCTTTTAGTAAGCAACTAACCCTACCGAGTTCAAGTCGTGGATCAATACGATATCTGTTCCTTCAATCCATTTCCTTAAGATTGTACAAGAGTGTGAGCACCTTAATACTCATCTACATAATCATTTAATATTCAGCACTTTCATACAAAAGGTATAAACTATCAAGATAAATGCCAAAAATGAGTCCTATTCCTACAAATCATAGTCTTCTTGGCAATTTTACTACCTTGTAATACAACAAGATTTTGAATTGGTAAATGGATAAACTAGGCTTTCCAGTCTACATAAAAACTATATGTATATGAATATAGATTTCAAAAAACAAGGAATCACTTCAAAATACCCTTTGTACAAGTATTTATAATCAAAATAATAACAGCACACCCCCAGGGATTTCTATATCAAAACTCTGGACAGAACTTGTTCTAGCTTGCGTCCACTGTTTTGAATCCATACTACAAAATTAGGTCCTAAAATAAACATAAGAGAGGTAGATACATGTATTGGGGTTGCACTAACTAAGAATCATCACAAATTACTACTCACACATCAAGATATGATTAAAATACTAATAATAGTACATAAAAGGCTTCTCAATAGAAAATTGGCCAGAACTTTCACTGTGTTTCGTGCCTTTTATATATACCGTACAAGCAGATTCAGATTTTCACGTAAACATAAAGGTTATAGGTATGTATATTAGCTTTACAAAACATATTTGCACACTAAAACCAAAGGTACATATGACAAGATATTCCACAATTACTACACACTATGCAATTTAAAAATAGAATTCAACCACTTACTAAAGGATAGGGGATTTCTTCACTTTGCTCCAAGGAACTTATTTATTTCATGTATGTTTATCAAATATAAGGTTATGAGAGAGTTTGTAATGCTTTATAAGGTCATTAAACTGACTTACTTTGGGGGAAATATATTTTATGTCAAAAGCATCTTAATAGAAAAATGGTCCAATAAGGTAACTGCCCTAATTTTCTCTTTTTTCTATATTATTTATTTTTTTCACACATAATTATTATGTATAATTTCACAAAACTAAATAAATTGCACTAAAATGAACCCCTCCCTCATTCATTTATACTATTCAATAAAATCAATTTCTTTAATAACACAAACTCAAGTCAAAGATTTGTGAAGTAGGGGTTGATTTTATCTTGAGGAAATATCTTATAAAAGTTAATACATTATTTAATAATAAGAGAATTACAATTCTCTACCCCTTAAGAGATTTCATCTCAAAATTTACCTTATGCTAGACTCGAAATAAATACAGATATTGGGTCCTCATATCTTCTTCCCTCTCCCAGGTGGCTTCTTCTCTTGAATGGTTCCTCCAAAGTACCTTTACTAAAGGAATTTTCTTGTTTCTAAGTTCATTATTTCCTGAGCTTGAATGTCGACAGGTTCCTCCTCATACATCAAGTCTTGATTAACCTTAATAGATTCAACTGATAGAAAACGAGAGGGGTCAGAACAATATATTCTAATCAGTGACACTTGGAAGAAATTGTGGAACTTTTCCAACACATGTGGTAATTCCAATTTATATGCAACTGGTCCCGCTCTTTCAAGTACCTCATAAGGTCCAATAAATCGGGGGTTAAGTTTTCCCTTTTGGCCAAATCTCATAATCTTCTTCCATGGAGATACTTTTAAGAGTACCTTGTCACCAACTTGAGACTCGATATCATGCCTTTTAGGATCATCATATTATTTTTGCCTATCCGAAGCAATCTTTAGACGATCCTTGATCACTTTTATGTTGACTTTTGTTTGCTGCATAATTTCAGGACCAGTGAGTTTTCTTTCACGAACTTCATTCCAACAAAGAGGAGTTTAGCATTTTCATCCATATAAAGCTTCATAAGTTGGAATTCCAATACTTGATTGGTAGCTATTATCATAAGAAAATTCTACTAAAGCCAAAGGTTTGTCCCAACTACCCTCAAACTCCACGATGCATGCTTGAAGTATATCCCCAAAAATTTGTATCACTCTATCTGACTGTCATCTGTTTGAGTATGAAATGAGGTGCTAAAATTTAACTTTGGCAACCAAGCCTTCTCGCAACCTAGACCAAAATCTAAATGTATACCTTGGGTCCTTATCAGAGACAATAGAGATAGGGATTCCATGCAGCCTTATAATCTTATCAATTTATAGTTATGCTAACCTTTCAAGTGAATAATCCATCATGATTGCTAAGAAGTGAGCACTTTTCATTAATCTATCCACTATCACCCATATTGTATCATGGTTCTTTCGAGTGTGAGGAAGTACAGAAACAAAGTCCATTCCACCATTCCACCAAAAGTGTTTTTTAAGGGTCTGGTACATTTTTGTACCTCCAGGGTGCATGGCATATAACGAAGTGTGTGCTTCCTTCAAGATTTCTCTTTTCAATCTCTCATCATTAGGGACACACAACCTATTTTGATAAGATAAGACACTTTCCTCTGTTAATGAAAAATCATGTTTTTCTCCATCTTGAACCTTTTTGGTCAGCTTTATGAGTTTCTCATCTAACTTTTGTGCTTCTCTTACTTGCTCAAGCAATACGGGTTTAACCTTCAGTTGGGAAATAATTGAGCCAAGTGAATGAAGTGCAATACAATCATTCATTACTCTTAACTCAACAAACATAGGCAAGGGACTCGAGGATAGGCTTTCAAAGAACTTGTGACTTAAGGGATCTGCAACCTCATTAGCTTTTCCTGGATGATAATCGATTGTGTAATCACAATCCTTAATGAGCTCAAGCAATCTATGTTGACTTAGGTTCAGCTCTTTTTGTGTACCCAAGTATTTTAGGCTTTTGTGATCAGTGAATATATAATATTTTTCTCCATACAGATAATGTCTCCAAATCTTTAAGGCAAATATTATGGCAGCAAGTTCTAGATCATGAGTAGGATAATTCAATTTGTGTGGTTTTAATTTATGAGAGGCATATAAAATAACTTTCCCCTTCTTATGTCAGAACACACCCTAGACAACGATGCGATGCATCACTATATATCAGATACCTTCACCTCCATTAGTAGAGTATGTACAGGAGCTTGTGTCAATAAAGATTTGAGAGTTTTAAAGAACTCTTGACTTTTGTCACTCCAAATCAACTTTTCCTCTTTCTTCAAGAGTTTTGTCAAAAGAGGAGGCTATAATAGAGAAGCCTTTCACGAACCTCCTATAGTATCCCTGCAACCCTAGGAAGCTTCTTACTTAGGTTGGACTTTTGGGAGGTTTCCATTCAACAATTGCTTGAATTTTACTAGGATCCACCTTTACACCTTCGGCTGACATGACATGTCCAAGAAAGGTCAATTCATTTAGCCAAATTTCAAACTTGAAAAGTTTTGCATAAAGTTCTTTCTCCTTTAAAATTTGCAACACTATTCGGAGATGTTTATCATGATCTTCACTACCCTTGGAATATACTAAAATATCATCTATAAGAACTACCACAAATTAATCTAGATATGGCTTGAATATGCGATTCATTAGATCCATGAATATTATGGGAGCATTAGTCAATTCGAAGGGCATCACCAAAAATTCATAATGACCATACCATACCGAGTTCTAAAAGCAATTTTAGGAATATCTTTCTCTCTAACGAGCAGTTGATGATACCTAGACCTCAAATTAATTTTTGAGGATAGATTAGCACCCCTCAATTGATAAAATAAATCATCAATCTTTGGCAGTGGATATCTATTCTTCACTGTAATTTTGTTGAGTTACCTGCAGTCAATATACAATCTAAGAGTTTCATCCTTCTTCTTTACAAATAAAATAGGGGCTCCCTAAGGAGAGATACTGGGATGGATAAAACCCTTGTTAAGAAGTTCTTGCATCTAAGTTTTTAGCTCGTTTAGTTTTGCTAGAGCCATTCTATAAGGAGTAATAGAAATAGGAGTATATCCGGGAATAAGCTCGATTGGAAATTCAACTTCCCTTTCCGGGGATAACCCAGGAAGATTTTCTTGGAACACTTCTTGAAAGTCGCAGACAATAGGTATATCTTTAAGACTATGGCTCTCTAAGAATGTATCAACTATGTGACCAACATACGCATCACAACCTTGTCAAATCATCCTTTTTTGCTAAGGCCGCAGAAATAATACCAGATGTCAATGATCTTTCACCTTGCACAATAATATGAGAAAATACAGGGTCCTTAAAAGTCACATGCTTTGATTTACACTCCATTGTTGTATGATATTTACAAATTCAATCCATCCCAATAATAACATCAAAATATTAGAAGGGCATTTCAATCAAATTCGCCAGTAAAACTAGGTCTTCAATCATGAAGGGACAAGCTTGGTAAATTCGATTACAAATAAATTGGTAGCCGAAGGGACTTTCAACTAGCACATTATAATCAAGCCTCATAAATTTCACATTTTTAGGAAAAAGGAATGATGAACAAATATAAGAATATGTAGAACCAAGATCAAATAATGTAAATGCACATAAGACAAATAAGTGAAATTTACTAACAACCATGTCTTGGCCATCTTGATCATCCTTCTGTTTCATAGAATAAGCTCTTTCCATAGACCTTGGCCCACTAGATTGATTTGCTCCACTTGCTCCAGCCACTTGGATGTTTTTTGGTTTTGAACCCCTATTGGTTTGATGAGGAGTAGTAGAAGGCTTCTGAATTGAGCTTTCAGTATGCAAGGAACGAACCTGTTTAGGATAGTCCTTCACTTTATGATCAAACTACCTCAGTTAAAACATACACCAGAAGCTCTCCTGCAAACACCATAATTATTCTTCCCACATTATTCACACGTAGGAACACGAGTCCCGCCTTGGCCATTATTTGGAGTGCTACCTGTGGAATAGTCTGATTTGCTTTGCTTTGATTGAGAAGACCTATTAATACCACTAGCCTTAGAGTTATCAAAACTCCCCCTTTGTATGGACCTCTGAAATCTGATATAGGTTTTCAGAGTTTATTTTCATGTCTGCTAGCTTCTTCCTTATCAAGTCTTTCCTAGGTAGGAGCAGTGGAAACTAATTTACAGAAGTTCTCATGTTACAAGACTGCCACATTCTAATCTCCTGTTCTTATCTTTCTCCTCTTTAATAATATCTCCAGCAAAACGAGAATGCCTTAGGAACTTTTGTTGATATTCAGCAATAGCCATGCCCCGCTGCCTCAAACTTAAAAGCTCCTTTTTCTTAGCATCATAGTAGGCAGGTGGAACATACTTCATATGAAAGTCTATAACAAAATCACTCCAAGTAAGAACTGGAGGTTTTACCATGCTATTTGGAATACTCACCCACCAATCATAAGCATCGGTTTCTAATAGTGAAACAACATATGTAAATTTTGCAACATCTCAACACTCTAATTGCTCAAACACCCTCTCCATGCATTCCAACCATTGTTCAGCATCAGTGGGATCAACAGAACCTTCAAATTCTACCATACCCATTTTTCTCATTTTCTCGAAGTTTATCCCATTAGGATCATGCATCATTTCAGCCAGGTGGTGGAAGAATTTAGCCATTTGTTGGAAAGCAACCTCAGTACCATAACTCATCTGAGGATGTGGGATAAGTCTTACACCTTGGTGTCCCACTTCAAACCCACTAGTGCGGGGATCGAATATTCGTCAACCCCTTCTAGTGGATGAGGTTGGGAATAAGAGTTATCTAATCCTTCCCATGCTACTTCCATAGGTCTATTAGAGGAAGAGGTCATAATTTAATTCCTTCAGAAAAGAAGATCACATTGCATTAGAGGCACGTATATAATGCATATGCACTTTACAGGCACTAAAATAGTATTAACCATGTAAAGGAACTGATAACATAGCTTGGACCTTTTACAAAATAGACAAGTATATAAGTAATTCACATCAAAAGTCCTAGAATCATAAGCCTGAGCTCTGATACCAATACTTGTGGCAACCCTCGGGGAGGATGCCACTTTTGTACGCTCTAGGCTTACATAACACTCACTAATGAACGAAGAATTTAACACATGACATATTAATCACAATTAAATAATGAATTTAAAATAGTTAAAGGTATGGGATTTTGCTCTAAAGGTCATTTAGTTGATTTCTAATTGAAGTTTTTGGCGTAAGTCCCTTGCAAGTAATATAAACCACTATCTTCCGAGATATTTATAGATTGCCCCTACTATTGTAGCACGCTAAAAAGTATCACCAATGTTAAAATACAAGGACATAATATTTACTAGTTCAGTTTCATACAATCATCTTAGCATAACTTTTATTTTAGTATAGAAAAAAGCTCGCCGGCTCAAATTTAACAAAACAAGCCAAAACTTAAAGTTACAAACCATGGTTCCATAATTTATACAAGCCTTTCAAATTTATACATACATATGCAATACGATGGTCATCCTCATGCATCATCTTGGGTACTCCCGACGATAGAAATAACTATTGCTAAACATGAAGCTTAGTGGTGTAAAAGCTAAAAGCTAAGAACCTTAAATCCCTCAATTTAACCTTCTTAACTCAAAGGGAAACATAATTGAAATACAGTAAATAGGCCTAGTGAACAAATATATCAATAGTTTCAAGTAGGACACTTGAGGGTCTAAGTATCAAGAGTTCCTGGAATAATTTTTACAAGACATTAAAATGACAAGTTTTGCCCAGTATGTAAGTCATGCCATCATACCAAACATAATCAAGTATCAAGAAGGACCGAAGCCCTAAATTAAGAAGGGTGAAAACCCAATTATCAAGAGAACAAATAACCATATTGAGGGTGGCTTTCTAGTTTATGCATAAAATGGACTGCTTCCATACTTAAGACAAACCAAAAATTCATAATCAGGATGGCAATTGATCTGAACAAGAGGCATGCCAATGGTGGCGAAGTCACAACCACAAGAAGGAAAAAGTCCACAAGGATGTCATGTGATCAGACAATTCGTACAAATGGGCAAATTAAATGAGTTCCTTGCAAGTCCAAAAATATATCAACACAACCAGATAAAATTACAAGAACAAACCTGAGATACCAAGATAATATTCAAATGTACCAGCAGGTAACAAAGGCACAAGAACAAGACTTTACACGAACCTGAACCTTTTAGCATGCAACCGACCCTATCGAGTTCAAGTAGTTGATCAATACGGCATCTGTTCCTTCAATCAATTTCCTTAAGATTGTACAAGAGTGTGAGCACCTTAATAATCATTTACATGCTCATTTAAAATTTAGCACTTTCAACATGTAGAAACTAACAAGATAAATACCAAATGTGAGTCCTATTCCTGCAAATCACAGTCTTCTCAGCAACTTTACTGCATTGCAACGCAATTAGATTTTGAATTGGTAAATGGATAAACTAGGCTTTCCAATCTATATGTAAACTATAGTTATATGAAAATAGGTTGCAAAAAATAAAGAATCACTTCAAAATACCCTTTGTACAAGTATTTATAATCAAAACACTA
>JAOTQJ010000002.1:9107957-9120213 GCA_025642045.1 Solanum sejunctum | reverse complement strand
TAGGCAGTAAAACAGAGGAAACTCTGTCGAAATTTTTGTAAAATTCCTTAGCTGTCGTAAGTAAAGATTCTGTATAAACGGTTGTCGCGGTGTCCTATCGGCACCATTCACGGCCCCGGGGTTGGGTCGTGACAGAGTTTTTGCTTGAGTTTGTTACATTCCGTGGGCATGTTCTGTCAAAAAAGGATAGTATGGTTGATTCGGCTACGATAGCAGCTATTAAATGTCTAGATGACTATATTTAATAAAGGTGATTTAATAATATTAGCTCAATCATTTAGTGCTTCTTAGTTCATGTGTCAAGTCAATAGAAAACAATTGTTATTGGGCAAAGGAAGTATTCGTGTTCACATACTCCCTCCGTTCATCCTTAGTTGTCAAATTTGATTTGGCACACTTATTAAGAAATATTTGGTGGTATAGTAAGTTTATCATTTTATCCCTATTAATTGGTCTCAAACATATTTACTAATTATATTCTCAAAGACATTAACTTAATAACAATAAATTGAGGGTATAATTGGAAAAAAAAATTGTCCTACCTTGATTTATAAGAAATAACAAATAAAAGTGAAAATTAAATTAGAACATTTTTGGCAGCTAAAAATGAACCGAGGGACTATAAATTACTCTTACCATATATTTTAGAACTCACTAATTTTTAAGATATATTTTTCTCTTACTATATAATTTTAGGACTCCTTAATTTAAGAATTTATTTCCTCTTTGTATTCATTTAGGACTTGTTAATTAAATATTATTAATACTAAATTGAGGGAAAAGGTGAATCCATTATTTTATCTAAAGCAAACTCTTTTAATGAAGCACAAAAAATTATATACAAATCACTACCCCTTTTTTGTATTTACTTAATTTATTTCTTTAATTGAATTTCGTAGGACGAAGTTCCTTAAAAACCTCTTCCTTGTTCTTTAATATATCATGAATAGTTTCTATAGGTTGAGCTTCTTTTACAAGGAAATATAAAATAGCAGGAACATTTAAATAAGTTTGATTTTTTATCGGATTAAGTTTGATACTTCATCGGATCATAAAAATATATTTTCTGAAGATTTTTCCTTCTCTTAAGGATTGAACATCAATTGCAACGATTCAATAGACGACTGATTGGGATAAATATAGATGAACAACACGAAGAAACATATCGGCAAATTGTTTTAAATTAGCATGACTTAATGTACATCAAAAAATACGATGGCAACTATTATGATAAGTAATTTTTAAAACAATTGAGGCGCAGTAATAATAGTTGAGAAAAAAAAAAAAAAACGAGAAAAATCTGGTTGACGTACATAGTTAATTGAGGGAACCAAAATAGCTGTCATCCAAATTATTTTTCTCATCGTCCAATTCTAAACGACAGTCCCTCTCTCTCTACATTTCATTCTCTGTGTTTAAAGAATCTCCTCCAGTTAAAACGAATTCTAAGCTAATTGTTCAACACAGAAACATCAATAAACCAAACCCTTTTGGGACCACAAATGGTGTTAATGAATCAATGTACAAGTCAGGAATAAGAAGAAGATTACGTGAGGGCTTGCATACTAGTATTAGTCATGCAGACCTCCAATTTAGTGGATGAAGAAGATGTTAGCCCTAAAGGTTTATTGACAGGGAATGGATCATTTATTTGTGTAGCAGCACCATTCTTATATGATAAGCTACCTGAGGAACCCATTAAGCTTTCCATCCTAAAATTGGATGGCTCTTCTTTCGGTAATTATAAATTATATATTTACACATTTCTCTCCTGTTGAGATTTTAATGTTGATGAATTTTGTTGTTTGTAGATATTGAAATGCCTAGAAATGGTAGTGTGGAAGATCTCAAACGGGCCGTGGTAGAGACCTTCAGCCATTGCAGCATTTCATGGTATCTGCTATATACCTACATTGCAAAATATCAAAAATTTATCGGATTGAAAGAGTTATTGGAAATTTCCATTGCGGCTTTTCTTGCAAACTCCACGTGAATCCTCATTTGAATCTGATGCTATTGCAGGTTACACGTATGGAGCCATTTTTGTCTGAGCTATTGCGGACAGAAGCTACTTGCAGATGATGATTTGATAGAAACCTACGGGATCAAGGATGGCGATGAGGTTTAATCTCTGTCATAAGATGCTTCTAAAAAAAAATTATATTTGCATAATCTTATACTATTCAATAATTGTATGCTTGTTGTCATTATATTGGAGAGTGCAGTTTGAAAAAAGGGATGATGAAAAAGAGGTTCAGATAATGGAATACCCCGGTATCGGTTATCTTTAGGTTTTATGATTTTACGATCTTCATCGACTGCAGCTAAAAGTGTTTTCCCCAGCCCTTATAGTTTATTCACCGTCCATATGGTTGATTAATTTCCTTTCGATATCCTAATCTTTCACAATTATAAATCTGCAACGTATAACCATGGAAAATTTGGAGAACCAGCAGAGCATTTAGTTTCTTACAAGCCAAGCTGTGTTTAGATTTCATTGTTGAAATCTTATTTTTCCAACAACAACATACCCAGTTTGATCCTATAAGTGAGGAAAGTCTTATCTTTCTATCATGAGATACAATTTTACTTTTTGAAAATATTGTTTCTTATGTGCTAGTGGGACTAGAATTCCTTGAATATTGCTTTGATCTTTTCTTTTTTGTTCATTTTGCAGCTTAGTTTTGTGAGACATGTAACCACTGGTCACAATTCAAAAAAGATACAATCAGAACGGGAGGACCATCAGTTTGATCTCAGAGTGTAAGTCCTGTGATATTGATTTCATGCTTATCATTTTATGTGGATATAGCTGTTTTTAATAAATGGAAGGAAGCAGAATTGTCTGTCTCGTGAAAAATAGATTAGAAATAGAGGGATTCCAACCTCTTCGAGCATTTTCAGCCATTCATATCTTGAAAGAAAACAGAGGATTTTACATAGAAAAGGAAATCATTAACATCTCGACTCATGTGACTTCTTTTTGGAGTGTAAAAAGAAAATTACATAGATTTATTCTACCACCCACTCCTGCACTGTACGTTGTAAAGGTATATAAAGAAATAGAGACATGCTCTACCATTCCTGAATTCTATTTTTTTTTTTGGATCCTACAAGTAAATCATATGATATGTAGAATGCCTTGTGTCTTTCGATTCATCAAGGCAAGATATTTATACAAATATATATGTTCCTATGAAAGGAAACTAAGCAAACTAAATCAATGAAATCAACTAAGAATCTACTTCTATAATTAAGTTAGATATACATAGAAACTACAATATTGACGGCTATTACATTTCGTAACACTCCCTCAAGGTGGAGCATAGATATTGAATATGCCCGACTTGTTCCAAAGATAATTAACCGGAGCTCCATTTAATGCCTTTGCGAACCAATCAACTAGTTGCTCTCGTGTTTTTACATAACCGGTGGAAATCAAGTTATCTTGAATCTTCTTAAGAATAAAGTTGCAGTCTACCTCTATATGTTTTGTTCTTTTATGCTACACAGGATTGGAGGCAATATGAAGAGCATTTTGATTATCACACTAAAGTTTTACTGGTGTAAAATGTCTCAAAGCAATTTCTGTCAATATGTGACGTATCCATATGATCTCACATATGGACAATGCCATAGCTCTATACTCGGATTCGATACTGGATTGGGAAACAACTCCTTATTTCTTAGTTCTCCATGACACCAAATTTCCACCAAGAAAGACACAATAACCAGCTGTAGATTGTTTATTGGTTTTACATCCAACCCAATCAACATCAACAAAGCACTCAGTGTGAGTTTGTTCGTGGTTAATTATCATATAAAATACCAAGTCTAGGGGCTCTTTCCAAGTAACATAAGATCTATTCCCCGCTTCCCAATATAATATTGTAGGCATAGTCATGAATTGGTCAGCAACACTCATTGCAAAAGCAATATCTAGATTAGATATAGTGAGATAATTCAATTTTCCTACTAACCTCCTATATTTCTCTGGATCATTAAAGGGGATGCCATCATCTATGGTAAATACACATTCAGGACCACTGGAGTACTGCAAGGTTTGGTTACTGACTTTCCAATTTTCATGAGTAGGTCAAGGGTACACTTTCTCTATGATCGAAAGATTCCCTTCTTACTTCTAGTTAATTCTAATCCTAAGAAATACTTTCATTGTCCTATGTCTTTTGTGTGGAATATGGTACCAAGAATGACTTGAGTGAAGAGATCCCCATATAATCACTTCTTGCTATGACAATGTCATCATATGCTACAAGAAGAATAATGCCAATTACTAATCATCTATAAAAGACTGAGCGGTCACACGTGCTATTTTTCAACTCAAATTCCTGAACTACTTCACTAAATTTGCCTGACAGAGTATGATGGCTTTGTTTCAAATAATACCAAGATTTCTTCAGGTGAAAAACTTTCCAATACTCCCCCTAAGCAACAAAATAAGATGGTTGCTCCTGAAGGTTCTTCTTGGAGATTACCATGAAGAAATGCATTCTTGATATCTAGCTGGTGCAATGGCTAATTCTGACACAACTAAGGAAACCAATAAGTGAATAGAAGTGAATTTAGTAACTAAAAAAATATATCTGAATAGTCCACCCCATAAGTCTAAACAAATCCTTGAGCCACTAGTCGAGCCTTAAGTGGAGCCACAAAGCCATCTGAATTAACTTTGACTACAAAGACGCATTTGCATCCTACTGCCTTCTTTTCTTTTGGTAAAATCCGCTAAGTCCCAAATGTGATTCTTATCTAGTGTATGTATCTCCTCAAGCATTGCATTATACCATTTTGTATGACTCAAGGCTTCCTTAATTGTCTTAGGACAATAATAGAGTCTAGAGAAACAGATAAAAATCTAGACATAAGGGATAAATGACAATATGAAACAAAATTAGTAATGGAATATGTGGATTGGCAACTACATGTACCTTAGCAAATTGCAATAGGGGGGTCAAGAGATTCTAGATGAGCAGACGAATGAGAATCTGATGACAAAGAGACTGGTGTCGACATGTATCATTGGCCTCACCCTTCTCGAATAAAATTGTACAACCAGTGGTCTTGCTACCATAATGGGGTAGGAGTTAATGGTACAATAGGTAATCAGTTCCCAATAGAAGAACTAACAAATGTAGGATCAATATTTGATTCTTCTATCAAAATATGGGTGACCAGATAGGCTAACCACTTATCTTCCTCCCATTGTCTTATAAAAATGGGAGGTGCGTAATAGAATGGTGTAGCCTATGAACATACCACATCAGTTCATACCAAATATTTGCCAAGTTAAGCAAAATAACATTGATACCCCTTCTTAAGTGAGAATAGCCCATATAAATGCACTTCAACACCTTCAGATCTAACTTGGTTCAGATGGTCGAACATCTCAAACACATGCACTTCCAGACACCCTAGGTTCCACTGAAAATATAAATTTATTTGGAAAAAGAACACTATAAGGCATATTACTAGCAAAAACAATAGATGACATATGATTAATTAGAAAACAAGCCGTAGGGTCGCATCCACCCAAAACTATTTGGGAACCTTTATTTGGAAGAAAAGTGCTCGAGTTGTTTCAAGTAGATGCCTATTATTCCTCTCAGCAACTCCATTTTGAAAGGGTGTACCAATACGTGAAAACTAATGGAGAATACTGTGTTGACTCATATATGATTAAAATAATTATGACATATATATTTTTAGCATTGTCACTCCTTAGAATATGTACAGAAGTATTGAATTGTGTTTCGACTTTAGCATAAAAGACACGAAAGTGAAAAAGCACTTATGAGTGGCTCTTCATAAAATAAGTCTATGTTATCTGAGAAAACTCATACCTATGCCCAGTTTTGAAAATGACATGACATGGTCCCCAAATATCAAAATGAGCTAACTCAAATGATGGGTTAGCCCTTATCTCTGGCCTTAATGAGCTACGATGATATTTTTCAAATTCACATGACTTATATTCTAGTGAAAATATTCTAAAATTAAGGATAGAGTTTCCTTAATAGAGGAAGAGAAGAATGTCCCAATCGATAATGTTCTTTGTGTCATGACCCAAGCCTAGGTCCTAGATATCACATGGTGAATGAAAAACTCGAAGAAACCCCAAACAAGTTTCTTAGCATATCAATCACACATCCTTGGTCAGAGAAGTACAACAAGACAAATAAACAAGGGAAATAGGTTTAACGAAAATCTTTGATAGTCATAAAATATTCAAGAGTCAAGCTCATAGTATAAGTAGATCAATTATCCAACAACACCTCTAACATAAAGTGGAGCGTGCACCAAGATATTTTTCGGGCTCACCCTCATAGTACAAAGTGTTTAATATAAGGAAATATCAAATAACAAGAGTAACATAGATAGCGTCCTCAGACTTGAGGACTCACCAAACCTTATCTCCAAAGCACCGAACTAGCCACGTGGAGAATGATTGTGAGGTGCTCTAGTCCCTACACGGTAACATCATGTAGGCATAGAGTATATGTTAGTACATTTGAATGTACTAAGTATGTAGGATGCAATGCAACAAGACATAAGCCATTATAGTCAAAATGCATAATAATAAACAATTGATAGGTGTAATATTAATATGGCATGCATGATCAATGCTTGAAGTATAAAATATCCTTGTAAATCATGTAATTTGTAAAATATATATTATATGTGTGGGAAGATACCATAGCCAACATAGACCAAGCAAGCTACTACTTGGAATCCAAGGCATGTCACCCTCTTGTAACGTGATTGAGGCATCCATCATTTCATCAAGGTGATTGGGCATGTCACCCCCCAACAAGGTGATCGAGGTATCCACTCCTCAACATAGTGATTGGGCATGTCACCCTCCAAAAAGCTGATCGAGGTATCCACCCCTCAATATGGTGATTGGGCATGTCACCCCCCCTCCCAACAGGGTGTGGTCTACTTCCAACACCAGAGATACTTCATGAATTCAATGCATACATGGAAGCCCTTAATCATCATAAAATCACTTGATTTGTAAACCATATAATAGATCATCAACAACTTGAAAATCCTTGTCAAGACATTTTATCAAACACTTGGTAGGTTTATTATGATAGTTCAAAATCATGCAATTCAAAAGTGAAATAATATGATAAAACTCAATGTAAATCAACCCACCAACATATAGTAAAACCCTCATGTAAGATACCTTGAAATCTATCATGAAATCTCATAATAGATCATAGTTTCATAACTCAAACCATGCATAATCTATTAAGACAAATTCAATTCATAGTATAAGCTTGAAATAGATAGACATGCATAATCAATCAACATTTCATAAAACCCCAACATAGTTTATGCTCATGTTTCGCAATAATGGATACCCATAAGTAAAACAACTTGAGAATATGCAATTTTTATAAAAAGGAAGATTGGACTCCATGGGTAAAAGGACCCAATGGATAGAACCCACATACCTCAAACTTAGGCTTTCTTGAGATGAACTTGAAGAGAACTTGGAGATTGAAGAAAATACTTGATTTCTAAATTTAGGCTTGAAATTTGAATGAGAATTTTGATAAATGTGTTGGTGAGCTTTTAGAGAGGATTTTTGAGTGATATAGAGTTGAAAAATGGCTAAGTATAGGTACTTTCATGCATAAGTGAGCAAGGGGCTATAACCCCAATGCCCTTGGCCAAAACAGGGAAATAAGGAAAAATTAACACTGTTCCGGTAAAGGTATGCGTTGCAGAACCATCGTGCACCGCTACTATTTTCAAAAAAAATTGTAAAAATTATTTTTCGCTACGGGTCCTCTAAAATTTGAGTTATACCCATTCTCCACTCAATAGTTTCCCCTAATCAAGAATATGAAGTCAGATTTCCTATATCACACATAGATTTTGAGATATATGAAAATTATGATTATGGACATTTTCGAATCACACTTTGGGGCATTTCACTTTGAATAGAAAACAACACTAGACTAGGTAATAAACTAAGGCTCTCTTTCATCAAGAATATAGAGATCGTCAGATATATATCCTTTATCAATAAAATAATTTGTCTTAAGATCACGAAATAAACAATAATTGTGAAAGAACAAAATATAACAACTAAGGTTTCTGGTAACTTTGCCAATAGAAATCAAATTAAAGGTCAACTTTGGTAGACTTAATACAAATTACAAGGTAATAATGGAGTTTTATTTAAAAGTCCCACATCCAACATTGTTATAAGTTGATCCATCACCTACAATAACCAAAGCGGGTGCTTTGTGTGACCGAAAGCTAGTAAACATATTAGGATTACCTGTCATGTGATTTGAGGCACCTGAATCAATCACACATTTATTTGAAGAGATGATAAAGATATGTTTTGAAGGAATTAACTAAACTGGATTCCTTCATTAATTTTGATGTCTAGAGAATTTAACAAACTCCTTTGTAGAAATCAAAATCATTTCATTAGACCTTTGAGTTCCCTAGTTACAATCTGTCATATTCCCAACAAAACACTCATGGTACCAAAATGAATTATTGGAGAAAGCAACAAGTCCAAAACAGACTATATCCTCCCAAGGAATAAATATAGACAATATAACCACCAAAATAAGATGACTAACCAGATCTGACTGAGAGTCTCCGAGACCACTATGGTCGAAAAATCAGAAACAAATGGGATGTTGACTTATTACAACAACTCCAGGATAACCCAAACTTCAGAGTTGAGTTCATAATCAAATCTTCAACAAAAATCGCAGAATCCTCTTGAATTTCCATAATTTTGAAGCACCACATTCACTCGAGAGCGATAGATAATTGAACTTCAGAATGTCAATTATGACTCAGGTTCAACAAAGTGGACTCAACACACTCAGACAACCAATTCTGAAATTACAAATATAATTTCCAGATTCACAGTTGAAAATAAAAGATAGAACTCTCAGTTACTTCTCCCCCAAAACCACAGTAGCTTCTAGCAAAGCCATAGTGACTTTCTACCAAGCCACAGTCCCAGCTCTGATACCACATAAATTATAGGATATGGAAAATGACTTGTATTTCTGTTCAGCAAGACAAGATATTTATGCAAATATATATGTTCCTATGAAAGGAAACTAATCAAACTAAATCAAAGAAATCAACTATGAATTCATTCCTACAATTAATTTAGCTATATATGGAAATTACAATAGTGACATCTATTACATTCTATAGTACTTTAAAAAAATTACCATATCAACGTGCTATCCCAAAAAAAATAATGTATTTTTGGAGGATCTGTCAATTTTAGAGGATTTGAGAAACATAGCCTGAACTTTTTATTCAAACCAAAAGTCAGTATATTTTTCAACCTAATGCTAATAAGGACCTGGATACAGAGTTTATATCAATTGATTAAAGGATGAAGAAATTCATGTAAAGATTCTTTTAGTTACTTCCACACATGGAATTTGGAGAGGTTACTAGTCCTTGCAGTCTTTCCAGATTGAAGTTCACTTTTGTTTTTCAACTTTTTGGTTAGTTTGTCATCCTCTGGCAGTTGTGTGGTCATCGTGGAAGGTTGTAATTTTTTTTAGGAGTTAGCTTTCTTAAATCTATAAGTAAAGTTTATTGATTAATGAAAACATGTTTAACACTATAACTAAACAGTTGGACCCTGCTCATCTAAATATTGATTTATAAGATTGATCATTTTTCTAATATAGCTTACTTATTTAACTTTACCTTAACATTATACGAGTTTCATCCCATATTTTTTTTAGACTGCAGGTGTGTTAAGTATGCACAAATTTCATATATTTTTATGTTTAGGTTGATTAAAAATCTTGAAAAATATTTTCTTTAGAAAAATAAGCTATTTGAAAAAAAAAGATGTCCTTAAAGAAAGTTGGAAAAACAAGTGGCATTGTCTCCTCCACCCCTCATAATCTCCCACACCCATTTCCCTACTCCCACCCCACACCTCTATGTCAGTCTCATAATCCTGTGTTAGATATGTACAAATGCTTTTAGAATAATATATTTTTACTTGCTTACCAAACACAAGGAAAATAAGTTAAAACATCACTTATTTTCCTTCATATTAGCCATCTTGCACATTCACAATATTTGCTATGTTAATGATTATGTCTAGCTTGTTTGGGAACTTGAGCTAATATTAGTGGAACACTCAATCTACAGATACAATGACATTGATGACAAAGAGTTGAAAGGTGAAGAAAAGGGTAATCATCACCAAGATGAGGATGACAGTCCTGAGGATGAGAATAATAGGGGTGGTGTTGGCAGTTGCCAATACAGATTATTTCATTTATTTAGAGGATTATGGTCATACCAGAAACTGGATAATTCAGAAAAGAGTGTGGACCAGAAGACAAAGTAATGCATGCATCAAGATTACCCCATGGTTACTAAGGAATCAAAGATGTACAAATAAGTACATGAATTTCAAAGAGAGGTGGAAAGCAAAGCAATAACAAAGACTTTTTGCAATTCTAGGATATTATTTGAACATATATCATAATCAACTCTGATCTTAGCTTTGACTTTGCAATACAATGGGACAAGTTGCTTATGTAGAGAAAGTGCTTTACCTCTTTCAGGATGATACAATTATTTGAGGCTCTACAAGATAGTGAAGTACATTACTTGAGCATATCATTAAAGAAAACTTATTATGTCTAATGCTAACGTGACTCCACATTTATACATGACAAATAATATGTAGTTTCCATGGAGATAAGTTCCCTATATAAACTAAAAAAATTGGTGAATTACAATGCTTTTGTACTAAAAATTTCGTGCATGGGGTAAAGGTCTACTATAAACATTTAAAAGAAAACCTAACCTTTATCTGTTCATCTATGTTGTGACCAAATACTTAGATATTGATAAAAACACTTCATTTTTAACTTCATCAGTTTAAGTGTCACAAAAACATTCAGACTCTTCGTCCACATGGGTTTTAACTTTTTTAGTTGGCATTTCAAAAAAATATTTTTTAGTTGATTTTTAAAACTCTAAACTCTCTCCTTCTTTTTCTTCATCTCTCAACCACTTTTCTATATTTCATCACTTGTATTGCATATTTTATTCAACCTCCTCCTCTTCCTCTCAGCCATGTTTGTTTATTAACATCCTTATCTATTTTATTCTTTATTTTTTTGATAGGGTAACTTGAATTAATTTTTTATTTTTATTTTTAATTTCTTGCCTAGGATGGAATTATTTTTCACGTGTCTGTTAATGTGAAAATTTTATTATTTTAAAAAAGAGAGTAATACGCACACCATCACATATTACTTGCGATGTATTTCTTAAATTTATGAGTGATAGGTTGAATGTATTTCTCACATTCTCAATAATTTAAGTGTAAAACTAAAAAATGATAATTTAGATATACTTTCAATAATTCATTCTTATACCATTAAAGAATATGGTGCAATGGATGAGACTGCCCCACCCATTATTAGAAATCTTGGATTAAAGCTCTGAATATGAAAATTCCTTGGTACGGATATCAGATACAAAACCAAAAAAATTAATTCACTCTTATAATTTTTGTGTATGTAAAGAGATTTAAAAAAAGGTAAATGCAGTTTAGTTCGTCAATTATTAGATGTCTTACCAATATTTACTGTTTTCTTTATGGCCTTATTTTCAAAGATTGTCAAAGTCAGAGAAATGTGGCCACCAAAAATGAATCGGTAGCATATGTCAAATAGATCAACATTTTTTAAACTTTAAATCTTATAAGATTTTCTCAAAGATGCAACAACAACTTTGATTATTGTAATACATGCCAATATATAAGATTGTCAGGAAACATTCTATTTTGAATGTTTATAGTCCTTTCTTTTTATATAGGATAAAGTGAAAAGGGTCAAAAATACCACTGAACTATTTGAAATGGAGAAGATATACCTCTCCATTACATTTTAGTTTAAAGTTAACTCTCTGTTATATTTTTGGCTCAAACATACCACTCGTCCTAATAGAAATAAAAAAGGGACAAATATACACCTTAACTATTAGAAATGGAGTAAATATACCCTTTGTTAGTGTCACGCCCCACCCTAGGGTTGTGACCAGTGCCTGATAGGGGCACGCAAACACATACTAAACCAAATTCCTTTATAACCTAGTCTGGAATTTTACCGAAATTTTAACAGAGTTTCCTCTGTTTTATTGACTAACCGCACCTGCAGCAGCTCCCAGAACATACAAAAACATATACACATATATA
>JAOTQJ010000002.1:8992487-9101752 GCA_025642045.1 Solanum sejunctum | reverse complement strand
TTTTATATCTTTTATTTTTATTATTATAATATTTTTTAAAATATATTTTTATTTTATATTATTTATATTTTCATGTTATTTCATGCAAAGTTTTATATTATCATTTTGTATTTATTATTTTTTTATCAACATATTTTTGTTAATATTCTAATTTTTAAATCAAAATTGAAATCATTGTTGATTAAAGTTATAGACTTACATTTTTCTTTTCTTTTAACTCATATTTGTGTATATTATGTTGAAAGTTTGATATAAGAGAATTATGTGAAATCTTTTGTTTTGAATGTAAAATTTATGTAATATTTTCAGTTTCATTTATTTTAGTGGTATTGACTTGGTATTTCATATTGCAAGTCATTTATTTGTTAGTTAGATTTTCTTTTATCAAATATATTGATAATTTTATGGCATTATATATATAATATTAATATTTTTGTCAAACATACATTTTATGATGTTTATAGAAATTTTTAATTTTAAATTTTTATAATTAATTTAATTAAAATATACTAATTTAAAAAATATAGTTATGAACATATAAAAAACAACAACATACCTAGTGGAATCTACAAGTGGGGCTGGGAGGGTAGAATATACGCAAATTTTACCACTACCTCACAAGGTAGAGGCTGTTTCCTGAGAACCCTCGTCTCAAAAATTCATAAGCAGAATAAACTAAATATGAAAGAAATAAAAAGGGAAAGAAAAGGAAACAAAAAGGACGACTAACAACGCAAAACACATGATTATGTGTAAACACGATAACATCAACATGTATATGACGATAATGACAACGCATGATATAAAAACATGACTACTCCTGCTACCCTACTATACTCCAAGACAAGACATCCATTTACCCCTACCAACCAATTAGATTGCTATTCTAATTCTAAAACATTCCAAAAATGCTCCCAAAATGTGCTTCATAAATGCCTATAATCGTAATTTCTATATATATCAAAATTTGTGCATGATATCGAAAATTCAACTTCATATTCTTTACTTTTTGGACAAAATTGAGTGGAGAATGAGTATAATCGGGATTTTAGAAGACCCGTAGAGAAAATTGATTTTCATAAAATTTTGAGAGACAGAAGTTGTCCGCGGTGGCTCCGCGATGCGGACCTATCGCGGAGCAGTGTTATGACTTCCTTAATTTTTTCTGTTTCGGCCTAAGGCATTGGGATCTTGACCCCATGCCCATTTATGCGTAAAAACACCTATACTTAGCCATTTTCAACTCTATATCACTCAAAACCCTCTCAAAACCCTCTCTAACACTTAATCAAAATTTTCATCCAAATTTAAGTGTCCCAAGCTTAATTTCGGATCTCAAGAACTCCAATCAAGCTTCAAGTCTACATCAAGAAAACCCAGGTTTGATGTATTTGGGTTTCATCCATTGGGTTCTTTCACCAATGGAGTCCAACCTTCCTTTTTATGAAAATTACATGTTTTCAAGTTGTATTACTTATGCGTATTACTTATTATGAATTATGATTATAAATTATGTTGGGGTTTTATGAAATGTTGATTGGAACACATGTCTACCTATTTCAAGCTTATACTATGAGATGGTTTGTCTATTGTGACTATGCATATTTTGAGCTATGAAACTGTGATCTATTGTGAGATTTGATGATAGAGTTTAAGATATCTTACATAAGGGTTTTACTATGTGTTGGTGGGTTGATTTACATTGAGTTTTCTCATATTATTTTACTCTTGAATTACATGATTTTGAACTAGCATTACACACCGCCAAGTGTTCGATGAAATGTCTTGACAAGGATTCTTGGGTTATTGATGATGTATTGCAGGGTTTACAAGTCAAGTGAAGTTATGATGATTAAGGGATTTGAAATGACCCCAAAAAGTGCCTGAAAATGTGCCTCAGAAATGTCCAGAGTTGTAATTTTTATATATCTCAAAATTCATGAATTGTTTCAAAAATTCGACTTCATATTCTTGATTAGGGGGTCAAATTGAGTGGGAAATAGGTCTAACCGCGATTTTAGAGCAAACAATTCACAATTTAATTTTCCAAGTTTGCATAAAATAGTGGGCATTCGCGCCCCTGTGTTAATTTTGGTAAGATTTTGTGTTCCGGTCCAAGGCTTTTGGGTCTTGGGTCCAAGCCTTCCTATATGTGAAAATACCTATATTTAGCCTTATTTCACCCTCATATTATTCAAGACATTCCCAAATACTCTCTCAAACACTTAGACAATATTTCATCTCCAACTTCAAGTCCCAAATTCATCTGGATCTTAAGATTCTCATTCAAGCTTAAAGTCTTCATCTCCAATCTTCTTCAAGGATTCTCCAAAGTCAAGGTATGTAGGTTTCTTTTATGGGTTCCTTTCACCCATGATACCCAAACTCTCTTTTGCCTAAAATTACATGATTTAAAGTTGATTCACTCATGGGTTCTATCTAATGAATTTCACTGCACAGTATGTAGGGGTTTTATGAAATTATGGTTGTTTTAGCATGTTTTGAGCTATGAATCTAAGGTCTATTATGGGATTTGAAGAAGGATTTTGATGTATATTGCTTGAGAGTGTTACCAAGTATTGATTGATGGTTTTACATTGGATTTAATTGCATAATTTCACTCTTGAATTGCATGATTTTACACTAGTATTACACATTCGCGAAGTATTTGATAAAATATCCGAATTATGATTCTTGAGTTGTTGAAGGCCTAATGCTTGGCATATGAGATATATGAACCTGTGAGGATGATAGTATGTTGTATGTGTGTTAATCTCGTGATAAGCTTCTATAATGTTGTATGTTGACCATAACCTTCTGGAGCTTACTTCCTAGCCCCAGTGGGAGTAGTGACTAGCATTAGATAACTTGACCACTATGATAGAGGGTGTGACGTCCATTAACCTTGTTAAGGGGTTGATACCTTGGCCACTATGATGGAGGGTGTGATGTTTGTTAACCTTGTTGAGGGGTTGATACCTTGACCAGTATGATGGAGGGTGTGATGTCCATTAACCTTGTTGAGGGGTTGATACCTTGACCACTATCATAAAGTGTGTGATTTTCATAAACCATGTTAAGGGTTTGATACCTTGACCTCTATGATAGAGGGTGTGATGTCCATTAACTATGTTGAGGGGTTGATACCTCGACCACTACCAAGGGGGTGCTAAGCCTTGATTTTGGAGTACTAGTTACTTGGTCGATGATGTGATCCCTTCTTACCTACGTAATATGTTCTATATAAGCATGTTTTACTTTAAGCATCATTCATACATGTCATATTGTCTATACTATTCATTGCTTATGATTATGCATTTTACGTATGTTGCCTATCTATTGTTGCATTGCATCCTACATACTTAGTATATTCAAACGTACTAACACATACTCTATGCCTACATAATGTTACCATGTAGGAGCTGGAGAACCATTTGGTCATCCTCCTCTTCCACGTCGCTAGTGGTATCTATTCAAGCTAGTTGGCGAGTCCTTCATTCCGAGGACAACGTCTATGTTTTATGATATGTTTTAAAGACTCTCTTTCTTTATTGTATACTTGACTATGAGGGTGAGCCCGATTGCTTGTTTTGGCCCCCACTTTTATCTATGTAGTAGAGGTGTTGTTGGACAAGCTATGTAATTATGCTATGAGCTTAGACTCTTTTTTTCTTGATGATTATGATATGAAAGATATCCTGTAGACCTAGTTATCCCTATTTACTATCTCTAGTTATTTTACTTGCTTCCGCGACCAAGGATGTGTGATGATATGTAAAGAGGCTTGTTTGGGGTCCCTTTGGGTTCCCTATTCGCCGGTCACGTCTAGGACCTAAGCTTGGATTGTGACAAAGATAGTATCAGTGCACTAGGTTGTTAGATCCTCGGAGTCCAACACATCGCGTTGATTATAGTCTTATTCATGGTTATGTTGTGCTCCACAGCTATGAGTAATAGGCTATGAGACATTTTAGGAAATGTTTCCCTTCTTCATGTTTTAAGTAGTGCTATATAGTTAAGGTAAGGTTTTTCTCCCTGACGATTGTTCTTTGCTATGATAGATCATGCCTAACACAAGAGGAAAAAAAGCCCACATTCCCAAGGAACAACTGGCTCCTCTCGCCCCTCAAGCTCCTCAAGATAGGGGACCGGTTCATGAAGAGTTCTGGGATGCTCTCACTTTGCTAGATCAAGTCATGGCTAATCAAGTTACCCAAAGGGCCCAAGCCCTTCATGCTCCTACTTTGGTATCTCGAGTGAGGGACATTATGAGGATGAATCGGCCAGAATTCTATGAGTCTAAGGTAGGTGAGGACGCTCAAGAGTTCATTGATGAGGTCAACAAGATATTAACTATCATGGGAATTAGATCAGAGGAAAAGGCGGAGTTGACGGCTTACCAACTCAAAGGGGTAGCACAAATATGATTTAATCGATGGAAGGAAGAGAAGGGGGTTTACAATGTGGTTCTATGGGAAGAGTTCAAGGCGGCTTTTCTTAATGAGTTCTTTCCACTTGAACTTAGGGAGGCTAAAATGGTAGAATTCATGAATTTGTAATAAGGTTCGATGAGTGTGAGGGAGTATGCCCTCAAGTTCAACCAACTTTCAAAATATACTCCCCTATTGGTGGCCGATCCAAGGTCTAGGATGAGTAAATTTTTTATGGGAGTATCCGACTTAGTGAGTGAGGAGTGCCGATCCTCTATGTTAGTTAGTGGCATGGATTTGGCCCGATTGATGACCTATGCCAAATAAATGGAGGAGGAAAAGTTGAGGAAGAGGACAGGTAAGGAGGCCAAGAGGGCCTGTGGTGAAGGAAAGTTCCAAAGTCCCAAAGGTCGTGGTAGTTTGGTACCTTATTGTCACGACCCAAGCCTAGGGCCTAGACATGACACGACGAATATGAAACCCAAAAGAACCCCTGAACAACCTCTTAACTTATCATCACACATCATTAGTCGCGAAAGCATATAAAAGGCATAAAGAGTAAGAATAGGGGCAAAGGGGCTAAGGGGAAAGATTCCATAACATCACAATTAAGAGACAAAGAGTCAAAGCTCATATCATAGATACGTAACATGTCCAACAAATACCTCTAATACTTAGATAAGAGCGGGGGCCAAGACAAAGCAACCGGGCTCACCCTCATAGTCAAAATAGACAATAAAGAAGAGTGTTTCAATACATAATAAGATCAACATAGACTAAGGTCCCCGAAGTGGAGGACTCACCAACTAGCTTGAGTAGTACCGAACTAGCCACGAGGAGGAGGAGGATGATCAACTTGGGCGCTGGTTCCTACATGGTGATATTATGTAGGCAAGAGTATGCGTTAGTACGTTTGAATGTACTAAGTATGTAGAATGCAATGCAAAAAGAGATAGGCACCTTAATCAAGATGCATAACAATAGGCAATAGGCATAAATTAACAATATGACATGTATGATCAATGCATAAGTAAAACATGCTTAAGTAACTCATACTTATATAGGATATCATTTGTGTAGAAGAGACTAATCTAGCTTTCCAAAGTACAAACCCCTTGGTAGGTTGCTGATAATGCCACCACATCACTTAGGTAGTGAGGTACAAACCCTTCACTAGGTTGATGAGTACAAACCCCTATCTAGGTTGATGATGACGTCACCCCATCACCCTGGTGGTGAAGTACAAACCCCTCACTAGGTTGATGAGTACGAACCCCCATCTAGGTTATTTGGGCTCTTGGTCTCCATTATAGGTTGGTGATAATGCCACCACGTCACTTATGTGGTGATGAGTACAAACCTTATCTAGGTTATCTGGGCTCTTAGTCCCCCATTTAGGTTGGTGATAATGCCACCACGTCACTTAGGTGGTGAGGTATAAACTCCTCACTAGGTTGACGAGTACAAACCCCCATCTAGGTTGATGATGATGTCACCCTATCACCCTGGTGGTGAAGTACAAACACCTCATTAAGTTGATGAGTACGAACCCCCATCTAGGTTATCTGGGCTCTTGGTCTCCCTGGATTGGGCATGGTCTAGTGCAACACTTTATATAAAATTCATCATATACATAAAATCATTCCATCATCATAACATCATTCATATCATATCTTATGCTTTGAATCTTCAATTACTCAAGAAACCTTAGCTAGACATTTTATCAAACACTTGGTGGGTGTGTAACGAGGGTACAAAACCATGTAATTTAGAGATGAAATCAACCAAGAAAACCCATTGTAAAACCATCATTTAACACCTTGCAATACCCTCAAGCAATATACATTAAAACCCCTTATCAAATCTTACAATAGATCTAAGATTTATAGCTCACAACATAGCAAAACAGTCACAACTTTACATAGCTTTAACATAGTCCATAGATATGTTCATACTAGTAAACCCATAAGTAAAATCAACTTTAAATCATGCAAATTGATTAAAAGGGGATTAGGGAATCATGGGTGGAAGAAACCAATGGCTAAAACTGATATACCTTAGCTTTGAGGAAGCTCTTCATGAAGATTGCAAATGGAGGCTTGAAGCTTAAAGGAAATCCTTAATTCCGAATGAGGGTTTTGAGACTTGAATTTGGGAGTGAAAAATATGGATAAGTGTTTGAGAGGATATTGGAGAATGTTTAGGATAATATGAGGGTGAGATATGGCTAAGTATAGGTAAAAACACGTTTGGGAGCACTTAGGCCTAAGACCCAAAAGCCTTGGACCGGGATAAAAAATTACTGGCAACAAAATATATAGATCTACGTTTGGTCCATGATGCGATCCTATCACGGAGGCAAAATTAATACATGTCCATGACAGTTGCACGTCGCGGCACTGTCGTGAATCAATTCTATATAAGAAAAATTATGAAAAATAAAATTTCTAATCATTTGTTCTTAAATAGGGATTAGACCCTTTTCCCCCTAATTTTGCCCCCATGAACAAGAATATTAAGTCAGATTTTGGATATCACATATAAATTTTGAGATATATGGAATTTAAAATTCTGGGCATTCTGAGGCACATTTTCAAGCACTTTTTGGAGTCATTTCAATATCTTCCCCTTGAGAACATTCCTCCCCGAATGTAAAAGAGACGTACAAGACAAGAGTGATCATAAACAAATCAACCCCCATAAAAATGCAACATTACATTTAAAACACAATTTTCAAAATCTCAACATAAGTGTAAAATTTTTCCATCAATCTCGGATGGAGCCAAAGATTCACTATTTTTTTGGCTTTAGAGTATGATGGAATAAAGCAAAATATCTCTTTAAACTGTCTGCGCTTCTTTCAATTGTGAAGTAGTAGTTAGTCAATGCAACTTTCGACGCTCATCATGGGTCATCCAGAAACAACCGCTATGTTTTTAAACATAGGGGTCAGGCTACGTACATCCAGCCTCCCCTTACCCCACAATGGGCCGGACCCTTTGAGGCATTGGGATAATGTTGTTGTTGTTGTCAACATAAGTGTGAAATCATCATAGATTTGCCAACTTAAACATGAATGCATATGAGTGATATAAGGGCTGAAATATAAGACTTGAAATCACATAGGGGACTTAGGACTAGTACCTTAGGCTTGAGTGGACTGGAAAAGATAAGGATACCACTTTTGCATGTCTGCTTTGGCCTTCTATGTAGCACCATCGACTTGTTGGTTCCTCCAAAGGACCTTAACAGATGCCTATTCAAAATCATTGTTCCTCAATCTCTTCACTTGCCTATTCAAAATCTGAAATGGAACCTCTTTATAAGTCAAATTATCCTCAATAACCCCCACGACATCAAGAGGCACAATAGCATTAGGATCACCAACACATTTCTTCAATATAGGACATAGAACACCGGATGAACCAAATTCATTTCACTAGGCAATTTCAACTCATAAGATACCTTGACAACCCTCTTTATCACATCATAAGGACCAGTATCTTGGATTCTAATTCCCCTTTTAGCAAAACGGACCACACCTTTCATCATAGAAACATTCAAATAGACCCAATCACCCACTTTGAATTTAAGGTCCTTGCTTCTCACATCGACATAGGATTTTTGATGACTTTGGCCTATTTTCAATCTTTCCCTAATCCTCCTAACCTTCTCAAGAGCCTCTATAACTAGATCTGGTCCCAATAAAGCCACCTCTCCAATCTCAAACCAACCAACCAGTAATGTCTCCCAACAAAAGTCTCAAAAGGAGCCATACCGATGCTAGAGTGATAGTTATTGTTGTAGGCAAACTCAATCAATGGAATATGATCATCCCAACTACCCTTAAGCTCCAAGACATAAGCCCTAAGCATATCCTCAAATGTTTGAATGGTTCTTTCGGCTTAGCCATCCGTTTGAGGGTGAAAGGCTGTATTAAGGTGAACTTTTATACCAAGACTCCTTTGAAAAGACCTCCAAAAGTATGAAGTGAATTGTTCACCACGATCTGATATGATGGACAAAGAAAACCCATGTAACCTCACTAACTCAAGTGTGTACAACCTTGCATACTCTTCAGCCCTATATGTAGTCTTAGCCGGTAAAAGGTGAGCCGATTTTGTCTTCCTATGAACCACAAGCCAAATGGAATCAAAACCTTTTCTAGTCTTGGGCAACCCAACCACAAAATCCATATTAATCACCTTTCACTTCCTATTAGGAATCTCTATGTCTTGGGTTAGGCTACCTGGCCTTTGATGTTCGGCTTTGACTTGTTGACAACTATGGCAACCGTAAACAAATTTGGCAAGATCCCTCTTCATGCCTCCCCACCAATACACATCCCTCAAGTCTCTATATATTTTGTGGAACTGGAGTGGATAGAATAAGAAGAATTATGGGCCTCATCAAGGATTTTCTCCCTCAAACCACCAACACAAGGCACACACAACCTACCTTGGTACCTAAGGGCACCATCTCCCCCTTGGGTGAAAACCTTTACTTTGCCCTCTTTCACTAAGGCCTTCAATTCATTCAAGAAAAAGTCAAGATCTTGTTTTGCTATTACCTCATCAACCAATGAAGACTTAGACCCATCAACACCACCACCACCATTATCACCAACCTCTCCCAACCTAATACCCATTCTAGCCAATTGATGCACCTCCCTAGCCATCCCCCTATCACCACCATCAATATGAGCTAGGCTACCCATAGACACCTGACTCGAAGCATCTTCCACAATATTTACCTTATCGAAATAGTAATACACACTTATGTCATAGTCCTTAAGAAGTTCTAGCCACCTTCTTTGTCTCAAGTTGAGATCTTTTTAAGTGAAGACATATTTGAGGCTCTTGTGATCGGTGAACACATCAATATGCACCCGATATAAGTAGTGATGTCAAATCTTTAATGCAAACACAATGGTAGCTAACTCTAGATCATGGATAGGGTAGTTTCTTTTATGGACCTTGAGTTGTCTAGAAGCATAAGCGATGACCTTACCATTTTGCATCAAAACACAACCCAAACCAACTCGGGAAGCATCATAATACACCACAAATCCTCAAGACCATCCGGTAGTGACAATATAAAAGTGGACACAAACTTGTCTTTGAATGTTTGGAAGCTCTTCTCACACTCATCGGTCCATTTACAATGCCGGTAGTCAATACACATCCTAAAGGATCCATCCTTCTTTTTCACAAACAACACTGGAGCACCTCATGGTGATTAGCTAGGTCTAACAAATCCCTTCTCCAATAAATCTTTCAATTGCTCCATTAACTTTTTCAACTTTGTTGGGGCCATATGATAAGGGAAATGGTGATAGGTTGCGTATTGGGAAGGAGATCTATGCCAAAATCTATCTCTCTTTCGGGAGGAACACCGGGAAAGTCATTTGAGAAGACATCAAGAAACTCATTTACGACCAGAACCAACTCTATGGAAGGAACTTTGGCATCCACATCTCAAACCCTCACAAGATTATATAGACACCCTTTAGAGATCAACTTATAGGCTTTAATGCAATAGATGAACCTACCCTTGACCACCACTTCTTGACTTTCCCACTCAAGGAGGGATTCATTAGGGAATTGAAACTTGACTCTATGATTTCTACAATCAATAGAAACATAATAGGCATACAACCAATCCATACCAAGAATGGCATCAAAATCTATCATGTCTAATTCAACAAGATCACAAGGCAACAACTTATGCAAAATGCAAATGGAACAACTTCTATACACTTTCATAGCAACAATAGAGGCACCAATAGGAGTGGATACTTCATATGAATCATGCAAAAACTCGAGGTCAACATGGAACTTTTGGGCAACAAAGGGGGTAACAAAAGAAAGAGTGACACCTGGATCAGTGAAAGTATACACATCATGATCAAAGCCTTTTAACATACTAGTAACAACGTTGGGAACCTCACAAACCCTGTGCCTCTCATGTAGAGTGTAAAACTAATTGTGCCTTAGGGCACCATCGTGAGGACCACCTCTACCCAATGGAATCGCATTTGTACCCCGACCCTTGCCACAGTTTCTTGGACAATCCACCTATTTATGAACAAGCTCCCCACAATCAAAGAATGCATTCGATCCCTTCAAACACATGCCCCTATGACTCTTCCCATATGTAGAACATACATCCATGGGAGCCACACCACCAATACCTTGAAGCCTAGGGAAATCATTGGCAAACCCCTATTAGTGGGATGAGACCCTTAGCCTTGATGGAACCAACCACCCCTTTGGAACTTACCCTCAAGATGGACCCTCTTGGCCTCATGACCTCTCCTCTTCCTCAACTTTTCATCCTCTATTTGATATGCATAAGTCATCAACCGAGACAAGTCTATGTCACCAATTAGCATGGCGGACCAACATTCTTCACTCACTAAGTCGGAGACCCTCATAACGAACTTATTCATCCTAGATCTAGGATCGACCATTAAATGAGGAACATACTTTGAAAGTTGATTAAAATTGAGAGCATACTTTGTCACACTCATAACACCTTTTTTCAAGTACATAAACTCTACCAACTTAGCTTTCCTAAGCATAAGAGGGAAGAACCAATTAAGGAAAGCAAATTTGAACTCCTCCCAAAGCACCACATTACCAATTCCCTTCTTACTCTTTCATTGATCATACCATATTTGGTCTATCCCTTTGATTTGGTAAGCCACCAACTTCGCCTTTTCATTTGGCCCAAGACCCATGATATTCAAGATCTTGTAGACCTCATCAATGAACTCTTGTGGATCTTCATCCACCTTTGACCCATAGAACCCCAGAGGATTCATCCTCATAAAGTCCCTTACCCTAGTTCCTAGGGTAGTAGTATAAGGGGCTTAGACCCCTTGATTGGCTTTGTTGACCATAAATTGGGCAAGAGAGTGAGAGCATCCTGGAGCTCACCATTGGTAGGTTACTCCTTGGGAGTTTAGGCCCGTCTTCCTCTTGTGTATGACATAATCTAGCATAGAAAGAACAATCGTTAGGGAGGAAAACCTTACACAACTCTATAGTATGACTTAGATCATGAAGAAGGGAAACATTTCCTAAAATGCCTCATAGCCTCCTATTCATAATCATGGCACTCTTCACAACCATGAATAGGACTCTAATCAATGCAGCGTGTTAGACTCCGAGGATCTATCAACCTAGTGCTCTGATACCAAGATTGTCATGACCCAAGCCTAGGTCCTAGATGTGACACAGTGAATAAGGAACCCAAACCCCAGACAAGCCTCTTAACATATCATCACATATCATTGGTCGCAAAACCATATAAAAGGCATAAAGAGTAAGAATAAGGGTAAAGGGGCTAAGGGGAAAGCTTGCATAACATCACAGTTAAGAGACAAAGAGAGTCAAAGCTCATATCATAGATACATAATATGTCTAGCAAACACCTCCAATACTTAGATAAGAGCGGGGGCCAAGACAAAGCAACCAGGCTCACCCTCATAGTCAAAATAGACAATAAAGAAAAGTGTCTCAATTCATAATAAGAGCAACATAGACTAAGGTACCCAAAGTGGAGGAGTCACCAACTAACTTAAGTAGTACGGAACTAGCCACATAGAGGAGGACAATGATCAACTTGGGCGTCGGTTCCTAGATGGTGATATCATGTAGGAAAGAGTATGCGTTAGTACGTTTGAATGTACTAAGTATGTAAGATGCAATGCAACAAGTGATAGACACCTTAATCAAAATGCATAATAATAGGTAATAGGAATAATATAACAATATGACATGTATGATCAATACATAAGTAAAATATGCTTAAGTAACTCATACTTATATAGGATATCATTTATGTAGAAGAGTCTAATCTAACTTTCCAAAGTACAAACCCCTTGGTAGGTTGGTGATGATGCCACCCTATCACCTAGGTGGTGAGGTACAAACCCCTCACTAGGTTGATAATAATGCCACCCCATCACCTTGGTGGTGAAGTATGAACCCCTCACTAGGTTAATGAGTACGAACCCTATCTAGGTTATCTGGGCTCTTGGTCCCCCTAGATTGAGCATGGTCTAATACAACACTTTGTATAGAATTCATAATATACATAAGCTCATTCTATCATCCTAAAATCATTTATATCATATCTCATACTTTGAAGCTTCAATTCCTTAAGAAACCCTATGTCACGACCCAAGCCTAGGGTCGAGACATGACATGACACAAGGGGAACCCGAAGGTACCCTAAGTAAGCCTCTTAGAACATCATTACATATCCTTGGTCGTGGAAGAAATAAAATAAACATTAAGAGATAAAAATGGGGATATCGAGGCTAAGGAGAAATACTTTGATATGATTATAATCAAGGGACAAAAATCAAGAACATATCATAGATACATAATATGTCTAACAAGACCTCTAATACATAGATAAGAGCGGGGGCCAAGATAAAGTAATCAGGCTCGCCCTTATAGTAAAAATAGATAATAAAAGAGAATATCCCAATACATAATAGGAGAAACATAGACTAAGGTCCCCAAAGTGGAGGACTCACCAACTAGCTTGAATAGCATCGAACTAGCCATGCGGATGATGATGATCAACTTGGGCACCAGTTCCTACATGGTGACATCATATAGGCATAGAGTATGCATCAGTATTTGAATGTACTAAGTATGTAGGATACAATACAACAAGAGATAGGCATCATAATCAAAATGCATAACAATAGGCAATAGGCATAATATAGCAATATGACACGTATGATCAATGCATAAGTAAAACATGCTTAAGTAACTTATACTCATATTGGATATCATGTGTAGAAGAGACCAAGCTAGATTTCCAAATATACAACCCTTTGGTAGGTTAGTGATGATGCTGCCCCATCACTAAGGTTGATGAGTACAAACCCCTATCTAGGTTGGTGATAATCCACCCCATCACATGATGGAGAAGTACAAATTATTCCATAGGTTTATGAGTACAAAACACCATCTAGGTTAGTGATGCTGCCGCCCCATCACTAGGTAGAGAAGTACAAACCCTTCCCTAGGTTGATGAGTGCAATCCCCCATCTAGGTTATTCGGGTTCTTAGTCCCCTCGAATTAGGCATGGTCTAATGCAATACTTTAGATAGCATTTATCATACACATAAGCTTATTTCAACATCATATAGTCATTCATATCATATCTCATGTTTTGGATCTTCAACTCCTCAAGAAACCACTTCCGGATATTTTATCAAACACTTAGAGGGTGTGTAATGCTAGTATAAAATCATGAAATCTAGAGATGAAATCATGTAAGAAAATTCATTGTAAAATCATTAATCAACACCTTGCAATACCCTCAAGCAATATACATCAAAACCCCTCATAAAATCCAATATTAGATCTAAGATTTATAGCTCAAAATATAGCAAAACAGTCACAACTTTACATAGCTTTAACATAGTGTCAGTAAATTTCATAATAAGCAAGACCCATTTGTAGATCAACTTTAAATCATTCAAATTGAGTAAAATAAGGCTTGGGTATCATGGGTGAAAGGAACCCATGAAAGAAATCCACATACCTTAGCTTAGAGATGAAAACTTGGTGAAGATTAGAGATGGAGACTTGAAGCTTGACGAAAAACCTTAGCTTGGGATGAAGGTTTGGGATAAAGTCTGGGGAGTGAAAATATGACTATATTTTAGTGAGTATTGGAAAATATTTAGGATGATATGAGGGTGAAATTTGGCTAAGTGTAGGTAAAAATACGTTTGGAAACACTTAGGCACAAGGCTTAGAAATCTTGGACCAAACTAAAAAATGCAGTCCCCAAAATGTACAGGGACGCATCGCGGAGGCAACTCAAAAACAAATCGACATTTGGGAATTTCATAATTACTAATATTTCACTCTTAAATCAGGTTTAGACCCTTTTTCACCTAATTTTGGCCCCCCCCCCCCGAATAAGAATATGAAGTATGATTTTTGAAATAACGAACAGATTTTGAGATATATAGAATTTAAAATTTTAGGCATTTTGGGGCATATTTTCGAGCACATTTTGAGGTCGTATCACCCTAGCTAGACATTTCATCAAAAACTTAGAAGGTGTGTAATAGGGGTACAAAACCATGCAATTTAGAGATGAAATCATGCAAGAAAACTCACTGTAAAACCATTATTCATCACCTTGCAATACCCTCAAGCAATATACATCAAAACCCCTTATCAAATCTTACAATAGATCCAAGATTTATAGATCAAAACATAGCCAAACAATCACAACTTTACATAGCGTTAACATAGTTCATAGACATGTTCATACTAGTAAACCTATTAGTAAAATCAACTTTAAATCAAGCAAATTGAGTAAAACTAGATTAGGGCACCATGGGTGGAAAAATCCAATAGCTAAAACCCACATACCTTAGCTTTGAGGAAGCTCTTTGTGGAGATTGAAAATGGAGGCTTGAAGCTTGAAGGAAATCCTTAATTCTTGATGAGGGTTTTGAGACTTGAATTTGAGAGTAAAAAATATGGCCAAGTATTTGAGAGGATATTGGGAAATGTTTCGGATGATATGAGGGTAAAATATGGATAAGTATTGGTAAAAACATATTTGGAACACTTAGGCCCAAGACCCAAAATCCTTGGACCAAGACAAAAAATCACTGGCAATAAATTACTTAGGTCCGTATCTGGTTCGTAATGCGGACCTATTGTGGAGGCAAAACTAATATATGTTTGCGACAGCTACACATTATGGTACTGTCACATATCAATTTTGGATAAGAAAAATTATGAAAAATAAAATTGCTAATCGTTTGCTCTAAAATGGGGGTTAGACCCGTTTCCCCCTTATTTTAGCCCCTGAACAAGAATATGAAGTCAGATTTTTGATATCACACATAAATTTTGTGATATATAGAATTTAAAATTTTGGGCATTTCGAGGCACATTTTTGGGCATTTGTTTGGGTCATTTCACTTATGCTAGGTGACCCAAATGTGGTAGATTCCATGATGACCCATGCTTGAAGAAAACCAATGCTTGTTATGGTTGTGGAGTAGAGAGGCACATGATAATCGATTACCCTCATAAGCTTAAGAAGGGTAGATGTGGAGATGTTGATCAAGGGGATGCTCCAAGACATAATCAATTTTATGCTCTTCGAAGAAAGCAAAGAGGGGATGAGGTACCCAATGATGCAATCGATATGTTAAAGGTTTTTCTTGATGTTCCGGGGGTTCTTATTCCTCTCATTGCTCCTTTTGTTGCTAGTAAGATTCATATGTGTCCTGAATGGTTATGTGAGTCTATTGTTGTTAGAAAGGTCTAGGTGTTGCTCATGTTCTTATTGCATAGGATTTTGTCTTGTGATTTTGGTTGAACTTAGGTTGATGGCATGAAAGTCTTAGTATGGTTTGGCTACTTACATATCATGCTTCCAATGAGTGTAGAACCCATAAGGTTGTAATATGATGGTTAAGAATGGTCGATTTAATTGGTCAATTACAATGGGTTTGTCACTTCTCTAGGCTAGAATTTTGGTGCGGGTTTTTTCCCTAAGTGAGGATGAGGATAAGTTATATCTCTAAGTGTCTTTTCGAATTAGGAGTGAGCATTTTGAGTATGGTTGGAGTTGTTTGGTTGACTTATGCACCAATTATGTTTATGGGTTTCATGAATAGGGTCTTAAAACCCTACTTTGACATATTTATGGTGGCCTCTAGTAGTGGAGCATTGATTTATTTAGAGCATGTGAAATCATTTGGGGCTAGTGTTACAAGTCTTAGATGACGAGGGGTTGTTTGCTAAATATGATAGGTGTGAATGGAAGATAACAAGAAGGTGGTTAGAACTCTTTAAGGATTAAGATATGAGTGTGCATTATTTTCACCGGTAAGGCTAATGTTGTTGTCGATGCTCTAGGTAGCCTAACATGTGTTGAGGATGGTGGCAAAGAGGTGACTAGAGATGTCCATCCGTTGGCTAGATTGGGGGTTAGGTTGAAGGGAGTTGAGAATGGTGGTGTAGTATTGTTGATGGTCTCAAATCTTCTTTGGAAAGGGGTCTAGATTAAGCAAGGACTTTATTCCACCTTATTAAAGTTGGAGGTTTCGGGTGAAAGATGGTAGAGTGGAGGTTGTCTCCTAAGAGGGAGATAGTGGTTCATGGTACCAAGTGGACTATGTGTGATTAAGGTTGACAATGAGTTTAGGGTTATGAGTCCTTATAGAGTGTAGAGGAGGATTGGTAAGGTTGCTTAAGGATTGGAATTACCTAGGGATATGGTTATGGTTTGTCTAGTTCTTCATGCTTCTAGGTTGAGCAGATGTGGTGGTGACTCTAGTGCTATAGAACCCATAAGATTGTGGATGTTGTGGAGGATAAGTTGACTTAGGAATAGGTCTTGGTGGAGGTATTGGATGGAAGAGTTGAAGAAGTCGATTGATAAGGTTGTTGTATTCATCAACGCCATTTGAAAGAATTATCAAGACGAAAGTGTCTCTTGGGGAGGCAGAGCGGGAATGGAAAAGCGATATCCATACCTATTTCATTCTATTCAAGCTTATGATAATATGTCAAATCCATTTTGTGATTTCAAGTCTTATGTTTCAGCCCCTGTGTCATTTGCATGCATTCATGTTCATGTTGGCAAGTTCAAGACAATTTTTGACACTTATGTTGAGATTTTGAAAATAGTGTTTTAAATGTATTGTTCCATTTTTGTTGGGCTGATTTATTCATAGTTACTCTTTTTATGTACGTTTCTTTGACATTTGAGGATGAGCATTCCCAAGGGGGAGATATTGAAACAACCTCCAAAAGTGCCAAAAAATGTGCCTCGAAAATGCCCGAAATCGTAATTTCCATATATCACAAAATCCGTGCATTATTTTGAAAATTTGACTTCATATTCTTCATTAGGGGGTCAAATTGAGTGGAAAATGGGTCTAACCCCAATTTTAGAGCAAACGATTGATAATTTCAATTTTCCAAGTATGTGAAAAATAGTGGGCATTCGTGCCCCTGGCGCGACACGCCAAGGGCGCGCCTCTGTGTTAATTTTGCTCAGATTTTTTGTTCTGGTCCAAGGCTTTTGGGTCTCGTACACAAACTTTCCTTTACATGAAAATACCTATACTTAGCCTTCTTTCACCCTCATATCATGGAAGACATTCCTAAATACTCTCTCAAACACTTAGACAATATTTCATTTGTAAACTTCAAGTCCCAAAACTCACCCTGATCTTAAGGTTCTCAGTTAGGCTTCAAGTCTCCATCTCCAATTTTCTTCAAGGATTCTCCAAAGTCAAGGTAATTGGGTTTCTTTCATGGGTTCTTTTCACCCATGATACCCAATCTCTCTTTTGCCTAAAGTTGCATGATTTAAAGTTATTTACTCATGGCTTCTATCTAATATGAATTTCACTGCATACTATGTTGGGGTTTCATGAAATTATGGTTGTTTTAGCATGTTTGATCTATGAATTATTAGATTTGATAAAGAATTTTCATGTATATTGCTCAAGGATATTACCAAATATTGATTGATGTTACATTGGATTTACTTGTACAATTTCACTCTTGAATTGCATGATTTTACACTAGCATTATACACCCACTAAGTGTTTGATAAAATATCCAAATTACGATTCTTGAGTTGTTGAAGGCTTAATGCTTGTCATAGTAGATATATGACTCTATGAGGATGAAAATATATTATATGTGTGTTAATCTCATGATAAGCTTCTATAGTATTGTATGTTGACCATAACCTTGTTGAGGGGTTAATACCGTGATCACTATGATGGAGGGTGTGATGTCCATTAACCTTGTTGAAGGGTTGATACCTTGACCACTATGATGGAGGATGTGATATCCATTAACCTTGTTGAGGGGTTGATAGCTTGACCACTATGGAGGGTGTGATGTCTATTAACCTTATTGAGGGGTTGAAACCTTGACCACTATGATGGAGGCTGTAATGTTTATTAACCATGATGAGGGGTTGATATCTTGACCACTATGATAGAGGTGTGATGTCCATTAATCATGTTGGTGGGTTGATACCTTAACCACTACCTAAGGGTGCTAAGCCTTGGATTCTGAGTACTAGTTGCTTGGTCTATGATGATGGTCTCTACTTACCAACGTAATATGTTCTACATAAGCATATTTTACTTGGAGCGCCATTCATATCATTTTTTTAGTATACTATCCATTGCTTATGATTATGCATTTTGCCTATGTTGCCTATATATTGTTGCATTGCATCCTACATACTTAAGTACATTTAAACGTGCTAATTTATACTCTATGCCCACATGATGATACCATGTAGGGACCAGAGCATTGTTTGGTCATCCTCCTTCTCCACGTGGCTAGTGGCATCTATTCAAGCTAGTTGGTGAGTCCTCCATTCCTAGGACAATGTTTATGTTTTATGATATGTTTTAAAGACTCTATTTCTTTATTGTATACTTTGACTATGAGGGTGAACTCTGTTGTTTGTCTTGGCCCCCACGCTTATCTACATACTAGAGGTGTTGTTGGACAAGCTATGTAATTATGCTATGAGCCTTGACTCTCGTTTTCTTGATGATTATGATATTAACGATGTTCCTTTGCCCTAATATCCTTATTTACTATCTCTTCTTGTTATTTTACTTGCTTTCGTGACCAAGGATGTGTGATGATATGCTAAGAGGCTTATTTGGGGTCCCTTTGGGTTTCCCATTCATTGGTCATGTCTAGGCTATAGGCTTGGGTCATGACAGGATTGTACATATGCATTGAATTTATGAAAAATATCTATGGTGTTGTAAGTTGACCACACCTTGTTGAGGGGGTGACAAACCTCAATCACCTTGTTAGTGGGTCGCATGCCCATACTACATTGTTAAGGGGTATTACCTTAATCACCTGGTCAGGGGGTGGCACGCCCATATTACCTTGTTGAGGGGTATGTACCTCAATCACCTTCTCGGGAGGTGGACTCCCATACTACTTTGTTGAGAGGTATGTACCTTCATCACCTTGTCTGGTGGTGGCATTCCTGTACTACCTTATTGAGGGGTATGTACCTCAATCACCTTGTCAGGGGGTGGTATGCCCATAGTACCATGTTGAGGGGTATATACCTCAATCACATTCCAAGGGTTTCGCATGCCTTGGAGTTCAAGTGATAGTTTATTTGGGCTATGATGATTATGGTCTCTTCCTGCACATGTAACCTATATTTCCAAATTATATGATTTGCATTTTGATATTATACTTATCCATTGCTTATGATTATGCATTTCGACTATGTTGCCTATGTCTTCTTGCATTGCATCCTAAATACTTGGTACATTCAAATGTACTAACACATACTCTATGCCTACATGATGTTACCATGTAGGAACTGGAGCACCTCTTGATCATCCTCCATGTGGCTAGTTTGGTGCTTTGGAGATATGCTTTGGTGAGTCCTTAAGTCCGAGGACGATATCTATGTTACTCTTGCCTTTTGTTATTTCCCTTATGTTGAACAGTTGATACTATGAGAGTGAGCCCGGAGAGTGTCTTGTCCCCTACTCCCATCTATGTTTGGAGGTATTGTTGGGACAATTGATGTATTTATGCTTTGAGCTTGACTCTTGAGTATTTTATGATTATCCAAGACTTCCCTTAGTCCTGTTTCCCTTATCTATATCTCTTATTGTTATTTATTTTGCTTCTGCCACCAAGAATATGTGTATGATACACTAAGAAGCTTGTCTGGGGTCCCTTCGGATTCCCATTTGACGTATCACATCTAGGCCCTTGGCTTGGGTCTTGACAAACTTGGTATCAGAGCACTAGGTTGTTAATGGTCCTCGGAATCCAATACACTGCGTCGATTAGAGTCTTGTTCATTGTTCTGAAGTGAACCACAACTATGAGTAAGTGGCTATGAGGCATTTTAGGAAATGTTTCCTTTCTTCATGATCTATGTTGCGCTATAGAAGCTAAAGGAAGGCTTTTCCTCTAACAAATATTCTTTGATATTCTAGATCATGCCTATTCAAAGAGGAAGACTAAGTAGAGCCCGTTCATCTGAGGAGCAACCGGTCCCTCCCGCTCCTCAAGCTCCTCAAGATGGGGGTGTGGGTTGCGATGAGTTCTGAGATGCTATCACCATGTTGGCTCATGCTATGACCAACCAAATCAACCAAGGGCCACAGGCCCCTCATGCTCCTACTCCAACCTCAAGGGTGAGGGATTTTACTAGAATGAACCCACCGGAGTTCCATGGGTCCAAGGTAGATGAGGATCCTTAAAAATTCATTAATGAGGTGTATAAGGTGTTGTCTATTATGGTGGTTAATTCAGATGAAAAAGTGGAGTTGGCGGCCTATCAACTCAAAGGGGTGGCTCAAATTTCTTTCACTCAACGGAAGATGGAGAAGGGAAATGATAATGCTATCCTTTGGGAAAAGTTCAAAGCGACATTTCTCAATTGATTCTTTCCTATTGTGATAAGGGAGGCAAACATAATGGAATTTATGAATCTAAAGCAAGGGTCTACGAGTATGAGGGAGTATGCCCTCAAGTTCAACCAACTCTCTAAGTAGACCTTATAATTGGTTTGCCGAGCCAAGGTCAAGATGAATAAATTTGTGTCGGGTGTATCCTACTTGGTCAATAAGGAGTGTTGTATCACCATGCTTATAGGTGATTTGGATTTGTGCCACCTTGTGGCATACACCAAACAACTAGAGGGTGAGAAACTTAGAAAGAGAAGGAGTGGTGAGTCTAAGAAGGCTCGTTTTGAAGATGGATTCTGAAATTCCAAAGGAGGTTGGTTTCCTCAAGGCCACAAGTTCCAAGGCCAAGGGTCTCCCAATGCTCCTAGTAGAAGGTTTGCTGATGACAACCCTATGTCCAAAGGTTGGGTAGGAGCCATAATGGACCATGCTTGAAGCACACTAATGCTTGCTATGGTTGTGATGAGTTGGGTCATAAGGTGATTGATTGTCCTCATGCTCAAAAGGTAGAGATGATCGTTCAAAAGGCCAAGGTGCAAATATGGGTCCAAAGGGGAGAGGAGGCCAACAAGGGGGTACTCTAATGTAAAATAGATTCTATGCTCTTCAAGGGAGACAAGGGGTAGATAAGGTGCCCGATGTCGTCACAGGTATGTTAAAGGTTTTTTATTTCGATGTGTATGCTTTGATAGACCTGGGTGCCACTCTTTATTTTCTTACTCCTTTTGTTTCCAAGAAGCTCCATGTTAGTGCTGAATTATTGTGTAAAAATTTTGAAATGTCTACCCCCGTTGGTGAGTCCATTGTTGCAAAAAGAGTCTATAGAAATTGTCCCGTGTTTATTTTGCAAAAAATCTTATCTTGTGATTTTTTTGAATTAAATATGGTGGATTTTGATGTCATTCTTGGGATGGATTAGTTGCATGTATATTATGCTTCTATTGATTATGTTTATTAAGTAATATAGAGTGAATATCTTAAATATTTAATTTAATATTATTAATAAATCTTGTCAAAGATAAATTTTTAATTTTAGATGATTAACATTTATTTTAGAAATTCAACAAAATCTTATGATTAGATATGTGCAACAAACAATACAATTGTAATTACACTATAATTACATTATGACAAACAAAAAATAATTATTAGGTTATGATATTACTACTGTATCAATTACATCAATTTAAGTTACTAAGTGGCTTTTAAGACATACCTAACTAAGAAGATAATTTTACTAATTCATCTTTAAAAAGCTTCTTGGGAATTTTACACATAAATGTAAATATTTTCTAAAAGAACTAATTATGAGGGTAATAGAGGAGAAATTTTGATTAATGTGTTTTTTATTTAGTAAGGTGGACAACTAGCATGAGAGAACTATTTGTAGAAAAATAATCAACTAATATAGGATAGTGAAATGACCCCAAAAAGTGCCCACAAACATGCCTCAAAATGATCAAAATTTTAATTTTCATATAACTTAAAATCCATTCGTTATTTCAAAAATCTGATTTCACATTTGTGATTAGGGGGTCAAAATTAGATGAAGAAGGATCTAACCTTGATTTAAGCGCAAAAAATTAGCAATTATAAATTTCTAAGTGATGAATTCTAGTGAGGTTTATGCATTCCCTCTGTGATACGCCAAGGACGTGCTTTAGTGTATTCCTTCTCTGTGACCTCTCCGCGACGTGGAGAGGTGTATTTTACCAGCAGTGTTTTCCTATGCAGCCCAAAATATTCTAAGTGTTGGGCCTAAGTTTGCCAAGCGTGTTTTTATCTGTACTTAGCCAAATTTCACTCTTACATCATCCTAAACATTTCCCAATGCTCCCTTAAACACATAGCCATATTTTCATTCCAAAATTCAAGACTCAAAACACTCATCTAAAACTAAGGATTTTCTTCAAGCTTCAAGCATCCATTTTCAAACTTCACCAAGAATTTCTGCAAAGCTAAGGTATGTGGTGTTGAACCATTGGATCCTTTCACCCATGGTACCTAAGCCTCCTTTTTACTAATATTGTATGATTTAAAGTTGATTTTACATGTAGGTGATGAGAAATTTAATGCATAGTGATTTTAGTTCATGAAAGTATGGTTATTTTGGCATGTTTTGAGCTCCAAATCTTGGATCTAATGTTGGATTTGGTAAGAGGTTTTGATGTGAATGTCTTGGGGTGTTGAAAGGTGTTAATTGATGGATTTATAACAGGTTTCCTTGTATGATTTCATCTATAAATTGGGTCTTTTACCCCCATTACATCCCCAAGTGTTTGATAAAATGTCCATCTAGGGTTTTCTTTTAGATATGAAGGTTCAAAGCATGAGATATAATTTGATTGATGTTATGATGATGAAATGAGTTTATATTCATGGTGAATTATATATAAAGTGTTGCATTAGACCATGCCCAATCTAGGGGATTTAAGAAACCAGATAACCGAGATGGGGGTTTATACCCATTAACAAAGTGAAGGGTTAATACTTCTCCACCTAGTGATGGGGCGACATCATCACTAATCGATTTGGAGGTTTGTACTCATCAACCGAGGCAAGGGTTAGTACTTCTCTACCTAGTGATGGGGCGACATCATCACTAATTGAGTTAGGGGTTTGTACTCATCAATCGAGGGAAGGGTTAGTACTTTTCCACCTAAGTGATGGGGCGGTATCATCACTAACCTCAAGGGGTTTATACCTTAGAAATTGGGGTTTATACCTTAGAAATATAGCTTTGTCTATTATTCACATATGATACTTTATATGAGAATGAATTATTTAAGCATGTTTTACTTATGCATTGTTCATACATGTCATCTTGCTATAATATGCCCATTGTCTATTGCTATGCATTTTGACCATGATGTCTATTTCTTGTCACATTGTATCCCATTTACTTAGTACATTCAAACGTACTAACGCATACTCTTGCCTATATGATATCACCATGTAGGAACCAGAGCCCAAGTTGATCTTCATCCTCTACATGGCTAGATCGGTCCTACTCAAAGCTAGTTGATGAGTTCTCCACTTCGGGGACCTTATTATATATTGCCATTATCTATGTATTGAGACACTTTTCTATGTCTTATTGACTATGAGGGTGAGTCTGGTAGCTTTGTCTTGGTCCCCGCTCTATCCATGTATTTAGAGGTATATGTTGGACAAGTTATGTCTTTATGTTATGAGCTTGCCTCTTGCCTCTTGATTATGATGTTTAAGCAAGCCTTCTCTTAGCCCCTTATGCTTGTTTATGTCTTTTACATGCTTCCGCGACCAATGATGTGTAATGATAAGTTGAGAGGCTTGATTGGGGGTTTTCCCCATTCACCATGTCACATCTAGGTCCTAGGCTTGGGTCATGAAAAATGTGGTGTCAGAGCACTAGATTGATAGATCCTTGAAGTCCAACGGACAGCGTCGATTAGAGTCCTATTCATAGTTGTGAAGCATCACATGACTATAAATAGAAGGCTATGAGGCATTTTAGGAAAAGTTTCTCTTTTTCATGTTCTAAGTCATGCTATAGAGTTGTGGTGTGTTTTTCTACCTTAACGATTGTTCTTTTCTATGCTAGATCATGCCAAACATTAGAGGAAGACGTTCCCAAACTCCTCAGGGGCAACCTACCAATGGTGAGTTCGGGATGCTCTTACTATGCTTACCCAAATGGTGGCCAACCAAGTCTAACAAGGGGCCCAAGCCCCTCACGCTATTACCCCAGGAGCTAAGGTAAGAGACTTTATATGGATGAATCCTCCAGTTCTCCATGGGTCAAAGGTGGATGAAGATCCACAAGAGTTTATTGATGAGGTTTACAAAATCTTGAACATCATGGGTGTTGGGACGAATGAAAAGGCAGAGTTGATGGCATACCAACTCAAGGGTATAGCCCAAATTTGGTATGAGCAATGGAAGGGTGAGAAGGGTAATGGCTATATGGTGCTTTGGGAAGAATCCAAATTGGCCTTCCTTAACTGTTTTTTCCCTCTTGAGATTAGGAAGCAAAGTTGGTGGAGTTTATGAACTTGAAGCAAGGTGCTATGAGTATGAGGGAGTATTCCCTCAAATATAACCAACTTTTCAAGTATGCCCTCAGTTGGTGGCCGATCCTAGATCAAGGATAAATAAATTTTTGATGGGGTCTCCGACTTAGTGAGCAAAGAATGCTAGTCCACCTTGCTAATTGGTGACATGAACTCATATTGATTAATGACATATTCTGAGCAAATAGAATTAGAAAAATTGAGAAAAAGAAGGGGCCATGAGGCCAAGAGGCCTCATGCTACTAATCGGGAGTTTGCCAATGACTTCCCTAGGCCTCAAGCTATGGGTTGCATGGCTTCTAATGATGTGTGTCCTAGATGTGAAAAGATTCATAATGGCCTATGTTTGAGGGGTTCTAATGCATGCTTTGGTTGTGGGAAGCTTGGTCACAAGAAGCTAGATTGTCCAACAAATCGTGGAAAGGTCCAGGGTGCTAATATGGTTTCATTGGGTAGAGATAGTCCTCAAGGTGGTGCCCTAAGGCACAACCAATTTTATGCTTGACATGGGAGGCAAAGGGTTGGTGAGGTCCCCGATGTTGTTATCGATATGTGAAAAATCTTTGATCTTGATATATATGCTTTGATTGATCCAGGTGACACCCTTTCCTTTGTCACTCCCTTTGTTGCTAAAACTTTCCATATTGAGTCAGAGTTGTTGCATGAGTCATATGAGGTATCTACTTCTATTGGTGCATCTATTATTGCTAGGAGGGTGTATAGAAATTGTTCGATTTGCATCTTGCATGAAATCTTACCTTGTGATCTTGTTGAATTAGATATGGATGATTTCTATGTTATTCTTGGGATGGATTAGTTATATGCATACTATGCTTCTATTGATTGTAGGACCTATATAGTCAAGTTTCATTTTCCAAATGAACCCATACTTCAGTGCGAAAGTCATGATGTGGTAGTGAGGGGTAGGTTCATCTCATTCACTAAAGCCCATAGGTTAATTTCCAAGGGGTTTTTATATCATCTTGTGAAAGTTAAGGATGTGGAGTCCAATGTCCCTTCCATTGAGTCAGTTCTGATTGTAAATGAGTTTCTTGATGTCTTCCCAAATGACCTTTTTGGTGTCCATCCCAAAAGGGAGATAGATTTTGGCATAGATCTCTTTCCTGATACTCAACCTATCTCTATTTCCCCTTACCGTATGGCCTCGATGGAGTTAAAGGAGTTAAAAGAGCAATTGAAAGATTTGTTGAAGAAGAAATTTATTATACCAAGCCAATCACCTTAGGGTGCACTAGTGTTGTTTGTAAAAAAGAAAGATGTGTCACTTAGAATGTCCATTAACTACTGGTAACTCAATAGGGTCACTATAAAGAATAGATATCTTCTCCCAAGGATTGACAACTTGTTTGACCAATTGCAAGGGGCTAGCTTTTTCTCTAAGATTGATCTTCGGTCTAGGTATCATCAAGTGAGGGTAAGGGAGTGTGATATTCCCAAGATGGCCTTCCGGACTAGATACGGGCATTATGAATTTGTGGTGATGTCCTTTGGGTTGACTAATGCACTGATCATCTTCATAAACCTAATAAATAGGGTCATCAAACCCTATTTTGATTCCTTTGTTGTGGTCTTTGTTGATGATATTTTGATCTATTCACATAGCAGGGAGGAGCATTTGGTCCATTTGAGGGTTGTGTTTCTAAAATTGAGGGAGGAGAGATTGTATGCTAAATATGACAAGTGTGCATTTTTGTTGAAAGAGGTTGCATTCTTAGGTCATGTGGTGTCGGGGGATGGTAGTAAGGTGTATCCTAAGAATACCAATTTGATTAAGAATTGTCCTAGACCATTGATCCCGTCGGATATTAGGAGTTTCTTGGGCCTTGCGGCTTACTATAGAAGGTTTGTGGATGGGTTCTCCTCCATTGCGTCCCTTATGACAAAATTGACTCAAAAGAAGTTTAAGTTTGTGTGGACCGATAAATATGAGAAGAGCTTCCAAACATTGAAAGATAGACTTGTATCTACTCCTATATTATCACTACCGAATGGGCTTGAGGGTTTTATTATGTATTGTGATGCATCTAGAGTTGGTTTGGGTTGTGTACTAATGTAAAATGGTAAGGTCATAACCTATGCTTCTAGATAACTCAAAGTGCATGAAAATACTACCCTACCCATGATCTTGAATTGACTGCTGTGGTGTTTGCATTAGAGATTTGGCATCATTATTTGTATGGGGTGAATGTTGATGTCTTCACTAATAATAAGAGTCTCCAATATGTCTTCACACAAAAAAATCTCAACTTGAGACAGAGAAGGTGGCTAGAACTCCTTAAGGACTATGACGTGTGTGTGCGTTACCATCCCGGTAAGGCAAATATTATGGCAGATGCTTTGAGTCAGGTGTCTATAGGTAGCCTAGCTCATGTGGATGGTGATGATAAGGAGATGGCTATAGAGGCGTATAGATTGGCTAGATTAGGGGTGAGGTTGGAAGATGTGGGTAATGGTGTAGTTGTTGTTGATAGTTCTAAATCTTCTTGGATTGATGAAGTGATAGTAAAACAAGATCTAGACTCCTCCTTGCTTGAATTGAAGGCCTTGGTGAAAGAGGGCAAAATAGAGGTTTTCTCCCAAGGGGAAGATGGTTCCCTTAGATACCAAGGTAGGTTATGTGTGCCATGTATTGATGGTCTGAGGAAGAGAATTCTTGCTGAGGCCCACAACTCTTCTTATTCTATCCACCTCGGTTCCACCAAAATGTATAGAGACTTGAGGGATGTGTATTAGTAGGGAGGCATGAAGAAGGACATTGCTAAATTTGTTTCCGATTGCCACAGTTGTCAATAAGTCAAAGCCGAACATTAAAGGTCAGGTAGCCTAACCCAAGACATAGAGGTTCCACTTGGAAGTGGGAGGTGATTAATATGGATTTTGTAGTTGGGTTGCCCAAGACTAGAAAAGGTTTTGATTCCATATTGGTGGTCATTGATAGGATGACAAATCAGCTCATTTTCTACCGGTTAAGACTACAGATAGGGCTAAAGAGTATGAAAGGTTTTACATTCATGAGTTAGTGAGGTTACATGGGGTTCCTTTATCCATCATATCGGATTGGGGTGCATAATTCACTTCACATTTTTGGAGGTCTTTTTAAAGGAATCTTGGTAGCAATGTTCACCTTAATACAATCTTTCACCCTTAAATGGATGGCCAAGCCGAAAGGATAATTTAAAAACTTGAATATATTCTTAGGGCTTATGTCTTGGAGATTTAAGGTAGTTAGGATGACCATATTCCATTGATAGAGTTTGCCTACAATAATAGCAATTACACTAGCATCGGTATGACTCCTTTTGAGGCTCTTTATGTGAGATGATGTAGATCACTGGTGTGTTGGTTTGAGGTTGGAGAGGTGGCTTTGTTGGGACTAGATCTATTTATAGAGTCTCTTGAGAAGGTTAAGATGATTAGGGAAACATTGATAATAGCTCAAAGTCATCAAAAATCCTATGCCAATGTAAGAAGAAAAGACCTAGAATTCCAATTGGAATTGGGTTTATTTGAAGGTTTCTCCAATGAAAGGTGTGGTTCATTTAGTAAAAAGGGTAAGTTAATTCCAAGGTATATTGGTCCTTATGAGGTCTTAAAGAGGGTTGGCAAGGTAGCTATGAGTTGAAGTTTCCTAGTAAAATGAACTTGGTTCACCCAGTGTTTCATGTCTCTATTTTGAGAAACTGTATTAGTGATCCTAATGCTATTGTGCCTCTTGATGTTGCAGGAGTTTTTGAGGATAACTTAACTTATGAGGAGGTTCCGGTTCAGATCTTGGATAGGCAGGTAAAGAGATTGAATAACAAAGAGGTGGCATCCATTAAGGTCCTTTGGAGGAACTAACAAGTTGAAAGTGCTATTTGGGAGGTCGAGACAAATATGCAAAAGCAGGGTATCCTTATCTTTTCCACTCCACTCAAGCCTAAGATACTAATCCTAAGTCTCATATGTGATTTCAAGTCTTACATTTCAGCCCCTATGTCATTTATATGCATTCAAGTTTAAGTTGGTAAGCTTATGATGATTTTACACTTATATTGAATTTTAAAAATGGTGTTTTACATGTTATGTTGCATTCTTGTTGGGGCTGATTTGTTCATAATCACACTTGCCTTGTACGTCTCTTTCACATTTGGGGATGAATGTTCCCAAGGGGAAGATATTGAAATCACCCATAAAAGTGATCACAAATGTTCCTCGGAATGCTCAGATTTTAATCTCCATATATCTTAAAATCCATTTGTCATTTTGAAAATTTGACTGTGCGATCAGGGGGTCAAAATTTGGTGAAAGTGGGTCTAACCTTGAATTAAGAGCAAAAAATTAGTAATTATAAATTTGTAAGTGCCGAATTCTAATGAGGTTTACGCATTCCCTCCGCGACGTACCAAGTGCGCGTTTTGGTGTAATTTCTTCTTCGCATCCTCACCGCAATGCGGAGAGGTGTATTTTTCCTGGCAGTATTTTCCTATGTGGCCCAAAATATTCTAAGTGTTGGGCCCAAGTTTTTCAAATGTGTTTTTATCTATACTTAGCCAAATTTCACCCTTTTATCATGCTAAATATTTCCTAATACTCCCCCAAACACTTAGCCATATTTTCATTCCAAAATTCAAGACTCAAAACCGTTATCCGGAACTAAGAATTTTCTTCAATCTTCAAGCCTCCATTTTCAAACTTCACCAAGAACTTATCCAAAGCTAAGGTATGTGATGTTGAACTATTGGATCCTTCACCCATGGTGCCTAAGCCTCTTTTTTACTAATATTGTGTGATTTAAAGTTTATTTTACATATGGGTGATTTTACATGATATAAATTAATTCATAGCTTTCATAAAACATTAGTTGAATTCTTTATCATTCGAGTCATACCTTTTTGAAGCATAGAGTAAAACTACATGGATTAAATGTATTTGGATGTTAAAACATGCAATGCAAGGAAATGATGCATATTATTGTGAAATAACACTATGAATTTTCAAACCCTAAGTAGCTTGACGTGAAAGAATCTTATAAGTCATCAAGTTTTGTAAAATAATATCAAAACACATCATATGACAGTAAATAAATCATGATATTTGTATTTTAAATAAAATCCTAAATATTCATGAATTTGCACAAAGAAATCTAGGATATTTAGTGAAAAACACTTGGGCTTCATGGATGGAAGGTACCTATGAATAAACTATATTGTTTTGGTTCCTAATATGACCCATATTTGTATAATAACACCCATTCCCCATCCTATTCCAAATCATTCTCCTAAGATTCTATGTCATAAGCTCCCAAATTTTCTAGGTTTTTGAAAGAATTTCTTAATACCTTGGGCTTGAGTAGAGTGGAATAGTTGTGGATAATGCTTCATCACATCCACTTCTACTTCCAATATAGCACCCTCAACTTGTTGGTTTCTCAAAAGCACTTTGACGGATGCAACTTCCTTGTTCCTTAGCTTTTTCACTTGCCAGTCTAGAATTTCAATCGGTACCTCTTCATAACTCAAATCCTCTTCAATGTTCATATCATACAAAGGAGATATAGAACTTGACTTTTAAGTTGGGGGTATTCTAGTAATTTAACATTGATGTTTGGGAGTGCAAGCACTATTGAAAAATCAATTATATCAAGAAAGAATGTTGTAATCCAAAAATATAATTGAAGATAACAAGGACTAGAGGCGAACAAATGGGTAGATTGGATTTGGATGTATTGAATATGGATTGAGCAAGAATCGATTGGATCACAATCCATCCATATAAAATGTAGGTAAATATGGTTTGGGTAAAATGGTTCCAACCCACTTTAATCTCATAAAGTCAAAGGTAGATTGCTAATACTCAACCTCTATCACCCCAAATCCATTCCCAAATAATCTTTTTTTAAAAATATTATTTTTTCATATGAATTTTTTATTTTTCTACTTCCGTACCCTAACTCCCCACACCCTCACTCCCACCCATCCACACCTCTACCACTCGCAATTTTTAAATTTAAAACTATAAAGACAGTTAATTTTTTTCACAAACCTACTAGGGATGGCAATAGGCAGGGAGGGTATGGGGCAGGTTTAGAGCTATGGGGATGGGCTAGGTCAAAGTTATGTGGTGCAGGGTGAGGCTGGTGCTAGATGGATTGAAGTAACTATTTTTAAAACTAAATATTTAGTAATTAGTAAAAATCAAAGATATAAACTTTTTATATATTGACTTTAGTTTTATTTTGTCCAAAATTTAAACTAGATATGTTCAGTAAATTGTTAGTTGTTAAAATGTTAACTAGAATCATTTAATTAATGATTAAGAAAATTTTTTTAAAATATCCATTAAAAATAGTTAGTTAGGTTGTTGATATGTTAATTAGTGAAAATTTTTTTAAAAAAATTAAGAATTTTTATTTTTCATATTAAATTCAATTAAAAATAAAAGAACTTTAAAATTTAAGCGGATACAAGCAAGGTGGGATGGGGTGGGTTGAAAATAAAAAAAAAAATCATCATGCAGGGTGGGACGGTTTAAAAAAATTGTGGATTGAGCTCAATCTGCTCCGCACCCGCCCTTGTCATCCCTAAACCCCACCGGACTTCCATCCTACCCCACACTGCACTTCCACCCTACCTCCTACTCCCACCGCATATTTTTTCAAGCCCCCTCCCCATACTTCCACCCTACCCCCACCGTACCCCCAAACTCTTACCCACAATTTTTTTTAATGAAAAATTTAAAAATAATTTTAAAAAATTAACTTTTCTCACCACCCCCTCCACTTCCACTCTACCCCTACCCTCTACCACTACTAAGACCTCTACCCCCTACCCCACCTTCGATTTTTTCAAAAGAAAAAACTAAAAAAATTCACCCCCGAGCCACTTCCACCCTACCAACCCATCCCCAAATTTTTTTAAAGAAAAAAAATTCAAACTAAAGGTTAAGTTTTCCCCTCCTCCTACTTGCACCCTACCCCCTTCCCACGCCAACCCCCAAACTTTTTTACAGAAAACGAAGAAAAAAAAGAAAAATTTAATTTAGTGCAATTAAGAATTCTTTTAATATTAGTGGGGGATATATGGGTCTATATGAGTACCCATATTTTATCAATTTTAACTATATTAGTATAAGCTGTTAAAATAGATCAATCCATATTTACCCATTTAGAAAATGTGAGTGATCCATTAATATAATTATGGGTAAAATAGACTCATTTGATCTTATATAGGTTGAAATTCCATCCCTAACTAGGACTTTAGCAATATTAAATTAATAAAAGTTCTTCAGATATATTTATAATGCTAAATTTTTTATATAGAAAGAACTTAATAACTTTAGAGTATTTTATTAATTTTAATATTAATATATATAAACTTAATTACATTACTTATCACCGCACAAAGAGAATATTAGGCCCGCCTATGTAGAACTCTCACATATTTCTTATTTATTTTTTCTTTAAATGTTTTAATATTTTAAAAATTAATTAAATAATCCAATAAAAGTTAAAAACAAAACTCAAAATATGTAAGGCCCCATAATTTGGAGGTCTAAAAGAGCCTAAAAATGAGTTCTGAAAATTTTCAGAGAATCAGCGGTTCCTACGAAGCCTTCTTTGAGCCATAAATTATTCCATGAGCCATATCTTCTACTTGTGGAATGATGTCCAATCTGATAAAATATGATATTTTCAAGGGTTCAATATACGACTTATCAGATGGCCCGTGAAATGACTTACGAATAGTAGGTTAGGTCGTAGAATGTGATTTTAGAGAAAACTCTTTACGAATTTGAACTGGCATTAGACGACACCCTTATCTATGACCCGTAGAATGGACTACAACCCATAAACAAGGTCTCGCAGTCCTACTAGCAAAATTTTAAAAGGGTAAATTCGATGTTTACTATTATCTTACTATTATCCTAAGTCATTTAAGCCCCCAAAAGACCCCTTATCAGCCCTTTTTCACCCTAATTCACCTCATTCCTCCTCACTCAAAAATACTCTGTCTTAAAACTCTCTCAAACTCCCTCAAGGCATTCAAGTGTGAGGTGCAAGCTAGGATTTCAGGTTTACCATCTCTAAAACAGACTTCCTCCACTAAAACCATACCAAGGTATGTGAGTTTTGATTGTGGAGACCATTCCTCCACAAGCTCAACTATTCTACTTCTCTTTTGTGATTTCCCAGGTTATGGTATTACATGATGATTTTATGAGTCCTTTTATAATATGATAACATCTTTTGTGATGATATACCTTTGTTTGTGATTAAACATTGAAAAGTCATATGCAATTTATGGATTTTTATGAGGTTTTAATGATGCCCTAGTTAAGATTTACTATGCTTTTGGTGCATTATTTTGAATAACGTTCAAGTGAATCACTTTACTTCTCTCATGGCATATACTCTTGACTTGCATGGTTTAATGATTATACACATGAACCCACCATGATTTGAATAAAGATGTATACCAAGCTTCTATGAATATGAAGTCCTTATGATAAGTTATGTGAAATCATAAATGATATGAATTAAAGGGATATTATGCATGTTATGAAATATGAAAGTTATGAAAGTTAAATGTTAAGAAGCTTTGGTTTTGATGAGCTCCTCTATGAAAATATTATGATATTATGATATTTTTCATATCTTGGCTAGAAGTATGATTTGAGCATTCTTTGGGATTGTGACCTAGCACCGAGCGGACCTTGGTAGATGACCATTGTCCTATCATGACCCAAGCCTAGGCCTAGATGTGACACGGTACATGGGAAACCCAACCGGGAACCCTAGCAAGCCTTTTAACATATCATTACACATTTTTGGTCGCAAAAGCAATAAAATATCAAGAAAAGATCGTAAATAGGGATAACCGAGGCTAAGGGATAACTTTCATAGCATAAAACATCATAGAGTCAAGAGAGTCAAAGCTCATAGCATCAATACATATCTTGTCTAATAACATTTCTAAACACAAAACTGAACGGCGGCCAAGACAAGCAACCGGGCTTACCCTCATAGTCAAAATATATAATAAAGAAAAAGAGTTGTAATACATGACATAAGAGCATAAACATTGTCCACGGAATGGAGGACTCACCAACTAGCTTAAAAGAAAGATCTCACTAGCCACATGGTAATATCATGTAGGCATAGAGTATGCGTTAGTATGTTCAGATATAGTAAGTATGTTGGATGCAATACAACAAGAGAGAGGCAATATAATCAAAAAGCATAATCATAGCAAGAGATAGTATACTGGCAACATGGCATGCATGAACAATGCCTGGAGTAAAACATGTTTGGAAAATGATCATACTTACATGGCTTGTTTAACCCAATAAGGTAACATGCTTAGATCATCCAAATACCTTGTACTATAGGGTGAGGGATATAACATGAGTCATAACCCCTTCTAGTAGGTAATAAGTAGTACATGAGATAATGAATAACACATGAGGGTGGAAGGTAGCATAGGTCATAACCCCTACATTCATGCATGAGATAATAAATAACCTTACATTACATATGAGGGTGAGGTGTACCACATAGTTCATAACTCCTTCATATGAGCACATTGCATAACCTCAAATCATACACGAGGGTAAGGAGTACAACATAGTTCATGAACTCTTCATGTAGATATGAGTGAGTAGCATTGATTCATACATGAGGGTAAGGTGTACAACATAGTTCATAATCCCTACATATAGAAATTGGCCTTGTACTAGAGGTCAAAGCATATAACATAATTCATAAACCATTCTAGTAATTTACAAGATCATAAACCTCAGCACAAGGGCTCCATGATTTATCAACATGAGAGACCAACAATTCAATTGCAATACCATAGGTGCTTTATATGATTTAAACACACATATATGTATTCCTTTCATCACCATAATCCACTTGACTCATAAACCATGCAATATATCATCAATAACTCAAGAACCCTAATCTAGACATTTTATCAAACATTTGGCGGGCGTGTAGTGCTAGCGTAAAACCATAAAACTCAAGAGTGAAATCATGCTAGAAAATTCAACATGAAACCATCAATAGATACTTGGTAACACCCTCAAGCAATACACATCAAAGAAATTCATCAAACCTTATAATAGATCTTAGATTCATATATCAAAACATGCCAAAATAACTATTATTTCATTAAACACCAACATAGTATGCAGTGAAATTCATAATAGATAAGGTCCATGAGTAAATCAACTTTAAATCATATAATTTAATTAAAAAAAAAGCTAAGGCACCATGGGTGAAAGGACCCAATGATTGAAACTCACATACCTTGACTTTGGAGAATCCTTGAAGAAGATTGGAGATGGAGACTTGAAGTTTGAATGAGAATCTTAGGATCTAGATGAGTTTTGATACTTGGAATTTGGAAACAAAATATTGTCTAAGTGTTTAAGAGAGTATTTGGGAATGTCTCAGATAATATGAGGGTGAAATACGGCTTAGTATAGGTATTTTTATGCATGGAAAGACTTAGAACTAAGACCCAAAAGCCTTGGATCGGACAAGAAAAACTATGCAAAAATTACATAGGGGTGTGTCACGCCACAAACGCGCAACACTCACTAGAAATTGACACTTTGTAACTTGAAATTGTGATTTGTTCACTCTAAAATTGGGGCTAGACCCTTTTCACACTCAATTTGACCTCCTGAATAAGAATATAAAATTAGATTTTTGAAATAATGTATGAATTTTGAGATATATAAAAATTATACTTTTGGGTACTTCCGAGGCATAAAGCCACCTTAAACTCCTCCCATAGAACCACATTATGTTTCCCTTCCCCTCCTTCCATTGAGTAAACCATATTTGTATTACCCCCTTGAGTTGGTAAGCCGCCAATTCTACCTTATCTTCCAATCTAACACCCATGATGGCCAATACCTTATAAATCTCATCAACAAGCTCTTATAGGTCCTCATCCACCTCTGACCCATAGAACTCCGGTGGGTTCATCCTCATGAAGTCTCTCACTCTAGATCCCGGGGTAGGAGCATGAGGGGATTGGTCCCTTTAATTAACTTGATGGGCTATAGCTTGAACTAGCAAGGTTAGGCATCCCGGAGCTCACCATAGGCTGGTTGTTCCTTTGGAGCGCGGGCACTTCTTCCTCTTGTGTTAGGAGTGATCAACTAGCAAGGCAAAAAACAATTGTTAGGGGGGGAAAACTTCAAATCTATAGCATGACTTAGAATATGAAGAAGGGAAACATCTCCTAAAATGTCTCATAGCCTCTTACTCATAGTTTTGATGCACAACACAACCAAGAATAAGACTCTAATCAATGTGATTTGTTAGATTATGAAGATCTAACAATCTAAATGTGAGATGATGCATGGGAAACCCAAAAGGACCCCAAGCAAGTCTCTTAACATATCAATACACATCCTTGGTCGTGGAAGCAATAAAAAATCAAGTAAAGGTCATAAATAGGGATAACTCTGGCTAAGATATATCTTTTATAGCATAAAACATCATTGAGTCAAGAGAGTCAAAGCTCATACCATCAATACATATCTTGTCCAATAATACCTCTAAATATAGAACTTAGCAAGAACCAAGACAAGCAACTGGACTCACCTTCATAGTCAAAATATAAAATAAAGGAAGAGAGTTGCAACACATAACATAAGATCAGAAATATTGTCCCCTAAATGGGTGACTCACCAACTAGCTTGAGATAATGATCGCACTAGCCACGTGGAGGAGGATGATCAAGTGGGGCTTTGGTTCTTACATGGTGATATCATGTAGGTATAGAGTATGCAATAGTTCGCTTGGATATACTAAGTACATGGGATGTAATGCAACAAAAGATAGGCAACATAATCAAAATGCATAATCATAGCAAGAGATAGTATATTAGTAACATGGCATGCACAAACAATGCCTGGAGTAAAACATATTTGGAAAATGATCATAGCTACATAGCTTGGTTAACCCAATAAGGTAACATGCTTAGATCATCCAAATACCTTGTACTAGAGGGTGAGGGATATAGCATGAGTCATAACCCCTTCTAGTAGGTAATGGGTAGTACATGAGATAATGAATAACACATGAGGGTGGAAGGTAGCATAGGTCATAACCCCTACATTCATGCATAAGATAATAAATAACCTTACATTGCATATGAGGGTGAGGTGTACCACATAGTTCATAACTCCTTCATATGAGCACATTGCATAACATCAAATCATACACGAGGGTAAGGAGTACAACATAGTTCATAACTCCTTCATGTAGATATGAGTAAGTGATTTGCATTGATTCGTACATGAAGGTAAGGTGTACAACATAATTTATAACCTCTACACATAGAAATTGGCCTTGTACTGGAGGGTAAAGCATATAACATAGTTCATAACCTCTTCTAGTAGGCTTCACAATTCACAAGAGCATGAACCTTAGCATAAGGATTCCATAACTCATCAACATGAGAGCCCAATACTTCACTTGCAATACCATAGGTATTTACATGATATAAACACAAATATAGGCATTCCTTTCATTACCATAATCCACTTGACTCATAAACTACGCAATAGATCATCAATAACTCAAGAACCCCAATCTGGACATTTTGTCAAACATTTAGCGGGTGTGTAGTACTAGCATAAAACCACTCAATTCAAGAGTAAAATCATGCTAGAAAATTTAGTATAAAACCATCAATAGATACTTGCTAACACCCTCAAGCAATACACATAGAAGACCTTCATCAAACCTCACAAGAAATCTTAGATTCATAGCGCAACACATGCTAAAACAACCATAATTTCATGAAACCCCAACATAGTGTGCAATGAAATTCATAATAGATAAGGCTGATGAGTAAATCAACTTTAAATAATGCAATGAAGTTAAAAAGGAAGCTTGGGCCCATAGGTGAAAGGACCCAATGGTTGAAACCCACATACCTTGACTTTGGAGAATCCTTGAAGAAGATTAAAGATGGAGACTTGAAGCTTGAATAAGAACCTTAGGATATGGATGAGTTTTGAGACTTGGAATTTGAAGATGAAATATCGTCTAAGTATTTGAGAGAGTATTTGGAAATGTCTTGGATGATATGAGGGTGAGATAAAGCTAAGTATAGGTATTTTCATAGATGGGAAGGCTTAGGCCCAAGACCCAAAAGCCTTGGACCGGATAAGAAAAATTATGCAAAAGTTACATAGGAGCGCATTGCGTCACAAACACGCATCATCACTGGAAATCGACACTTTGAAATTCAGAATTATGATTTGTTCTAAAATTGGGGTTATACTCTTTTCCTACTCAATTTGACCCCTTGAACAAGAATATGAAGTTGAGTTTTGGAAATTGCAAACGATTTTGAGATATATGGAAATTATAATTCTGGGTACTTTCTAGGCACATTTTTGGGCACTTTTTAGGACCATTTCATGTCCCATAACTATGTTGCCACTATAGGTTTATGAATTAGCTAATGGATCCATATAGCTTAGGTTGTATGATTGACCAAAAAGGGTGGTGTTCCCAAACAATACACATAAATTAAATACCGAAAAGGGTGAAGTTTTTGTAAAGTTGATATTATGTTTATTTCAAAATGGGTGGAGTTCTCATAAAGTGATTACGAAGCAATTTCCAAAATGGGGGAGTTTTAGTAAGGTGAGTGTTTGGTTTACTCTAGCAAATTATACCACTCCTAGGCTAATGTAGAGCAAACATAGGGATTCTAAGTAGAAGCTTGCAGTTTTATATGTCGATTATTGTCCTTTCCCATATATGTGTGTTATATTATATGACTTGATGATTCCCCATGCATATTTGACAATGTCATTAAGCATGCATGACATATTGAGCTTATATCCATTGATTATAATTATGGCTTATGTTCTTTGTTGCATTTGCACCCGCATACTTAGTACATTCAAAGTACTAATGCATCTTTTTGCCTACATAATCTAACCATATAGGGACCGGAGCACCTATCCATCCTCCTACACATGGCTAGATGATTAAGTTGAAGACCTGTTTTGGCAAGTCCTCCACATACAGGGATAATAGCCTTTTCCTTTCATGCTTACTAAACACTTATCTATTTATAGATACTTTATCTTTTGAGGACGAGACCAAGAGATGTCTTGGCCTCCATCCTATTTGGATTAGAGGTGTTATTGGATATTTGGATGTTTGGTTATGTATGGTCATGAGCTTGACTCTTATGCTTTTATATTATGAAAGATTTTCCTTAGTCCTTAAATCCCCTTTTGTGTTAAATGTTTGTTGTATGGATGAGATGAAAGTCCAAAGTCCCTAATTTTCCCCATAGCATGAGTCCAAAACCCTATTTCCCTTAGAAACTATGTGCTACATGTCTATTGCTCATCCATTCTTCTGCAAAACCAAGGATAAGCTATGTATGCTTAAGAGGCTTATTTGGGATCCCTTTGGATTCCCGTTCGTAGTGTCACTCTAGAACCTTGGTTTGGAGCGTGATAATGCTTGGTATCAAAGAGTTAAATTTGTAATGGACCTCAAAAATTCAACACACCACGTCAAGTAAAGTATTTTTCATGGTTGTGAAGAATGCCACAACTATATATTAGAGGCTATGAGGCATTTTTGGACTAAATAACTTCTTCATACTCTATGTTGTGCTATAGATTTGAATTAAGGCCACTTATCTCTAGTGGATAGTCTTTTTCCCTTTTAGATCATGCATCAAAGATGAGCGACAAAAAGCTCCTACTCCGCAGGTTAAACCGGCCCCTCCGGCTCCATAAGTCCCCCAAGGGGAGGAACGAGTCACCCATGCTGAGTACTGAAATATGGCCACACTATTGGCAAGGGCCATAGTCAGTCAAGGAGTTTAAGCTCCTCCTGCTCCTACCCCCACCTCAAAGGAGAGAGATTTCATAAGAATGAATCCTTTAGAGTTCTATGGCTCCAAGGTTGGAAAGGGCCCCAAAGGTTCATCAACGGGTGCTCAAAGTTCTTGAGATAATGGGGGTTAGCTCGGAGGAGAAGGCGGAACGAGAATCTTATCAATTAAAAGGCCTTGATCAATTGTGGTTTGTTCAATGGAAGGGTGAGAGAGGGAATGGAGAGCCTATCACTTGGGAAGAATTCAAGGCCTCCATCGTCAACAGTTTCTTCCCCATGGAGCTAAGGAAGGCAAAGATGATAGAGTTTATGAACCTCAAGCAAGGTTTAATGAGTGTTAGGGAGTATTCCCTAAAGTACAAGAACCTTTCTAAGTATGCTACTTATTTGGTTACCGATCCTAGGACAAGGATGCACAAGTTTGTATCATGAGTGTTAGACTTGATCAATGAGGAATGCCGCACCGCCATGCTTATAGTAAATATGGACTTGTCTCAACTCATGACTTATGGAGAGCGACTTGAATGGGAAAATTTTCAAAAGAGGAGGAGTGGTGAGTCCAATAAGGCTTGTACAAGGCCCTAGGGGTGGTCATTTTCAACAAAGTCATAAATTCCAAGGCCAAGGGTCCTTCAATGCCTAAGGTAAAAGATTTTCCAATGATAGGGTGCCTAACCTTAGAGCTCAAGGTGGTAATGGCAGCCAAATCATTCCTAGGTGCGGAAGGTGTGGTAAAAATTATAGTGGTAGGTGCTACAAGGATGCAAGTGCTTGCTTCGAGTACACTTTATGACTGGTTATATACACTTTATGACTGGTTATATACACTTTATGGGAGACAACGGGTTGAAGATATGCCTAACTCATTACTAGTATGTTAAATATCTACAATCTTGATGTGTATGCTTTGTTAGATCTGGATGCCACTCTTTCTTTCATTACTCCTTTTGTCGCTAATAGATTTCATGTTTGTCTCGAGTTATTGTGAGAACCCTTTGAAGTGTCTACCCCCGTTAGTGAATCCATTGTTGCTAAAGGAGTTTATAGGGGTTGTCCTCTATCCATATTGCATGAAATCTTACCTTATGATTTTTTTAAACTTGACGTGGTAGATTTTGATATCATTCTTAGAATGGATTCGTTACATGCATATTATGTTTCCATAGACCATAAAACCCGCAAGGTTGAGTTTCAATTCCCTAATGAACCTATCATTTAGTGGGTGGGTCATGATTTTGTGATTAAGGGTAGATTCATCTCTTGCCTTAAGGCCCGAGAATTGATTTTTAAGGGTTGCATTTACCATCTTGTCTGAGTTAGGGATGTTGAGTCTAAAGTTCCTCCTATCAAGTTTGTTCTAGTGGTCAATGATCTCTTGATGTCTTTCTCGATGAACTTCTTGGTGTCCCTCCCAAAAAGGAAATAGACTTTAGCATAGACCTCCTCCCTAATACATAACCCATTTCCATTCCCCCTTATCGTATGGCCCAGGTGAAGTTGAAGAAATTGAAGGACTAATTAAGAGATTTGTTGGAGAAGGGTTTCATAAGTCCTAGCAAGTTACCTTAGGGTGTGCTAGTGTTGTTCGTAATAAAGAAAGATCACTCACTAAGAATGTGCATCGACTACCGACAACTCAATAAGGTCACCTTAATGAACAAGTATCCTTTGCCTAGGATAGATGACCTATTTGATCAACTACAAGGGGCTAGCCACTTTTCAAAGACTAAACTTTGGTTCGGGTATCATGAATTGAGGGTAAGGGAGTGTGACAGTCCTAAAATTGACTTTCGAACAAGATATGGGAAATTCAAGTTCATGATGATGTCCTTCAGTATAACTAATTCTATGGCAATATTCATGGATCTTATGAATAGGGTCTTTAAACCCTACCTCGACATATTTATGGTGGTGTTCATTGATGATGTTTTGATATATTCTAGGAGTAAAGAGTAGCATTCCAAGAACCTAAGGGTAGCTTTGTAAACGTTGAGGGAAGAAAGATTGTTTGCCAAGTTTGACAAGTGTGAATTTTGGTTGAGGAAAGTCGCCTTTCTAGGGCATGTAGTGTAAGGTGAAGGTATTAAGGTGGATTTGAAAAAGATGATGGTTGTAAGGTGTGAGGACCTAAACTTTGTATTACTTTAATAGTACTTGGAAATTTAGTTCCGAAATGTTTTGGACCAAGGTGACACCTTATAGAAGCTTTCACAGGTCGTGTGGAGAGGCCTTGAGGTGTCCCTTTGCCTCATGTGAAGAGTGTTTGCATTAATGTGGAGTTAAATACTAAGTTACACCTCACATAAACCCACACACGGTCCATGTGAGGCTATACTGGCCATATGGTGGACCAAGTAAAGGGCCTTGTCCTTGAAAATCCACATTTTGGCTAAGGCTTGTCACACATGAACCTTTCACTGGTCGTATATGTCACGACCCAAGTCTAGGGCCTAGATACGATACAACGAATGAAAATCCGAAGGGACCCCAAACAAGCCTCTTAGCATATCATTTACACATCCTTGGTCAATGAAGCAATTAAACAACAACAAAAGAGTAAAAATAAGGATAAAGGAACTAAGGGAAGTTTTAGATAGCCATAAATAAACAAGAGTCAAGAACATAGCATAATTACATTACTTGTCTAACAATACCTCTAGCATAGATAGGGTGGGGGCCAAGACACTTTTTATGCTCACCCTTATAGTATCAAGAGTTCAATATAAAGAAATAGCATAAACAAGAATAGCATAGCTAGTGTCCCCGAACATGACGACTCACCAAAGCTTATCTACAAGATGTCCAAAACTAACCATGTGGAAGATGAGTGTGATGAGCTCCGATTCCTACATGGTAACATCATGTAGGTATAGAGTATGTGTAGTACTTTTGGATGTACTAAGTATGTAGGATGCAATGCAACAAGAGTTAGGCAATATCGTAAAAATTCATAAACGCAGACAATGGATAGTATCATAATAATATAGCATGCATGATCAATGGTTGAAGTAAAACATGTTTGCATAGAACATAATACATGTGTAGGAAGTGACCATCATCATAGACCAAGAAAATTAGTACTTGGAATCTAAGGCAGACCACCCCTTTGGAAGGCGATTGAGGTATATACCCCTCAATTAGTAGTATGGGTATAGCATCCCCTCACAAGGCGATTGAGCTATCTACCCCTCAATTGGTAGTACGGGCTTACCACCCCCCGACAAGGTGATTGAGCTATCAACTCCTCAATTTGTAGTATAGGCTTATCACCCCTCACCCCAACAAGGCGATTGAGATATATACTCCTCAACATAGTAGTATGGGCATAGCACCCCCTGATAAGGTGGTTGATGCAAAGCACCCCCTCAACAAAGTGTGGGCAACTTGCAACACTATAGATATTTTTCATGAATTCAACATATACATGCATTACTTTCATCATCATAAAGTCACTTGACTCGTAGGTCATGTAATAGATCGTCAATAACTCAAGAATCCTTAATTGGACATTTTATCAAACACTTGACGGGTATGTAATGCTAGTTCAAAATTATGCAATTCGAAAGTGAAATCATGTGAGAAAACTTAATGTAAATCAATCTCCCAACACTTGGTAACACCCTCACGCAAGATAAATTGAAACCCCTCATCAAATCTTATCATAGATCATACATTTATAACTCAAAACATGCATAAATAGTCAATATTTTATGAAACCCCGACATAGTTCATAATTAAATTCAGAATAAGAAATACTCATAGATAAATCAACTTGGAAACATGCAATTTACTTAAAAAGAAAGGTTGGGCACCATAGGTGAAAGGACCCAATGGTTAAAACCCACATACCTTAAATTTGAGGATTTCCTGGTTTAAAATTTGGATGAGAACTTGAACCTTAAATTAAATTCTTGATATCCAGAGATGAGTTTAGGGCACTTGAATTTGGGTGAAATATATGGCTAAGTGTTAGAGAGATTTTTGGGGAATGTCTTGAATGATATGGGGTTAAAAATGACTAAGTATAAGTGTTTAAGAATAGGAAGGCTTAGGCCCAAAGCCCTAAAGCCTTAGACCAAAAAAGTAAAGCTGGCAACAAAAATATCCATCTCCATGATGGGTCCGCGTCGCAAAGGTGTCACAGACCCTTACTGGAATTGCAAAGTTGGTGAAATTCATTTTTCGCTACGGGTCCTCTAAAATTCCAGTTATACCCATCCCCCATTCAATTTTGCCCCGAATCAAGAATATGAAGTCAAATTTTTGATATTACATATGAATTTTAAAATATATAGAAATTACGATTATGGGCATTTCTGAGGCACATTTTCGGGCATCTTTTGGGGCGTTTCAATATCTTTCCTTTCGGAATATTCATCCCTAAATGTCAAAGAAGCATACAAAAGAGAAGTAACCATGTTTAAAAAATCCCAACATGAAGACAACAATGCACTTAAACACTATTTTCTAAAATCTCAACATAAGTGTCAAAATCACTATAAACTTGTCAACATGAACATGAATGCATGCAAATGACATAAGGGTTGAGACTTAAAGCTTGAAATCAATGTAGGGGACTTAAATTAGTTCCTTAGGCTTGAGTAGAATAGAAGAGATAAGTATATAACTTTTGCATGTCTACCCCAGCTTCCTATGTGGTACTCTCAACTTGTTGGTTCCTCCAAAGGACCTTGACGGAAGCTACATCCTTGTTCCTCAACCTATTCACTTGTCTATCCAAAATTTCTACCTGAACCTCTTCATAAGTCAAATTGTCTTCAACAACACCCACAACATCTAAAGTCACAATAACACTTGGGTCACCTATAAACTTTCTCAATATAGACTCATGGAAGACCGGATGAACCATATTCATATCATTGGGCAACTCCAACTGATAGGCCACCTTACCAATCCTCCTCAATACTCTATAAGGACCCACAAATCATAGACTCAATTTACCCTTATTACAAAAATGAACCTCATGCTTCATGGGTGAGACCTTCAAATAGACCCAATCACCAACCTTAAATTCATGATCCCTCCTTCTCACATCAGCATAGGACTTTTGTCAAATTTTGGGCTATTTTCAACCTTTTCCTTATCATCCTTACCTTCTGTATGGCCTCCATAATGATGTCCGGGACTAACAGAGTCATCTACCCCATCTCAAACCATCCAATTGGGGATCTACAACATCTACTATAGAGTTCCTCAAAAGGAGCCATACCAATGCTTGAATGATAACTATTGTTATAATCAACTCAGTGAGTCAAAGATGTTCATCCCAACTACCCTTAAACTCCAAAACACAAGTTCTATGCATATCCTCAACCGTTTGGATGGTTCTTTCAGTTTGGCCATCCGTTTGAAGGTGAAAGGCCGTACTAAGTTTACCTTGGTACCATGACCTCTTTGGAAGGACCTCCGAAAGTGAGAAGTGAATTGAGCACCACGATCCGATATGATAGACAAAACGCACCCCATAAAATCTAACCAACTCATGAATGTACAATCTAGCATAATCTTTGGCACCATAAGTAGTCTTAACCAGTAGGAAATGAACCAGCTTTGTCATTCTATCAACCATAACCCAAATAGAATCAAAATGCTTTCTAGTCTTAGGCAACCCAACCGCAAAATTCATATTGATTTCCTCCCACTTCCAATTAGGAATATCTATATCTTGGGCTAGGCCACCCGGCCTTTGATGCTCGGCTATAACTTGTTAGCCATTGTGATAACTGGATACAAACTTAGCAATGTCTCTCTTTATACCACCCTACCAATACATTTCCCTCAAGTCCTTATACATCTTTATAGAACTGAGGTGAATAGAATAAGAAGAATTATGAGCCTTATCTAAGATACTCTTTCTCAAGTCATCAATACTACGCACATACAATCTACCTTGGTAGCTAAGGGCACCATCTCCCCTTGGAGAAAACCTCCACCTTACCATCTCCCACCTAGGTCTTCAACTCTAACAAGGTAGGGTCAAGATATTCTTTGCCTTCACCTCCTCAATCAAAGATGATTTAGAACCATCAACAACCACAATCCCACCATTATCAACCTCTTCTAACCTAACTCCTAATCTAGCCAACCAATGGACCTCTTTATCCACCTCCTTGGAGCCATCACCAACATGAGCTAGGCTACCCATAGATACCCTACTTAGAGCATTGGCCACAACATTAGCCTTATCGGGGTGATAATGCATACTCATGTCATAATCTTTAAGAAGCTCTAACCACCTTCTTTGTCTCAAGTTGATATCTTTTTGGGTGAACACATATTGGAGACTCTTATGATCGGTAAACACATCAACATGAACCCCATACAAGTAATGACACCAAATTTTCAAAGCAAATACCACGGAGGCCAATTCAAGATCATGGGTAGGATAGTTCTTTTCATGCACCTTAGTTGTCTAGAGGCATATGCTATCACCTTACCATTTTGCATTAAAACACAACCCAAACCATTCTAGAGGCATCACAATACACAACAAACCCATCCAACCCGTCTGGTAGGGACAAGATAGAAGCGGAGACAAGCTTATCTTTCAAAGTTTGGAAACTTTTTTCACACTCATTGGTCCACATAAATTTTGCCTTCTTTTGGGTAAACTTAGTCATGGGAGAAGCAATAGAAGAGAAACCACTAACAAACCTCTGGTAGAACCCCCAAAACCCAAGAAACTTCTAATATCCGAGAGGGTCAAAGGTCTAGGCCAATTTCTAATTACCTCTATCTTTTTAGGATCCACCTTGATACCATCACCCGACACCACATGGCCTAGAAAGGCAACTTCTTTCAACTAAAACTCACATTTTTCATATTTGGCATACAACTTATCCTTCCTCAAGATTTGCAATACCACTCTCAAGTGATCCACATGCTCCTCTTTACTATGGGAATAGATCAAGATATCATCAATAAATACCACCACAAACAAATCAAGGTAAGGTTTAAGACCCTATTCATAAGATCCATGAAGATAGTCAGTGTATTGGTCAACCCAAAAGATATAACCATAAACTCATAGCGCCCATACCTAGTCCTGAAGGCCCTCTTGGGAATGTCACACTCCCTCACTTTCACTTGGTGATACCCAGATCAAAGATCAATCTTAGAGAAGTGAATAGCCCTTTGAAGTTGGTCAAAAATGTCATTAATCCTCGGTAGAGGATATTTGTTCTTTATGGTGACCCAATTAAGTTACCGGTAGTCAATACACACTCTAAGAGTACCATCTTTCTTCTTCACCAACAACGCCAGTGTACCCCAAGGTGATTGGCTAGGCCTAACAAAATGCTTTTCCAACCTTAATTGCTACTTCAACTCCTTTAACTCCACCAGGGCTATATGGTAAGGGGGGATAGAAATGGTTGAGTATTGGGAAGGAGGTCTGTACCAAAGTCTATTTCCCTTTGGGGAGGAACATCGGGAAGATCATTGGGAAAGACATCAAGGAACTCATTAACCACCAGAACCGACTCTATAGGAAGGACTTTGGACTCAACATCTCTCACAAGATAAAAGAGACACCCTTAGAAATTAACTTTTTAGCTTTAATGCAAGAGATGAATCTACCCTTGACCACCACATCACGACTCTTCCACTCAAGGATAGGTTCATTAGGGAATTGGAATTTGACCCTACGGGTTCTATAATCAAGAGGGGCATAATATGCATGCAACCAATCCATCCCAAGAATGAAATCAAAATCTGCCATATCCAACTTACCAAAATCCCAAGGTAATATTTTATGCAAAATGAAAATGTAATAATATCTATAGACTCTTCTAGCAACAACGCATGCAGAAACTAGAGTGCACACTTCATATGGCTTACACAACGATTCAAGTTTAATATGAAGATTTTTGGTAACCAAAGGGGTAACAAAAGAAAGAGTGGTACCCAGGTCTATCAATACATACACATCAAAATCAAAGACTTTTACCATATTAGTGACGATATCAGGCACCTCATCTACCCCTTGTCTCCCTTGAAGAGTATATAACCAATTTTCCCTTGGAGCACCACCCTTGTTGGCCACCTCTTCCCTTAGGAACCACATTTGCACCTTGACCTTGTGGACGACCATACCATTGTGTTGATTACGAGGACAATCAATCATCTTGTGACCCACTTCTCCATAATTATAGCAAGAATTGGTGTTCCTCAAACATGGGCCATCATGCCCCCTACCATATCATGGGCACAGAGGATTAGGCATCACATCGTACCACCATATTGGACCCTTGGGTTGTCATTAGCAAACCTCCTATTAGGAGCATCAAAAGACCCTTGGCCTTGATGAAATTAACAACCCTTAAGACCTTGAAACCTACCTTCAAAAGGGCCCTCTTTGCCTCACTGCTTTTTTTTTCTCAACTTTTCCCCCTCCAATTGTTCGGCATAAGTCATGAGGTGGGATAAGTCCATATCACCTATAAATGTTGCAGTACGACACTCCTCATTCACCAAATTGGATACACCCATCACGAACTTGTTCATCCTAGACCTTGGCTCGGCCACCAATTATAGTGTATATTTAGAGAGTTGGTTGAACTTGAGGGTATACTCCCTCACACTCAATGTCCCTTGCTTTAAATTCATGAATTCCATCATTTTGGCCTCCCTTAGCTCAAGAGGGAAGACTCAATTAAGAAATGCTTCCTTAAAATCCTCCCAAAAGATCACATTGTTGTTTCCCTTCTCCACTTTCAATTGAGTAAATCATATTTGGGCTACGCATTTGAGTTGGTAGGTTGCCAACTCCGCTTTATCCTATGAGGTAACCCCTATAATAGACAACACTTTGTACACCTCATTAATAAATTCTTGAGGATCCTCATCCACTTCAGACAAATCAAACTCCGGTAGGTTCATTCTTATGAAATCCCTCACCCTAGAAGTCAAAGTAGGAGCATAAGGGGCTTGGTTCCGTTGGTTGATTTGATTAGTCATGGCTTGAGCTAATATGGTAATAGCATCCTAGAACACTTCATATGTCGGTTGTTCTAAGGGTGAGTGGACTCTTCTCCCTCTTGGAATAGCCATGATCTAGCATAGAAAAGAACAATCATTAGGGGAAAGCCTATCTTAACTTCTATGGCATGACATAGATCAAGAAAAAGGGAAATATTTTCTAAAATGCTTCATAACCTCTAGTTCATAGTCGTTATGCACTTCACAACTTTGAATAAGACTCTAATTGACGCGGTATGTTAGATTCTGAGGGCCATTAACAACCTAGTGCTCTTATACCAAGTTTGTCACGATCCAAGCCTAGGGCCTAGACGTAACACGGTGAATGGGTACCCGAAGGGACCCCAAAGAAGACTCTTAGCATATCATTTACACATCCTTGGTCGTGGAAGCAATTAAACAACAACAAGAGAGTAAAAATATGGATAAAGGGACTAAGGGAAGTTTTAGATAGACATAAACAAACAAGAGTCAAGAACATACATAATCACATCATTTGTCCAACAACACGTCTAGCATAGATAGGGCGGGGGCCAAGACACTTTTCTAGCTCAACGTCATAGTATCAATAGTTCAAAATAAAGAAATAACATAAGCAAGAATAGCATAGCTAGTGTCCCCGAACATGACGACTCACCAAAGCTTATCTTCAAGATGTCCAAAACTAACCACGTGGAAGATGAGTGTGATGAGCTCCGATTCCTACATGGTAACATCATGTAGGTATAGAGTATGCATTAGTACGTTTGAATGTACTAAGTATGTAGCATGCAATGCAACAAAAGATAGACAACATAGTTAAAATGCATAAACGTAGGCAATGGATAGTACAATAACAATATGGTATGCATGACCAATGTTTGAAGTAAAACATGCTTGTATAGAACATATTAGATGTGTAGGAAGAGACCATCATCATAGACCAAGAAAACTAGTACTTAGAATCCAAGGCATACCACCCCCTTAGAAGGAGATAGAGGTATCTACCCCTCAATTGGTAGTAAGGGCATACTACCCCCCAACAAGGTGATTGAGGTATCTATACCTCAATTGGTAGTATGACTTACCACCTCTGACAAGGTGATTGAGGTATCTACCCTTCAATTGGTAGTACGGGCTTCCCACCCCACCCCCACCCCTCCGAATAGGTGATTAAGGAATATACCCCTCAACATGGTAGTATGGGCATAGAACACACATACCTCCCCGACAAGGTGGTTGAGGAATACACCCCCCTCCTCAACAAGGTGTCGTCAACTTGCAACACTATAGATACTTTTTGTGAATTCAACATATACATAAATTACTTTCATCATTATAAAGTCACTTGACTCATAGTCCATACAATAGATCATCAATAACTCAAGATTTCTTAACCAAATATTTTATCAAACACTTGGCAGGTATGTAATGCTAGTTCAAAATCATGTAATTCTAGAGTAAAATCATATGAGAAAACTTAATGTAAATCAACAACCAACACTTGGTAACACCCTCATGCAAGATACGCATGATACATTGAAACCCCTCATCTAATCTCATCATAGATCATAGATTCATATCTCAAAATATGCTTAAATAGTCATCATTTTATGAAACTCCAACATAGTTCATAATCAAATTCATAATAAGAAATACCCATAGATAAATCAACTTGAAAATATGCAATTTACTTAAAAAGAAAGGTTAGGCACCACGGGTGAAAGGACACAATGGTTGAAACCCACATACCTCAAATTTTGGGATTTTCTTGATGACGATTTGGATGAGAACTTTAATCTTGAATGAATTTCTTAAGATCCGTAGATGAGTTTGGGGCACTTGAATTTGGGTAAAGATATTTGGCTAAGTGTTAGAGATGATTTTGGAAAATATCTTGAGTGATATGGGGTTGAAAATGGACTAAGTATAGGTGTTTTATGCATAGGAAGGCTTAGGCCCAAGGAAGTAAAACTTGCAACAAATTACATATCACCGCACTAGGTCCACATCGCAGAGGTATTGCGGACCCTTACTAGAATTACAAAGTTTACGAAATTCATTTTTCGGTATAGGTCCTCTAAAATTCAGGTTATACCCATTCCCAACTTAATTTTGCCCCCTGATCAAGAATATGAAGTCAGATTTTTGATATCATGCACCGATTTCAAGATATATAGAAACTATGATTCTGGGCATTTTTTAGGCACATTCTAAGTATGGGATCACCATCTTAGAATTTCTTCATTGGAGAATTTTCTAAGTGATGCATCATGAAAAGCCAAACGGTTCGTGTGACCTCTCATGGACCATGAAGTGCTCCGTATGCGTGTTGGCATGAAATTTTTATAAGTATAGAATTACCATCTTAGACCTTCGTCAGTGGAGATTTGTCTATGTTTTGGATCACGGAAGGGCATACGGTCCGTGTGCCTTTGTATGGATTGTCTAACCCTTCCATGGAACCTTAAGTAAGTTTATACTCCTTTACTGTGCATTCTTATTCTAATACTTAACTTCTCATTCACTAGCTCAAACACTTTTTGAATCCTCTTTTCGATCTCTAATTGGAGGACTCCCATGGAACCCTCAAGCTCAAGCTAAACTCACTTTCAAGACTTTAATACAATTTTATTTATGTGGTTTAGGGTCATCATAGGTCTCCTTCATCAAGCCAAGTTTAAAGGTATTCCATTTGCTAAGCTTTCCATAAGATTCAATAGAAGGGTAAAACTTAAATGGTCATATCTCTTAGCACAAAACAAGCTAGGTGGCCTACAACCTACTAAATTGCTTTGAATTAGTTTTCCAACGCATCTGGTTTCACCTAATTCCAAGTTCGGATCAAGATGTTATTCCTATTTTTGTAAAGCCCATCCATGCAGTGTTTTCTCTATTTTAGCTAAGTGAGGCTTCATGGAGGGGCTCACGTTCCTTGTGACCTTGTATAGACCGTGAGACCTTCTTACGGGACCCCTGGCAACATTCTTATTCCATTTTATTAATGATTTTTTGTAATTATGGCTACTACTCCGAAGGGACTTTTGTGACTTCTTATACTGTCCTAAGATATTCAAATGACCTAAACACTTCTTCACTTATTCAAATTCATTCTCATACTTAAAATTATATTCAATCTCTCTCTCATAAGAACTCCCTAAGGTGAACATTTAAGGATTATCTTGAAGCTTAAGGAAAGGGTCTTCTTCTTCATCAAATTTCTTCCTGTTTCTTCTTAGTTAGCTAAGGTATGTCGATTTGATTCATGATTCTTTCAACCATGAAGACCCAAAACTGGTTTACTTTTGTCATGACCAAGACCTAGGGTCCAGCAGTGACATAGAGAATGGGAACCCCAATTTCCCCAAATAAGCCTTATAGTATCCACATTCACATCATCGGTTCAGAAGCGTATTTTTTTTTTGTATATATATATATATATATATATAAACATAGTTCTAAGAGATAGTAGAGTAGGACTCATGATATGGAGATGTAGTAGGGAAAAGTGGTTAACATGGATCCACATATCACGTAGCACATAAAGACTAAGGGCGGGTAAATATGACTTACTCTATGGGGAAAATTCGGGACTTAGGATCTTTCACAATATAACATAAGAACACATCATAATACTCATATCCAATACACATAATTATATCTATTAGATAGAGATATCCATAAACATAATCTCCAGATACAACACTTAGCATATAAACGTAAAAGAGTCTACAAGATGTCCAACAATCCCTCTAGTCATAAGATAGGTCGAGGGCCAAGACATGTCCCAGGATCACCCTCAAAGTAAGTAATATAAACAAGCACTAATAGGTAGAGGAATGGTGGATTGTTATTGGAAGATAGGACTCACTATAACAAGAAATCTAAAGATTGAACTAACTATTGTACGGTGGATGAAGGTAGTCCTCGGTCCCTACATGTTTAGATCATGTACGCGAAAGTATGCTTTAGTATATTTGAATGACTAAGTATGTGGAAATGCAATGCATATGACTTATCAAACATGCATTCAATGTTAGATGGCAAGGGAACATCATATTGAAAGAGATATATAACAAGAGATATAATATATAATATGTCATGAATCCAATGATGCATGAAATGCACTAATGCTCATATATAGTGGGGATAGGACCAAAACTGACATCTCAAACTCATGCGAGCTATTATATGAATTCGCCCAATGATGACCTCTCATCAGCTGAGAGAAGATTACTTGCCAAAAGTAATCTACACCACACCTTACAACTCGGTCATTTCAGTATGATTGAGACATTCCTTATGACCAGGTCATTTTGAAAGGATTTCCATTTCATATTATATCATATCAATGTGTAACCATTCCTTATGGCCCAATCATTTTGGTAATGGCTACTAATTTACCTATGTTGGCACATAGTTCAAGAAAAGGGAGAGGATCCTTGGGGATAGCCCTAACAACCCTAATCCATTCGGTGTTAAGTCATCATACCAAAGGAGCACTTATATATATACATGCTTTCAAAAAGAGACAGTAGTCATTTAAAATCATTTCAATGCACATTTAGGCTTAAAAGCCAAACACTCTTCATAATCATTTATACTTAGGCTAAAATCCAAATCACAATTCAATCCGTACTTTTCATTCATAGGAATAGCTCATTCACTTACCAATATGGTGCAACCATGCAATATGCTCAAAGAGATAATATTGATAGACATTTATGTGATTACATTCTTGTCATAAATAATATGTGAGCTTAACTCACCAAAAACTTTTTTATAAAAATATTTGTGAGCTTAATCCACCGATAATTTGATAAAATCCAATTATCATGAATGCATATACCATGAATGATATATGAATAGCAATGGGAAATATCAATTCAAATCTTAAATCATCAATACTATATGGAATTCAAGTAAATCCATAAGTAAAATTCATATTCAAACTAATAATTTAGATTACCCATGCTCAAATCAAACTTTGAAGGGACAATGCATATTCAAATCTTTATAATAATCTTATTATTCAAAATAATAGGGCCTAAATCAATTTGAAATCAACAACAAAGCATAGCCCATACTTCAACTAAATTTAATAAACAATAATCTTCAAAACCCATATTTAAAGTAAGCAAAATTCCATGAAATTTTAAGTGAGAAGAGTTTGGGTCTTCTTGGTTGGAAAGGACTAAGAATCAATCTCACATACCCTAGCTAATGAAGAAGAGTCATGAAGCAATTTAAGAAGAAAGAGCCTTCCCTTAATTACCAAGCTTAGATTTCACAAGACACTTTTGAGAGAGTTCTTAATGAGTTGAGAGAATTTCTAAGTGTAAGAGTGAATTTGAATGAAAGAAATAAAGTATAGTTCATTTGTATGTCTTTAGGTAGCATGTAAGGCCACAAAAGACCCTCAGGATAAATAGTAATTACGAAAATGTCATTAATAAAACGAGTAGAAAAATTGAAGTTAAGGTTTCAGAGAGGGTGGTATGGTCCGTGAGGCACCATATGGACCATACACTTGACTGTGATCCAACACTTAGCAAATTTTCACTTGACAAAAGTCAGAAATGATAATCCCATAATTAAAAAAATCCAATGGAGGCACTCATACGGAAGGTGGTACAGACCGTACCAAGCCACATAGTCCATGTGCCTCCTCCATCCCACTCCACTTAGAAAAATTCTACACAATGAAGTTCCCAGATGGTGATCCAATATATAGAAAAATTTTACTCTGGAACCCATACTGAAGGGCCTCACCGACCATGAGGCTTCAAACGGTCCGTGAGAGTGGTTGTACCACATGCCTTGTCTCCAAAATTGTGGAATCTCAATCCCAAGGCTACCATACGATCCACCACATGGTCCATATGGGATCCAAGTGTGGTATGCCTTAGGCCCAAACTCAACATTGAAGTCCTTACACCCAAACAAGGCCAAGGGCCACTTCAAGGAGGCTCCACACGGTCAGTATAACACCACACAGATCGTGAAGGCTTCCATAAAGTGTCACCTCAGACCAAAACATATTGGAATCAAATTTCCAAGATCCGTTGAAATTGTACAAGTCTAGGTCCTTACATCATCACTACCTTGGAAATGTTCATCCTCAATTGTGCTAGAATATGGCTTGAAAGGCTTGAATTAGAACATGAAACATCTAAACACAAGATACAATGCATATCTCATCACTTGAAAATCATAACGTCATTAAAACTCATATCAAAACAAATTCAAATCATTCAAAACATTTAAAAATCATTTTCATGCACATGTATGCATGTCATGTCATGAAACTCAAGAATTAAAGAATTAGGATCACTTGAAAAAGGAAGAATCTAATACCTCTGATTGAGTAGATAGAAAAATATGGGGATATCATTTCATCATGTCCAACTCCACGTCCCATGTAGCACTCTCTACATGTTGATTTCTCCAAAGTACCTTAACCAAAGCCACCTCCTTTTTACGAAGCCACTTCACTTTCCTATCCAAAATCTCAACCGGAACTTCCTCATAAGACAAGTTCTACTCAACCTCAACATCTTTAAAAGGCACAATAGCACTAGGGTCACCAACTAACTTCCTTAACATACAAACATGGAAGACTGGGTGAATATAACTCAAATCTGAAGGCAAATCGAACCTATAAGCTATATTCCCAATTTTCTCAACAATCTCATAAAGACCTACATATTGGGGACTTAGCTTGCCTTTCTTTCCAGAATGCATCCCACCCTTCATAGGTGAGACTATCACATACACCTAATATCTAACATAAAACTCAAGATCCCCCGTTTCTAATATCTAAATAGGACTTTTAGCGACTTTGGGCCATCTTCAACCTCTGTCTAATCAACTTGACCTACTCCATTGCCTCTAACACCAAATTTGGTCCAATCAAAGTCATCACTTCTAACTCAAACCATCCCACCAAAGATCATTTCCTATCATACAAGGCCTCAAATGGTTCTATACCAATGCTAGCATAAAAGCTATTATTATAAGCAAACTCAATGAGTGTAATATGGTCATCTAAATTACCTTTGAATTCCAACACACAAACCCTTAACATGTCCTCTCGGCTTGCCTATCGATTTGAGGATAGAAGGCAGTACTTAACTTTACCTTAGTACTAAGTCATCTTTGAAGCAACCACCAAAAGTGAGAGATAAATTGGGTGCCACAATCTGATATGATAGACCTAGGTGCACCATGCAACCTCAAGAACTCTTGGATGTACAACTTCCCATAATCTTTGGCACTAAAGGTAGTCTTGACTAATAGGAAGTGAGCTGATTTAGTCATCTAGTCAACCATAACCCAAATGGAGTCAGATTGCCTTCGGGTCCAGGAAACCCAACCACAAAATCCATAGTCACATCTTCCAACTTCTAAGTAGGTTTATCAATATATTGAGCCAAACCATGAGCCTTTGGTGCTCTACCTTCACCTGTTGACAATTAAGGCATTCTGATACAAACTTGGTTACATCCTTCTTCATACCATGCCACCAGTACACTTTCCTCAAATCATGATACATCTTAGTAGATCCCGGGTGCATAGAATAATGAGATTTATGGGCTTCAATTATGATCACCCTCCTTAGATCATCCACATCTGGAATGCATAACCAATCTTGATACCGAAGCACACCATCTCTCCCTTAGGAGAAAATCTTTGTCTTCTTCTAGGAAACCAACTTCTCCAATGCAACCAACGATGGATCTAGATCTTACTTAGTCTTAACATGAATAACCACGAAAGATTCGACCCCATTCTGAACATGAATACCACCATCATTAGAGTCAGCCAACCTAACACCTAACCTAGCCAATAGATGAACATCCATTGCCAACTCCTTCTTCCCCAAATCAACATGAGCTATACTTCCCATAGATAGCCTACTAAGAGCATCATTTACAACGTTTTCCTTGTTGGGGTGATATTGTACACTCATGTCACAATCCTTAATAAGTTCCAACCACCTCTTTTGCCTCAAGTTAAGATCCTTTTGAGTGAACACATATTGCAAACTCTTCTGATCGGTGAAAACATCAACATGCACCCCTGAGGTTACCCAAGTTACACCTTATTTTAGAGGATAAAGCAGTCGCTATCAAGAAATAGAAGCTAACCAAAGCAAGGATCGAATCCACAAGAAATATGTTGACTCAAGAGAATTCAATGATTACAATACGAGTGGTTAACCAACTTACTTCCCAAAATAGGAGGGTTTGTAACAATCAATAGAAAATAAAACTAAACTAACTAACACAAGAAGGAAATCAATATGGAGAGAAACTAAGGTATTATGTTCCCCATGATTCCCTAACTCGGTATCACCGGATAACCTAATTCTTTTCTAGTGTGTAACATGCAAGACGGTAAGTTAAGTTCACCAAGCCCTTTAGTTAAAGGTGAGAGGTGAATTTCATTATGTGACTTATCCATATATACATCAATTCAAACACAAATACCCACACCACATTTTCAAAATAGAATCAGATAGACATTTAGCAAACCAACAAAGGCTAGTGCATGTAACAATGAGTAATTATAAAGCTAACAACGCAATGCAAGTGCCCTCATAGAAAGAAGTCTCATTTTTTACAGTCAATGATGTTTTCATGTAGAACTTGGGACTACGAAAAATCACTCACTCTCATAAAAGATATTCATGCATCATACCTAATATCGTAAGCTTGCCCCTATACCTATGCCTAAAACCTTCAACTACTTTGACTAGGATCCCTTTAGGACTTTCTAGACTTGTAACGTAGTCTCAGGGGGCTTTGGTATAGTATTTTGGGAACATAGTGACTAAAGGCCCTCTTTGAAACTATTTTTTCTACACTTTCTCTATACCAACTCTGTTGTTTTTACCTTATTCTCCCTCTATCCTATTTCAAGCTTTTTTAGGTGCTTTCTGCTCATTTTTTAGCCTTCTGCCTTGCTTTTACACTTCATTTTTCTTTTTAGCTTACAACTGAGGCATTACTTCTTTTTCTTGTACCCAGTACATGATTTTTCTTTTTCTCTCTTTCATTAACTTCTCCCTTATTTTTGTGTTTCACCCTTACAATAGTAAACCTTAACTTAGGCTTTTGGTTAGAGTTGAGTTACACAATATCTATCCTCAAAACCAGGACCACTTTTGGTAGCCACCCTAAACTTAGGCTTCTTGCCTCAGTCAAGGTGCACAAAGTTAAGTAAGGACCAGGGCCAATTTTAAGATTACATAACTAGCAAGGCTAGGTTAAATAGGCGTTTGCAAAGAATAGGCACATGTTAGGCTCAAACATTAGGAACAAAGTATATATTGCAGTTTTAGTTGAAATTTAGGCTAAGATCCTTTCCTAACCCAATTATTCTATAGTCTAACATAGAGTATTAGGGAAAGTTCTAAATTAGCACACACAACACATGAATTTAACAATTCAAAAGGTAACACTCACATGGTACTGACTACATTATCAATAAAAGACTCTCAGATCATACTTTTCATCTTAGTTTATCCTCAATTATCTATCACATCCCAAGCATAGGGCCTAGAGATGACACAACGAATAGGGAACCCAAAGGAATCCCAAATAAGTCTCTTCACTTATCATTATACATCATTGATTGCGGAAGCATATTAAACATTAAAGAGCAAGAATAGGGGCAAAGGGGCTAATGGAAAAGCTTGCACAATATTATAGTCGAGAGGAAAGAGTTAAACTTATATCATAGATACATAACATGTCCAACAACCACCTCAACTATGTAGATAAAAGAGGGGGCCAAGATAAAGCAATCGGGCTCACCCTTATAGTCAAATAGAACATAAAGAAGAGTGCCACAACACATAACAAGAGAGCATAGACTAAGGTCCCCAAAGTGAAGTACTTACCAACTAGCTTGAGTAATACTGAACTATCCACGTGGAGGAGGTTGATCAACTTGGGCTTCAGTTCCTACATGAAGACATCATATAGGCAAGAGTATGCATGAGGACATTTTAATGTACTAAGTATGTAGGATGCAATACAATAATAGACAGGCATCATAATCAAAATGCATAATAGTAATCAATAGGCATAATATAATAATATGGCATGTATGATCAATTCTTAAGTAAATCATGTTTAAGTAACTCATACTCATCTATGATATCATATGTGTAGGAGACACCAAACTAGCTATTCAAGATACAAACCCCTTGGTGATTGTTTAGTATAAACCCCTCACATGGTCAATGATAATCACACCTTATCGCCATGTTTGTGAATTACAAATCCCTCACATGGTTGATGAGTACAAACCCCCACCTTGGTTGCCCGGGCTCTTATCCTACCGGATCGAATATGTTCTAATGCAACACTTTATTTAGAGTATATCATATATATAAGCTCATTTCATCATCACATAGTCATTCAATCATATCTCATGCTTTGGACCTTCAACTCCTCAAGAAATCGTATTCACACATTTTATCAAACACTTAGAGGGTGTATAAATAAGTATAAAACCATGAAATATAAAGATGAAATCATGTAAGAAAATCTATTGTAAAACCATTAATCAACTCCTTGCAACACTCTCAAGCAATATACATCAAATTCCCTCATCAAATCTTATAATAGATCAAACATTCATAGCTTAAAATATAGCAAAACAGTCACAACTTTACATAGCTTTAACATGGTTGCAGTGAATTTCATAATAATCAAGATCCATTTGTCAATCAACTTTAAATCATGCAATTTAAGTAAAAAGAGACTTGGGTATCATGGGTGAAAGGAACCCATGAAAGAAACCCACATACCTTATCATAGAGATGAACTTGGTGAAGATTGGGGATAGAGACTTGAAACTTGAAGAAGAACCTTGAAGGTGAAACTTAGCTTGGGATGAGGGTTTGGGACTTGAATATTTGGAGTAAAAATATGGCTAAGTGTTTGAGTGAGTTTTGGGAAATGTTTTGGATGATATGAAGGTGAAATAAAGCTAAGTATGGGTAAAAACACGTTTGGGAACACTTAGGCCCAAGACTTAGAAGTCTTGGACCAAACTGCAAAAAACAGTCCCCAAAATAGGCAGAGGTGTGTTGCGGAGGCAACGTGAAAACCCCACTTGAAATCAAACTTTAGAAATTTTATAATTGCTAATGTTTTGCTCTTCAATCAGGGTTAGACCTGTTTTCACCAAATTTTGACCCCCTGAACATTAATATGAAGTCGGATTATCAAAATAACAAATGAATTTTGAAATATATGGAATTTCAAATTCCGGGCATTCTGAGGCACATTTTCGAGCACTTTTTGGGTCGTTTAAATATCACCCCCTTAGGAACATTCCTCCGCCAATGTAAAAGAGATGTACAAGATGAGAATGATTATAAACAAATCAGCCCCAACAAGAGCAGCATCACATTGAAAACATAATTTTCAAAATCTCAACATACATGTAAAATTGCCATAACTTACCAACTTAAACATGAATACATATGAATGACATAGGGGATGAAATACAAGACTTGAAATCATATAGAGGATTTAGAATTGGTACCTTAGGCTTGAGTGGAGTAGAAAGGTTAAGGATACCACTTTTGCATGTCCACTTTGGCCTCCTATGTAGCACTTTCGATTTGTTGGTTCCTCTCAAGGACTTTAATGAATGCCACCTCCATGTTCCTCAATCTCTTTACTTGCCTATCCAAAATCTGAATTGGAACCTCCTCATAGGTCAAGTTATCCTCAACAACATCCACAACATCAAGAGGCACAATAGCTTTAGGATCACCATACATTGTCTTAACACAGAGACATGGAACACCAGATGAACGAAATTCATTTCACTAGGCAACTTCAGTTCATGAGCTACCTGACCAACCCTCCTTATAACCTTAATATACCTTGGACTCAATTTTACCTTTTTACCAAAGTGGATCACACCTTTCATTGGAGAAACTTTCAAGTAAACCAAATCACCTACTTTTAATTCAAGGTCTCTTCTTCTTACATCGACATAGGATTTTTGAAGACTTTAGGTGTCTGCAATGTTTCCCTAATCATCCTAACCTTCTCAAGAGCATCCATAACCAGATATTGTTCTAATAAATCCACCTATCAAACCTCAAACTAACCAACCGGTGATCTACAACGTCTCCCATAAAGAGCCTCAAAAGAGTCATACCGATGCTAGAGTGATAGCTATTGTTGTAGGCAAACTCAATCAAAGGAAGATGGTCATCCCAACTACCCTCAACTCCAATGCACAAGCTTTTAGCATATCCTCAAGTGTTTGAATGGTTCTTTTGACTTGGCCATCCATTTAGTGGTGAAAGGTCGTACTAAGGTGAACTTTTATACTAAGACCCCTTTGAAAGGACCTCCAAAAGTGTGAAGTGAATTGTGAACCACGATCTAATATGATGGACAAAGGTACCCCATGCAACCTTACTAACTCATGGATGGACAACCTTGTATACTCTTCAGCCCCATCAGTGGTCTTAACTTGTAAAAAGTGGGTTGATTTATATGGAATCAAAACCTTTTCTAGTGTTGGAAAACCCAATCATAAAATCCATATTAATAACTTCTGACTTCTAAGATTTCTATGTCTTGGGTTAGGCCACCCAGCCTTTGAAGTTCGACTTTGACTTGTTGAGAACTATGGCAACCGAAAACAAATTTGGCAACGTCCCTCTTCATGCCTCCCCACCAATACATATCTCTCAAGTTCCTATACATTTTGGTGGAATCAGGGTTGATAGAATAATAAGAGTTGTGGGCCTCATCAAGGATCTTTTCCCTTAAGAGCCCTATCTCCCCCATGGGAGAAAACCTCTACTTTGCCCTCTTTCACCAAGGCCTTCAATTCAAGCAAAGAGGAGTCAAGATCTTGCTTTGCTATCACCTTATTAACTAATGAAGACTTATACCCATCAACAATAGCCCGACCATCATCACTAACCTCCTCCAACCTAACCCCCAATCTAGCCAATTGATGCACCTCCCTAGCCATCTCCCTACCACCATCAACATGGTCTAAGCTACTCATATACACCTTACGCAAGGCATCCACCACCATATTTGCTTTACCCGGATGATAGTGCACACTCATATCACAGTTTTTAAGAAGTTCTAACCATCTCCTTTGTCTCAAGTTGAGATCTTTTTGAGTGAAGACAAATTGGAGGCTTTTATTATTGGTGAACATATCTACATGCACACCATACAAGGAGTGATACCAAATCTTTAATGCAAACAAAACGGCGCAAACTCTAGATCATGGGTAGGGTATTTCCTTTCATGTACCTTGAGTGTTAGAAGAATAAGTTATGATCTTACCATTTTGCATCAACACACAACCCAAACCAACCTGGGAAGCATCACAATACACCACAGATCCCTCAAGCCCATCAGGTAGTGATAATATAGGAGTGAACACAAGCTTGTCTTTCAATTTTTGGAAGCTCCTCTCACACTTACCGATCCACACAAATTTAACCTTCTTTTGTGTCAATTTTATCTTAGGAGAAGCAATGGATGAGAACCCATTCATAAACCTTCGACAATAACCTACTAAGCCCAAGAATATCCTAATCTCTGACGGAGTCAATGGTCTAAGCCAATTTCTAATCACATAGGTTTTCTTAGGATCCACTTTTATACCATCCCTCGATACCACATGACCCAAGAATGCAACCTCCTTTAACCAAAATGCACACTTATCATATTTGGCATACAATTTCTCCTCCCTCAATCTTTGCAACACCATCCTCAAATGCCCCATATGCTCCTCCCTACTATGTGAATAGATCAAAATATCATCAATGAAGACCATAATAAAGAAATCAAGGTAAGGTTTAAAGACTTTATTCATTAGGTCCATGAAGATGGTCTGAGCATTGGTCAACCCAAACGACATCATAACACACTCAAAATGCCCATATCTAGTCGGGAAGACTGTCTTGGGAATGTCACACTCCCTCACCCTTACTTGATGATACCCAAACCGAAGATCAATCTTAGAGAAGAAGCTAGCCCCTTGCAATTTGTCAAACAAATCATCAATCCTTAGAAGAGGATACCTATTCTTGATTGTGACCCTATTGAGTTGCCAGTAGTCAATGCACATTCTAAGTGACCCATCTTTATTCTTCACAAACAACACCGAAGCACCCCAAGATGATTGGCTAGGCCTAATAAATCCCTTTTACAATAAATCTTTTAATTGCTCCTTAACTCCTTCAACTCCGTTGGGGCCATACGATAAGGGTGAATAGAGATAGGTTGACTATGGGAAAGGAGATCTATGTCAAAATCTCTCTCTATTTTTGGAAGGACACTGGAAGGTCATTTAGGAAGACATCAAGAAACTCGTTTACAACCGGAACTGACGCAATGGAAGGGACTTTGGATTCCATATCTTTAACCCTCACAAGATGATACAAACACCCACTAGAAATCAACTTATGGGCTTTAATGCATGAAATGAATTTACCCTTGACCACCACATCTTGACTTTCCTACTCAAGGACGGGCTCATTGGAGAATTGAAAATTCATCCTATGAGTTCTATAATCAATAGAAGCATAGTAGGCATGCAACCAATCCATCCCAAGAATGAAATCAAAATCTACCATGTCTAATTCAACAAGATCATAAGGTAACAACTTATGCAAAATTCAAATAGGACAACTCCTATAAACTTTTGTAGCAATAATAGAGGCACCAATAGGAGTAGACACTTCATTTGACTCATGCAATAACTCGGGGACAACATGGAACTTTTTAGCAAAAAAAGGGGTAACAAAGGAAAGAGTGGCACCGGATCAATCAAAGCATATACATCAAATTCAATGATTTTCAACATACCAGTAACAACATCAGGAATATCACCAATCCCTTGCCTCCCAAGTGGTGCATAAAATCATTTGTGCCTTAGGGCATCACCTTGAGGACCATCTCTACCCAATGGGACTGCATTTATGCCCCAGTCTTTGCCATGGTTTCTTAGACAATCTATCTTTTTATAACCAAGCTCTACACATTCATAGCATGCAATAGAAACTTTTAAACATGGGCTTCCATAAATCCTTCCATATTTAGGGCACACATCAATAGGAGCCACCCCACCAACACCTTGAGTCCTAGGAACGTCATTGTCAAACCCCCTATTAGTAGCATGAGAAGGCCCTTGGCCTTGACGAAATTTAGCACCCTTTTGGAATTTACCCTCAAATAGGGTCCTCTTAGCCTCATGCCCCCTTCTCTTCCTTAGTTTCTCCTCCTCCATTGGCTAGGCATAGGTCATCAACTGAGATAAGTCCATGTCACTAATTAGCATAGCGGACCAGCGTTCTTCACATACGAAGTTGGAGACCCCCATAACGAACTTATTCATCCTAGATATAGGATCGACCATTAAATGAGGAGCATACTTTGAAAGTTGATTAAACTTGAGGGCATACTCCCTTACACTCATAGCACCTTGTTTCAAGTTCATAAACTCCACCAATTTTGCTTTCCTAATCTTAAAAGGGAAAAATCAATTAAGGAAAGCTAATTTGAACTCCTCCCAGAGCACCACATTACAAATTCCCTTTACACCCTTCCATTGATCATACCATACTTGGGCTACCCTTTTGAGTTAGTAAACCGCCAACTCCGCCTTTTCATTTGGCCCAACACCCATGATATTCCAAATTTTGTAGACCTCATCAAAGAACTCTTGTGGATCTTCATCCACCTTTGACCCATAGAATACCGGAGGATTCATCATCATGAAGTCTCTTACCCTATCCCCCGGGGTAGTAGCATCAGGGGCTCGGGCCCCTTGATTGACTTGTTTGGCCACTACTTGGGCAAGCATAGTGAGAGCATCCTGGTGCTTACCTTTGGTAGGGTGTTCCTCGGGAGTTTGGGCCCACCTTCCGCTAGTATTTGGCATAATCTAGCATAGCAAAGAACAACCGTTATGGGAAAAACCTCACTATAACTCTATAACACGTCGTAGAATATGAAAAAGGGAAACATTTTCTAAAAAGTCTCTTAGCCTCCTACTTATAGTCATGGCGCGCTTCACAACCATGAATAGAACTCTAATCTACGCAGTGTATTGGACTTTGAGGATCTATCAACTTAGTGGTTTGATACCAAGTTTGTCACATCCCAAGCCTAGGGCCTAGATATGACATGGCAAATGGGGAACCTGAAATAACCCTAAACAAGCCTCTTAACTTGTCATTGCACATCATTGGATGCAGAAACATATAAAAATATTAAAGACCAAGAATAGGGGCAATAGGGCTAAGGGAAAAGCTTGAACAATATCATAGTCAAGAGATAAGAGTTAAACTCACATCATAGATATATGACATGTCCAACAACAACCTCTACTATGTAGATAAGAGCGGGGGCCAAGACAAAGCAATTGGGCTCACCATCATAGTCAAATAGAACATAAACAAGAGTGTCTTAATATATAACAAGAGAGGCATAGACTAAGGTCCCCAAAGTGGAGGACTCACCAACTAGCTTGAGTAGCACCGAACTAGCCACGTGGAGGAGGAGGATCAATTTGGGCTCCGATTCCTACATGGTAATATCATGTAGGCAAGTATGCATTAGTACGTTTGAATGTATTAAGTATGTAGGATGCAATGTAATAATAGATAGGTATCATAATTAAAATGCATAATAGTAAGCAATAGGCATAATATAACAATATGGCATGTATGATCAATGGCTTAAGTAACTCATACTCATATAGGATATCATATGTGTAGAAGAGACCAAGCTAGTTATTCAAGGTACAAACCCCTTGGTGGTAGTGTGGTATAAACCCCTCACATGGTCAATGATAATCACATTTTATCACTATGGTGGCGAAGTACAGACCCCTCACATAGTTTATGAGTACAAACCACCACCTTGGTTACTCGGGCTCTTACCCTCCCAGATCGGGTATGGTCTAATGCAACACTTTATATAGAGTACATCATATACATAAGCTCATTTCATCATCATATAGTCATTCATATCACATCTCATACTTTGGACCATCTCCTCAAGAAACCATATCTAGATATTTTATCAAACACATATAGGGTTTGTAATGCTAGTATAAAACCATGTAAAATAATGCAAGAAAATCCATTGTAAAACCATCAATAACACCTTGCAACACCCTCAAGCAATATACATCAAAACCCCTCATCAAATCCTACAATATATCAAATATTTATAGATCAAAACATAGTAAAACAGTCACAATTTTATGTAGCTTTAATATAGTGTACAGTTAATTTCAAAGTAATCAAGACCCATTTGTAAATCAACTTTAAATCATGCATTTTGAGTAAAAGGAGGCTTGGGTATCATGGGTGAAAGGAACCCATGAAAGAACCCCACATACCTTAGCTCAGCGATGAACTTGGTGAAGATTGGAGATAGAGACTTGAAGCTTGAAGAAGAACCTTGAAGGAGAACCTTAGCTTGGAATGAGGGTTTGGGACTTGAATATTTGGAGTGAAAATATGGCTAAGTGTTTGAATGAGTATTGCAAAATGTTTAGGATGTTATGAGGGTGAAATATGGCTAAGTATGGGTAAAATCATATTAGTAAACACTTAGGCCCAAGACTTAGAAGTCTTAGACTGAACTAAAAAAATTAGTCCCCAAAATAGGCAAAGGCGCATCGTGGTGGCGATGCGAAAACCCCATAGGAAATTGCACTTTTGGAATTTCATAATTGCTAATCTTTCACTCTTAAATTAGAGTTAGAACCTTTTTCACTTAATTTTGACCCCCTAAACATGAATATGAAGTCAGATTTTTGAAATAGTAAATGGATTTTGAGATTTAAGGAATTTAAAATTTCAGTCATTCCAAGGCACATTTTCGGGAACTTTTTGGGGTCATTTCATTATCAGAACAAATATGGGCACACACCTATACATGCATGGTTGCTATCTAAACTACTAATCAAAATTTATGGTGGGTATTATTTTTCACACAAACACAAAAACATGCTATATGCCATAGTTATTAGTACTATATGCTATAAATACTTCCTAAACATGTTGGTTCAACAGAAAGTAAATATTCATGGGAAAAAAGAACATAGGCAAGAAAACACTAAGATCAAAAATTGGGGTAATTATGGACCCAAGCTACTCAGACTTCACTAAGGCCCATAACTATCCACACCCCATCAAAAAAGATATGTATTGTCCCCAATGCACACAATCTAAGCCAAAAAAAAACATATAGAGTCAAAAATCATACCTGGGTGCCTAAGTGAAGGTGTAAACCTTAGGTTGCCTCCCAAGCAGTGCCTGATTTACTGTTGCAGCACGACATAGTTAGCTTGAGAACTCAAACTTCCTCAAGATTTCATTTGTCCACAGTTTTTATCTCCTCTATGTTTCCAAGGTATGGCTTGACTCTTTGGCCATTTACCTTGAAAGTGCCTCCATTTCTTCTCTCAAACTCTATAGCCCCGTGATCAAAGACACACGCTACTCAAAAGGATCCCATCCATATGGATTTGAGCTTCCCAGAGAACACCTTTAATCTTGAATTATAGTGCAGCACCAAGTTCCCTGGTACGAATTGACAATTCTCTATGCAATGATCATGTTGCAACTTCATTATTTGTTTATGTAAGGTTGAACTCTCATACGCCTTCAATTGAAACTTATCAAGCTCATTGAGTTGGCTTATCCTAGAGTTTGTTGCATCATTTCGATCCAGATTCAACTTCTTCACCGCCCATATTGCTTTTGCTCAAGTTCCACTGGCAAATGACATGTCTTCCCAAGGATAATTTGGTAGGCAGACATGCCTATAGGGGTCTTGAATGTTGTCTGGTATGCCCATAATGTGTCATCTAGCCTCCGCGGCTAATTTATCCAATTCGCATTCACAGTCTTGAATAGAATCTATTTAATTTTCCTATTAGACACCTCCACCTGCCCGCTCATCTAAGGATAATAAGGCATCTCCACTCAATGTTTCATCATCCCATACTTTTTAAGAAGAGCCTTGAAAAGACTATTGCAGAAGTGAGAACCTTCATAGCTAATGATTTATTGAGAGGTGCCAAACCTTGAGAAGATGTTCATTTTCAGAAATGCTGTGATATTTTTTCCCTCATTGTTGGGTAGAGCCACAGCCTCAACCTACTTTGATACATAATTCATAGTGACTAAGATGTACTTGTTCCATGTGAGCTAACAAAAGTTCCTATGATATCTATCCCCCATATATCAAATAACTCAATCACCATAATGGGATTTAGAGGGAGCTCATGTTTGCAAGAAAGACCACCTTCTCTTTGGCACCTATCACAAGCTTTGACATAGTTGTGGGCGTCTTAGTGGAAGGTGGGCTAATAATACCCACACTATAAGATCTTGTGTGCTGTATGAACTCTACTATTATGCCCACCCACCAATGATGAGTGATATGCCTCAAGTATACTCATTATCTCAATCTTAGGAAAATAGCAATGAATAATCCCATTTGCACATATATGAAATAAGTATGGGACATCCCAAAATAAATTTCTTACAACAGAGGTGAACTTTCGACGTTGATGTGTGGTTAGATCGGGCAATACAATGTCACTCACCAAGTAGTTCACATAGTCTACAAACCATAGTATTAAGTTATGTGATGCTGCCAACACTCTCTCATCTAGAAATAAATCATTTATCTCTAATCCATCATCAAACTTTGTCATTGCCCCATCTTCTAATCTAGAAAGGTGATCTGTGACTTGATTTTCTGTCCCTTTTCCATCGATGACTTCAAAGTTGAGCTCTTGCAGAAGAAGTACTCATCTCATGAATCTTGGTTTTGCATTATTCTTTGCCATCAAGTATCTTAGTGCTGAGTGGTCCATATGCACTACCACTTTGGCCCCCAACAGATATGACCTAGACTTCTCGAATGTAAAGACCACTGCCTGTAACTCTTGCTTGATGACAGTGTAATTCTTCTGGTCTATTATGGGATGTAATATTTTCTCTTGGTGTTGTCCCAGTACTATACCTAGCGCAACCCTACTTACATCACACATTATTTCAAAGGACTTAGACCAGTCTGAATCTACAATGATTAGGACTGAAATTAATCTCTTCTTCAACTCTTCAAAGGCTTTAAGCCATGTATCATCGAACATAAACTTAGTATCCTTCTCCAATAACTTGCACAAGGGGTGTACAATTTTAGAGAAGTCTTTTATGAATCTCTGATAGAATCCTGTATGCCCCAGGAAGCTCCTAATATCCTTAACTAAGATGGGTGGGGTAAGCTTCTCAATCACCTCCACTTTAGCTTTGTCGACCTCAATCCCTTTGTTGGATATTTTGTGCCCCAACACAATGCCCTCCTTCACCATGAAGTGGCACTTTTCCCAATTTAGCACCAAATGACTTTCCTTGCATTTAGCAGAATAGCTCGTAGTTACTTCAAGTAGTCCTTAAATGAGTCTCGAACTACACTAAAGTCATCTATGAAGACTTCAATAGTTTCCTCCACCATGTCAGAAAAGATGGACATCATACACCTCTGGAATGTCACTAGGGCATTACACAATCCAAATGTCATCCTCTTGAATGTGCAGGTACCATACAAGCATATAAATGTCATCTTCTCCTATTCCTCGTGAGCAATTATGATCTGATTATAGCCTAAATATCTATCAAGGAAGCAATAGCAGTCGTTTCCAGCTAGTCTATCCAATATTTGATCCATGAATGGCATAGGGAAGTGGTCTTTTTCTATCAAAACATTAAGTATTTTATAATCCATACATACCCTCTATTCAGTGATTGGCTGCATCAGGATCAACTCATTATTAGCATTTGGTACCACTGTGATGCCCTCTTTCTTTGGAACATACTGAATCGGGCTCACCCATTCACTATCGGCAATCGGGTAGATCACTCCTGCATCCAACCATTTGATGATCTCCTTGTGTACAACCTCTTACATAGGATTGTTTAGGCACCTTTGGTGGTCAATACTTGGCTTGTAGTCCTTGACCAATTGGATTTTGTGTGTATCTGTCAGATGTGCAGATGTGCTGGAAGGGCCTTTAACTCTAATATCGGTGGGTCTTCTATGGAGGTCTTTGTGGGCGATGACTCTTGATTCTACAAGTATAGTTCTAGCTTGGTTTGGCGCCTAGGGCCATACGACACCCTTGGAGCATTCACTGTCTCCTCATAATCTCAAATACAATCACTAATGAAATTCATCAGCACCACTTCCAAAGTGTCACACCTAATCTCACCTCAAGTGGTACTTTTGGTTCAGTGTCATCAATAGTCTCAATAATAGAAACCATTCTCACATTATTCTCTTTCTTTGTTTACTAACAGATGCTGAACACAACCTCATCTTTTCCAAATCCAAACTTGAGTTGGCCCTTCTCCATATCCACCAAAGTAGTCCAGTGGCTAAGAAGGGCCTCTCCAAGATGATAAGGACTTCAAAATCAACCTTGAAATATGAACTTTTCAACTTTGACGAGCATATCATATAATATCCCCATAGTATTCTTGTTTGTGCGATCGACCATCAACAACTGCATGCTTATTGGAGTAGGGGCTCCCAATCCTAGTTTCTTGATGACCACAAGGGGCATCAGATTAACGTTGGTACCTAATCACATAGTTCCCATGCAAACTCCACATCTCCAATGGTGCAGGGTATGATGAAAGCACCAGGATCTTCTTGCTTTTGAACCAAGGACCTCATTGTAATATTATTATAATGTTGAAGCTCTTAGGAGAGCTCTTGACTCATAGTGTGCTTTTTAGTAACCAGGTCTATCATTTACTTTGCACACCCTGGCATCTTCTCCAATGCCTCAATGAGAGAGATGTTGATGGAGAGTTGTTTAAGCATGGAGAGAAAGTGCTTGAACTTGCCTTCCACCTCCCATTTTTTGATTCTTTGAGGGAATAGGGAAGAAGTACTAGGAATGGCTTCAACTTTTGTGACGCATCAGCAACTTTACTAACTCCATCCTTGACATGATTATCTCCTACATCTGCATCTTTATCCATAACTGTCTCCTCTTAAACATTATCTTCATCAACTGGCATGGGAGGATCAATGGTGCTATTGCCACTCCTTGTAGTAACTGCCATATACTGCCTTCATTCTTAGGATTCTAAATTATGTTGCTAGGCAATATAACCCCCCAACGCTGATTAAGTTGAGTCGATGCTTGACCAAACTGTTATTCAAGTTATTTAATAGCCACAGAATGAGACTCAATTTTCTAATTGATGTTAGAAATCTCAGATTATACCCTTCAGAGTCTCATCTTGTGTCTCAGCTTTCTTTAGCAGGTGGCAAACATCTCCTTAATTCTGGAACTACTTGCACCTGCATCTCTGTGACCCCAATCTGCATCTCTCTTTGGACCCCTATTCCTATCATAATATCCACCGTGATTGTCCCTATAAGCTACATCTCTGTTGAAGTTCCAACCTTGGTTTCCTTGACCTTGGCATCAATAGTCCTGATTAGATCCTTGGGTTTTGGTCTAAAAAACCACCATTTGATCAAGAACAAAACATGTGTCCTCATCATAATCACGCTCATCATACATGGGTATACGTAGAGGTTAATGAACCACTAATTAACTCGCTATTGGTTCTACTTCATCATCACCTCCATACTTATGCAAATTTGGGCAAGCTTTTGTATAATTTCTTCATTGATCTTTGCTTGATTTGAACCAACACTGACAGTGCAAGAACTTTTGGTAGATGTTCTCTCTCTCTACCCCTATACACGGTTAGTCTTGACCACTCTCTCCATCCGCTCTACGATCCTTGCAAATGGCTAATACAAGAAAATGCTACCCATGATAGTATCAGCACAAGCATGACTATTCTAATCAAGGGCAAGGTAGAAGATCTGTACCAAGTCATCATCAACTATCTTGAGGCTTGGTACAGTCCTCAAGCATTTGGTGAACTGCCCCCAACTCGTACTGGTTGAATCACTAGGAAGTTGCTCAAAGTTATTGATTTGGTATTTCAACTAGAGCATCTTCGATCCAGGGAAGTACCTCTCAAAAAAGGCCTTTTGCAAATCTAGACAACTAGAGATCGAACTCTGCGGGAGCTCAGATATCCATAATATTTCATTGCTAGTAAGATATACAATGGAAGACACGAATGCCCACACCATTTATAGACAGATTATGTGTTCCCATCAGACTCTTACGAATAAATATAACATTGTATAGGTGGCTATGAGGACACTCTGATATTAAGCCCAAAAAATCCTACAATTTTGCAACATCAGAAGCAACCCACTTGAGACTGTGAACTTTGTGTCTGCCCCTAGTGGTTGCAACACAATAACTTTAGTCACCTCCATAGACATAGGAGTTTGCCTATATTGGTTCCACTAATAATCATTATCATTAAAATCCTGAGGCTGTGGAGCAATGTCCCTAAGAAGAGGTTGGTTCTCATGATCATCATTTTCATTCTCATTCCTATTTAGAGCTATATTGGCTGCATTGTTGGCATTATCTTGGCCATTCTCCTCAATGTTTGGTGAATCTCTGGGTTAAAGGGAGTCAAGGGTCTACCTCAACTTCGTGTATTGGGAATACACACCACTTACACCCTGCAAAGAAAACAAAAACAAAAATAAAACATAAAATGTGGAAAATAAGGATTAACACCCAAATTACTATGCATTAACTAAGTCTAGTCATATTCCCCGGCAATGGCACCAAAATCGTTATGTTACCCAATTTACACCTCTTTTTAGAGAATAAAGTGGTTGTTGTCAAGAAATAGAACCTAACTAAGGTTAGGGTCAAAGCCAGAAGAAATACGTAGACTCAAGAGAATTCAATGATTGCAATTTGAGTAGTTAACTAACTTGCTTCCCCAAATAGAGGGGGTTTGCAATAATCAATGGAAAATAAAAATAAACTAACACACACAAGAGAGGAATCAATATGGAGAGAAACTAGGGTATTGTGTTCTCTATGATTCCCTAACTCAGCATAACCAGATATCCTAATTCTTTTCTAGTGTATAGCATGCAGGACGATAAGTTAAGTTCACCAAGCCCTTTGGCCAAAGGTGAGAGGTAAGTTTCACTATGTGACTTGGTTTATCTCCATAGTGTGCATTACGAATCCTTACCTATTAGTCCTAGTACAACCTCCTCTTGGTCCAGTTTGGTTGATTAGATGAGTAACATCAATCGAATCATTTTAATTAATATCTTTTCCTATTTATTACTAACTTGGTCTAGTCAATAACACTAGGCGGTTTCTAATATTGGCCACCATCAGAAAACATTCAAAACGAAGAGAGTTAATTAATGCATGAATGCACACTTTTCAAGAATTATGAATTATCTAGTTTTACCTTGTTAGTTCTTCATGGTTCCCATAACGCTAGTTGTGGATTTAGCTACTCATGCTTGGTATAGATGCAAGATTTATGAATTGGAAGAACGTAATTGAACACTTACACAATTGAATTACGAACAAGAAATTCCAACTTTAAAGAGGATCATAAGATTAAAGATGAAATTAAAGTACAAGTGTTCTCAAAATCTCTCTATTATAATCTCACTATTTTCTCCCGGTAATTACTAAATTTTCTAACTAATATGAGAATACTTACAAAAAATAACCTATAAAACTATTTATAATAAGAAAAATATAAATCCAAACATAACAGGATAACTAGTCAGTATGCCACAAGAAAGGAGTTTACAGGTCGTATTGATTCCAATGCCCGTAATTGGGGTCTTGTACAAAGATGCAAGAAAATTGGACTTCAACTCTGCGATACCTCTATATGACTCATAAAGTGGTTTACGACCCATAAAGGGGGTTTCGCTTGATGAATTTTTAGAACATCCTAATCTCTAATCCGCAGGTCACAAAATATGGTCTACAATGCGTAAATGATTTGACGACCCATCCGCATGTTTGTAAAACCAACTTTAGAAAATCAACCCCTCACTAGAATTATCCACGAAACTACTTCATGACCCATAGAATGATCTACAGCCTGTAAAGGGTCTTGTACTGTATCAAAATTCAGAGACACCTATTTTCTTCCCAAAATTAAGGCAAAACCTATAATCCTACAAATATAACACAAAAACACATAAAATTAACTAACATTGCATTGAGAGCACACAAAATTCCAAGTTTTAAGCATCAAAGTATTGTATTTTGACAACGCATCAAGACCCTCAACTTAAAATTAACTTGTCTTCAAGGGAAGGACTCAATCTACATAGATAATACATCAACACACAGACCACAACCCAATGGAATACTTCAGATCAATTCAAACACAGATACCTACACCATATTTTCAAAACAGGATCAGATAGCCACCTAGCAAACCAACACAGGCTAGTGCATGTGACAACACAGCTATGACAAGCGAGGTACTATCAACAATCCATAATTATTGAGTAAGTATAATATTGGCAATGCAATGTAAGAGCCCTCATAGAAAAAAGTCATATTTTTACACACAATGATGTTTTCATGTAGAACCTTGGGACTGTGCAAAATCACTCACTTTCATAAAAGATATTCATGCATCATAACTAATATCGTAGGCTTACCCCTATACTCATACCTAAGACTTTCAACTACTTAGACTAGGATCAGGACTTTCTAGGCTTGTAACACAGGCTCAGGGGCTTTAGTATGGTATTTTGGGAATATAGTGAATAAAGGCCCTCCTTGACACTATTGTTTTCTACACTTTCGTCCTACTAACTCTATTGTTTTTACCTCATTCTCCCTCTCTCCTATTTCAAGATCTTATAGGTATTTTTTTCTCATTTTTCAGGCTTCTGCCTTGCTTTTACACTTTGTTTTTCTTTTTAGCTCACAACTAAGGTATCACTTCATTTTTCTTGCAACTCACAAGAGATAAACTTTTGCATTCTTGCACAGGGCTCAGCCACAAGCATAGGAGCATACTTGGAGAGCTTTGTGAACTTAAGGGCATAGTCCCTTACACTCATACCACCCTATTTAAGGTTGATAAACTCTATCAACCTGTCTTCTTTAACTCAAGTGGGAAAAAATGATCCAAATATGCAAACTTGAACTCTTTCCAATTAACAGCATTACCACAAACCTTCTCTATCAACCATTACACTTGAGCCATATCTTTCAATTGATATGCAGCGAACTTAGCACTCTATTTCAAAAGTGACTCCCATGAAAGTCAACACCTTAGCAAGCTAATCAATAAACTCTTGAGAATCCTTATCGACCTCTGACCCATTGAACTCTAGAGGATTCATACAAGTGATATCTCTCAACTTAGAAATTGGAGTGAGATCCGAAGGAAGATTATTCTTCCTAGTTTGAGAAGTCACCACTTGAGAAATCATAGCAAAGTTCGTACGGGATTAGCCATTAGAGACAGTCTCTTCCATAGGTCTTTGAGGAACTTGGTTCTCACAAGTTGGGGTTGGTCTTGGTAGGAGAGCTCGTCGTGGATGCATCTTCTGTAATGTAGCAAGGACATCATCAGGATAAGGAAACCATAACATATAGTCCAAAGCACAACATAAGATATGAAGAAGTGAGACAATTCCTAAAATACCATTATATCCTCCCACTCATAAGTATGGTTCACCTCACACCCATGAATAGAACTCTACTCAACGCTGCATGTTAAACTCTGAGGATCATTTACAAACCTAGTGCTCTAATATCAAGCTTGTAACGACATGTACCTAATGTGTAGGAATGACATAATTAATAGGAACCCAAGAGTCCCAAACAAGCCTCATAGTATTTATATTCACATCATTAATTCGAAAGCGTGTGCATATATATATATATATAGATATATAGATAGAGAGAGAGAGAGAGAGAGAGAGAGTAAACGCATAGTTTTATGAGATGGAAGAACAAGACTCATGCTATGGGATATCATAGGGAAAAGGATCCACATATCACGTAGCACAAAAATAGTAAGGAGTGGGTAAATATGACTCACTCTATGGGGGAAATTCGGTGCTTAGGATTTTCATAACATAACATAAGAACACATTATAATACTCAGCTAATCCATATAACAATCTCCATTAGATATAGATACCCATAAACATAATCTCCAAATACAACACTTAGCATATAAACGTAAAAGAGTCTACAAGATATCCAACAATGCCTCTAGTCATAAGATAGGTCGAGGGCCAAGATATGTCCCGAGCTCACCCTCGAAGTAAATAATATAAACAAGTACTCTAGATAGGGGAATGGTGGCTTGTCCTTGGAAGATAGGACTCACCATAACAGGATAATGTCAAAATCCAAGCTAACCATCGTACGGTGGATGAAGGTAGTCCTCGGTCCTTACATGGTTAGATTATGTAGGTAAAAGTATGTCTTAGTATATTTGAACATACTAAGTATGCAGGCATGCAATGCATACGACTTGTCAAACCTATATTCAATGTTAGATGGCAAGGGACACCAAATATAGAAAGAGATATATAAGAAGAGATATACTATACAATATGCCATGAAACCAATGATGCATAAAATGCACTAATGCTCGTATATAGTAGGGATGGGATGATACTGACATCTGAAACTCATGCAAGCTATTAAATGAATTTGCCCAATGGTGACCTCCCATCGAGTGAGAGAAGATTACTTGTCAAATGTAATCTACAGCATACCTTACAACTCGATCATTCTGGTGTGATGGCGACCTTTTTTACAATCGATCATTTCAAAAGGATTTCTATTTTATATCATATCATATCATAGTTTCCATCAATCTTGGATAGAGCCAAAGATTCACTTTTTTTTGGCTTTGGGGTATGATAGAATAAAGCAAAATGGTTCTTTAAACTGTTTGCGCTTCTTTCAACTGTGAAGTAGCAGTTAGTCAATGCAACTTTTGATGCTAATCATGGGTCATCTAAAAACAGTTGCACTATGTTTTTAAACATAGGGGTTAGGCTGCGTACACCCGACCCCCCTTACCCCACAATGGGCGGGAGCCTTTGAGGCATTGGGGTAATGTTGTTATTTTTGTTGTATCATATCATATCATATCAATGTGTAGCCATTCCTTACAACCCGATCATTTTGATGATGGATACTAATATACCTATGTTAACATATAGTTTAAGAAAAAGGAGAGTTCCCTTGGGGATAACCCTGACGCCCCCGATCCATTCCTGCTAAGTCATCATTCCACAAGAATACTTATACATATACATGCTTTCAAAAGAGGCAATAGTCATTTCAATGCATATTTGAGCTTAAAAGCAGAACAATATTCATAATCATTCATACTTTGGATTTAAGCTAAATCACAATTAAACCTATACTTTTCATGCATAGGAACAGCTCATTCACTTAATAATATGTTGCAATCACCCAATATTCTCAGTGAACCAATATCAATAGACATTTATGTGATCACATTCTTATCATAACTAATATGTGAGATTAACTCACTGAAAATATTTTCATAAAAACATATCTAAGCTTCACCCGCTGATAATTTCATAAAATCCAATGATTACTAATGCATATGCCATAAATGACATATGAATAGCAATGGATAATATATATTCAATCTTAAATCATCAATACAATATGAAATTCAAGTAAATCCATAAGTTAAATTTACATTCAAATAACAATTAAGATTACCCATGCTCAAATCAAACTTCAAAGGGACAATGCATCTTCAAATCTTCATAATAAAGATGTAATTCAATATATTAGGATTTAAATCAATTTAAAATCAATGATAAAGCATAGCCACACTTTAATTAAGTTTAATAAATAATAATCTTAAATCCATATTTAAACTACGAAAAATTCCATGAAATTTCAAGTGAAAAGAGTTTGAGTCTTCTTGGTTGAAAGGGACTAAGAATCAATATCACATACCTTAGCTAATGAAGAAGATTCAAGAATAAATTTCAAGAAGAAAGAGTCTTTCCTTGATTCTCAAGCTTAGATTTCACAAGAGTCCTTTGAGAGAGTTCTTAAGAGTGACTTGAGAGAATTTCTAAGTGTAAGAGTGAATTTAAATGAAAGAAATAAAGAATATGTCATTAGAATGTCTTAAGTAGCATAGAAGGTCACAAAAGACCCTTAGGATAAATCAAAATTATGAAAATATCATTAATGAAACGAGTAGAAAAATTAAAGTTAAGGTCTAGGGAGGGGTGGTATAGTCCATCAGGCACCAGACCATACACTTGCCCATGATCCAAAGCTCCAAAATAGAAATCTCATACTTAGAAAAATTCAATGTAGGCACCCATACAGAAAGTGGTATAGACCGTACCAAGACACATGGTTTGTGTGAGTCCTCTGTCCCACTCTACTTAGAAATTTCCCACGATGAAGTTCCAAGACGGTGATCTAATACATAGAAATATTTTATTTTGGACCCTAAACAGAAGGGCCTCATAGACCGTGAGGCACCAAACGGTCCATGAGAGGGGTTGTACCATATGCCTTGGCTCCAAAATTGTGGAGTCTCAAGCCCAAGGCTACCATACAGTCCACCACATGGTCTGTATGTCTCATACGGTCTGTGTGGGGTCCAGTGTGGTATGCCTTAGTCCCAAACTCCACAAAAAGGTCCTCACAACCCACACAAGGCCAAGGGCCACTTCACGAAGGCTCCACTTGGTTTGTATAGTATCACACGGTCTATGAAGGCTTCCACGAAGCGTCACCTTGGTCCAAAATTTTTTGGAACCAAATTTCCAAGCTCCATTGAAATAGTACAAGTTGATTTTTATGAAATTAAGCTTATTTTAATAATGGTTTTTAAAATTATTATTTATTTTATCAATTGAGACATGGACTATATTTTATTATTGATTTTAAAGTGATTTAAGTCCTAATATGATGAATTGCACTGAAGTTATGAAGATATAAATGTGCATGTCCCTTTTAAAGTTTGATTTAAGCATGGGTAATCTATATTGTAATTTAAATGTGGATTTATGTATAATTTTACTTGAATATCATAAATTATTGTTGATTTAAGATTGAATCACTATTTCTCATGTTATTCCCATCTCATTCATGGCATATGCATGCATAACTATAGTTTTTATGAAGTTTATGATGTGGGCTAAGTCTCAGTTATGATGATGATCATGTTTAAATACAAGTATGGCTATGGCAAGAATGTGATCACATAAGTGTCTATAACTATAGCTCTTTGAGCAAATAATGGGTGTTTTACACCAAGTGTTTATGTATAAAGGAGCATAGAATTGAGATTGGAGGCAGGGTTGGCTATCCTAAAGGGTCCATAGTCCTTTCTCATATCTATGTGCTTAATGGACCTATTCTTATGCATGGAAGTATGACATGAAGTATAATTTGGCTTTTTGGCCCAAGTATGCATGAATATGAAATATGTTTTCCTTTTAAGCCTAAGTATGCATGATTATAAAATGTAATTTGGCCTTTAAGCCTAAGTATGCATGGAAACAAGAAAGTCTTATGCCTCTTTTTCAAGCACGTATATATATTATTGTGGGATGATGACCTAGCACCAATGGGATTGGCGGTAGGGTGGGCTATCCCCAAGGTTCCATAAAAATTTTGAAAGTATTATGCCTTTTTTCAAGTACGTATATGTATATGTATTCTTGTGGGATGATGACTAAGCACGGATGGGATTGGAGGCAGGGTGGAGTAACTCCAAGGGTCCATACTCCTTTCTTTTGAACTATGTGCCTAACATAGGATTATGTTTACACCCCTTTATGGATGATGATGATGAATGTTAATGGATCTACCTTTGGCAAGTAGGTCACCTCTTTCTCCGTTGTGGGAAAGATGACAAAGTTCCAAGTTATAGCTCACTTGATCTTATATCGATTACGGTCCTATCCCCATTATATATGAAGTATTTTCCTATTCATGCATCATCCATTTCATGGCATATTAATATATTATTCTTATTGTTATATGATTATTTCTATATATATATGCCTGTGTCATCTAACATGGAATGCAGGTTTAATGAACTTATGTACATTGCATGCTCGTATACTTAGTAAATTCAAATATACTAACGCATATTTTTACCTACATAATCTAACCATGTAGGGACTAGAGACTACCTTCATCCACCATTTGATGACTAGATCATATTTAAGATGTTTGATGTTGTGAGTCCTATCTTCCAAGGACAAGACACCATTCTTCTACCTATGTCATTTTCATTTATGTTATTTACTTTGAGGATGCGCCTATAATATGTCTTAGCCCCAATCCTATTTTATGATTAAAGGCGTTGTTGGACATCTTGTAGACTCTTGTACGAAAATATGCTATATGTTTTATTTGGAAATTATGATTATGGTTATCTAATGGATATGGTTATTATGATTCGATTATGATATGCATGTACGTTTTGATATAGAAATGTGAAAGATCCTAAGTCCTACTTTGCCCCCATAGCGTGAGTCATATTTTCCTTCCCCTTACTCCTTAGGTGCTACATGTTATGTAAATCCATTTTAACCCATGTCCTTATGACATCCCCATAGGTGAGTCTCACTTTTCTGTCTCTTAGAACTATGTATTTACTATTTCATATATGCTTCTAAATTGATGATGTGTAAATGGATACTATGAGGATTATTTGGCGAGTTTGGGTTCCCATTTCTATGTCACTCCTAGACCCTAGGTCTGGGTCGTGACAGAGATAGTATCAGATCACTAGGTTTATAAATGGTCCTCATAGTCCAATATGCCATGTCAAGTAGAGTCTTATTCATGAATGCAAAGTAAGCCACTTCTATGGGTAGGAGGCTACAAGGCACTTTAGAGAATGTTTCACTTTTTCATGATTCATAACATGCCATGGAATCTGTCTTAAGGTTTTCTATCTCCATCCCTCCCTACCAAATAGGGAGAGTTACTTTGAGCCCATAATACAATCTAGGCAACGATGATATTGTAGTCAAGCTTATAGATAAGGTCAAAAGGGAGTTGGTGAAGGATGTCCATCATTTGATAAATTTGGGGAAATGGGTTTAGTTAATCTAATAATGGTGTAGTTCATGTTCATAATAGGGTTGAATCTTCTGTGGTTGTTGATGTCAAGGAAAAGCAAGACTTAGACAGATCATTGGTTTTGTTAAATAGGTTGATTGCCAAAAATAAGATAGAGGTTTTCTCCCAATGGAGAGATGGTATAATTAGGTACTAAGATCAGTTGTGTGTTCTAGATGTAAAAGGTCTTAGGGAAGTGGTCATGAGTGAATCCCACACTTACTTTATTCTATACATCCAAGATCCACCAAGATGTATCAGAATTTGAGGGAGATGGCTTGGCACTAGGGTGTAGTTAAGTACCTCTTTTCATCCTCAATCCATTGGACAAGCCAAAAGGACAATTCAAACCTTGGAGGATATGTTGGGGGCTTATTAGAATTCAAAGGAAATTAGGGTGATCATATACCACTTATCGAGTTTGTCGACAACAATAGCTTTCATGCTAGCATTTGTATGGCACCATTTAGGCTTTATATAGCATAAGGTATAGACTCTAGTATGGTGGTTTGAGTTGGGAGAGATGGCTTTGGTTGGCTTGGATATAGTGTTAAAGGCTGTGGAAAGGCGAAGTTGATTAGGGAGAGGTTGAAGATTGCTAAACTTCGCCAAAGGTCTTATTCAGATGTTAGGATTCGGATGTTAGGAAGAGGTATCATAAGTTTCGTATTGGTGATTGGGTTTATGTGAAGATTTATGCTATAAAGGATGTAATGCATTTTGGTCAGAAGGTCAAGTTAAGTCCTTGGTATGTAGGTCCTTATGAGATTGTTGAGCGAATTTAAATGTGGCCTATAATTGGATTTGCCCAGGATTTGAGTTCTATTTAGCCAGTTTTCCATTTCTTTATGTTGAGGAGATTCATTGGTGATCCTAGCACAATTGAGCCTTTGGAAGGTGTTGAAATTGTGGAGAACTTATCTTTTGAGGAAGTCCTGGTTGAGATCTTGTGTCATGACCCAAACTAGGGCCTAGACGTGACACGGTAAATGGGGAACCCAAAGGGACCCCAAACAAGCCTCTTAGCATATCTCACACATATTCTTGGTCGCAGAAGCAAGATAAACCACAAAAGAAAACATAAACAAAGGAAATTTGGACTAAGGGAGAGAGTTTAATACTTGAATAACACACATGAGTCAAAACTCAAGAATAATACATAACTTGTCCAACAACACCTCTAGACATAGAACTTAGCGGGGCCAAGGTAAGAAATCGAGCTCACCCTCATAGTAATAACCATAACCATTCTGAAATATACATGATATAGTCTAAGCATAATCATGAAAGAAGATAGATATTTAAGCATGTTTTGAGCTATGAATCTTTAATCTATTTTAAATATTATGCCTCTTTTTCAAGTACATATATGTATATGTATTCTTGTGGGATGATGACTAAGCACGGATGGGATTAGAGGCAGGGTGGAGTAACTCTAAGGGTCCATACTCCTTTCTCTTGAACTATGTGCCTAACATAGGATTATGTTTACACCCCTTTGTGGATGATGATGATGAATGTTAATGGATCTACCTTTGGCAAGTAGGTCACCTCTTTCTCCGTTGTGGGAAAGATGACAAAGTTCCAAGTTATAGCTCACTTGATCTTATGTCGATTACGGTCCCATCCCCATTATATATGAAGTATTTTCCTATTCATGCATCATCCATTTCATGGCATATTAATATATTATTCTTGTTGTTATATGATTCTTTCTATATTTGTGCCTCTTGTCATCTAACATTGAATGCAGGTTTAATGAGCTCATATGCATTGCATGCCAGCATACTTAGTACATTTAAATATACTAACACATATTTTTGCCTACATAATCTAACCATGTAGGACCAGAGACTACCTTCATTGATCATTTGATGGCTAGATCGAATTTGAGACATTCGATGTGGCGAATCCTATCTTCTAAGGACAAGCCACGATTTCTCTACCTATATTGCTTCTGTTTATGTTATTTACTTTGAGCATGAACCCGGAACATGTCTTGGTTTCTGTCCTATCTTATGACTAAAGAAATTGTTAGACATCGTATAGACTCTTGTACAGATATATGTTATGTGTCATATTTGGAGATTATTATTATGGTTATCTAGTGGATATGGTTATTATGAGTCGATTGTGATATGTATGTACATTTTGATATGGAAATGTGGAAGATCCTAAGCCTCACTTTGCCCCTATAGCATGAGTCATACTTACCCACCCTTTAGTCCTTATGTGCTACATGTTATATGAATCCATGTTATCCCTTATCCTTATGGCATCCCCATAGTGTGAGTTCCACTTTTCCATCTCTTAGAACTTTGTGCGTATTATTTAATATACACTTTCAAATTGATGATGTGCGAATGGGTGCTATGAGGCTGTTTGGGAACACTCGGGTTCCCATTCTCCATGTCACTCCTAGACCCTAGGTCTGGGTCATGACACTAGGAATTGACCTAGACTATTGACTCAAATGGATATTAGGAGTTTCTTAGATTTGGCAGGGTGCTACCAAAGATTTGTCAAAGTTTTCTCTTCCATTGCTTCTCCATTGATGAAGTTGACAAAAAAGAAAGCTAAATTCATATTGACTGGTTAATGTAAAAGAAGTTTCCAAAATTTGAAAGATAAGGTTACATTCATTCCTATTTTGACTCTACCAGAAGGGTTATAAGGGTTTGTGGTGTATTTGTGATGCATCTAGAGTAGCTTGAGGTGTGTATTTGAAGCATCCCACACTTACCTAGGAATACCCCCATAATAGTAATTCCCTTATATCTCAAATCGGGGATATTTAAACACCCCTCCACATAGCTTGGAAAGACCCCATGATGCATCTTTTTTAATATCTCAAAATCCGTGTAGAATTTTGCAAATACAACTTCATATTCTTGTTCAGAGGAAAAACTTGAGTGAGAAAACGAGTACCTAAAAGGTATACTTTCTTTATGCCAAGAAAAATAATGTTTGGTGAAACTTCACAAAACAGTAGTTGTCCTCGAAAGGTACGCTACGCGGACCTGAAATGGACTACATCAAAAACTTCCAAAAAGTTATTCTTTTTACTCCAAGGCAATTGGGTAATAAGCCTATAACAATACAGATGAAAATCCCACATTGTATAGTCATTTTGAGCCCTAAAAACCAACCAAAAACCTCTCAAAATCCTCTCTAATCTTCATCCAATTCTCCATTCATTCTCAAGTTTTTAAAAAAGTCTTGTGGGAATTCAAGGAAACTAAGCCAAGCCCCAACTCCTCCTCAAGATTCAAGTGTCCCAATCTCTTTTCGAATATAAGGATTCATTCAAGCTTCAAGTCTCTATTTGAAATCTTCTTCAAGAAACTCTCCAAAGTCAAGGAATATAGGTTTTAGCCATTGGGTTCTTCCACCGATGGTGCCCTAATCTCCTTTTTACTTAACTTTCATGATTTAAAATTGATTTTACAAATGGGTTTACTAGTATGAACATGTCTATGAACTATGTTAAAGCTATGTAAAGTTGTGACTATTTTGCTATGTTTTGAGTTATAAATCTTGGATCTATTGTAAGATTTGATAAGGGTTTTTGATGTATATTGTTTAAGGGTGTTGCAAGGTGTTGATTGATGATTTTATAATGGATTTTCTTGCATGATTTCATCTCTATATTTCATAGTTTTATGCTACCATTTTGTAGCCAACAAGTGTTTGATAAAATGTCCAGTTATGGTTTCTTGAGGAATTGAAGGTCTAATGCATGTTTTATGAGTTAAATAGTGTTGTGATGATTATATGATATGAAATAATGATGGCATAATGATGAATCAACAGTATGCATATGATGTATAATGATAAGAGGAAATATGGATATATGATGACCTTGTGATGATGAAAGTATATTATATATGTGTTCAATCAAGAAAAGTATGTATGATGTTGCAAGTCAATCACCTTTTGAGGGAGTGCCAAGCCTCAATCACCTTGTTGAGGGGGTGCCAAGCCTCAATCACCTTGTTGAGAGGGTGCCAAATCTTAATCACCTTGTTGAGAGGGTGCCTAGTCTCAATCACCTTGACAAGGGGGTACCAAGCCTTGGTTGCCTTGTTGAGGGGGTACCAAGCCTCAATCACCTTGACAAGGGGGTTGTACAGCCTCGGTTGCCTTGTTGAGGAGAATAGTGTGCCTTTGAGTTGAGAAGTAGCTCACTTGGTCTATCATGATGGTCTATTCCTATGCATGCTCTAATTCTATATAAGCATATGATTCACTAACATGTTTTAGTTCAAACATCATTCATACATGTTATATTGATAGTATGTTATCTATTGTCTATGTTTACGGATTTTAATTATTGTCTATCTCTTGTTACATTGCATCCTACATACTTAGTTAACTCTAACGTACTAACGCATACTCTATGCCTACATGATATCACCATGGAGGAACCGGAGCCCTGCTTGAGCATCTCCACCCACATGGCTAGCACGGTTTCACTCAAGCTTGTTTGTGAGTCCTCCATTTCAAGACGTTACTTATGATCTCTTGTTATTTATTATGACTTTCTCTTTGACTTATATATTGGCTATGAGGGTGAGCCCAGTTGCTTTGTCTTGGCCCCTGCTCTCACCTATGTATTAGAGGTGTTGTTAGACATGTTATATAACTATGCTATGAGCTTGACTCTATTGACTCTTGATGTTTATGGTATAGAAGTTTCTCCTTAGTCCCAATTTCCCCTTGTTTACATTTATCTCTTATTATCATTGTAATTACTTCCACGACTAAGGATGTGTAATAATATGTTATGAGGCTTATTTATGGTTCCTTCGAGTTCCTCATTCACTAGTAACATCTAGGCCCTAGGCTTGGGTTGTGACAGAAGTAGTATCAGAGCACTAGGTTATTAGATCCTCGGAGTCTATACACCGCGTCGATTAGAGTCTTATTCATGATTGTGTTGTGCACCATAACTATGAGTAGTAAGCTATGAGATATTTTAAGAAATGTTTCTCTTCTTCATGTTCTAAGTCGTGCTATAGAGTTGGAGTAAGTTTTTCCCTCTAACAATGGTTCTTTGCTCTTCTAGTTAATCATGCTGCTTCAAAGAGGAAGATGAAGGAAGGAAAGTTGAAGGTTTTGAGTTTTGATGGATCTAAGTTTTACTATTCCTTTTATTATTACTTTTGGTTGCTAGTGGACTTTTTGTGTGTCCCAAGTTGTTATATGAACCTTTGGTGTCTATCCTTTTGTTGAGTGTATTATTGCTAGAAGGTTGGTAAGTATTGTTTCATGGCTATTTGGTGTCTAGGTCTTGCCTTTTGATTTTTTTGGATTGGATGTAGTGAGTTTGAGATCACACTTTGAAACACCCCACACTTGCCTAGGAATACCCCAATAATCGTAATTCCCTTATATCTCAAATTGGGGACATTTAAACACCCCTCCATAAAGCTTGGAAAGACCCTGTAATGTATTGTTTCAATATCTCTGTGCAGAATTTCACAAATTCAAATGCATATTATATTTTAGAGAGCAAAATTGTGTGGGAGAACAAGTACCTACAAGGTATACTTTGTCCATGCCAAAAAAAATATTTTTTGGTGAAACTTCGTGAAAATAGTAGATGTCCGCGATGCAGACCTAACGTGGACTAGTTCAAAAACTTCTGAAAAGTTGTTCTTTTTACTCCAGGGCAATTGAGTAATAACCCTATACCTATATATACGAAAATCCCTCATTGTCTAGCCGTTTTGAGCTCTAAAAACCAACCAAAAACCTCTCAAAATCTTCTCTAATCTTCATCAAATTCTCCATTCGTTCTCAAGGTTTTCAAGAATTCTTGTGGGAATTCAAGGAAACCAAGTCAAACCCCAAGTCCTCCTTAAGATTCAAGTGTCCCAATCTCTTTCTAGATCTAAGCGTTTCATTCAAGCTTCAAGTCTCCATTTGAAATCTTCTCCAAGAAACTCTCCAAAGTCAAGGTATGTAGGTTTTATCCATTGGGTTCTTCCACCATGGTGGCCTAATCTCTTTTTTACTTAATTTGCATGATTTAAAGATTTTACAAATGGATTTACTAGTATGAACATGTCTATGAACTATGTTAAAGCTATGTAAAGTTGTGACTGCTTTGCTATGTTTTGAGCGATAAATCTTGGATCTATTGTAAGATTTGATAGGGGTTTTGATGTATATTGCTTGAGGGTGTTGCAAGGTGTTGATTGATGGTTTTACAACAGATTTTCTTACATAATTTCATCTCTATATTTCATAGTTTTATACTACCATTTCACACCCACCAAGTGTTTGATAAAATGTTTGGTTATGGTTTTGTGAGGAATTGAAGGTCTAATGCATGCCTAATGAGTTGAATAATGTTATATGATTATATATGATGAAATGATGATGGAATGATGATGAATCAATGGTATGCATATGATGTATAATGATGAGAGGAAATGTAGGTATATGATGACCTTGTGATGATGAAAGTATGTTCTATATGTGTTGAATTCATGAAAAGTATGTATGATATTGCAAGTCAATCACTTTTTGGGTGGGGGCCAAGCCTTAATCATCATGTCGACGGGGTGCCAAGCCTCAATCACCTTGTTGAGAGGGTGCCAAGTCTCAATCACCTTGACAAGCAGGTGCCAAGCCTCGGTTGCCTTGTTGAGGAGGTATCAAGCCTCAATCACCTTGACGAGGGGGGTTGTCTAGCCTCAATTGCCTTGTTAAAGGGGTACCAAGCCTCAATCACCATTCAAGGAATGGTGTACCTTGGAGTTGAGAAGTAGTTCACTTGGTCTAATGATGGTCTATTCCTATGCATGCTCTAATTCTATATAAGCATATGATTCACTAACATGTTTTAATTCAAACATCATTCATACATGTCATATTGATAGTATGATATCCATTGTCTATGTTTATGCATTTTGATTATTGGCTATCTCTTGTTGCATTGCATCTTACATACTTAGTACATTCTAATGTACTAACGTATACTCTATGCCTATATAATATCACCATATAGGAAGCGGAGCCTCACTTGAGCATCTCCACCCACGTGGCTAGCATGGTTTCACTCAACCTTGTTGGTGAGTCCTCCGTTTCGAGGACATTACTTATGATCTCTTGTTATGTATTATGACTTTCTCTTTGACTTATGTATTGACTATGAGAGTGAGCCCTATTGCTTTGCCTTTTCCCCTGCTCTTATCTATGTAGTAGAGGTGTTGTTGGACATGTTATGTAACTATGCTATGAGCTTGATCTATTGACTCTTGATGTTTATGATATGGAAGTTTCTCCTTAGTCCTAATTTCTTCTTACTTATATTTATCTCTTATTGTCATTCTATTTGCTTTCGTGACCAAGGATGTGTAATGATATGTTATGAGACTTATTTGGGTTCCTTTAGGTTCCTCATTCGCTGGTCATCTCTAGGCCCTAAGCTTGAGTCGTGATAGTATTTATGTAAAATGGTAAAGTCATTGCCTATGATTCCAGGAAACTAAAGGTGCGTGACCGCAATTATCCTATCTATGATCTTGAGTTAGCAACCTTGGTATTTACCTTGAAGATATGGTGTCATTATTTATATGGGGTACACATGGATGTGTTCACCAACCGTAAGAGTCTCCAATACGTGTTCACCCAAAGAGATCTAAACTTGTGGGAAAAAAGATGGTTGGAGCTCCTTAAGGATTATGACGTGAGTCTACATTACCATCTGGGCAAGGCTAATGTAGTGGTTGATGCCCTAAGTTGGGTGCCCATGGAGAGTGAGGCTCATATTGAAGATAGCAAGAGAGAATTGGCAAAGGAAGTTCACCAGTTGGCTAGACTGGGAGCCATATTGAGTGAAGGTGTTAATGGAGATGTGGTGGTAGTAGATGGTTCTAAGTCTTCCTTGAATGAAGAGGTCAAATCCAAACAAGACCATGACACCGCATTGTTAAAATTGAAAGCTTTGGTGAAGGATGGCAAGGTGGAGGTTTTACCAAGGGGAAGATGGTGCCCGTAGATATCAAGATAGGTTCTGTCTACCCGATGTCGATGGTTTAAGGACCTTAATCTTGAATGATGCTCATAACTCATCTTATTCCATTTACCCTGGTTCTACCAAGACGTATAGGGATTTGAGTAAAGTATATTGGTGGGGAGGTATGAAGAAGATATTGCCAAGTTTGTAGTCTATTGCCCTAGTTGCCAACAAGTCAAAGATGAACATCAAAGGCCAAGTGCCCTAGCCTAAGATATAGAGATTCCTGCTTGGAAATGGGAATAAATCAACATAGATTTTGTAGTTGCGTTACCAAGGACTAGAAAGCACTTTGATTCTATTTGGGTTATTATTGATAGAATGACGAAGTCATCTCACTTTCTATCAGTTTAGATGACTTATGGTACCAAAGATTATGCCACTTTAAATATTCATGAGTTAGTTAGATTACACGGAGTCCCATCGGCCATTATTTTGGATTGTGGTGCTCAATTTACTTTGCACTTTTGGAGGTCCTTTCAAAAGAACCTTGGTTCTAGAATCAAGCTTAGCACGACATTCCACCCATAAATGGATGGTCAAATGGAGCAAACTATTCAAACTCTTAAGGATATGCTTAGGGCTTGTGTCTTGGACTTTAGAGATAGTTGGGATGAACATCTTCCACTTATTAAGTTATTAACTACCACCCTAGCATTGGAATGGCTCCCTTTGAAACTCTATATGGGAAGTGTTGTAGATCTTTGGTTAGGTGGTTTGAATTGGAGAGATGGCTTTGTTAGGTCCGGGTTTAGTTATGGAATCATTAGAGAATGTGAGGATGATAAGGGAAAGATTGAAGAAGACCCAAAGTCAGAAAAAGTCTTATGTCGACACTAGGAGGAGAGAACTTGAATTTGAAGTTGATGATTTGGTGTATTTGAAGGTTTCACTGATGAAAGGTGTACTCCGCGTTGGCAAGAAGCGCAAGTTAAGTCCTAGGTATGTAGGGCCTAACTGGATCTTAGATGTGTTGGTAAAGTTGTATACGTATTAGAGCTGTCTATAGAAATGAGCATGATTCATTTGGTCTTCCATGCCTCCATGTTGAGGAAGTGTGTTGGAGATCATAGTTCCATTGAGCCCTTAAAGGTGGTGGATATTGAAGAGAATTTGACTTATGAGGAAGTTATGGTAGAAATCTTGGATAGGCAAGTGAAAAAGTTGAGAAACAAAAATATTGCATCCATCAAGGTCCTTTGGAGGAACCAACAAGCGGCGAGTGCTACTTGGGAAGCCAAAGCCAATATGAAAAAGTGATACCCCTATCTTTTCCATTCCAATCATGCTTAAGGTACCATGACCTTTCCTACTTGAGAGTCCCTATTCTTGCATGTCATTTGCATGTCATCTATGTGTAAATATGTGATTTTAAAGTTGCATTGTAAATGTTGTTTGACATATGATTTGAACATTTTCATGATGATATGTTGCATTTTGCATACAATGCATGTACTCTATTCCTTAAAGCTTACTTTTAGCACATTAGGGAACAAATGTTCCCAGATGGAGATATTGTAAGGCCCAGAGGTTGGAGGGTATAAAAAGAGCCTAAGAAATGAGTTTTGAAAATTTTTAGAGAATTAGTGGTTCCTATGAAGCATCCTACGAGCCATAATTTTTTTCACGTGTCGTATCTTCTACTTGTGAAATGATGGACAACTTGATGAAATTTAAAATTTTTTGGAATACAATGTATGAATTATGAAACGGCCCATGAAATGACTATTAGGACGTGGAATGTTATTCAGAGAAACGTCTCTGGGAGTTTGACATGGCATCAGACGAGACCCTTAGATATGGCCCATAGAATGGACCACGGCCCATAAACAGGGTCTCGTGGTCCTGTCCAGCAGGATTTTTAAAGGGGTAAATTCAACACCCAAAAGACCCCTTATGGTTTCAATCCTAATTCACCTTATTCCTCCTCACTCAAAAATAATCTAAGTCTGAAAACTCTCTCAAGCTCTCTCAAGGCATTCAAATGTGAGGTGCGAACTAGGGCTTTGGGTTTTCCATCTCTAAATCAGACTTCCTCCACTAAAATTGCACCAAGGTGTGTGAGTTTTAATTATGGAAACTATTCCTCCACAAGTTCAACCATTCTTCTTTACATTTGTGATTTTCCAAGTTATGAATTTTTATGAGGGTTTGATGATGCCTTAGTTAAGTTTTACTATGCTTTTGGTGAGTTATTTTGAATAATTTTCTAGTGAATTGATTTACTCTTCTCTTGATATATACTCTTGATTTGCATGGTTATACACATGAACCCACTACGATTTGAATAAAGATTTATACCAAGCTTCTATGAATGTGAAGGTTTTATGGCAAGTTATGTGAAATCATGAATGATATGCATTAAAGGGCTATTATGCATGTTATGAAATGTAAAAGTATTGTTATGAAAGTTATGAAGCCCTATATTGATGTTAAGAAGGTTTGTTTTTGATGAGCTACTATATGAAAATATTATGATATTCTGATGTTTTGCATATCTTGGCTATAAGTATGATTTGGGTATTCCTTGGGATTGTGACCTAGTACCCAGTGAACCTTGGTAGATAACCATTGTCTCATAACTATGTTTCCATCATAGGTTTATGAATTAGCTAATTTGTATAGCTTAGGTTGCATGATTGACCAAAAAGGATGGCGTTCCCGTATAGCACATGTAAATTAAATACCGAAAAGGGTAGAGTTTGCGTAAGTTTAATATTATGTGTATACCAAAATGGGTGGAGTTCTTGTAAGGTGATTACGAAGTGCTTCTCGAAATGGGGGAGTTCCCGTAAGGTGAGTTTTTGATTTATCCTAGCAAAGTAGACCACTCCTAGTCTGATGTGGAGTGAACATCGGAATTTCAAGTAGTAGCTCATTTGGTCTTATATGTCATTTATGGTCCCTTCCTATATATGTGAGTTATGTTATATGACTTGATGATTCCTCATGCATATTTGACCATGGCATTGAGCATGCATAACATATTGAACTTATATCCATTGATTATGATTATGCATATTGTTTAATTATGGCTTACGTTCTTTGTTGCATTTGCACCTCGCATACCTAGTACATTCCTAGTTCTAACACATACTTTTTGCCTACATAATCTAACCATGTAGGAACTGAGCACCTATCCATCCTCCTCTATGTGGCTAGATGATTCAGTTGAAGACCTCTTTTGGTGAGTCCTCCAAATTTGGGGACAATAGTCATTTCCTTTCATGCTTATTAAAGACTTATCTATTTATGGACACTTTATCTTTTGAGGGTGAGTCCAGGAGATGTCCTGGCCCCCGTCCTATTCGGATTAGAGGTGTTGTTAGATATTTGGATATTTAGTTATGTATGATCATGAGCTTGACTCTTATGCTTTTGTACTATGAAAGATTTCCTTTAGTCCCTAAATCCCCCTTTATGTTAAATGCTTGTTGTATGGATGAGATGAAAGTTCTAAGTCCCTAATTGCTACCATAGCATGAGTCCAAAGTCTATTTTCCCTTAGAAACTATGTGCTACGTGTTTATTGCTCATCTACGCTTTCACGAAACGAAGGATGCGCTATGTATGCCTAAGAGGCTTGTTTAGGATCCCTTTAGATTCTCATGCGTTGTGTCATGTCTAGACTCTTGACTTAAGGCATAACAAAATGCATCATTCCTGATTAAATGGTACTTTAGCCTGTCACAACCATTCGAAAAATTCAATACTATTCAAAAAAATCACAACCCTTCGAAAAAGTCACAACCCTTAAAATATGTTATGACCCTTCGAAAAAGTCATAACTCTTCGAATTTGAAAAAATAATAACTCTTCAAAATGCCAACTCTTGGAATATGTCATACACATTCGAAAAAGTTATACCCATTCGAAAAAGCCACAATTCATAACTCTTTGAAAAAGTCACAACTTTTCAAAAACATCACAATCCTTCAATTAACCTCTTCATAACCCTTGAGAAAAGGCACAACCTTCGAAAAAGGCACAACCATTTGGAAAAGTCATAACTCATTGGATAAGTTACAACCATTCGAAAAAGTCATAACTCTTCAAAAAAGTCACAATTTTTTTAAGAAGTCACAATCTTCGAAAAAGTCACAACTTCTTAAAAAAGTCACAACCTTTCAAAAAAGTCACAAGCCTTCAATATGAAAAATTATTTACCTAATAAATATAAAATATATACTAAATTGATTTTTAAGTTGGGGGTACTCTATTAAGCTCTTTAGAAAAGTTACAACTCTTTGAAAAAATCACAACTCTTAGGAAAAGTCACAGCTCTTCGAAAAAGTCATGACCCTTCAAAAAAGTCACAACTCTTCAAAAAAAGTCACAACTCCTCAAAAAAGTCACAACCTTTCGAAAAGTCACAATCATTCAATGTTAAAAAATTTCTTTCAATATAATATAATATAATTAGAAAATATAATACAAAATATTTAAAAAAAACATACTAAATTGACTTTTAAGTTGGGAGTATTATAACAATTTAACATTCAAATTTGGGAGTTCAAGCATTATCGAAAAATCAATTATATCGCAAAATAATGTTATAGTCCAAAAATATAATTGAAGATAACATGGACTTTAGTAATATTAAATAAATAAAAGTTCTTAAGATGTCTTTATACTATATAGAAAGAACTTAATAACTTTAGAGTATTTTATTAATTTTAATATTAAGATATATAAACTTAATTAAATTATTTAAAACCGTGTGAAATGCAGACTAATTACCTAGTTAATTACAAAAAAGAGGGAAAATTTTTTTAAAAAAAGTGATTTAACAAAAATAGAGATCTAAAAAAGAACAGGATACTTGAGCTTAAAAGACTTCTCTTATTCACTATCTCGTGTTCGGAAGTTACTTCCTCAACTGAAAAAGGAATATAAATGCAATATAGCTACATATGATAGACCAGATTTTAGTTCACCCCAATATTTCTCAATTGTCCACTGCTGTTGAGCAATTTTTGGATATGAAACCAACCTCACCCAAAATCTGGATGCAACTTACATCTGAAAATGAAGATAACAAATAGAGACTTCGAAGGAACCACATTATCTTTAGTTGGAGAGTCAAAAGTAGTCGACCCAGTCTCATTTAGAATGCTCACAAGTAATTCCATTCATCACATCTCATTCTAATGAGGCGACAGTTTGACAATGTGAGGATTGGACGAATCCTCAGGCTACATTTTTCAAACATCATAAATGTGAAAGCACATTAGCTACACTCAGCGACTTCAATACAAAAATCAAAAACGAGATAGTAAGAAAAACTGTGTAATCCATCAGTTGAAAGAGAACACAAGAACATGGATGTCATAATCAACATGCTATGTGGCAACAAAACTTGTTAACATTATCACACGTAAAGTTGCTATTGTGATTAATTTTACAAGAGCACTAACCTGTAACTACTGTAAATAATCATTTTTAACTACAATTTGGCGTCTATTCAAAGAACTAGACTACAATAATTTAATGTTAGCCAGGCGTTTCTTTAAGCTAGTATTATACAACAAACCTAAAACCATTCTGGTACACCAACAGCAGCAAAGATCTAGTACACATTGGCCTTCTCCATTGTGGCTGTTACTTTAGGTGGCTCAATTCCCAGCTGTTTTATACTACTCATTTCTTCCCCACAATATTCCTCTTATTACTCCCGATCCATGGCCTGCCCATGCATGAAATGGCATTCATCTGCAACAGTACAAAGACATGCTGAATACCAGTGCATCAAAAGCTGATTGGGGCCTTGGAATTTTATAACAGTGCATGCAACACAAACAAAACAGAAAGTACCAGATGCTATGATACAAATGCTGCATGATTTTTTTTTCTTTCATAACCAAAGCAGTACAATTGTTTTCGTATTACCCTACTAATATTTATTATTGACAGATAATTGTTACCATCATTATCAAACCAATATACTTTTAAGAACATGTCATTGAGGATATACTTCAATTACAATGTAACTTATATTTTGAAAACGAAAGACAACAAATATAACTTCACAACCTCAAATGCGAAAGTACAAATTTAGGACATCTCAGTTTGTTTTCATAGGTGGTGTGCAGAAACACCAACACTAGAGATTACATGCTTCAATGAGAAATGCACCGACAACAATACTGATGATGGAACAAATTATATATGATAAGATACCTTCCCACCCCCACCCAATTAAAATAGGAGAAACCACCTTTATATTCCACAAAAACACCCTCCTTAGGATGAGACATTCATTCATGATTCACCACAATAGTTTTCGATAGTAAATGTTGTAAACATTCAGGCGAGAACATTGTAATTTAAATTGTACAAGGTACTTTAGTTCCCTAGGTAATTATGAGAGACTTTAACTCTTTTTTTTTAAAAGGCATAATAAGAAGTCGGACCAAGTCAGATTGATCACTTGTTTCCAGTCATCATATTCGCAGTAGAAACATAATTTCAAGGGAGAATGGTCAAAACTACCCCTCTACTTTCTTTTTTTAGCTAAGATTGTCCATAGTTATGCTATAGGGCCAAATATGCCCCCTGACATTGCCAAAGTATGCAAAAATATCCATGGCTGTCCAAATGGTCTGACATTTGGGTGAGGTGGACGCCACGTGGCATGTCACCTCACCGCCAGTTCTTTATTCATTTTCCTTTTCTTCTTTTTCTTTATTTCCTTTTCTTTGTCTTACTTTCTTTTTTATTTGAATCGGGTGTCCGAGTCTCTTTGAGCCCCAACTAATGCCGGGGGTGCACAGGCTCTCGGCAAGGAGTTTCCTACAAGTCTCTTTTTCTTACTTTTCTTTTCACAAGCTTTTTTTCCTTTCCTCTTTATCCAATGGCATCTTCCCTAAACTCACTCAAACATTCGATATGGAATAGTTTTTAACAAAGATGTAGAGAAGCTGAAAATAGAAGGTTAAATTTTTGGGAAAATCAAAATATTATGTTCAACTTGGTTATGGTCTTACACTCTTCCATGTGAATGCTTCTTTGACAGATCTGCCAAAGGTGGGATTTTTATACTAGTAATTTGTCCTTTCATGCCTGCCTTTTGGAATTTTCTTCTTCTTTTTCTAAAAATTGTGGATTCTTGACAAAATGAAGCTCTGTTTTGATCGAAGTGGGGTTTGTTTGTTCTGTTATTTGGAATTTATGGCAGCTGAAAGAAACGGTTGCATTCAATTTGAAGCTAGCTTCAGCTTTTAATTGAACTGATACTCTTGATAGAAACTGATTTTAAGAAAAAAAATTAATAAATTCTTTCTCTTCTGAATAATCTAAACATAGACTTAATTAAAAAGGCTGTAGATACATGGACCATTTTATCTGGTTCGCGTAATGCTGCATTCTTTTATTTCTTTTTTATGAATAAGTATAACAAAGACGTTCGCCTCATCCCAGAGGTCACGAGCAATGATTTTCCGACAGAAGTTCCAAATGGATTCATAATAGAAGATTATAGCATCTCCACACATCTGTCACTGTATTTTATTTTATTTCGGTGAAGTTTTGGGTGAGCGTGGGGAAGATGTCATTGAGGAATAGCTACAAGAAAGTGATGGATGCCATTGGAAAAAGAGGAAAAGAAGAAAAAGATTGTAAAATGAAAAGAAAGAGAAGGAAAAAAAGAAGAAGAAATAAACGTTCACCCTCAGCCAAATGTAAGGCCATGCAGATATGACCATTAGAAAGAGGAGTCTTTTTGCATAATATTTTGATAACGGCAGTGGCATATTTGGCCCCACAATATAATTAGGGACAAACTTAGCTAACAGACGAAAGCAAAGAGGCATTTTTGACCCCTTTCCCTAGGTTCAACTATAGACCATTTAAAAGGAATGCCCCAAATAATTGTGGCAAGCTCAAAATGGGCTCTATTATCTTTCCCTTCAAACAACCAGTTGCTCAATTACTCTCAATTTCCCCTCGCCTTATCATAGTCATGAAAGCAACTCGACCACCTAACCTGGAATTACACTGCACGCCAACCTCCATTAGTTTCACAAGAAATTGGAGGTTCCTTGTTAAACACAGAACATTTTTCCATCATTGGAATACCATTTCTTTTTAGATGTCCCACCAGTGTTTCCAAAAAAGTTTTTGGGGAGAGTTTTGGGGCGGGGCGTACCAAAAACGCTCTGGGGCGTAAATTGATCCACAGGGCATATGTACTAGAATTTGGAGTGTATTTAAGTCCCGTGCGTAAAGATACACTCTAGACATTAATTTTTATTTTTATTGTTTTTAAAGTATTTTTGCCGTAAATGATATTTCTCATCATGGATATAATGATATTTATACTTTATGTTATCATATTTTTCAAGTTGTACAAAATTTCCTAAAATATATAAGAAAATAATAAAGCAACTCTCATAAATAATTTTTTGTGGTAAGATTTGTATACACTCTACCCTCCTCAGATCCCACGGTGTGGGTTTCACTGAGTATGTTGTCATTGTTCATAAATAATTTTTCAGGTAACTATGCCCCAAACTTATAGGATAAAGATTTCATAGCATTATGCTCCTTAGACAGTTGTATTCATTTTTTGTATTACTCTTTGCTCTTTTTATCCTTGTTTGAAGTATATAAACAGTAAAATATTTTGAGGGTGGGAAAGAATAGTAAATGTGGAGATCGATGTTGATTTTATCTTATCATAAAGAAAATCATCTCAGGTATTATCATTTCGTGTTGTTACCTTTCTCACATAACACTAATAATATTTTTTTTGTATTTTTGGTGATTAAATTTATTAGTAGAATTATTGAATGCTTTACTTTTGTTTATTTTCTTAATAATAAAATATAAAATTTAAGATACGGTTATTGCTAACTCATATTTCCCGAAGAGAGAAAATCACTTCGTTACCTTCCGTAATACGGTAGCTAAGACCCAAATTGATTACTTACTCCTCCAAAAGGGTGAGAAGCCTTTATAAGAATTGCAAGGTAATTCCAAGTAAAAATATTTCCACTCAACATAGGCTTTTAGTAATGGACTTGGAGATTAAAAGGGGTAAGGAAAAGAAGGTTATTAATGCCCAACAGACAATTAAATGGGGTGGCTTGATTCCTGCCCTTTCTTGAGAGATGAGGGAAAAGTTGAGTAATTTGGGAGGTTTGGAGTAGTAGCAGAGATGTGAACATTATTGTGGGATACCACAGTTGGTTACATTAGAAAAGAAGCCACTAAGGTACTAGGAGTTTCGAGAGGGACCTTTGGTGGACGTCAAGATGATTGGTGGAGTGGAAAAGTTCAAGGCAATGTGAAAGCACAAAAGATCACCTATATGAAGTGGTTGGAATGTAGGGATGAGGATGAAAAACGAAGGCTTAAGAACATCTATAAGACCGTGAAAACAGAAGCGAAGCGAAGACGATAGTGACGAGTGTAAAGACAGCAGCGTTTGAGCGCTTGTATGTTGAGTTAGGTGAAAGGGGGGGGGGGGGGGGGGGGGGGGGTAAGAGACTGTAGAGGCTTGAGAAGGAGAGAGAGAAAAGCTCTCTACTTGGACCAAATGAAGTGCATTAAGGATGAGAAGGGTGAGATATTGGTGGATGAGATTTCCATTAAGCTAAGGTGGTAAGCTTATTTTTCATAAACTCTTAAACAAAAATAGGGATAGAGATTTTTTGGGCGAGTTGGCACACTCCGATAGTCATCGAGATTTTGGTTAATACAGGCGTTTCAGAGCTAAAGAAGTTAGACATGCTATTAGTAGGACAAACAGAGGAAGAGCGATCGGACACAATGAGATTCCAGTGGTTTTTGGAAAAGCATGGTCAAAGATGGTATTGAGTAGTTGACTAGGTTGTCTAATGCTATTATGAAGAGTGCTAAGATGCCTGATGAATAGAGGAGTACAATGGTTCAATTGTACAAGAACAAGGGTAATGTTCAAAACTGTAACAATTACAGGGATATCAAATTGTTAAGCCACACTATGAAGGTCTAGGAGAGAAAGGTGGAGATGAGGGTGAGAAAAGAAGTGTATCTCAGAGAATCAGTTCGGATTTATGTCGGGGCGATCGACTACGGAAGCAATCCATCTTGTTCGGAGATTAGTGGAGAAATATAGGGAGAGAAAGAGGGACCTTCATATGGTGTTCATTGACATTGAAAAGGCCTATGACAAAGTTCCGAGGAATGTGCTATGGAGAAGTCTAGAAGCAAAAAGGGTGTTCCAATGATTTATATTAGGGTGATAAAGGACATGTATGACGGAGCCAAAACCCATGTAAGAACGGTGGGAGGAGACTAGGAGTATTTTCTTGTTGAAATTGGACTTCATCAAGGAGCTATGTTGAGCCCTTTTCTTTTTGCTTTAGTAATGGCTCAACTAACACAGTCTATCCAGGAGGAGGTGCCATAGTGTATGTTATTTGCAAATCACATAGTATTGATTGATGAGATTCGGGTTAAAGTTAATGATAGACCAGAGATTGGAGATTTGGAGATATACTTTGGAATTCAAAGGGTTCAAAGTGAGCAGGACCAAAATAGAGTACTTCGAGTATAAATTCAGTATTGCGAGAGATGAAACAGACATTGAAGTGACGTTTGTCACTCAACCTATTCCAAAGAAAGAACTTTAAGTATCTTGGGTCCATCATCCCAAGTGGTGGTGATATCAACGACGATGTCAGACATTGTATTGGGACAGCTTGGACAAAATGGAGGCTTACCTCTTCGAGTATTGTGTGATAAAAAGATACTAGCTAAACTTAAAGGCAAGTTTTACAAAATGATGGCTAGACCATCTCTGTTATATAAGATGGAGTGCTGGCCAATTAAAAACTCACATATTCAGAAGATGCTGGTTGCAGAGTTAAGGATGTTGAGATGGATGTGTGGACATACTAGGATTGATAAGATTAGGAATGAGACCATCTGGGAGAAGTTAGAGGTGGCCACTATGGGTGACAAGATGAGGGAAGTGAGATTGTGATGGTTTGGACATGTGCAAAGAAGTATTATGCTCCTGTTAGGAGGTGCGAGAGGTTAGATTTAGGGGTTACACGGAGGGGTAGAGGTAAACCGAAGAAGTATTGAGGGGAGGTGATCAGACAAAGATATGGCAAAACTTCATCTCACCGAGGACATAACCTTAGATAGAAAGAAGTGGAGGTCGCATATTAGGGTAGAAGATTAATAGGTTGGTAGGGGTAGGTTATTGTATGGCCTTGTGATATAGTACATTAGTAGGAACAGTCGTGTCTTTATATCATCTATTGTCATTATACGTCTTACATTTATTACTTTTATCGTATTTACATACTATTATTTGCTTTTCATTATTAGTTGTTTTCCTTTTTTTCTCTTCTTTTCCCTTTTTTTTCCATATCTAGCATCTTCTGCTTATGATAGTAAGGTCCGCGTATATTTTACCCTCCCCAAACCCCACTTGTGAGATTCCACTGGATATGTTGTTGTTGTAAGATATATGAGGTATACACTCCGTAGATCCATAAGACTTACACTGAGAGATATATGCTCCATAGATCCATAGGACTTACACTGCATGTCGCGAAACTTATGCCTCGCCTCACACTACATTAAACACCCCGCCTCATGCCCCCACCTTTGAAACACTGTGTCCCACTAATGCTTGCCCCAGGTAACTCCCATAGAGCTTCAATTGTCAACTACATGTTTTACATTTCTTAGAAGTAGTTTTCTTGCTTACTTTTTGGTACTTGATAAGTGAGCATGACATATTGTCTCAAAAGCATTTATATATATATATATATATATATATATATATATATTAAGGCAAAAATTATGGGGGTGGAGGTGAAAATAGGGGCTTTGGGTTGGGGCAAGGTGGGTTGGGGTGCATTGGATGGTGGGGATGAGACAATTAATGTGTTATGCTACTTATGAAACTTATTTTCCCTACTTGCACATGGGATGTCATTTTTCTTAATTTTAAGGAACTTAATTTCCAAAAAATTTGACCAGCAAAATATTAGAAAATTGGAGTGGTTCTCTCCAATTTTTCCTCCATAACCAACACACCCTAAATACTATTCTTTCTACTTAGTTGAGCAAAGTCAAGAGTGGTTCTCTTTAGTCTATCGAATAGTGTCAAGAGTGGTTTCACAAGAGGTTCAAAATTATTAGCAAATTTTAGAGGAATTAGAATACATGACCATATTCCAAATTTTTATCTTTATAACAGTGGTCATTATACATGAGTTTATACTAATTCAACGGAATACCTATCATTTCCTACTAGCAACAGATAGCAAGTAACTCCGCTCACCGAGGATTACACAGAAGGGACCTCGTATTTTGTCTCTATTGAGAATTGAACCCAAGACCTCATGGTGCTCGACCTACTTCATTGACCATTAGGCCACACCTTTGCGTGCTAGGTCATACTTCAATATTAGTGGTTTCTAGGGGTGGCAATTTCAACCCATATAAGATGAACAGAGTCCGTTTAACCTATATTTATTTTAATCCGATTACTCATTTTTTCTAAATGGGTAAATAAATTGATCTATTTTAAGAGCCCATACAAATATGGTCAAAATGGGTACCGATATAGACCCATAGATCCCCCACTCATAATTAAAAAAAAATTATTGAAAAAAAAAGAAAAATTTGTGCGTAAACCTTTTTTTAATTTTTCTTAAAATAATTAGGGGCGGGATTTGAGGTAACGCGATGGGGAGTAGGGTGGAAATGTATGGATTGGGGGGAGGGGGGGATTCCTTTTAATTGAATTTTTCTTTAAAAAAAAGTGAGGTTGGGGGTAGGGGATGAGGTTTGTGGTAGAGGATCTGGTGTGGGTAGGGGTGGGGAGAAAAAAATTATTTTTTTAAATTTTTCATTAAAAAAATTTGGAAGTAGGAATGGAGAGTTCGGCATTTGGAGGTTTAAAAAATTAACTTTTTTCTGGATTTTTTAAATTCTTCTTTAGAAAAAAATTGAGAGTGAGGTAAGGAGTACGGGGGAGGGGGTACCGGAGTAGTGTGGAAATAAAGGGTGAGGTGGTGAAAAAATTTAATTTTCTTTTTTGATTTTTCTTAAAAAATATTTGGGCATAGGGTGTACCGTGGGGCTTGGGAATGAAAATTTTATTTTTTTAAATGGTGATAGGGTGGGGTGTAAGGGACAGGTGAGGGGCAGGTACAGTGGACGAATTTTTCTTGATATTTTCTAAATTAAAAATTAGGGGTAATAGAGGTGTGGGTAGGGTGGGGATGAGGATTGAGGGTGGAGTTGGAGTGTGTGCGTGATAGGGTATGAAAGTAGACAAAATTTAATTTTAATGAAAAAAAATAATTTTTTCAAAAATAATTATTTAGGTGTAGGGTTGGGGTGATAGGGGTTGAGCATTAATAATCTATCTTTGATTTAATTTTTTTGGGCTTTATGGGCTTTAACAGATTAAAGTGGGTTGGAACCATTTTTACCCAAATCATATTTGACCAAATCCATATTTACCCATATTTTATATGGATGGATTGTGATCCAATCCATATTCAATCCATCCAAATTCGATCCAATCCACCAATTTGCCACCTCTAGTTGTTTCTATTTATAACTTTCACAACACAAAGGTTCAACGCTATATTGCTCGAACTCTCAAAATGCCAATGGTACATGATGGATTCTCCAAAAGTAAAGTATTTTTGGAGAATCCAACACAAGTGCGGCATCATCAAAAGTGAAGAACCCATGCAACTTAGATTCAAAGCTTAACATCACAGAAAAAGCAATGAGGCAAAAAATGACTCCGGACTTGCAAAAGTTCACAGGGAAGTCCCCAAATCCAAAAAATTTATAACAATGCATAGAATAGAAATGAAAAACCATTTTCCACAAATCATACCACTTTCACCATCAGACAACTCTCCAAGCCTTGAAATGGCATCTAGAAGTCCCTGCTCATGCTCCTGCAGAAGAATAAAACTCAGTATCCTTTTGCAATAAATTTGCTAGTGTTGACAGCTATTAGAAAGTTGAGGATCAATAACCTTCAGCACTTTCTTTGCCTTCTCAAACTCCAGCGGATCTGGATGGCCAGCACCAAAGATCCTCTCCACCTAACCACATTAACCAGTCAATTAATCAATGTACAAAGTGAAATGAGAGGCAGACAAAAACTGCATCACGTACCTCCTTGATCAATGTGTCAGTATGAAGTAACTGAATATCCTCAGACCCCTTCTTTCCTATGCTATTCTGTGATGGTGGAAAATCTTTTCTGGACTGAGCTTTAGTCAAGCCCCGACCTCTCCCTGCACCTGGACCACTATCACGTCCAACAGGTCTAGTCATGGCGTGACCTGGTCCACCATAATTTCCATGATGAGAAATTCCAGGGTCTTCACCCTCCCACTGAATATCCTCAGGAGAAATCTGCCAGGATAAGGAAATACAAGTCTAAACCTTGAAGAAGCTCTTCCAAAACAACTAAAGAAATGGTGGAAGACCAAAGTGATCACCATATTCCATCCTGTTTTGTTTCCTTTTTGATATACATTACCATACGCAAATTATGAAGAATTAATGACAGCTGAATGAGGAGCTATACTTAACAGGAAAACTTTAAATTATTCACATTTTGGAATATCAGGCATGTTATAGACGTACACCTTGATGCCTCTTCAAAATGCTACAGATGAATATCATGCAATACCAGTCCAAGAAATGAGGATATGTCCATTCATTTGGAATGGCGACCAGAATCAGAAGTCTCCTCGTGTGATTAATGCAGGTAGAATAATGATATACTGGTGTGATTAATGCAAGTAGAATAATCATACACTGACAAATAACTAGTGCTTTCGTATGTCAATAGCAGAATCAAGAAGTCTCCTTATGTTATTAAATGCAAGTAGAATAACCATTAATTGAAGAATAACTAGCGCCCTAAAACATTTACAGGTCTTTTGTAGAGTGCATTAGAATAAATAATGTATACGTTAGTTTTATGTATTACTAGTACCTTATTTGGTACACTTTTTCAACCTATGTATAACTAATGTTATACACTCTATTTGGTATTAAAGTATGTATAACTAATGCATGGAAATTCATGATATTAGTAATTTAAAGGGTTTTAATGCATGAATTTGCATGGTTAAAAACACGATTGCCTTCAAAACCTTCTCCGTATCCTTTCTACCATATTCGTGGAGGGTACTTTTGTAGACAAACAAAAATTATTTTATAACAATGCAAGCTATTTTTAATACAACAAATCAAATACTGCATAAAAAATAATATTGGCATAACTAATCCATGCATAATTAATGCAAATATAACTAATACATGCATAACTGATACCAGCAGAAATGATACACCATATTTAGTGTTATTCTTATACACCCTACCAAGCAAACCCTTATAGCTTATTAACAATGGTTTAAATGATACTACTTATCATACTCCATAGAGTTCACTGCAACTTTTTTTGGGATGAAGTAGGAAAATTCATTAGAAAAAAAAAAGCATCGAGCAGATTCTAGAAGTTAGAATAAATATGAGAAAGCTCCTAAAACGAAAGACTATGCTAGGATTAGATAGCTAACTATGTCAAAAAAAATTGATCATTTCAATTTGCGGTAAAGTAATACAGTATAATTTATTAACAATAGTTTATAAGTCATGCTACTTTCATAGATTATTAACAATGGTTGAATTGATACTTATATCATACTCCAGAAAGCTCACTGCAAGTAATCCAATTAAAGTTTTAAAATCATTTCAATAAGCATCGAGGTTAACTAAACTCAATTGCTACAAAGTGACCTGTATTCCAACAACCAAAGCTCAACATAGTTGTGACTACATTCTTTACATAACATTAACTGCTGATGATAGAAAACCCTGCTCCAACTTAGAAAAAAGGTAACAGTGAAAAATTGAAAATGATGATCTGAAACAGCTAAAACCCACCCTCCACCACAAAAGAGATGAAAACAGGTATTAGTAAAACTGATCCAAGATTCCATAAGCTTTTGTCATTAAAAAAATCCCCATTCTAACCAATGTGAAGCAGTCCATGGAAAACGAGAATGTATATTATCCAAAACAAACTTCCCAAGAGAACCATATGCAAGATGACTATAGTCCTCCCTGGAAAAAGAAAACGTAATCTAGCTCCAATAAACTCAGACAAATGTGTCCTTCACATGCATCAGCAGTGCTCCAACCAAAGGCTTAACGAGGAAGAAAAAGTAAGATTATCAGCTTTATGTGCGCAATAACAATCTCATTAAGATGAAGCAAAAGACATGAATACAAACTCAACAATATACGGATGACAGAAAAGGAAATTTCACAGAATCACTACTTGGTGATAAGATAATAGGAACTTGAACAACCAAACAATCTTGACATCAGCCATCCAAGGGGAACTGCGCTAGATAGAAAATGTCAGAGCTCTAAAACTATACATAATTCTTTTTTAAACTGGGACTCTAACACAATATATAATAATGTGATAACAACAACAGCTGTTCTTGGTATCACTAGTTACCTTCTTCTGAGCTGACAGTTACACAGGGTTCTGCCAATTCATATTCCAGAAAATGGGAGTATGAATCAGCCTTCTAAACTTAATTATATTTGGAAAGACACAGGCAACGAGATATGGTTTTTACCATGAAACTAGGCATTACAACAACAACAACAACATACTCAATGTAATCCCACAAGTGGAGTTCGGGGCGGTAGGATGTCCGCAAACCTTACCCCTACCTTTGTGGGGGTAAAGAGATTGTTTCCAATACACCCGCAGCTCACCATGAGTTAGTTACCAATAATTTAAAGGTCATCAACAACATACCCAGTAAAATCCCACAAAGTGAAATCCGGGAAGGGTAGATTGTACATAGACCTGATCTCTCTACCTCTTGGAGATAGAGAGATTGTTTCAGAAAGACCCTCAGATTGTTTCAGAAGGACCCTCAACTCTGCCAATAATTTACGAGTAATAGGTTAAAAGCAGAACACATTAGTGGCCCATCAAAATATGTCGTAACTATCTCATCACGGGGAAATCAAGTAAAGTCAACTCACATAGGTTTATTTCCCTTCCCTAGCATTTTTCTCAACGAATGGTTTTGCTTCATAATTAAGAATACTTTTGAACTTGCCTTCTGAATCTCCATTACTATTCCCAATTGGCTGCTTGGAAGAGCAAAGTTGCCCATGAAAAGTTTTAGACATTTTTAACCACATTACAAGCCAATGAAATACATAATGTACACGATTCCACGGGGTAGAATACCAATGTTTCTTGGACCCACCGACCTCATAAATCAATACAAAAAATACTTTCCAAAATAGCACAAGCCAAAATCAGTTAAATATTCTATTGCATGAGAAAATAGCATCTAACTACCTCAGCAAGGTTGACCCATTCCCACGTCTCATCTGCAGTACCCATATCATAAACAAGAGCATGTCTACCCTGAAAATCCGCAAGAAAATTTCAGCATTCAATCGTGTGGAGAAAAAAGAGTACATGGTCCAAGTAAAAAAGATAAGTTGCACCTCAGCTCGATTAAAATCAGTTATGAGTGCTTCATAAAAATTATTGTCATCAGGCCATCTAGTTTTCACTTTCCTTCCAATCAATGCATTAAATGATGCTGCTTCAGCAGGTTCAGAAACCCGATTACCAAATTGGGCTCTTCCAGAAGGACCAGGAGCAGGGTACTGCATTTTCATTGAAGACGCACCAGGCATCATCTGGCCCTATGAAGATACATAAAGCAGGAAAGCATCAGAACTATAGACTGATTGGTATTGTCTGCAAGCTTCCAAGGTTCTTAGCACATCTGACTTACAGATTTATGCTTTTTTCCCTTCGGCCCCACCATAGATCCTCTCTTGGCAGCTGATGAAGATGGCTGGTTCACAGCAGTCACTGGAGGTGGATGAAAAGTAGATGGTCCAGCAAAGGATTGAGCAGGTAAAGACTGGGCTATCTTCTGTTTTTTCCGTGACGCTGAGACAGAAGGGCTAGGTATTGGATCATGAACAGATTGACCAGCACCAAGCATACCAGGTTGATGCCCACCAGATTGCCTCCACTCCCTGAAAGCAAGCAACGGTTTAACGTTAGCCTCAGAGCTTGACAAACTCCAGAATATGCAAAGATTACCTAAATAAATTCAAGAGGGTAATGTGAGCAGTAGTTGTAAAAGCAGAACCTTATTTTTCTGATGACATCATCATTATTAACTCTAGCAATAAGTTCTCTATGTTCTTCATTGGACAACCGTAACTCTTTTCTTAGCTCAGTTATCAAACTTTCTTTCTCCTGAGGAAAAATTATATTAGTGAAGCAGTTATTTAAACCTGATCAAAATAATACAACAACAGAATCACGATATGCTAACAAAAAATATTACCCAAGTAATCGCGTCAGCTTGAGCTTTAAAGGCTCTTAGAACCGAACTGTATGCTTCTTGCTCAAGTTGGTGAATTTGGGCCTCCATATCTGTTTCACCATACATCCTCTGGTAGGGGACAGAACCAATGACAGCAGATCTTCCATTTCCAGTAATGCGACCACTGCCTCTTGGAATCCTATTTTGATGTGAAGGAGGAAGATCATCATCAGTTCCTGCATAACATAGAGAGTTGTTGAGATCTAAAATGCTAGTAATGCATTACACAGAATTAATTAAAAAAAATAATACAAATAATAAAACACATGTATATTAACTTATACTATTAGAAAGATATGTAAACTTAATTGCCAACACAGAGAACTATCCAACTTTCACCTCATCCACCAGGGACCAAAGAAAGGTTTGGACAACTACATTAAAAAAACGGATCCTCACCATTCCACTATTGATATGGATATAAGTATCACATTCTGTGCAATGTACATTGACAGTAAACCCTAAACTGCATTTGGAGGACCAAAAATAACAACCAAACAACAATTCCAAGTCAGTTACACGTGTTATAAGAATTCCATATGGCTTCATTTGAACCCTTTCACTTCAACAATAGATAATGTCTTAAACCTAATATAAGCATACCAACATGCCTAAGACAAAAATCCAAATTAGTTGGCATCACCCATACCATAGTGTTTTATTTTGTCCCTAAGCTCACGTTCATTTCGAGAGATGGTATATCATTTGAGACAACTTCCTTCCCTGTGATTTAACGTTACTTGTTCCCTTAACCCTTCAACTGCTGTGGCTTTAAGCCTAGGAACTGAAATGTTCGGAGATTAACATAACAGGTGGCCATGCCATCTCAGGCAAGCTTCTTTTAATTTTGTACCACTTCTAAAATTCCCAACTAAGATTCCAAATTTTACAATATTTCAGATCATGAACATTCAAGTCGCATACACATCCATAAATGTAAATTCAGGTACCTTCTACATGTTCACAAAGTAATGAGATGGATTAGGTTCAAGTTTTTATTTTGAGCTCACTCATAGAACACCTTAATTCTTACAAGGAAATTCAATCTACATTTCTCTATAGCAAATAACCATAGGAAGACGACGCGAGCATATCTCAAAGAAAAAGTTAAAAAGGAAAAGAATTGCTTAAAATATGCCAGAACTAGACAGATTGGATACAGCTGCTAAAAACTACCAAGTCCAAAAACCTAGTCATAATAACAATAGACAAACAATTGGAGTGTTTCACGCAAACAACAATGCGCATGCTAGTTGCACTACCCCTTAACCCCAAATCACACTGGGCAACCCTAATTGAAAATCAAGTTGCAGAAAATAAAACAAAAAAAAGTTTTCTTTTGTGAATGTAGAAACTCACCACTGCTATCGTACGGCTCGTAGTCCATAGCCAGCTCGCAAACTGGAACTTAAAGAAACGAACAGAATAGAGCGAAGCCAAAATGATATCAAATCAAATTGAACTTAAAATCAACAGAAACCGAAAGAACCAAGGGCGCCGCCGTGATTAAGGGTTAGGGTTTTACAAGTATGCAAATCAATTGGGTGCGATTCGGAGGGGGGGCAATGTGAAAGGTGAAGAAAGGAGTACGAGTTTTGGGAACGTGAAAAAGGTTTTTAATATTTAGTTTAATGCTAGTGGATGACACTTCTATTAAATTAAGGTGGCAAACCTAGTTCCATAAACTCTTAAATGATAAAGGAGATAGACATATCGAGCTGGACAAGCTGGCACATTTCAAAAACTACCGCGTTTTTGGGGATGACAATCCATTCGAAGTGGAGGAGGTAGAATTGGCTATGCGTAAGATGAA
>JAOTQJ010000002.1:8975607-8992387 GCA_025642045.1 Solanum sejunctum | reverse complement strand
AAAATATTTTAAATTATAAAAATATTTTCATGTTAGAAATTATTTTTCTATAATTTTTTCTATTCTCTAGTTAAAAATAGAAGTTTTTTTCTAAAAAAATATTTTTATTCATTAATCAAACAACAAAAAATAATTTTCGTAAAATATTTTTTACTCACCAACCAAACATGAAAATATAAATTACAAATCAACTCATTTTCTAAGAAAACATTTTCTGGGGAAAACATTTTCCTCCATACCAAACACGCCCCAAATATTTTCTTATTTTTTCATGTTTGCTTGCACAATATTTTTGAAAAATACTTTTTCTAGGAAAATAAGCTACAATGAAAATGACTTTCTAAATAAAAGTAAAAAAAATAAAATTTATAAGTGACATTCTATATTTACTGTAATTCACTCATCCATTCAATGTCCCTAACCTAGGTAGGGGTGTATATGGCCTGAGTTGGTTTGAATTTTAAATACCAAACCAACTCATTTGTGTAGGATTTTTAAATATATAAATCAAATCAAACTAATGAAATTTGAATTTTTAAATGTTAATATTTTTGGTTGTTTTTCGAATTTCTCGGGTTTTTAGATTTTTTTGAGGTTTTTCTTTTTAATTTCTCGAACTTGTAGATTTTTTGGTCCTTTTTTTTGAATTTTCCTTTGAAATTCTCGTGTTTCCGAGTTTTTCAAATATTTTGAATATTTCTTTAGCCCTATCAAAATATAAATATCTAGGATTTTTTTTTAAGAAAAACATAAAATATGATATGAATGAAGATACAAAATAATTCAACAAATAATAATAATGAGATCATAAAATAAATATTGCAAAAGTTAGTGAAAAAGATCATAGTTTTAAAGTACTAAAAGTCCGTTTGGATTGATTTTTTGTCTATTTTTGATATTTTGTCTTAAAAGTAAGTACTTATAATTACTTTTTAACTTTATCCAAATATTTCAAAACTATTTAAAAGTTATCTTAGCTTAAAATGATCTAAAATAAGTCAATTCAAATGAACACTAAATCATGCTAAAATAAGTCATAATGTAATATCATAACTTTAAAATACTAAATCATACTAAAATAAGTATAATAATAAGTATTTATTATAAGTAAACATTAAAGAAAAACTAAAATTATGTTATGTTTTTTAATTGTCTAAACCAATATAAAATTAAAGAATAAATATTCATTATTATTGTTATTCTTAGTTTTGAATTTTTTTTTCTAGCATTAGTATTGATTTGATTTTCAAATTGAGATTTAGAGTTACTAATATGGTAAACTAACTTAAATATACCATATTTAAAAATTATTTATTATTTATAGCTATATAAATTAATCTTAATATATGTACAATTCACTTTCGATATATAATTTAGATTTTTATCAAAAAAGGTTTAATACATTTTAAGACACTCATAATACATCTATATTGCATAGCAAATTCATTTTTAATACATCTATATTACATGTATAATTTATTTTTAATATATAATAAATTTTTTTTATTGTATATGAGTAGAGATTTACCCTATGCGCACTCAAAGGCTAGCAGCTGCGGGTTCCTCTTGTCATAAAAAAATATAATACAAATATGATATACTTTTAATGCATAGTATAATTGATATAAATGATAAATATTTTTAAAATATGCTATATTAGATAATAAATAAAAACATATTTAAAAATATTAAATATTTTATAAAAGAAACTCAAAAAGGTAATTATCCCTTATAATATTTATGGACTATAACTTTTATTAAGCCATCCAAAATTTTAAGTCAAATTTGAAATAATATGTTAAAAGGGTAATATCTATCTATCTATCAGATTTGTTTGGTCTCGGGTTGATTTCTTATAGTTAAAACTAACCCAACTCAAATATGGTCAGTTTTTTTTTAATATCAAACCAAGTCAAACCAAATTGCTAGTCGAATTTTTTTTTATCTCGGGTTGACTTGATTTTGCGATTTGATTTGATTTTCAATTCGATTTTGTTCATCCTAACTTTGGAATATCGCACCCCTACCTCTTCTCTCACTCTTATAGTAAACTTTTTGCTAGATTAAATTTAAATACCTTTGAATTAACATTTCTTTCTTAGCTTATTAAACACTAAAAAATAATTAAGAAATCAACTTATTTTTGAAGAGAACATTTTCTACCAAACACAATATTTCACTCCTCTTGCCTATGCAGAATGATAAAAGCTAGAAAGTGTGCATAACAAATGTCTCTATAATCATATAAAATTTATTTAATATAAATTTTATAAAATGATTCAAATTCAAAATATGTTTGTCCAACAAGTATTATGGATTAATATAATCGGGTTAATTAAATTAAGTTCAATAAAATATGAATTTAATTAAAAGTCCAAATTTATTTATTTGGGCTACAAATGGTCACCCCTTTATTAAACCCAACATCCTCTCGACTTAGAGGCTCAATTGATGCCATGTGTCATATGATGTGGCATGCCAAGTCAAACAAAGAAGTCAATAGGACCATGTCATGTGCCCAAATAACATGACATGCCTATCTTAATCAAGACCAATGAAAATGTGCCATATGTACAAGTGACGTGTCCCAACTAATCAAATAACGTCATGTCACTACAGTTAAAATCAATCCAACCCAATATGGTCGGATTTTTTTTAATACCAAACCAAGTCAAACCAAATCGTTAGTAGAATTTTTTTCTTCAATTGACTCGATTTGCGATTTGGTTTGGTTTTCGGTTCGGTTTTGTTCACCCCAACTCTGGAGTATCCCACCCCCACCTCCTCTCTCACCCCTTATAGGAAATTTTTTGCTAGATTGCACATAAATACTTTTGAATTGATATTTCTTTCTTAACTTATTAAACATTAAAAAATAAATAAGAAAGTAACTTGTTTTGAAGAGAACATTTTCTACCAAACACAATACTTTACTCCGCGTGCCTACGCAGAATGATAAAAGCTAGAAAATGTGCATAACGAATGTCTTTGTAATCATATAAAATTTATTAAATAATTTAAATTATATTAAATTTAAAGTATATTAGTCCAAATAAATATTACAGATTAATATAATCGGGTTGATTAGTTAAGTCCAATAAAACATAAATTTAATTAAAAGTCCAAATTCATTTATTGCTACAAAAGATGACCCACTTTATTAAGTCCAATATCCTCTCATCCTAGAGGCCTACTTGACGCCACGTGTTAGATGACATGGCATGCCAAGTAAAACAAAGACGTCAATAGGACCATACCATGTATCAAAATGACATAGCATTCCTATCTCAATCAAAGGCCAAAGAAAATGTGTCACATGTGTAAGTGACGTGTCCCAATCAATCAAATAGCGATATGTCACTTGAAAGGAAACCTAGCCCTATTATTTTTCCTGTGCCATGTCACCTTAAATCTGATTAGCTGGAAGAAAGCATGATTCCATCATGACTCCTCTATTCTACAACTATAATTCACATCCAAGAATTCTAATAAAAAAGTTAGAGAGAGTTCATGGATCAAACGTCATAAATTTCTCTACAAGTTCAAGAATTCAAGCATTCAAGTTTAATAACAAGCTTAAAAACTCTATAACTCAAGATCAAGCTCAAGAACAAATTCAAGGCTCAAGATCAAGATCAAGATGAAGAACAAATTTAAGTTTCAAGATCAAGAATCAATTCAAATTTCAAGATCAAGATCAAGAGCCCTTGAATTTACACTTGAAAAGGTGAATGAAAGAATTTACAAAGACTGTAATACTCTATTGAAATAAAATACTATAATTATTACGATATTTTTATTTTTGATTATTATTTTCTCGATGAAAATTTTATTGTCTACAAATTTTGGCACGCTCAATGGGACCAAATCTGCCCTTCATCTCTTTTCTCATAAATCAAATTTGTAAATCTGAAGCCAACAACCTATGGGGAGTACTTCAAGCCTTGTCTTTGAGTTTCATCTAGTCTAGGTTCCAAAAAGTCTTAAAGCAGGGGACATTTGTAGACATTGAAATTTTGTAAGACTCTACAAAATTATTTCTATTTCAGTTAGATTTTCTTGGAGGCTACTCTATCATAAACTCTAATTCATGCCTATATAAAGGGTATTCCCTCTATCCTATTTTATGTAACACCCTTTCTTTTTTGGTTCGTCCCCAAAAGAAGGTCACCTTACTCTAATTGGTAACAATTTGACTTTAAAATTCCTTTTACCCTTAATGAAATGAATCTCAAATCACACAAATTTCTCAGAATGATTTTAGACTACAAATTTCAAAAGTCTTACTTTTTTTCTTAAATATCGTACTAAGTCAAAGGATACCACATTTTATGTGACGGAGAAAATATTATATTCTCTTGAAAAAATATCTCAGATATCCCATAAATTCTAGAGATATTCATAAAGAGATCAAAATATATCTAACACTTCTTGACAATCAAATAGTCAAGAAGATCCACAAGACCCTTTCATGGAGATCAAACTCACATCATCCTAGTTCGAGAAATACACCATTAATAGTCCTCGAATCATGGAGAAATCTAAGAAGAGAAGAATCAAGGGAGAAACAACTTTGTACACACATTTTGTATCAATAAAATTATATTTCTTCATATTTTATTTGTGATTATAATTTATTTTCATCACATTAAAGTTTGTTGCAAACAAACTTGCATGCCTAGTGGGATAATCTCTACCTCTCATCTTAACTTTTCAAGCATAAAAGAAATATAAAAAACGACTTCTAAGAAGATCTCCCAGTCAACTTTCTCCAAGGCTGTTGATTTCAAGTTCTCTGCTGAAGTAGAGGAAATCCTAGGTGTAACTTTTGGAAGTGTTGGAATTGTTACAAGAAGCAAAACCACTATGCTAGGACAATAAACACTACAACTGTCATTCGCACTAGCCCCTGATTTTGGATCTTCAACTTCAAAAGGTGCAAGGTTCTCCACAAATGCTTCAGAAGGAGGAAGTGGTGTTGCTGAGAAGATCAAGCAAACTTTGGCTCTACTTGAGGTCTCTGGTTCCAAAAACTCTATGCAAAATAAAGACCATGACTTATTTAATGAATCTTCTCCATATGCATCGCATATATGAGCTCTCAGAAGATTAACTTTCATAATAATTTGTGTTACTCTTCAATGCCTCATATGATCATGTAAGCAATGATATTTAATGCTTCATCCATAGACGAACAACTTGCAAATTTGGTGAAGATGATTGAAGGATTGACTAAGCATGTGCAACACAAGAGTCGCACATTGATAAGTTGATGGGCAGAGTGGACGACTTACTAGATAAGGAATCTAGCCATGCACTTGGAAAAGGTATTGAAATTCAAGAGACTGAAAATTTTATGAAGCAAACACCGTCTATAAAAGAGATTCCAGTTTCTGTAGAAGGTATAATCCTACTCGATCAATTAAAAAAGTTCATTGAAGGGACCATCAGAGACAAGTATGAAGTCTCCGCGAAGTCTTCCCACTTGTATGTCAAGTCTTACATGTAAGGATTGATAGCCTTAAAATGCCTATCAGTTTTTAACCTCCTAAATTTCAATAGTTTGAGGGCAAAGAAAATCCAAAGCAATATGTTGCACACTTTGTAGAAATATGTAACAATGCTGGGACCTATGAAGACTATCTTGTCAAGTAGTTCGTCTTCTCCTTAAAGGGGAATGCATTTGACTGGTACACTGATCTTGAGCCTAATTTTTAGAGTTTCTTAACTACTTCTACAACACAGGACACACTATGAGAATGGTTAGAACTCATGAATACTCGCTAAAGAAAAGATGAACCAGTCATTGATTTCATAAATCGATGGAGAAACACTAGTTTAAATTGCAATGAGAGGCTTAGTGAAGCTCTTGCTATAGAAATGTGTATCCAAGGGATGCACTCGGGGATTCTCTACATCTTATAAGGAATCAAGCCTAAGTCTTTTGAAGAACTATCCACTCATGCTCATAATATGGAGTTAAGCATGTCTTCTACTGAAAAAGATAGGATGCTTGTTCACGATCCTCACAAAAGGAAGGACAAACAGAAATCAGAGAAATGGGGCAAATTTGTGCCCAGAAATGGTAGCAAAGAATCCATGAATGTCAATAGGTCACCTATGAGTTTTACTATGGAAGAAAGTAAGAAGCATAGTGTAAAGATGACTTTTCAAGGGCATCCAAATTGAAATCTAACATTGAGAGACACGTAAGAAAAGGAATACCCTTTTCTAGATTCTGATGTTCTTGAAACTTTTGATGAATTGATTGATCTAAATCTCATTGAGCTGCCAGAGATGAAACAACCTGCTGGAGTTGGGAGATTGATGATCCAAATTATTGCTAGTATCATATACTTGTAGGTCACCCTTTTGAAAAGTATTTTGTCTTCAAGGATAAGATTATGCAATTCGCTAATGAAAAAAAGATTGTCTTTAATGATGGAAAGGGAAGCTCTAATCAAATCTTTATCATATTTAGCTCACGTGACTCGATCCAAATATATACATCTAAAGAAGAAGGACCATTAGAGCAAGAAAATCCCAAATTGCTACGAATAATAATAAAGGTTGGGTTCTCGTGACTAGGCGGAGATGCAACAAGAAAAGTCCACAAAAAGAATCATTTGAACAACCGATCAGACAAAGGGTAGTGAAGAGATCAAAGAAGCAAAAGCCGGTTAGACATCCAAATAAGTCAAAGGTAGACATACATCACCACCAGAAACCACGATGCCCTATGACTTTGGGGGAATTCTTACCAAGTTGGTTTTGTGTGGAGGCCACGCAAGCAATGTTGAGGCATTATGTTTCAGTGCTGACAAGGGAGAAACAACAATTGAAACTTCATCAAAGGTGTCTCCCACTAACAAAGAAGAAGCAACAGGTGAAATCCTATCAAAAACATCTCCCTCATCTTTCAAAAATTCTTTGGAACACCCTCTTCAAGAAATATATGCATGTGATACAAAGATCACATTTACGGATGATGATTCTCTATTTGGCAAAACTTTACACAATCATCCTTTGTATATGGTGGGTCACATGCTAGAGAAGAAGATAAATAAAATTTTGATAGACGAAGGGTCTGAGCTCAACATTCTACCCATCCACACATTGAAAGAGCTTGGCATTACAACTAAAGAACTTAGTGAAAGCCATTTGTTGATATAAGGATTCAATCAAGGGGGATAGAGGTCTATAGGCTCGACTAAGATGGAAATTCTTATGGATGATTTGTGATCAAGTGCATGGATGCATGTTATTGATGTAAATACTCCATATAATATATTTCTTGGAAGGCCTTGGGTGCACGAGAAAATTGTCTCATCTTCTTACTATCAATGTTTGAAGTACCTCCAAGATGGAATTAAAAAGAAAATAGTTACTAACAATAATCCTTTCGCTAAAGTTAAGTCACATTTTACCGATGCAAATTTCTATTTGAAGAGTTACGTTGTAAAATGGGTAAAACCTAAGGGTGTCAAACTGACTAAGTCTAATAAGCTTAAAGGCAAAACAACCAATGTGACCATTAAAAGGGCCAAAGTTGATATTGGGGGAGCCTAGTAGTTGCCCAAATAAGGGGAAGACCATTCCCTAAAAACAGAAAGCCTTCCTATACACTTCATTATCCCCAAAAGTGAAGAAACATAAGGGTTAGTCATCTGATGTACGAGGTAATATACTAGGAGGGTTAACTCTTCCTATCAAATGGATCGATGCAATAAACTTGTCTTCAAAGTTGTTCGAAAAATTTTTGGCTCAAAATCTACCACAAGATATATCACTCCCTACAAAATGTACAAATGGCTTTGATCCAAATGCTTACAAGTTATTTGCAAGGCTAGGTATAAACCTAATGAGCTATCTAGGCTAGGGAAACTCCTACTAGAAGGTACACGAAAGCACTCAGGGGTTTAGGATATAGCCAACCACCGTCGGTTCATATCTCTATGAGAAGGGCACACAGTAACTATATCACTATAGAATATGAGTGTGCTTCTTCTAATAAATGACCTTTTGTCTTTGATCAACTTAGAAAACTTGTCTCAAGGACTTCTTTGTTCGAGAGGTTAGGTCCATTGAAGAAGAAGAATAACAAGCATCAAAGAAGTTACCTAAGAGTAATGACACTTGCTTTATCTATGATCCAAAAGGATTTCAAACGTGTAATTCCTTCTAGGATAAAATAACGAGTAGAACTCATAGTTTTATGTAAAGAGGTACTAATAGTGAAGGCTCACACTATGGTTTACACTAAAGAGCATGAGGAAGATGAAGAAAGCGTAGGCTCTTCATGTCATGTTACAACTCAGATTGAGAATGATGCCTCATGTCAACTGAAAATTAAGGAAGAGATGAGAGGTATTGTTTGGTGCTATTATATATATATCAATGACAATGATCCACAAGAAGAGGAGGATATTGGAGATGCTCTACCAGAATTTGAAGAAGGAGTGAAGACCATGATGGATCCCTTAACCTTGGCAATGATAAAGACCCAAGGCCAACTTACTTGAGTGCTTTTATAGAAGATAATGAAGAAATGACTTATATGAATATACTCAAAGAATATAAGGATGTCTTCACTTGGAGATATAAAGAAATGCCTCGCTTAAACGCCAAAACACTGATCTATCAATTGGCTGTCAAGCACGCCACTTATCTTGTCAAGTAGGCTCAAAGACGTCTTAGGCCAAACTTGGTTCTATTGATTAAGAAAGAAGAAGTTAACAAACTCATTATGGCGGGCTTCATTCGTGAAGTTAAATACCCTACATGGATTTCAAGCATTGTTTTCATGAGGAAAAAAATGGCCAAATTAGAGTTTGTGGTGACTTCAGAGATCTCAACAATACATGCCCTAAAGATGAATTCCTGTTTCCCATTCTAGAGCTAATAATTGATGCTACAATTAATTATGAGACAATGTCATTCATGGATGACTTTTCTAGATATAACCAAATCTGCATGTCACTAAAGGATGAAGAACACATGGTGTTTCATACACCTAAAGGCATTTATTGTTACAACATGATGTCCTTTGGTTTAAAGAATGATGGTGTCACATATCAAAGGGATGTGGAAAATATATTTGATGACTTACTCCACAAAAATTTCAAGTGTTATATTGATGACTTGGTGGTAAAGTCGAAAAAAAGAGCGACTATTTGAAAGATTGAAGAATGGTGTTTGAGTTGCTTTGAAGATATCAACTAAGGATGAATCCATTAAAATATTCCTTTGGGGTTACATCTGGAAATTTTCTTGGCTTTATTATGTGACATCGAGGAATTGAGATTGATCAATCCAAAGTTGATGCAATTTTGAAGATGCCCGAGCCTTGAAACATTCATGAGTTATTAAGTCTTTAGGGAAAATTTTCCTACTTGAGTAGGTTCATCTCGAATCTAGTTGGAAGATGCCAACCATTCAATCATCTCATGAAGAAAGGTATCCCTTTCAAGTGGGATCAAACATGTAGCAAAGCCTTTGAAAATATCATAGTGTATCTGGAGAAACCTCCAATCCTAGCAACTCCTATACATAGAAAGCCATTGATACTTTATAATGAGGTATGAGAAAGATCCGTGGGAGCCTTATCAGATCAAGAAAATAGTGATGACAAAGAAAATGCCCTTTATTACTTCAGCAGAATAATGACATCAAATGAGCTAAATTATTCACCAATCGAGAAGTTGTGTTTGTTGCTGGTCTTTTTGATTGAAAAATTGAAGCACTATTTTCTAGGTCACATTGTCCATCTTATTTCAGAAGCAAAATCTGTCAAGTTTATTATGTTGAAATCAATCCTCAGTGACTGACTAGCAAGGTGGTACCTTCAATTCCAATAATTTAAGATTGTGTACATCCCTTAAAAGGCTATGAAAGTATAAGCATTAGTAGACTTTTTAGTGAACCATCCTACACCAGACGATTGCGAATTGACTGATGAGTTTCCTAACGAAGATGTGTTAGCCATTGAAATTTAGCCTCCTTGGAAAATGTACTTTGATGGGGGCTACATATTTGGTGGAGATGGTGTAAGCGTAGTATTTGTCACTTCACAAGGAGAGATCCTACCATTCTTGTTTTCTTTGAAATAGTGTTGCCCAATAATGTCACAGAGTATCAAACATTAATACTTGAACTTGAAATGGCCATTGACATGAAGCAATTACATTTACAAGTCTTTAGTGACTCTCAATTAGTGATCAACAAACTTTTGGGAAGCTATGATGTCAAATATCTTGAACTACGCCCCTATCACTATTATGTACAAAAGTTGATAGGATGGCTCAGAGATGTGACTTTACAACATGTGCCGAGAAATAAAAATAAAATAGTTGATGCCTTAGTTGCTCTAGCTTCAACTCTGACCTTTGATGATCAAACGCAAGTTACTATCTACCAAAAATGGTTAGTACCACTGCTAGATGAAAATAAATCTATGGGGAATAAGCTTTGAGCATGTTGTCGCAGTTTCCAAATCCAACTAAGAGGACTGGTGACAAGCTATCATCGACCACTTATCTTATGAGATACTTCCAGAAGATGCCAAAATGAGGACTGGCATTCGTTGTTGTGTACCTTATTTACTTTACTATAAGGACACCCTATATATAAGATCATTTGAGGGAGTACTCCTTCGACGCCTAGGAGAGGAACAAACAGGTCAAACTCTATAAGAAGCAATTCGGGAGTATGTGGATCGTATCGATCTGGACCAAAGCTCCACTTTCACATAAAAATATAGGTTATTATTAGGAAACTATGGTGAATGATTGCTTAGACTATGCTCGAAGGTACAAGGCTTGCCAATTTTATACATCAACCGCTGAAGTCATACACTTGACTGTTGCATCTTGGCCATTCGATGCTTGGGGATTGGATGTTGTTGAGCCACTACCAAAATGTTTTGGTGGGCACTTATATATTTTGGTTATGACCGACTACTTCTCAAAATGGCTAAAGTTGTTGCTCTTAAAGAAGTCAAGAAGGAGAATGTTGCAAACTTCATTCGGCTAAACATTGTGTGTCGATTTAGCATTGCATGAAGAATGTTGCAAACTTCATTGAGTGAACATTTTTCTATCAATTTTGGCATTCTACAATACATAATAATGGATAATGGCAAACCATTTGATGACAAGTTGATGAATAATATATGTGATCTCTTTGGCTTCATGCATCGAAAATCTTCTATGTATAATCAATGTGGTAATAAATGGGATAATGGAATAATTAACAGGATTTAATGTGATCCCTCTCATCTAATCAACCTAACCGAATCAAAGAGTGGTTGTTCTGGAACAAAAGGTAAGGGTTAGTAATGTCATGCTGCGGGAATAGATCAAATCACTGGTGAAATTTATCTCTCACCTGGATCAAAGGGTTTGACAAACATAACTTACTAGTTCTGCATGCTATACACTAGAAAAGATTATAATTATCTAGCTATACTAAGTTAGGAATTCATGGGGAACACAATACTTAGGTACTTTTCTCACTGAATTCACAACACTTGCTTCTGGTTTAGGTCTACTTACTGCATTTACAACCCCCCCTTTCAGGAGATAAGTAGGTTAATTCATCTTAATTGCTCGTAACTACTCCATTCTAGAACAAATTCCCTATGGATTTGACCCTAACCTTGGTTAGTTTATATATTTTGACAACTGTTTATACCTTCAAAAGGAGGTGTAGTTTGGGCGACATCACATAATTGACATTCAACTTCCTCAAAACCCACAATGCTTTATGTTCTAACTTAATAGGTAAGTGGCAAGCCTTTTCAAATACAAGTTGATAAGAGCCTTGAATGTAGTTTAATAGACCCAAAAAATATCATCCAATTCCAGTTCACATTCACTCTTTTAGCCAAAATACCCTTAAATACAGATTCAACATTTCAAATTGGCCATTTATTTAGGAATGGTAAGGTGTGGCAACCTTATAATTGATGCAAGTAAAGTCTTAAACATTCTATTGCAAAAGTGAGAACCCCCATCATTGATGACAACACAAAGAATCTCAAATACTAGGAAACTAGGCCTTTTAAAAATTACATAACACTTCTTCCTTCATTATTTGGTGATGCCACAGCCTCAACCCATTTGGAAACATAGTCCAAAACTACCAAAATATGCTTGTTCCTATATAAACTCATGAATTGCCCTATGAAGTCAATTCCTAACATGTCAAATAGTTCTACTTCAAGTATTAGAGCATGGGGGAAATTCATGTCTATGAAAGAAGCCTCATGCATTAGTAATGTGCATAAGTCTTGACATGATTATAGGAATTCCTATGCATTGACGACTAATAAAAATCATTTTGAAGAACTTTCGAGGTTATTTCATGCCATTTGGTGTCCACCAATAGATAAGGCATGGAAATCCCTCAAGAATAGGATTTACTTCTATCTCTAGAACACATATGAGAATGAAATGGTCAGCGCATTCTCTAAACAAATATGACTCATCCCAATAGTACCTCTTCATATCAAAAAGGAACCTTTCCTTTTGATATAAATTCAAACCCTTGAACAACATGCTATATATCATGTAATTTGCATAGTCATTATAGCATGGCACAACATCACCTAAAATAATCACCTCATGATCATCAAGGAAAGACTTATCAATGTCCCTTTTCCTAGAATTCACAATATTTGTCACGACCCAAGTCTAGGGACTAGGAGTGACATGGTGAATGGGAACCCAAGAGTCCTCAAATAAGCCTCATAGCATCCATATACAAATCATTGGTTCAGAAGCGCATAGTTAGATAACAAACACATAGTTCTAAGAGATGGAAAAGTATGACTCATGCTATGGGGATGTGAAAGACATAGAGATTTGCATGAATTTACATAATATATAGCACATAAGAACTAAAGGGGTGGGTAAGTATGACTCATGCTATGGGCTAAAAGGGGCATAGGATTTTCCATATTTTCACACTCATCATGAACATATCATCATGTCATCAACATCAAGAGATAGTCATAATTATAGTCTCCATAAGCAAGATAACATAACATATATAAGCCCGTATATAGAGTTTACATGATATCCAACAATGTTTCTGAATCATAGAATAGGATGGAGTCCAAGACATGTCGTGAGCTCACCCTAAAAGTAAAGACATAAGTGAAAATAGCATAATAGGTAGTAGAATGTTGCTTGTCCTTGGCTGATAGGACTCACCATAAGCAACTCTCACAATCCAAGCTAACCATCAAGAGGTGGATGAAGATAGTCTTCGGTCCCTTTATGGTTAGTTATATAGGCAAAGAGTATGTGTTAATACATTTGAATGTACTAAGTATGCGATCACGTACATGTTCATTAACTTATTAACCTACAATCGATGTTAGATGACAAGGGCACATATATAGGAATAAGTATATCAGAAAGGATATAATATCAATATGCCATGAGATCCATGATGCATGAATGCAATAATAATTCAACATATGCAGATAAGACCTCAACTAGCATCTAGACCATATGATCTATTACATGGAATTTTGGTGTCTTCCTCACATCGAATGAAGAGGTGATCTATTTGCAAAACGTTGACCATACTTCTCTTTATGGACCTCCCATTTCAAAAGAAATAACCTTACCTTATGAGCACCCATTTTGGTAAGGATTTTCTATACATAACATAATCATCCACAAAGGGGCATAAACATGAACCTATATTTGGCACATAGTTATGGGACTTGAGGACTGGACCCTGGAGATAGTTCCCCTCACACAAGTCCACTCAATGCTATGTTATCATCCCACAAGAATACATATACATATACTTATATATGCTTTAAAAAAGGAGGATAGTCTTTTCAAATCTTCATCTGCATACTTAGTCTTGAAAGCCAAACATAGCTCATAATCATGCATACTTGGGCTAAAAAGCCAAATTACACATCAATTCATACTTTCATGCATAGTAATAGCTTATTCATATTTGTACATGTTAGTGTGAACACCCATAATTTCTCAAAGAGCTATATCATAGATATTATGTAATCACATGTCATGTCATAGCCATACTTTTCTTAAAATCATAGTCATCAACATAATCAGGTCTTAATCCACATCATAATTTCATGAAAATCATTGTTCATGTATGTGTATGCCATTAATGATGAGAGAATCCATGGGCAATAGAGATTCATTCTTAAAATAATAATATAAGATTAAATCAAAGTAAATCCATGAAGAAATTCACATCTAAAGCATACTTGAGATCGCCATGCCTAAATTCAACATCTAAAGGGATATGCATATTCAAACCTTCATAATATCAATGCAATTTAACATATTATGGCTTAAATCACTTTAAACACATTAATTAAATACAACTCATATCTCAATCCATATTCAAAGTAAGCTTGAAATTCATAAATCAGAGAGTAAAAAGTGTTAGGAGTTTTCATGGTTGAAGGGACCATGAATCAATCCCACATACCTTAGATAACTTAGAAAATTAAGAAGAAATTGAGTTGAGAAGTAATCCCTTCTTGAATCTCCAAATCGAATCTTCAATGGCACACTTGAGAGGAGTTCTTAGAAGAGAGGCTTTGAGTATTCTAAGTATAATCAATGAATTTAAATAAGAATGAAGGAGTATAGGTATTTTCAGGGGTTTAGGATAGGTTAGAAAGTCACAAACAACCCTTAGAAATCATTAAAATTACGAGAAATCTATTAATGAAATGAGCACTAAAAAGTGCCCAAGTGGCTTGTGAATGAGCACCATAGGACCACGGACGGTACAAGGGTCTGAGATAAAGGTCTTCAAACACGTATCCAAATTTCAAACCAATGATGTTTCCACTGAAGGCTTCATGATTCATACAAAGATCTAAATTTTAGACCAAGGATATTTCCACTGAAGGCTTCACGGTTCATACAAAGCTCTATGATCTGTATAAGCTCTCGTACAAAGATCCAAGTTCAGAGATGGTGATTTGATAGTTGGAAAATTTTTGTACTAACACCATCATAGGACCCCACCATGAGTTGTTGTGGGTTGTACGGTCATACATCGTCTCTCTCTTGGGAACATTCGTCCTCAAATGAGAAAGAGACTAGGTTGAAAGGCTTGACTTGAACCTGAAACATTTCAACATAGGAACACAATGCATAACTCATTTCTTGAAAAATCATAAAATCATTAAAACTCATGTCAAAACACCCTTTAAATCATTTTTGTGCATATGTATGCAAGTTATGTCATGAAAAGTAACAGTGAAAGAATTAGGACCATTTAGAATAGGAAGAACCTAATACCTTAGGCTTCAGTAGATTAGAAAAGATAGGGATATCGTTTCATCATGTACCTCTCTGCCTTCCATGTAGCACTCCCTCTATGGTGATTCCTGCGAAGCACTTTAACCAAAGCCACATCCTTATTAAGAAGCCGCTTTACTTGCCTATCCAAAATTTTAGATGAAACCTCTTCATAGGATAAGTTCTCTTCAACCTCAATACTTTCCAAGGGTACAATCGAACTAGGATCACCAACTAACTTTCTCAACATTAACATATGGAAAACCAAGTGAATAGAACTCATCTCCAAAGGCAAATCTAATCTATAGGCCACCTTGTCAATCCGCTCAACTATCTCATAAGGGCCTACATACCGGGGACATAACTTGTCTTTTTTACCAAAGTGCATTAGACCCTTCATAAAAGATGAAATGCCCAAAAACACCTAAAAATGTGCCTTGAAAATGACCATAATTTCTATATATCTCAAACCTATGTGTGATATCAAAAATCCAACTTTATATTCTTGATCAGGGGATAAAATTGAGTGGGATAAGGGTATAATCCAGATTTTATAGGACCCACAACGAAAAATAATTTTTACTAATTTTCATAAACTAGTATTTGTTTATGCCCAGGCCGCGAAGCGCCTGGGGCATGGATCAGCGTTATTTGGCCCTCTGCATTGGGTTCACATCACCGACCAGTTCAAGTTTTTCCTTCATTTTTGACATTGGCCCAAAGGCCTTGGGTTCTTGGCCCCATGCCCACCTATGCATAAAAACACCTATACTTAGCCATTTTTCAACTCTATATCACTCAAGACACTCTCAAAACCCTCTTTAACACTTAACTAAATATTTTAGCCAAACTCAAGTATCCTAAGCTTAATTCTGAATCTCAAGAACTTCATTCAAGCTTCAAGTTTTTCATTCAAATCTTCATCAAGGAAATTCCCAAATTTAAGGTATGTGGGTTTCAACCACCGAATCCTTTCACTAATGGTGCCCAACCTTCTTTTTTATAAAAATTCTATATTTTCAAATTGTGTTGCTTATGGGTATTACTCATTATGGATTAAGATTATAAATTATGTTGGGGTTTCGTGAAATGTTGATTGAAAAAACATGTTTACCAATTTTAAGCTTATACTATGAGATGGTTTGTCTATTGTGACTATGCATATTTTGAGTTATGGAACTATGATCTATGATGAGATTTGATGGGGGATTTCAATGTATCTTACATGAGGGTTTTACCATGAGTTGGTGGGTTGATTTACATTGAGTTTTTGTATACTATTTCACTCTTCAATTGCATGAATTTTAACTAGCATTGCACACCCACCAAGTGTTTAATAAATGTCTTGATAAGGATTCTCAAGTTATTGACGGTCTATTGCATGGATTGTGAATTAAGTAACTTTATGATGATGAAGGGATTGTATATATGTATTGAATTCACAAGAAGTATCTATAGTGTTGCAAGTTGAC
>JAOTQJ010000002.1:8917950-8975507 GCA_025642045.1 Solanum sejunctum | reverse complement strand
TGTTTTTTTTTTTTATATATATATATATATATATATATATATATATATATATATATATATATATCATGATCACATTGAGTATGTTGTGTTGTGGTTTCTTCAAATGTCTAATTACGGTTGCTTGATTGAGCAATATATTCCTTGCTTAGTACAAAAATGAAGCTGTGGGTTTTGTTAATAAAATAGCACTAGCTGTATAGTTGGATGGGCATTTTTCTTTTGGGGCGAAGTAATTAAATTGTATTAGAAAAGGCATCAAGGGGATACAGAGGTTACAACTAGAAATAAAGTTGCTTCAAACATGAAGCTAACTGTGTAAAAACCTGTAAAGCAGCCAAAAAGATAAAACCCCTAAACCCTATTGTACTAGAGTTACGAAGTTAACAAAATTCAAAAAATAACAGGGGTGGGCATATTTTGTTTGAGAGTGGTGGTTATTTCCAAATCAGTTGGAGAAATCTTCAAAAATAACAAGGGTGAGCATATTTTGTTTGAGAGTGGTGGTTATTTCCCAATCAATAGAAGCAATCTTCATTTTCACTGCCACAAAGATCTCATAATAACCATAATGACAACCTCCAATGATTTCCTTTAAGGAGTTATCTTTTGATTTTGATGTATTTTTGGTGTGCTGGTCTGTATAGTTGGCTAGACTAATGAGAGGTTTGAATTGATTTTATACATTTTGCACTTTTAAAAAGTTGACGCCATCTTGGCATGTTATGCACTTAAGATATTTGACTTATCAAAACAAAATGCTGGATGGGCCATCTAAAAATTGTGCTTGTTCCTGTTCAAGTGCTGGTGTTATATATTTGGGGCTCAAGTTATTGTCTCGTGATATTACTTAAAGTTGGAAGCAGCGTACTCTCTTGATAGGTGCCTTTAATTGTACTGTGCAATCTGCTGATTTTACTCTGTTAACCTTGAGCTATTTCTAGTTAAATATTCTATTGGCTAGTTCATGGACGTATGATGATTGACACAATTTAGCAAGTTCAAGCTTTCATTTAGATCTGCTGGATTAAATAGACCAGATAAGCGGGAACTCCTGTTTTACTTTAAATTAAATTGATTGACCGATATATAGACACTGTTATTGTTTTCGAAGAAAAAAGAGAAATCAAAAAGATGGAGGTTCTGTTGGGTTTTTACTGCTTCATTTCTTTCTTTTCCTACATGTAATGTCTCATGATTTTTTATTGATAGTTTTCCCCTCTGTTTCTACTCAAAGAACTAACATCAGTAAGTGGATTTTCAGGATCCGTATTTCCGAATGACTCGAGATGTTGCTCCTCGTATAGGCTATCACAAGCCTGCTTTGATTGAATCATCATTCTTTCCTGCCCTTCAGGTTTCCAGTGATTGACCAATTTAAGCTTTGTTACAAATTTACAATTAAATTTCACTTTGATCACGCTTCTGCCACTAGCCTTTTTAGTTAACTAGTAGGTATAATTTCTGTGACTAAGCCTTTTACAGTAATTAGTAGGAATAATTTGTTCTATTATGTTTCTGTCCTCAACTTGTTGCCTCGAGGGTTTAACTCTTCAGGCTACAAGATGACCCGAATGCCACTGCAAAGGAAAAAAAAATGCAGCATCATTAATCAGATAAAAAGAATCACTATCACCTCAATGACCTGTGATATGGTCCTTTTGAGCTGTTGCACTCTCCAAAGCCTAATTCCTTACCAGTGGAATCTCTGTTCTTCATTGGTGCTACATTCTGGTTATATATGTGTATATCAGCATCTTGTTTTTTAATAGTTAACTAGAACCTTTCTGAATGACAAAAATCTGCAGTTCACTGCATGTGCTTCTTCACAGCTCATAAACCAGTACATGTAGCATCTTTGGTCATAGACCCGTAAAACATAGTAAAATCTAGCTTGAGATGGGAGGAGCAATTCACTCTCATCAGGCAGTCCACAATGCCTAAGTTGGGATCTGACCACAACCCAATTCTATTAACATGTGGGAGCTTGAAGTTCAAGAAGTCATACTTCAAATTCGAAAATTGGTGGATGAAAGTGGAAGGTTTTAAGGAACAGGTGAAATTATGGTGGCGGTCTTTTGTAATAAATGGAAGCCCAGGTTTTGTTCTAGCAACAAAGTTGAAACTCTTAAAAGAAAAGATGAAGGAATGGAGTAAGGATAAGAGAAACAGCTGTAAAGCACAGAAGGAGGAAATTATGGAGGAGCTGGCCAAATGGGAAGCTGTGCAGGAACAAAGACTGCTTACTGAGGAGGAAATCCAACAGAAAACAAATTTGGCTCTCACCTACGAGCAAGTAGCTAGGAATGAAGAAATAAGGTGGAGGCAAAGGTCAAGAATCCAGTGGTTGAAGCAGGGGGATAAAAATACTGAATTTTTCCACAGAGTAGCTACTTCTAATAAGAGGTACAATTCCATTGATTCTCTGATGGTGGATGGTTGTAACACTGATGATCCTTCTATCATTAAAGAGACAATTAAAACCTTCTACCAAAGTTTATACACAGAATCAAAGGAGTGGAGGCCTAAGCAACAATTGCAAGGGATCCCAAACATCAGCGTGGAGGAGCAAATAGAACTAGAGTGTCCTTTTGAGGAGGAAGAGATTTTGGGCTGCTTAAAACTTTGTGCTATGGAGAAAGCACCTGGACCTAATGGTTTTCCCATACTTGTATTTCTGGGAGACCTTGAAAAAGGATATTATAAAGGCTATCCAAGAATTCTATGCTAGACAAAAGTCTGAGAAGAGCTTCAAAGCTACTTTTGTAGCACTCATTCCCAAGAAAACCGGGGCTGTTGAACTAAAAGACTTCAGACCAATGTGTCTAATTACTGGTGTTTATAAGGTGATAGCAAAATTACTGGCAAAAAGGTTGAAAAGAGTGATTGATAAGCTTGTCAGCAAAACCCAAATGGCTTTTATTAAAGGAAGACAAATTATGGATGTTGCTCTCATTGCTAGCGAGTGTGTCGATTCCAGGTTGAAGGGGAACATCTCGGGGGTATTGTGCAAGTTGGACATCGAAAAGGCATATGATCATGTAAATTGGAGTTTCATGTTGAATGCCTTGAGACAAATGGGTTTTGGAGAAAGATGGATGGGATGGATAAAATTTTGTATAAACACAGTGAGATTTTCCATTCTTGTAAATGGAGAACCTGTGGGCTTTTTCTCTTCAAGCAGGGGAATCAGACAAGGTGATCCTCTTTCACCTTTTTTATTTATCCCGGTCATGGAGGGTTTTGATAGTTTGATGAGGATTGCTACTTAAAAAAGGTGGATCAGAGGTTTTCAGATTAGTAGAAACAATGGTGATAGTAAAGAGATCTGTCATCTCAAGATGACATGGTGATATTCTATGAGCCACAGGAGGAGCAATTTAGATTCATCAAACTAATTTTGTTGCTTTTTGAAGCTTTTGCAGGTTTGAAAGTTAATTGGAGAAAGAGCAGTTTATATCCTATTAAGGATGTTACAAACATCCAGATGCTAGCTAACATTTTGGGCTGCAAAGTGGAGAAATCGCCCACTATATACCTGGGTATGACTCTAGGCAATAAATACAAGGATTTGGAGATTTGGGACAGCATAGTGGAGAAGACTGAAAAGAGACTAGGCAGATGGAATGCACAGTACATTTCCATTGGTGGTAGACACATCCTTATCAACCGTCCTAGATTCTCTCCCAACATATATTATCTCTCTTTTCACACTACCTGCTAAGGTGGCTAAGAAATTGGACAAACTTAGGAGAGATTTCCTATGGCGTGGCTGCAAAGAGAGCAAGGGTTACAATCTGGTCAAATGGAATACAATTTTACATAGAAAAGATAAAGGTGGTTTAGGCATCAGAGATTTGAGGAAGCATAACAATAGCCTTTTGATGAAATGGTTGTAGAGATATACTGAAGAGAGGCAAGCTTTGTGGAAAGATCTAATTAAATGCAAATATGGAGAGGATTCTGGTGCAGTAAGGTAAGCACAGATGCATATGGAGTGTGAGTTTGGAGAGTTATTAGAAACTTATGGCCCAAGCTAGAAAAAAACTTACACATCAAGGTGGGGGATGAAAGGAAAACTAGATTCTGGTGGGATGTATAGATCAAACAAACCCCCTAAAGGAACTGTTTCCTGATCTATTTACTCTGTGCACCAATTCTGAGGCAATGATCACTGATTGTTGGACAGAACAAGGTTGGAACCTTTATTTCAGAAGGCTTCTAAATGATTGGGAAATAGAGAGTAGCCAAATTGTTGGAGGAAGTGAGGGATTTTGCAGGCACCAATACTACCAAAGATGTAGTAAGATGGTATCACAGTGAGGCTGGGATCTACACAATTGGCAGGGTATACAAGGAGTGCAACTTGCAATGGAGTAGATACCAGAGTTTGTGGAAACGGATATGGAAGAATTCAGCACCAACAAAAGTTAAGTGCTTCACCTGGTTAGTCATCAAAAAGGCATGCTTGGCACATGAAGTTTTGAGGAGGAAAGGAAAGATCATACTTCCATGGTGTTCCTTATGTGGGAAGCCAGGGGAAACCAATAGTCACCTATTTTTACACTGTACTTTCACAGCACAAGTCTAGTCCATGTTTCTCAACCTTTCTGAAGGGAAATGGACTATGCCAGAACACACAGCCGATTTACGAAGTTGCTGGATCAGGAGAGGAGGTAGCAAGAGGTAGAAGACTTGGTGGGATTTAATTCCACACTGCAGTTGGTGGACAGTGTGGAAGGAGAGGAATAGCAGGAATTTTAAAGATATATCCAATTCCATTCATAAGGTTAATGGAATTGCATTTTCTCTCTATATTTTTGGTGTAAAGAGATAGGATTGGAGGATTCTGATCAACTTTTTAGATTTCTTAGGATCCTTGCAAGTATTGCTCTTATTGTCCTTTTCTATTTTTCTAAAGGTCTCCAACATATCCTTAATGCTGAAGAATACAATCTTACCAATTATCAAAAAAAAAAACAATTCCTACACAGACCATGCGCCCCTTTTCTTTTTCCCTTTCCTTTCCCACGCTCCCCACTCACAACCTCTCACCTCCATCAATGGCAGCCATAACCCGTCGACCCAACAGCAAAACGACTCCAATTTGATTCCCCCAAAGTTCCTAACAAATTTCCAGGTAACGTGTCCTCTCCGTACGAAGGTCGTTGAGAGAATCTTCCAGGTGGTGCCATCCCAAGCCATCGATGATCCTTCGTCCAAAATCAATGGCTAATTCTCCTAATCACTTGAAGATTTGTTGAGAAGCTGTCAAATTTGTTGGCATATTTCTTATCTATTCGAAGATTCAAATTTGAAATTCAAGAAAAATCCCAAAAATTCCATCCAATTTCTTCCCTATAAATAGCCCTTTGTTACTGTGAAAAGGTCGGCCCTTCTCCTTCAAGAAAAACATCTTGCTTCTCTTCAAAAGAAATACAAGAATTACTGAGTTTTTAGGACTACAGTCTCCAACTGAAGACTTTCGTGTCCAACTACGTGAAGTGCAGTGGTAGGAAGTTGCTTCATCAAGCTTGAGGTCCTAGCTCCTTGCTTCAAGAAAGGTAATATCATTCTCTCTTGCATTTCATTTCAATATCATGTGTTGTACTCTCAGGTTTTGGTCCTGGTTCTGGCATTGCAAGTTTTAGTTCTTTTTTTAGGCCAAATGGAAGTTGTTGGGCTTGTTAGTTCGTGCAGGCAAAACTAGTTGAATTTTTGCCTTGTTCTGCTCGAAATGACTTGGTATTCATTTGGTTCCACTAGTGAATGCATCAGTTGTGCCGACTTGTTTCTTCACTATTAGTTTCAAATTTTGGTAGTATGATATAAAGGAAGCTTAAGTCTTGGCTATTTGCCTTTTATTTATTTCTTACAATTACAATCTCTTATTTCATTTAATAGAATGTAACCTCTACTCTCGTTTAATTGAATGTTGCTCATGCTTAATTTCAGCTTTCAACTCGTGATTTTAAATGGTGACCTACAACAATATGTTATTGATGCTAGTTGAATGCTACATGTTTTTGCTCCTCAGCCTTTTCCCAAGTACGCACCAAACCCTTTATGTCATCTAGTCAAATGCTATTGCTTTGCCACATGCATGTTTTGTTTTCTGAGACGTGTTTGTTGTTATTAGTCTGCACCATTAGCTATTATTGGTTTTATTGTGGTTTTCGATAAGAATTTTTTGGAACTTGCAATTTTTTCCAAGTCACGACCTGTTGTAAAATTTTGCCTGCCTTAGCTTTAAGGCTCCTAACCAAGTACTTCTCTTGAACATTTGATTTTTTATGTCTTCTCTCTGCATCTGTTGACTCTCTTTCTTTAATGCCATATACAAATGGATGTGAATGTGATCTTCAAGTAATAATCTTAATATGGTTCGTATATCTTCATATGGGTTGAAGTCAAAAGTTTTCCTTTTGCTAAAGCTTATGGTTTAGTTCCCAGCTGTGATTTACAAATCACCTTTTGTTAAAAACTTATGGTTTAGTTCCTTACCCAAATCTATGTATAATCACGTTTTGTGGCTAGAATATTCATAATCTAGTGTGGTTGTGTTTCGTTAAAGTCATGGATAATGTCTCTGTTTAATAATTGTTCTACTACTCGTTGACCTATCATTGATTAAAGTATTTTTATCATTATTTTTCTTTGCACGTAACGTTGTTGACCCGAGTTCACCTGTGAACTCAACCTTGCATATTGAGTTATTTTCTCCACCAAGTCAACTCATGCCTTCAAAATAGAATGGTTATGCAAGTTAAGGAGACTGCTATACAGTTTTTGGAGCCAAAAAGTCACTGTATACACTGATATATAGCAGGTATACAGTGATGTGATACAGCAAAATGGACCAAAGACCAAGTCACTGACAGAGCAGTCCAGAAGATCAATGATGGATCTACAGGTGAAAATATAGGTGGAAGGTAAGGTATATACACTGATATATAGTGTATATTCTGATATACAGGGGCGGAAAGGGTTAAAAGCCCAAGTTACAGAGAAAGGCCCAAGCTCTGGCCCAAGCAGGCAGCATCCAAACTTGGGCCTAAATTTTCCTTCCCTTTGGTTACTTGATTATTGTTGTATTTCTTTGTTATTGTTAACTCTAATTCTAACATTATTTGTTTAATTAACATAATTAAGTCCTCAAGGATGAACTATTTATGTTAATTTGCCCTTTTATTATTTTGCCTGCCTTAGTCATTTTGATAAATTATTCAAGATTTTCAAATCATTTTGTTCTTCCAAAAATATTTCTTTACTTCAAGGTTCTTCTAAGTTGGTTTGACAAAATTTGAAGTTTAAAATTCCTATTTTGCAATTCTCTTTACTTAGTCAATTTTTGTAAATTTTACGTTCTTTTAAACTAGTTTAAATGTCTTAGTTAGAATTTTACGAGTTCAAATTTCCTTTGTCAAATTTTGCCAAGTTAGGCAATTTAAATTTCTTTTAAAATTATTACTTGAGTGGTTTTTTACTCGAACAATTTTTTAAACATCATTAGTTGTAAATTATTTTTTTCCTAATAGTTGATCAAATTTTCAAATCGCCCGTCAACCGCACATTAACGGTCACTTTGAATGCTAATACCTTCTCAAAGTGGAAATTAGAACCCTTATTATTTTCTCTAAAATTTTAAGACTTTCTCTGTTAGAGCCTTAAAATCTTTTTTTAAAGTTTTCTAAATTTCTTTTAAAAATTAAGTCGCCACTCCTATTTTTCTAAAAGATCGATTTTTCTTAAACTAATTAAATTTAAACTGATTTTTTCTAAAACGTCCTTTCCAAATTAACACAAATAAGTTGGTCTCCAGCTTTCAGAATATAATTTTACAATCTCACCATTTCCACTTCAATTCTTCCTTGAGATAATTGCCCTTGAATCATGAGTTGGTCAATCTTAATCTTGTTGTCGCTTTTGTGTGCATTTGCCATTTTGTGAAAAACATTGGTGTTCCTATCACCTTGTTGAAGCCACCGTGACCTTGACTTGTGCCTCCAAATTTCTTCATTTTTAATCAATTCCTCATACTCTCTAGGCTTGTTTCTTTCCTTTCTATTTCCTCTTCTTTTCGACTTCTTTCTTTTATTATCCTATCAAACTCTACTACTCCCTTTGTTCACTTTTACTTGTCACTGTCTTGCTTTAGAGATCAGCTTGACTAAACTTCAAAGCTAAATTGAAGTAGCTAAATTTAATATTAATATAAATTAGATGATTGAAAACTATACAAAAAATGTCATAAATTACAATCGTTCTCATATTAATATAATGAAAAATACATCTTAAAATGTTGGTCAAAGGTCATATAGTTTGACCTTGATAAGTGAAATTGTGACAAGTAAAGGTAAACGGGGGGAGAAATTTATTGAGTAAATTCTTTCTTCTCGTTCCCTAGCTTCCTTGTTAACAATTGCTCCATTCCTTAAGCTTATTTTTTTGGATTTTTAAGTTTGGATGCAAGAATGAAAGCACACTTTCCAGAAAAGTTGAAAGAGCTCCTCCATTCCTTAATTGTATAATTGAATCCTTCTATGCCAAGCCAACAATTTTCAAATTTGAAGTAGTTTTGGTTCTTATTCCACACTCACCTGGTAAGACATTATGTGAGTGATCAGATATTAACCTCTGCAGTGGCATTTGTTTTAAATTGTTGAAGATGTCATCCCATTCATCTGAAACAGGATCATGTCAGTCCTGGAGGCTAACTCCTAGTTATCCCCTTGGAACTAAGTACAAATGCAATCTTCAATTTATATCAATATGCTTCAAGTCTTCAATGACATTAGACAATTCTCTCATACCCCTCGACTTCTTAGACAGTTTCTCTTTTCAGAGATGAATCTGGCTACATCAAATTCTCCACATACTACCCAAGGACCTTCCATCAGACCCCTAATTGCCCCCCTCTCCTCCCACACTAATCATCTTTCTATGTAAGAGTTGGGATCATATACCCGAGTGATATGACAAAGAGAAGTCCTGCAATTATGCCTCAAATTTGCAAGTTAATGAGTAAGCACCTATTTCCAGGACTTCTCCACGCCATGTTGTCTCATAGCCATAGTATACCCACTGTGGCGCCACTAGCTTTCTAAGCAAGCAAATCTAACCCATCTTCCTGCCCAAATTCGCTTCACTTCCTCAGATAAATTCCCTCAAATTTAGTTGCAAGAATTTAGTTTCTTGCAGACAAATAATAGTTGTATTCCATTCTATTATTTCACTCACTAAGCATTACTGTAGACCACACAATGTGCCATGTTAGTGGAAAGAGTCTACTAGGTACAAACCTTGAGCAGCGTAAGAGTTCAAAGGTACTAGTCTTAGTTTAAGTGTCAAAATTGAAAATATTGGACAAGTTTAGGGGGGTTCTTGGGTATTTGACCAAAAAGAAAAAGGGGAAAAATTCATTGCTGGAGCCTAATAGATCATGCCTGGACATACTGCAGATTTTGTTTAGCTGTTGAATCAGGAGAAGAGGCAGCAAGAGCCGGAAAAGATGGAGGATAGTCCCAACTTGCATATGGTCGAACATTTGGAAGGAGAGGAATCAGAGGATCTTTGAAAGAAAAGAATGCACTATGCAGAAGATTAAGCGGAAAGTTATTACTTTACTATGTTTTTGGTGTAAAGAACAGAATATAGAAGAGAAAATTCAACTAGTGAATTTTGGAGGATCTTCATAAGTATCTTTTATTCTCTTTACTGTGAACTTTTGGAGGTGGCCAGCATAGCTTTTGCTGCTGAAGTGTATAAATTAATAGTTTCAAAAAAGAATATTCACGTCCAACATACTACTCCTATGAGTAATCAGACAAAATCACTTTGATGAAGGCAAATTAGGACGTGATGAAAAAGAGAAAACTATAGCAACATACAAAATAATAATACAGACTGTAAGCCAGGATTGTTTTCAAAAAAAATACTTGATCCATGTTTTCAGATTGTAACAATTTCATTTTCAGAAACAAACCCTTTTTCCTTGTACACCAATTAAAAGTAGCTATTTTGATAATTCTTTTCAAAGGCAGTGTGGAAATAGATTATTTAGCAAGCAAAAGATGGTTCCAAAACCAAAAATTGCTACCGAATCAAAATAAAATTTCCACAGCTTAAATCAAAACGCCATCAGAATTTCACTTACCTGAGCTGCAAGACGTGTCCTAACAAGATCCAACGGGTATGTAACAGAAGCAGCAGTTATTCCAGCCACACCACCACCTAAAAGTCGTATACAAAGGTCTGCAGTTATATTCTCTCCTTGACTTTCAACCCCTAAAATCAACTGCAAGACCTATTGCATATAATATGAAGAAAAAACAAACATTTTAACAGACGAATTATGGAAATTATTAGCATGAAATATAGAATTCACAGAACGTTTGTACCAACATTCTTGTAGCGTTCAAATGCATAAAAGCTGATAGAGGAATATGGAAGCCGATGAGCAATTGTGACCAAATTACCCTTCCAAAATGCCCTAAATCCTTCTTCACGTACAATACGTGAAGCCTCTTGCCATATACTGGCCTTTTTTAAGCTAGCAGCATCCGTGTGCATTCCTTGAAGCTGTTACAGGCCAAGATATAAAGGAAAACGGGCATAAGCTTCAACATGTTTCTCTACGTGAGTCCCACGTACTACAATACGCACGACTCCATTATTAATGAATGATTTCATAAAAATCACATATAAAGGATAAAAGATGAGATTTATCTTCTTGCCTAAAACAGCGAAACAAACTTTCACTTGGTATTATTAGAATAATCGCCCTCGAATCTCAGGAAAACATCATGTAAAAATTCGAACCTGAAAGAGAATAGTAAGGCGAGCTAGAGGCGCAGTGCATGTCTTGCTGATGGCACCGGCAACACCCCCAGCGAGAAGCTGGGGAACCGTTCCGATCTGAGACTGAGTAATCAATTTCCGAGATGCTCCGCCGTCCACAGCCACTGCTCCGCCACTACATCCTCCACCGCCGGCGCTTCCTCTTCCATCCACCACTACTCCTACCCTAGCTTCAGTCTGCATCGTACCAAATGGGTGGTGACAGCTACTGGTTTCCGTCGATTGTTTTGCTACCGTGGTTTGAACAAAGCGAGGTGCGACTCAATATTAGATTAAAGTGATAACTCAAGAAACGTGGCATATCTTAAGTTTGCCTTTCCCAAAAAATCCAATTACTTACCCACCGACCTAGTGTACTCTCAACTCTCGAGTAATCCTCCTCTTTTTTTCAATTTATTTATGTTTAAATTAATTAAATTTATTTGTGCAATTTACTTTTACACAGAAATTCTTTTTTTTTTAAAAAAAAAAAGGAAGATTATTAAAAAAATTTGGTGTAGATAACAAAATTTTCATTGAAAAAATATTAATTAAGACAAAAAAAGCATCGCAACAATCGTAGTATTTTATTTCAATATGAGCATTATAATCTCTATTAATCCTATAATTTGTCTTTTTGAATATAAACTCAAGGGCTTATAAGCTTGATTTTGGATTTGGTGGACTTGTGGATTTGGATTCAAGGGTCTTCGAGCTTAATCTTGACTTGTATGAACCCTTTAATTCGTCTTTTTGAATATACTCAAGGGCTTATGATGATCCAGACATAGGGTATAGCTGTAACACGGTGAATGACATCTCTGAAGGAACCTCAAATTAATCCCTTAGAATTCAAGGTAAATCAATGAGAAATACATAAGCGAAAGCATAAACATATCATGACTCATCACATAAGATAGATCATAGTATGAGAGATACAAGTTTGAAATTGGAAACAATACATAGGTCTAATACATGCCTCTAGATCATAACATGAAATGGGTGCTCAGACAAACCCTGACTCACCCTGAACATAAAGAAAGGTTGTCTCTAGAACATAAAAAAGGCATGAAAGATAAGATAAAAGGTCCTGTCCTCGAAACATAAGGACTCACCCAATCCGGATTGTCAAAGTATTTGGACCTAGCCACAGGGATGGATGATAGGATCACTTACACTTGCATTGAAATATAATGCAGGAATATAGTATGCATTAATACTTTTCAATGTACTAAGTATGTGGGCATGCAATGTAACATGGGCATGATAAAACCTGCATTTAAATGTTAGATGAACAAGGGCATATATATAGAAGAGAAGTATATAGAACAGAAGTATATAGAACAAAATACCATATTAAGATGCCTTATACCATGATGCATGAATGCCATATTACATAAACATAAGTGGGGATGGAACCTCAACCAACATGTAAGACTATGCGAGCTATCATATGCAAGCCCGATGTTGCCTCTACACAAGAGAAAAAGTAGCCTACTTGCCAAAGGTAGACTATACCTCACCTTATGGGTCTTGCCCATTCAGGGGAGTGGTTTACATGTAACATAATCATCCATATTGAGAATAACATCAACCTACGATGGCACGTAATTATGAGGTAGGTAAGCTTTATATAAGGATGCCCAGAGATAGTCCTACATCCAATTTCATTCAGTGCTAAGTCATCCTCCCATGAAATAATTTTATATATATATATATACACACACATATGAACATGCTTGTCATAGGATCATAACTCGTTTCAAATCATCACCATATATACTTGGGCTTAAAAGTCAAATCATACTTCAAAACATGATTACATGCATAGAAATAACTCATTCATAATTTGTACACGATGGTGTATACACACCCATGAGTGCTTAAATCCATATAATAGACATAATAGTGATCACAATTATGCCATAATTGTACTTGCCTTGAAATCATGTTCATATTCATAATTGGTAACCAAATCCATATCAAAATTTCATAAAAAGTCTTGTCCATGCATACTCATAACATGAGGAGTGAGAGTAAATTATGGGTACATGAAATTCATACTTAAAACATGATAATAAAATATGAACATGCAAAATATAGGAAGAAATAAACATTAGGATCATAATTGAAACTACCCACGTGTGAAATCATAATTTAAAAAGACATGCAAGTTTATAATTCATGAAAACCAAGTAAACCATTGGAATAGAACTTAATTCATGCTTAAATAATCAATTAGTAATGACCTATATCATAATCACATCAATTTGAAGCTAAAACATGAAAAATATGCTTGGATCATACGTAAAGTTCATGAAGTAGATGAAATAGATTTTCGACTCCAAGGTTGAATTGAGACCAATGATAAATCCACACATACCTTACATAGATTAAGAAGTTTCAGATGAATTTAGCTTTAACTTGAAACTTCAATTTTTAAGGACCCAAACTCCGTAAGGTTATAACGATGCTTAAAATGAAGTTTCTGGAGTTTTTGGCCAGGGTGCTCCTCTAGAGACACCTTCACTACTTGTGAACTCCTTCAAAGATTGTGAAGATGGTCGTGGAGGTGGCCTTGGCTAGTGACTAGGCTGCCTTGGCCTTTTCTCAACTTTCAGTGCCAAGTGTGCCCTTCACTAAGCACTTCAAGGCTCGTGGACCTCTCCACTAGCCATGAAAGCGGCTCGTGGGAAGGGCCTTGAACTTGCCTGCCAAGTGAAGTGTGCTTTTTATGGAGCACACTATGACTCATGGTACACAACACGGACCGTGGTGTGGTCCTTGAAGGGGCACCTCACCATTATCCAGCCCCGTCTCGGCATGAGGTGGCTTTCACGAGCCTGTTCATGAGACATGAAGGGGTTCACAATTCATGAACCCCAGCGCGAGGATCTCTAATGCAATTGTTGGACTTGTTTTCATTAGGGAAATTCTTGGTTATTTAGTCCAACCCTCAAGTATAACCCTAACGCGAGGTTCTCTAGTGCAATTTTTGGACTTATTTTCATTAAGGGATTCTTGGTAATTAAGTCCAACCCTTAGGTCTTTTGAGACTTTTTATACATTCTTTTAAGTCCAAAATCAACCCTTAAGCTATTCCTAACACGTCACTCAAGCTTAAAACTTATACTCTAAAAAATCTGTCTCTCAAAATACTTTCCAAGGCTCATCTTCAAGGATTCAAGCTAGGATTTCAAGCGGGTTTCAATACTATGTTGATTTCTTTTCAAACTCCTTAATCTAAGTAAGGTATGTGTGGATTCATCATTGGTTCAATCCAATCTTGGAGGCCAAAATCTCTTTCATCTTTTCATAAACTTTAAAGCATGATCTAAGTATGATTTTATTAGTGAGTCATAGAAATATGACTCTTGTAACACTTTAAACAAAGGATTTTTGCATGTTCTCAAGAAATGTTGTTATTTTGATGTGTGTTTTTGTTGTTTTTTAGGAAAAGTTATAGATGCATGGATAAAGGGATGAATGATAGTAAAATGAATGTAAAGAAGCCAAACTGTGGGTATACGGAGCCCTTCATGACTCATGTGATATCACACTAACCATAGGAAGACACGTGGAAGTGGCCTAAGCAACCATGGAAGAAATAAAGCCAAGTGAAGCTCCACGTGGACCTTCATGGCTCGTGTGACTGTCTACGAGTTGTGAGGCCCATCATGGCCTCATACTTAGCATTTTTGGGATGGCGTGGCACAAGAGCGAAAGGTGAAGTTTCTAAGGCATGCCCACGGTACAATACAAGAGTCGTGGAGCATGACACGAGCCATGCCATGCACCTTCAAAGTGACGTGAATGGCCATTACCATCGAAAAATAAGAAAAAGGGACAAGTGGTGGCAGACGGAGCTCGTCACGTGCTGTGTGACCAACCACATTTTGTGACGTGGGCACGTGAGAATGACTGAAGCAAGAAAGAGTTAAAGGCAATGTGGATGGTCCATTTCACGAACCACTGACTTTTACACGGCCCGTGTACTAGCACATGGAGAGGCAGTTGGATTAAAGTTGAAGTATGGCCACACAGACCGGTAAATGGTCCGTCCAACTCCTCACGAGCAGTGCAGTGGCCTATGCCTATGCCAAAGTTAATTTTCCTATTTTAAATCGAATTAGGTTTTTATTGTATATAAATACTATTTTTATTTTGGTTTTAGTCAGTCTTGGACGGTTGAAGACAGAAAACTCAAGAGAACACTATTTTCCTTGTAATTCCATTGAATCTTATGGATTTCAATTATCTTGTTCAAGATTGTGATCTGTAGATTCTCTAATTCTTCAATAGTAAATTCTTCATTATGAATTCTATATATTATTGTGGGTTATCTTTCATGAACATGCAAGGCTAAGCCCACTACTAGGGTTGTGGAAACCATGACAAACTAATAAGATAGATGAATATAGGGTAAATGTTGGGATTGATTAACGTACATATCGTAGTAATCTTCACTTGAATTTCTTCCTTAATAAGTCAATGCATTAGCGTAAGCCTAAATTCGTTACATGCCCGAAAAGAATGTCTTGATTAGGAAAAAAGTTCTACGACGAAGATTCAAGTTTTTTCAACTTAGTCTAAGTATTTGAGACTAAGAGGTGACAGTATTGTGGGATTAACAATAAGGGTTAGTAAATATACATTCTGAGATCGAAAAGTGATGAGCGATATGCATCTAAAAAGGACCAAAAGGTAAATTAAGTGTTATATAACTTGTTAGATCTCGTATACGTAGTCATGAATGAGTTTACCACTAGATTTGGCTATCGTATTAGATATCACGGGGAACATAATCCTAGCTTCGCATTAATTGCTTGAAATCCAGCAATCCTTGCACTCATTTGTTATTTTATTTTACTAACTCAATTTGAAAAACCAAAATCCCCCATTTATTTTATGCATTTTAGTTTTGGGAATAGATATTATATCTAAAAAGGGTGCTAATAGATTTATTCTCACGCCTTTCTTGTTGGATCGACCTCAACTCTAGTTGAGTTCTATATTTGATCAACGACTACTTTACTATTCCTTTTGGAATGTAAATTTGTGCATATCAAATTTTGGCACTTTTGCTGGGGACTATGGCGAAGTAATAGTCTATTAGTTGCAATTTTAAATGTGTAATACTAGTCCTTAATTTTACTTTTGTTTCTTGTTCTTGTTTCTTGGTAGGGAGCCAGTGTTGCATGCCAAACACCCAAAGCAAGGGTGACACACTTATTCCCTACGACCTCGAGCTTACTAAGTCAATCCGTAAAATGAATGCCCTAAAACATGAAATAGTTAGACAGAGAGAGTTCGCCGTGAATCCTATAGGTGAGGGAAATGACGGTTTGGGTGATGATGACCATGTTGGTATTGTGCCACCAGCAACACCACGTAGACAGGTGTCGCTAGCTGGGGCACAAGCCCAAGGACCTCAACAGGCCCAAGTAGTGAATGATGATGATGAAAGTGTTGGGACCACTGGAGCAATAGTGCTTCCCCGTCTGCCTGTCAGTGTTAAGTTTACCATCACTAGTACTATGCTGCAGATGCTACAGTTGAAAGGGTTGTTCAGCGAAGCAACAACTGAGGATGCAAATCAGCATTTCCTAAACTTTTTGGCGGCATGTCAAACATCTGAAATTCTAGGGGTCAGTCAGCAAGCACTTAAGTTGCGGTTATTCCCATTGTCTCTGTCTGGTGCGCAACTAAGTGGTTGAATGAGCTTCCATATGATTTCATCCACACTTGGGGAGAATTAAAAGAGGCATTCTTGGAGAGGTTCTCCCTACATTAAGATAGCTTAAAATCACAGATGATATTGGGTCTCACAAGCAACTGCCAGATGAAGCACTACATGAGACTTAGGAGAGATTCAGGCAGAAGCTTAAGCAGTGCACCAATCATCACCTCACATATGAGCACTTAAAGGCAGTCTTTTGCAAGTCTTGCAACTTTGTGACGAAGCCTATCATTGATGCTGCTTGTGGGGGATCATACATGTCTAGGACTTTCCCAGACATTTTGGTGATCTTAGATTAGGTAGCCAAAACAATAGGGCATGGTACAATAGATGTCACGACCCAAGCCTAGGGCCTAGACGTGACAAGGCGAATGGGGATCTAGAAGGAATCCTAAACAAGCCTCTTAACTTGTCATTACACATCATTGGTCACGTAAGCATATAAAACATCAAAGAATAAGAATAGGGCAAAGAGCTAAGGGAAAAGCTTGCACAATATCATAACCAAGAGACAAGAGTCAAACTCATATCATAAATACATAATATGTCCAACAAACAGCTCTAATACATAGATAAGAGCAGGGGCCAACACAAAGCAACCGGGCTCACCCTCATAGTCAAATAGAAATTAAAGTAAAGTACCTCAATACAAGGTAATAGAACATAGACCAAGGTCCCCCAAATAGAGGATTCACCAACTTACTTGAATAACACCGACTAGCCTTGTGGAGGAGGAGGAGGATCAACTTGGGCACCGGTTCCTATATGGTGATATCATGTAGGCAAGAGTATGCGTTAGTATGTTTTAATGTACTGAGTATGTAGGATGCAATGCAAGAAGAATTCGGCATCATAATCAAAATGCATAACAATAGGCTTAATATGGCATGTGTGATCAATGCATAAGTAAAACATGCTTAAGTAACTCATGCTTATATAAGATATCATTTGTGAAGAATAGACCAAGCTAGATTTCCAAAGTATAAACCCCTTGGTCGGTTGATGATGATCTCACCCCATTACCCTAGTGATGTAGTACAAACCCTCACATAGTTGATGATAATCACACCTTATCAACCTGGTGGCGAAGTACAAACCCCCCCACATGGTTTGATGAGTACAAACCCCTGCCTCAGTTGATGAGTACAAACCCCCATCTTGGTTGATGAGTACAAACCCCACCTCGGTTGTCTGAGCTCTTAGTTCCTCCAGATAGGGAATGGTCTAATACAACACTTGATATAGAGTATATAATATACCTCATTTTATCATTATATAGTCATTCGTATCATATCTCATGCTTTGGGCCTTCAACACTTCAAGAAACCACATTCGGACATTTTATCAAATACTTAGAGGGTGTGTAATGCTAGTGTAAAGCCATGAAATATAAAGATGAAATCATGCAAGAAAATCCATTGTAAAATCATCAATCAACACCTTGCAACAACCTCAAGCAATATACATCAAAACCCCTTCTCAAATCTTATAATTGATCAAGGATTTATAGCTCAAAACATAGCAAAATAGTCACAACTTTACATAGCTTTAATGTAATGTGTAGTGAATTTCATAATAATCAAGACCCATTTGTAAATCAACTTTAAATCATGCAATTTGAGTAAAAGGAGGCTTGGGTATCATGGATGAAAGGAACCGATGAAAGAAACCCATATAGCTTGGCTTAGAGATGAACTTGGTGAAGAATGGAGATGGAGACTTGAAGCTTGAAGAAGAACCTTGAAGGACAACCGTAGCTTGGGATGAGGGTTTGGACTTGGGTTTAGGGAGTGAAAATATGACTAAGTGTTTAAGTGAGTATCGGGAAATGTTTAGGATGATATGAGGCTGAAATTAGGCTAAGTATAGATAAAAACATGTTTGGGAAAAAGTCCCCGAAATATACTGGGGCACATCGCGAGGGCAAAGCGGAAACCCCACTGGAATTTACATTCTTAGAGTTTCATAATTGCTAATCCTTCACTCTTAAATCGGGGTTAAATCCTTTTTCACCTAATTTGAACCCCTAAACAAGAATATGAAGTCGATTTTTTGAAATAACAAATGGATTTTGTGATATATGGAATTCAAAATTTTGAGCATTTCGAGGCACATTTTCGGGCACTTTTTAGGATCATTTCATTAGAGATGGAGACGATTCGGGGGTTTTGAGATGATTGTGCAGTAACGACAGAAGGAGGAGGGTTATAAAGTAGCGATAGAAGGAGAAGGAACGGGATCAAGATATGGCCCACACAAAGACTCAACTGGACTTGCTGGCAAAGCGACTATTAGATGGAGGCACAGAAAAGGTAAAAGTTGTAGAGATAATGCCCAGGTATGATGATTAGGGCTATAATTATAATGAGAAGGAAAACTTCTTAGGCAACCATGAGGGTTACCGTCCATCCAATGCAGATAATCAAGGTCGAACTATGTCGCAATCAAAACTATCAAGGAAACTGGTAGAATAGAGACGGCCATAGGAACCGTGAGTGTCAGAATGAAAATGGTGGAAACTCAAATTAGAAGAGATGATGGCAAAGGTTCTTAACAAAGTTGAGTCTAATGTTGGCAGATGGTTGACTCGCATTACACCTCGATCATGCAACTAGAGCAACAAACGGGGTAATTGTCAACCTCATTAAATCAAAGAAAAGTCGAGTCACTTCCTAGTGACACTATTTAGAACCCAGAAAATGATAGTCATTGCATGGCAACAACCATGAGGAGCAGCAAGGTACTTTTTGACCCTGTTGTGCCTAGTAATGTAGGTTTGGATGAAGCTAAAGGCGCGATGCCCATCCCCATGGAGCTGCATATTGATGACATGAGTGAAGAGCCTAGGTTGGTAAAGAGGCTCAAGAGTCCAACAAACCAATGACTCAACCTCTGCAGCCATTCCTAAGCCACCACCAGCATTCCCATAGAGGTTGCAGAAGAAGGTTGAGGATGGCAAGTTTCAGAAGTTCTTGTCCATATTGAAAGAGACAGCAGTGAACATCCCTCTAGTGAAGGCACTTGAGCAGATGTCGGGCTACGCTAAGTTCATGAAAGACATAGTGACTAAGAAGAGGACAACCATGATCGAGCAACAAACAACCTCTACCACTGTAGTACCATTGCTACAAGATCTCTTGTTGAAAAGAAGGAAGATTCGGGAGCCTTCACTATCCTGTGTACCATTGGAGCATTTGACTTTGCAAGAGCTCTCTGTGATCTGGGTGTCAACATCAATTTAATGCCCTGGCAGTTTATAAGCAGCTGGGCTTAGGAGCCCTACGCCCATTAGAATGCGGCTACTCATGGCAGACAAATCAGTGAAGTAGCTCCTGGGGATTTTATGTGATAGGCTGGTCCATGTGGGTAGGTTCATCTTTCCTACGGACTTTGTCATTCTGGACTGTCAGGTGGATTTTGAGGTTCCGATCATCCTTGGGAGACCATTTTTAGCTACTGGCAGGGCATTGGTAGAAGTGGAGCGAGGGAAGATGACCTTTAGACTGAACACTAAAGAGGTAAAATTCAATGTATGTGCTGCAATGAAGAGACCTAAAGAGGTGGCTGTGATGTCTATCATAGATCTGGAAGATGACTGTCTTTCTGAAATCCTACTTGAGGAAACAATAAGTGTAGACACACAGCAGCAGTGTTGATGAACTTCCTAGAGGATAGTATTAACTAGTATACAGACACCATGAATGCTTTGCAAGATAGGGGAACCAGACCATTTGTCCATAGAAAGTTGGACTTAGACTTGCAGAATAGACCGACACCGCCAGCTATCCTTCTATCGAGGAGCCTCAAGCTGTGGAGTTCAATGAGTTGCCCTAACACTTAAAGTATGCATTTCTTGGCTATTTATCCTTTTTAGAATATGGTATGCCGACACTCAGACTCGAACTGAGATGCATCTAATAACACTCGTCTTGTGATTGTAGCCACAGATCTCTAAGAAAACCAGGTTGAAGCATTGCTGGTGGTCCTCCAAAAGTTCAAGCGAGCTATTGGTTGGACCATTGCAGATATTATAGGGATTTCTCTAGGGATATGCATGCATAAGATCAAGTTGGAGGATAACTGTATGCCCAACATTGAGCACCAGCACGACTAAATCCACTTATGTAAGCGATGGTGGAAAAGGAGATCATCAAGTGGCTTGATGCTGGGGTGATATATCCCATTTCGGATAGCAAGTACATCAGTCTAGTTCTGTGCATCCTTAAAAAGGTGGCATAACAGTGATGGCTAATGACAAAAATGAGTTGGTCCCTTTGAGACCTGTTACTGGGTGGTGACTTTGCATGGATTACCAAAAACTAAATAGATGGACCTTGAAGGATCATTTCCCCATGTGCTTCATGGACCGGATGTTAGACAGGTCGGTAGGTAGAGGGTGGTACTACTTCTTATATAGGTACTCGAGCTGTAATCAGATATCCATAGCCCTAAAGGATCAGAAGAAGACCACCTTCACTTGCCCGTATAGGACTTTTGCTTTCGAAAGGATGTCTTTCGGGCTATGCAATTCCCCAGCCACCTTCCAACATTGCATGATGTTGATCTTCTCAGACATGATCGAAGCCACCCTTGAGGTATTTATGGATGACTTCTCTGTTATGGGCGATTTCTTTGACGATTATTTGTTGAATCTTAGCAGGGCACTACAACGCTATGAGGTATTTGGTATTAAATTGGGAGAAAATCCATTTCATGGTCAAGGAGGGAATAGTCCTTGGACATAAGATTTCTAATAAGCGCATAAAGTTGGATAAGGCAAAAATTGAGGTTATCGAGAAATTGCCACCTCCAATCTCTGTGAAGGGCGTCCAAAGTTTTCTCGGACATGCAGGCTTCTACCGATAGTTTATTAAGGATTTCTCCAAGATTGCTCAAGCACTATGCAAGATCTTGGAGAAAGATGCTAAGTTTTAGTTTGACGACAGCTGCTGCCATGCCTTTGAGAAGCAAAAGCTGATTTCTCCACTAGGCATGGCACAAGAGCGGAAGGCGAAGTTTCTAAGGCATACCCCACGGCACAATACACTTGTCGTGAAGCATGACAGGAGACGTGCCATGTGCCGTCAAAGTGACATGAATGGACATATTATTGAAAAATAAGAAAAAGGGACAAGTGACGCCAGACGGAGCTCGTCATGGGCCATGTGAGCGACCATGGTCCGTGACGTGGGAGCGTGAGACTGATTGGAGTGAAAAAGAGTTAAAGGTAACATGGATGGTCCATTTCATAGACCATTGACTTTCACATGGCCTGTGTACTGGCACATGGAGTGGCAGTGTGGATTAAAGTTGAAGTATGGCCACTCGGATCAGTGAATAGTCCGTCCAACTCCTCACGGGTAGTGTAGTAGCCCGTGCTCATGCCGAAGTTTATTTTCCTATTTTAAATTAGATTAGGTTGCATTGTATATAAATAATATTTTTATTTTGTTTTTAGTCAGTCTTGGATGATGGAGACAGAAAACTCAAGAGAACATTATTTTTCTTGTAATTCCATTGAATCTTGTGGATTACAATTATCTTGTTCAAGATTATGATTTGTGGATTCTCTAATTCTTCAATAGTAAGTTCTTCATTATGAATTCTATATATTATTATGGGTTATCGTTCATGAACCTGCCAGGGTAAACTTATAACTAGGGTTGTAGAAACTATGGTAAACTAATAAGATAGACAAATATGGGGTAAATCTTGGGATTGATTATCATACATATCTTAGTAATCTTCACTTTAATTTCTTCCTTAATGAGTCGATGTGTTAGGGTAAGCCTATATTCGTTACATGCACAAAAGGGATGTGTTGATTAGAAAAGATTTCTACGATGAAAATTCAAGGTTTTTAACCTAGTCTAAGTACTTGTGACGAGAGGTGGGAGTATTATTAGATTAACAACAAGGGTTAGTAAGTATACATTCTAAGACCGAAAGGTCATGAGCGATATGCTTCTAAGAAGGACCGAAAGGTGAATTAGGTGTTAAACAACTTGTTAGATCTTTTATACGTAATCCTGAAAGAGTTTACCACTAGATTCAGCTATCGCATTGGATATCATAGGGAACACAATCCTAGGTTCGCATCAATTGCTTGAAATCTAGTAGTCCTTGCACTCATTTGTTATTTGATTTTAATAACTCAATTTGAAAAACCAAAACCCCCTATTTATTTTATGCATTTTAGTTTTGGGAATAGATATTATATTTGAAAAGGGTGCTAATTGATTTATTCTCACGCATTCCCTGTGGGATTGACCTCAACTCTAATTGAGTTCTATATTTGATCAACGACCGCTTTACTATTCCTTTTGGAGTGTAAATTTAGGCGTATCAATTTTCATGATTTGGTCTTGAATTGTTGGAATTATGATATGGGTCCTTACTAATTGACGATTTAAGCATGATTTAAGTCTTATTCTATTAATTTACATGGTTTTCATAAATTATGAACTTGCATGTCCTTTTAAACTATGAATTCATGCACAGGTAACCACAATTATGATTCAATTATTTATTTCTTCATATATTATGCATATTTCCATCCTAATATCATGTTTGAAGCATGAATTCATGTACCCATATTTTACCCTCACTTCTCATGCAAGATCATGCATGCATAAGGCTTTTATGTGAAGTTTTGGTTATGAAAAGGACTTCAATTATGGATATGGGTATGGGTCAGTATGAATAAGTCTATGATATGATTAGATTCCTTATGAGGTCTATGATTTAGCTATCAGTATTCTAGAGGATGCATACACTATCAGGAGCAAGTTATGAGCAGTTATTTCGAGCATGTAAACATGTTTAGATTATGATTTTCGCTTTAAGTTTCAATATGTATAATGATGACTTTGTTATGATTCATGATGATCCTTTGAAATGCAAGTCTCTGAAATAGGCAAGGCCCATAAGGTGATTCAAATACAAGCCTCCGAAAGGCAAGGTCCGTAAGGTGATTCAAATCAAGTCTCCAAAATAGGAAAGACTCGTAAGGTGATTGTAACGACTTGGCCCAGGGCCTAGTCATCACACAACAAATAAGAAACCCAAAGGTAACTCAAACAATCCTCTTAACGTACATCAAGCATATCATAGTGATGACATTCAGGTGCACCTCATGTTTGGAAGATGTGGGCAATCGTTATCAGCATAATAACCCAATGAAGAGTTGGGGTTGAATCCAATAGGGAATGGACATTCAAGAGAAGAAGTAATGAGTTGAACTAGGCATTTGTAGTATTAAAATGGGGAGTTGCGAGTAAAGTACAACTAGAGTTCAGCTAAAAATAGTTCTAAAATGTGAATTAACAATCAATTGAGAGAATTGTCGAGGGTGTACATGCCACAACCCAAGCTTAGGGCTTAGACATGACACGACGCATGGAAATTCGAAGGGACCCCCAACAAGCCTCTTAACATATTATTACACATCCTTGGTCGTGGAAGCAATAAAATACAACAAGAAGTAGCCAATTGAGATAAAGGGGGCTAAGGGACAACTTCATAACATCGACATCAAGAGTCAAAAGGAGTCAAAACTTATAACATAGACACATAGCATGTCCAACAACACCTCTACTACATAAAGATAAGAATAGGGGCCAAGATAAAGCAACCAACTCACCCTCATAGTCAATACATAAGTTAAAGAGAAAAATTATTAATATATAGTAAGAGATCGTAAGGAATATCCCCGGAATGGAGGACTCACCGACAAGCTTGAGCGAAGTCGTACTAGCCACATGGAGGAGGATGATCAAGTGGGACTTTGGTTCCTACACAGTGACATCATATAGGCACAGAGTATGTGTTAGTATATTTTAATGTACTAAGTATGTGGGATGTAATGCAACAATAGATAGGCATTATAATCGAAATGCATAATTATGCAATAGATAAGCATATCAGAATATGACATGAGTGGAAGATGCTTAAAGTAAATCATACTTTCATAGAATATAACACATGTGTGGGGAGTGACCATTCTTAGTGCAATCCAAGGCCTACCACCCCGTTGGATAGGTGCATAAGGTACAAATCCCTTTATGAGGTTGATGGAGTATAAACCCCCCGATGAGTTGATTGGTACAAACCCCCAACGTGGTTGATGGAGTACAAACCCCCCAATGGGTTGATGGAGTACAACCCCTCCCCCAACAAGGTTGATGGTACCAAACCCTAACAAGGTTACCCGGGCCTACAACCCCCCGAGCTAGGCTTGGTCATCCCCAACACTATAAAGATAATATCACATTTTTATACATATACACATTTCTCCCATCATCATATAGTCATCTTAGGTATACATCCTTCTCATCATCATATAATCTTTATATTCACATATTCCTTTCATTATCTTATAGTTATCACGAACATACATTACTTTCATCATCATTTCAACATCATATAATCATTATATAGTCATTCAACTCATAAGACATGCATTAGACCTTCAATCCCTCAAGAAACCATAACCGGACATTTTATCAAACACTTAGAGGGTGTGTAGTGCTAGTGTAAAACCATGCAAGAAAAGAGTGAAATCATGCTAGAAAGTTCAATGTAAAACCTTCAATAGATACTTGGTAACACCCTCAAGAAATACACATCAAAACTCTTCATTTAATCTTTCTATAGATTGTAGATTCATAGCTCAAAACATGGCAAAACAGTCACACTTTCATAAACCCCAACATAGTATGCAGTAATTTTCATAATAAATAAGACTCATTTGTAAATCAACTTTAAATCATGCAATTTTGAGAAAAAAGAAGCCTGGGCATCATGGGTGAGAGAAACCCAAGATAGAAACCCACATACCTTAACTTTGGAGATGAACTTGATGAAGATTGGAGATCGAGACTTGAAGCTTGAGTGCAATCCTTCAAATCCGGAAAGGGTTTTGAGTCTTGAGTTTAGGAGTAAAATATTTGGCTACGTGTTTAAGTAAGTATTGGGAAATGTTTAAAATGATATGAGGGTGAAAAATAGCTAAGTGTTGGTCTATTCATGTTTAGGATCACTTAGGCCCAAGACTTAAAAGTCTTGGACCGCAAGAAAAATAACTAGACAGAATGTACACAGTTTTTCATCGTGGACCCATCGTGGAGACTGAATTTACACATGTCCGTGATGGAGGGCATCACAGTACCATCACGGACAAACACTAAATAAGCAAAATTACAAAAATTGAGATTACTAATCATTTGCTATTAAATCGGGGTTAGACCCATTTTCCACTCAAAATGACCTCGTAATAAGAACATGAAAAGTCAAATTACGCATAGATTTTGAGATATATGAAAATTATGATTCCGGGCACTTCTTAGGCACATTTTCGGTCACTTTTTGGGGTCATTTATATATCTCTTCCTTGGGAGCATTCATTCCTGAATGTTAAAGAAACATATATGAGATACACAAACATGATATTTTCAACCAACACAGATATGCAACAATGCACTTAAACATTATTTCTAAAATCGTCATGAACTTGTCAATTTAAACATGAACATATACAATGACATAAGGGCTGAACTTAAGACTTGAGATCATATAAAGGTCTTAGATAAATACCTTAGGATTTAGTGAAGTGGAAATATAGCTTTAGCATGTCCATTTCGGCCTCCCAAGTAGCACTCTCAACTTGTTGATTCCTCCAAAGGACCTTAATGGAAGCCACCACTTTGTTTCTCAACCTCTTTACATTCAGATTCAAAATTTGAACCAAAACCTCTTCATATGTCAAATTATCTTCAACCATAACCACAACATCAAGAAGCCTAATTACATTAGGATTTTCCACACATTTCCTCAACATAGATACATGAAAGACTGGATGAACCAAATTCATTTCACTAGGTAATTCCAACTCACAAGCTACCTTGCCAACCCTCCTTATCATCCTATAAGGATCCACATATCTTGCGCTCAACTTGCCCTTCTTACCAAATGAACCACACTCTTTAGGGGTGACACTTTCAAATAAACCCAATCATCAACTTGGAATTCAAGATTCCTCTCCTCACATCGACATAGGACATTTGGCTACTTTGGGTCGTCTTCAACCTTTCTCTAATCATCTTAACCTTCTAAAGAGCCTCAATAACCAGATATGGTCCCAACAAAGCTACCTCACCAACCTCAAACCAACCAATTGGTGATCTATAATGCCTCCCATAGAGAGCCTCAAAAGGATCCATACAGAAGCTAGAATGATAGCTATTGTTGTAGGCAAACTCAATCAATGGAAGTTGATCATCCCAACTACCCTTAAGCTCCAAGACACAAGCCCTAAGCATATCCCCAAGTGTTTGGATAGTTCTTTTGGCTTGGCCATCTGTTTGAGAGTGGAAGGTCGTGTAAGTTTAACTCTTGTACCAAGACCCCCTTTGAAAAGATCTCCAAAAATGTTAAGTAAATTGAGCACCATGATCCAATATGATGGAAAAAGGAACCCCATGCAACCTTACCAAGTTATAAATGTATAACCTTGCATAATCATCCGCCCTGTATGTGGTCTTACCCAATAGAAAGTGAGCCGACTTTGTCCTCCTATCAACCACAACCCAAATGGAATCATAACCTTTTCTAGTCTTGGGTAACCCAACCACAAAATCCATATTTATCTCTTCCTACTTTCAAGTAGGAACCTCAATGTCTTTGGTTAGGTCACCCGACTTTTGATGTTCGACTTTGACTTGTCGACAACTATGGCAACCGAAAATGAATTTGGTAATGTCCCTCTTCATGCCTCCCCACCAGTATATATCCCTCAAGTCTCTATACATTTTAGTGGAACTGGGGTGGATAGAATAAAAAGAGTTATGGGCCTCATCAAGGATTTTCTCCCTTAAAATAACAACAAAAGGTACACATAACCTACCTTGGTACTTAAGGGCATCATCTCCCCCTTGGAAGAAAACCTCCAATTTGCCTTCTTTTCACCAAGGCCTTCAATTCAAACAAGGAGGAATCAAGATCTTGTTTTGCTATCACCTCATCAATTAAGGAAGATTTAGACCTATCGACAATAACAACACCATCAATACTAAACTCTTCCAACCTAACCCCAATCTAGCCAATTGATGCACCTCCCTAGCCATCTCCCTACTCAAGGCATCTGCCACTATATTTGCCAAACTGGGATGGTAATGCACACTCATGTCATAGTCCTTAAGAAGTTCTAGCCATCTTCTTTGTCTCAAGTTGAGATCTTTCCGAGTAAAGAAAAATTGGAGGCTTTTATGATCGGTGAACACATCAACACGCACCCCATACAAATAATGACGTCAAATCTTTAAAGCAAACACCATGGAGGCTAATTTAACATCATGAGTAGAATAGTTCTTTTCATGCACTTTGAGTTGCCTAGAAGCATAGGCTATCACCTTACTATTTTGTATTAGCACACAACCCAAACTAACCATAGAAGCATCACAATACACAACAAATTCCTCTAGCCAATTCAGTAGTGACAATATAGAAGCAAACATAAGCTTATCTTTCAAGATTTAGAAGCTCCTATGGCATTCATCGGTCCACACAAACTTAGCCTTCTTTTGAGTCAATTTTGTTATAGGAGAAATAATAGATGAGAACCCATTCACAAACCTCTAATAGTAGCCCGCTAAGCCGAAGAAACTCCAAATATCTGACGGGGTCAATGGTCTAGGCCAATTTGTAATCACATCGGTCTTTTTAGGATCCACCTTTATACCATCCCTGGATACCACATGCCCTAGGAAAGCAACCTCCTTCAACCAAAATTCACACTTTTCATATTTAGCATACAATTTCTCCCCCCTCAATCTTTGTAACACAACCATCAAATGAGCCCTATGCTCCTCCTCACCACGAGAATGGATCAAAATATCATCAATGAAGACCACAACAAAAGAATCAAGGTAGGATTTGAATACCCTATTCATAACGTCCATGAAGATGTCTGGTGCATTGGTCAACCCAAAAGATATCACAACAAACTCATAATGCCCATACCAAGTCAGGAAGTCATCTTGGGAATATCATACTCCCTCACTTTCACTTAATGATACCCGAACTAAAGATCAATCTTAGAGAAGTGGCTAGCTCCTTGCAATTGGTCAAACAAATCATCAATTCTTGAAAGAGGATACCTATTCTTGATGGTGACCCTATTGAGTTGTTGGTAGTCAATACAAATTCTAAGAGACCCATCCTTCTTTTTCACAAACAACATCGGTGCACCCCAAGGGGATTGGCCAGCTGTAATAAAACTCTTCTCCAACAAGTCTCTCAATTGTTCCTTCAACTCCTTTAACTCTGTTGGGGCCATACGTATGGGGGAATAGAAATGAGTTGAGTATTGGGAAGGAGATCTATACCAAAGTCTATTTCCCTTTCGGGAGGAACATCGAGAAGGTCATTTGGAAAGACATCAAGAAACTCATTTACAATCGCAACTGACTCCATGGGAAGAACCTTGGACTCCACATCCCTAACCCTCATAAGATGGTAAAGACACCCCTTAGAGATTAACTTATGGGCTTTATGCAAGAGATAAGCCTACCCTTGACCACCACATACATTTTGACTCTCCCACTCAAGGACGGATTCATTTGGGAATTAAAACTTGACCCTACGAGTTCTACAATAAATAGAAGCATAGTATGCATGCAACCAATCCATCCCAAAAATAACATCAAAATCAACCATATCTAACTCAACAAGATCACAAGGCAATATTTTATGCAAGATATAAATAGGATAACTTTTATAGACTTTTCTAGCAATAATTGATGCACCAGTAGGAATAGATACTTCATATGACTCATCCAACAATTCGGGCTTAACATGGAACTTTTAGACAACAAAGGGGGTAGCAAAAGAAAGAGTGGCACCCGAATTAATCAATTCATTCACATCAAAGTCAAAGATTTTCAACATATCGGTAACAACATCAGGGACTTCATCAACCCCATTTCTTTCATACAAAGCACAAAAACAATTATGCCTTGGGGTACTATATTGTCGACCACCTCTCCCTAAAGGAACTGATCAGCACCTTGAGGATGAACCTCCTTACCCTTGTTGCTATTTCGAGGACAATCTATTGCCTTATGCCCTATTTCCCCACAACCATAATAAGCGCCAGTATTCCTCATGCATAGGCCACCATGACCCTTACCATACTTTAGTCATATATCAATAGGAGCCACACCCTTAACACCTTGGGCACTTGAAAAATCATTGACAACCCTCTTTTGAAATGCATGAGAAGACCCTTGGCCTTTATGGAACCGACCACTCTTTTGGAACTTACCCTCAAAACAGGCCCTTTTGGCCTCATGACCCCTTCTCTTCCTCAATTTCTCCTCTTCCATTTGTTCGACATAGGTCATCAACTAGGATAAGTCTATGTCACCAATCACCATAGCGGACCAATATTCTTCACTCACTAAGTCGGACACTCCCATCACGAACTTGTTCATTCTAGATCTTCGGTCAACAACCAAGGAGCAAGCTTTAAAAGTTGGTTGAACTTGAGGGCATATTTCCTCACACTTATTGACCCTTGTCTCAAATTCATGAATTCCACCATTTTAGCTTCCCTAAGCTCAAGAGGGAAGAACCAATTTAGAAAAGACACTTTAAACTCTTCCCAAAGAACCATATAGTTGACTCCCTTCTCTTCTTTCCATTTGTTGTACCATATTTGTGCTACCCCTTTGAGTTAGTAGGCCGCCAACTCTACCTTTTCTTCAGGCCTCACACTCGTGATAACCAATATCTTGTAGACCTCATCAATGAACTCTTGAGGGTCTTATCTACCTTTGACCCATAGAATTCTGGGGGATTCATTCTCATAAAGTCTCTCACCCGAGAAGCTGGGGTAGGACCATGAGGCGCTTGGTCCCCTTGATTGGCTTAATTAGCCACAACTTGTACAAGCAAGTGAGAGCATCTCGAAGCTATCCATTGGGCGGTTGCTCCTTGGGTGTGCGGGCCCATATTCCCCTTGTGTTAGGCATGATCTAGCATAGCAAAGAACAAGAGTTAGGGGAGGAAAGCTTACTTCAATTCTATAGCACAACTTAGAACATGAAGAAGGGAAACAATTCCTAAAATATCTTATAGCTTCCTACACATAGTTGTGGTGCACAACATAACCATGAATAAGACTCTAATCAACGCGGTGTGTTAGACTCTGAGGATCTAACAATCTAGTGCTCTGATACCAAGTTTGTCATGACCCAAACCTAGAGCCTAGACGTGACACGGCATATGGAAACCTGAAGGGACCCCAAGCAAGCATCTTAACATATTATTACACATCTTTGGTCGCAAAAGCAATAAAATACAACAAGAAGTAGCAAATCAGGATAAACGAGGCTAAGGGACAACTTCATAACATTGACATTAAGAGTCAAAGGAATTAAAGCTCATAACATAGATACATAGCATGTCCAGTAACACCTCTACTACATCAAGATAAAAGCGGGGACCAAGACAAAGCAACTAGTCTCACCCTCATAGTCAATATATAAGTTAAAGATCGAAAGTCTTAATACATAGTAAGAGATCATAAGTAACATCCCCAGAATAGAGGACTCACTAAAAAGCTTGAGCGAAGTCATACTGGCTACGTAGAGGAGGATGCTCAAGTGGGACTCTGGTTCCTACATGGTGACATCATATAGGCATGAAGTATGCGTTAGTATATTTGAATGTACTATGTAGGATGTAATGCAACAATAGATAGACATCATAATCAAAATACGTAATTAGGAAATAGATGAGCATATAGCAATATGACATGAATGGAAGATGCTTGAAGTAAATCATACTTTCATAAAACATAACACATGTGTAGGGAGTGACTATTCCTAGTGCAAGGTAAGGCCTACCACCCCCTTGGATAGGCTCATGAGGTACAAACCCCTTCATGAGGTTGATGGAGTACAAATCTCCCAATGGGTTGATGGGTACAAATCCCCAACATGGTTGATGGATTACAACCCCCCCTCAATAAGGATGATGGGTACTAACCCCCAATAAGGTTACCCAGGCTTAGCCCCTGAGCTAGACGATCAAGGTACCAACCCCTCAATAGGTTACCGAGGCCTACAACCCCCTGAGCTAGGCTTGGTCATCCCTGACACTATGGATATAATATCACATATGTATACATATACATATTCCTCCCTTTATCATATAGTCATCTTAGGCCTACATCCTTCTCATCATCATATAATCTTCATATTCACACATTCCTTTCATCATCATATAGTCATCATATACATATATTACTTTCATCATCATTTCAACATCATATAATCATCATATATTCATTCAACTCATAAGACATGCATTGGACCTTCAATCCCTCAAGAAATCATAACCGGACATTTTATCAAACACTTAGAGGGTGTGTAGTGCTAGTGTAAAACCATGCAAGAAAAGAGTAAAATCATGCTAGAAAATTCAATGTAAAACATTCAATAGATACTTGGTAACTTCCTCAAGCAATATACATCAAAACCCTTCATCAAATCTTTCAATATATCTTAGATTCATAGCTTAAAACATGGGGAAACAATCATACTTTCATAAACCCTAACACAGTGTGCAATGATTTTCATAATAGATAAGACCCATTTGTAAATCAACTTTAAATCATACAGTTTTGAGAAAAAGAAATCTTGGGCATTATGTGTGAAAGGAACCCATGAAAAAAAACCCACATACTTTAGCTTTGGAGATGAACTTGATGAAAATTGGAGATGGAGACTTGAAGCTTGAGTACAATCCTTAAGATTCGGAAAGTGTTTTAAGTCTTGAATTTCGGAGTAAAATATTTGGCTATGTGTTTGAATGAGTATTGGGAAATGTTTAGAATGATATGAGGCTGAAAAATGGTTAAGAATAGGTATATTTACGTTTGGGAACACTTAGGCCAAGACTTAAAAGTCCTGGACTGCAAGAAAAATAACTGGATAGAATTTACACATGTTTGCATTGTGGACCTATTGCGAAGACTGAATTTACATATGTCCGTGATGGAGGCACATCGCAGTACCATCGCAGACAAACACTGGATAAGCAAAATTATAAAAATTGAAATTGCTAATCGTTTGCTCTTAAATTGGGGTTAAACCCATTTTCTACTCAAACTGACCCTTGAACAAGAATATGAAGTCAAATTTTTGATATCACCTATGAGTTTTGAGATATATAAAAATTATGATTCTAGGCACTTTCGAGGCACATTTTTGGGCACTTTTTGGGGTCATTTCAATGTGGATATGGGATGAGGGATAATTAACCGGGTCTAAATACTTGATTGTATAAGTAAAGAATATGTGAGTAAGCTATGTTGCTGGTAACGACCACTTCATTTACGATAGCAATGGTGTTTTACACGAATCTATTACGACTTCACATGCAAGTCACTCAAGGACACACCTGGTCTGAGAAATTATAAGCAAATCTCCTAATACTTTAGCCATTGAATCTAATTTTATGGAAATCAGTTGAAACCCCAAAAGATTTCCAGCTAATACACTTATTACCCATTCCAATCACTCAAATTAATGTAATAATCAAAGATCTAAAGTTAACTTAGAGCTTGCAACCTCAAGATTATAAGTTAAATATGGCAACCAGTGTAAAATCACTCAGATTAATATTAAAACAATCAAAATACCATAGACTCAACCGATAATTCAAGAACCCATATCATATACACCCCCCCAACATTGGGGTTTTAGCTACATATGTTCAAAAATAAGAATATAATACCACAATCTTTAGCCATGAATATGGGTATGAATTACAAGAGACAAAATAAATTTCTTCTATTAACCTCTAGAATTTCTCCTTCCTAAGCTTGAAAATCACAAAAACCTTGTACTTGTTCACCAAGAAGGTTCTATGTATTCTTCCTCTCTCTATCTCAATATGGTAAGCTGTAAAATGGTATGATCTGATATGTACAACATCCTTTCCAAATTTGATTTATAGTCCATGCAATTTTTTTAGAATTTGTACACAATTTCCCCATTCAGTGGTCAAGGTCGGCAATCACCAAGCACTTCGACGATGCACTGAATATGCACTTGACCACCTTCTTTTGCATCAGCTGAAGGCTCAATGTCTTTGCATATTTCGATGACACAATTGTTCATCATTGATCACATTTGATTATCCATCAAAATTCCACCTACATTGCTTTTTTGTCACGAACTTGGGGATCTGAACATTGCAATGTTTGACGGTCTCAATTGCACTTCGACAATCCACCGAATGTGTCGGCGACGTCGCTATTGACTGCTTTTTTGGCATTTTTTCTTGTTTTCCTTGTTTTGTTGATTATTATCTATTTATGCACTTTTACCCTCATTTCTAGAACAAAATGTACATATTAATCAACATATGAAGCATAATAGAACACCGAGGACAATATTTCTTTACATTTTAAGCCCTAAATAAGTCTAACATATGGACTCATCACATAGGTATTGATATAAAGATGAAAAGAAAATTAGGGGAAACAAAGCTAAGGGACACAACTAGAAGACATAACAAGAGATAAGAACTAGATACAATCATAGCATGTGTCCAACAATACCTCTAGCATAAACTTGACAGGGGCTAAGATATGTTCAACCTCAACCTCAAGTACAAAAGTAGCAAAAGAAATATACAACAAAAACCATAATGTCTTCATACATGAAATCTAGAAATAAAACTGTGTCATCCCCGAACTAGAGGACTTACCAACTCCTATCTTTAACAATCCAAAGACAGCTACGTGGAGGATATCGAGGAGCGTCGATCCCTACATGGTTAAATCATGTAGGCATAGAGTATGCATCAGTACTTTGAATGTACTGGTATGCAGGTATGCAATGCATGACATGGAAACAATGATAAGATGATTCATGCTAAGTCCCATGTTAAAATCATACATTTACAAGGGCATTAGTTAGTGATAATCAAGACAATATCATTTAAACATCGAAAGGCAACTTTAGAAAGAATTTAGTAGGGAGTATGGATGAACACAGTCGTGAAAAAGGAAATCATATAAACTTGGGACATACATAAATTGTAGGGATTTAAATCATATATCATAGAAGAAACATCTTTGAAGCATAAGGACATACATACATATGATCATTTGTCACATTACTTTAGCCATAGAACAAAAGATAATGCATCTGAGAAATAAAGAACATACCCTTACTTGAATGCATGATAAGATACATAAACTTAAAATTTATGAGAAAACATGTGTTGTTAGGTACGATTAAAGTAGTAATTTTCTTGGGTGAAAAATACATCACTTTAGATGAATGACCATTATTTTATGAAAGAAACATTAGTCATTATAATGGAGACCACCTTACATACTTTAAGACATAGTCATATACCTTTAGTAGGGATACTACATTTGGAATTTTCAAGGATTCAATGTACAAGATATCAGATGGGCCGTAGATGAACCTACAAGCTGTAAGTCCTATCGTAGGTTGAGGATCAGAGAAGGTTTCTGAGGATTCAAAAATTGTCATCAGACAAAACCCCATTCAAATGGCCCATAGAATGGACCACAGCTCTTAAGAGGGGTCTCGTAGTCCTATCCGACATAATTTTATAAGGGGTAGTTTTGTTATTTTCTAGTATTTATGTGCCTATACTATGTTGTTTTAACCCCCATTGACCCCTTTCCAGCCTTATACACCATTCACTCCCTCATTTCAATTCATTTCCTCAAAATCCCTAAGACAAACTCTCTCAAACTCTCTCAAACACTCTCAAAGCTCCTTAAGACATCCAAGCAAAGGATGCTGGCTAGGGTTTTGGAATTCCTCTACCTTCCAACATGATTTTCCATCTCTAAACAACCAAGGTATGTGAGTCTTAATTTGTGGGGACCTTCCCTCCACAACGCTCAACCATTCCCTTCCTTCATTGATTTCTCAAGTCATGGTAATAAATGATTATTTTATGAATCTCTCATATGATGATTTTATGAAGTATTTTATGGTAATTTACCCTTGTATATTATTATGAAATGTGAAGTCATGAGAAGTCCATGTTTTAAGTATGGGTGTGATGTTTCCCTAACCAAGTCTCTTTATGCTTTTGGTGGGTTACTTTAGATAATGCTTAAAGGTTTTATTTCACTCCTATCATGCATTTACTCATAATTTGCATGGTTTTAAGTTTATGTAAATATACCTACCATGTTTTAGCTAAAAGAGGCATGCTAAGTTCCTTAAGTAATGAATGTCTTTGACAATATGTATGTTATGCAAGTTAAGACTAATAAAAGGGTGAATAGGTATACTATAGCGCATAAGCATGATATGAATAACAGGAATGATATAAAGTCCTAACTTGATGAAATAAGCCATGTTTGATGATCTACTCCAAGAATGATATTATGATATTTTGCGACTATAAATGCTATATCTATAACTATCCAAGAATGACATTATGATATTTTATGACTATAGATGCAATATCTACAACTATATTTCAAGTATTCCGTGAGATTATGACCTAGCACTGAGAATACCTTAGTAGTCCCCTATTTTTCCTAACTATGCTTCACCGTAGGTATGTTATTGATCCCCTAGACGGGCTTGTACCTATCGAAAAGACAATGCCGTAAGGTAAGGACATTTGTTGAACCTACCGAAATGGCTATGCCATAAGGTAGGGATATCATGTGAAACCTACCAAAAAGGCCATGTTGTAAGGTGGTGGCACTTTTCAAAGAGGCCATTCCATAAGTTTAGTATTTGGTCTACCTTGGCAAAGTAGACTACCCTTGTACGATGTGGAGCAAACTTTGAGATTTCAACTAGTAGCTTGATTGGTCTTATATGCTAGTTACGGTCCGTTTCCACCTACGTATGATACTTCATGTGATTTAGTCATCTTTCATACATGTCTTCACTAAGCATTTATCATCCACGTCATATTGAGTTTATAACTTTTGAGTATGATAAAAATTATGCATATGGTTTATTTACGTATCATGTTTTTTTGTTGCATTTGCACCCCTCACACTTGGTACATTCAAACGTACTAGCATATACTTATGCCAACATGATCTAACCATTTAGGAACCGGAGCTTCATTCTAACCTCCTCTTCCATGTGGCTAAGCGGTTTCATCAAAGAATTTTATTGGTGAATCCTCCATATCTGAGGACATTGCCTATTTACTTTCATGACCTATTAAAACTTGTCTATTTTGGATCATATTTATTGAGGTGAGCCCGGGAAGTGTCTTATCCCCCATTCTATTCATGACTAGAGGTGTTGTTGAATATGGTTATGGATATGTATGTTATGAGCTTGACTCGTTATGCTTATGTAATTATCTAAGGTTGCCTTTAGTCCTTATTCCTTTATGTGCTAGTTGTATGTTGATGATGAGATGAAAGTCCTAAGTCCCTATTTATCCCCATAGGGTGAGTCATACTTGCTCGCCCCTTAGACTTATTTGCTATGTGATTCATGTTAATCCTTTCCCCTAAAACATCCCCATAGTGTGAGTCCAAAGTCTCATTTCCACTTAGAAATTATTTGTTACTTGATGGTTGTTTGATTATGCTTCCGCAAAACCAAGGATGTGCTATGTATGCTCAAGAAGCTTTTTTGGGGCCCCTTCAGGTTCTCTATCTATATGTCATATCTAGGCACTGGTCTTGGATCATGATAGTTTTCGTTGTTCAGATGGTATAAAGCAAAAAGATCATAGTCAGCCAATAGGTCAATCCACCATCTCTAGCGAGAATTCAAATCCCACTGAGTCATAATGTACTGTAAGCTTCGCTGGTTTGTATAAATGTCACAATGCACGCCATATAGATAATGTCTCCAGATCTTGAGCACAGTACTACCGCCGTTAACTCTAAGTCGTTCATGGGGTAGTTACACTCATGGGACTATAAATGACGAGAAGCATAAGCAATAACAGGACCTGTCTGCATCGATACACATCCTAACCTACTATAGGAGTCATTACAATACAAAATGAGGCCCTCTCCCTCAACAGGAAGGGTCATAATAGGAGCAGTAGTCAATAACTCCTTCAGCCTCAGAAAACTAGCCTCACACTCGTTGGACTACACAAACATCACACACTGATGAGTCAACTGAGTAAATAGAGCAACAATAGTGGAGAACAAATATCTATAATACCCCCGCTAATCTAACAAAGCTCTGAATCTCTAACACTGAAGTCGGCCTAGGCCAACCACAAATCGCCTCAATCTTAGCCAGATCCACCATAATACCCTCTTTGGACACCCCATGCCCTAGGAAAGTCACAGATTCAAGCCAAAACTCATATTTGAAAAATTTAGCATATAACATATAATCTTTGAGTATTTGCAATACTATCCAAAGGTGTTAGGCATGTTGCTCTCTGCTCTGTGAATATACCAGGATATCATCAATAAAAACTATAATAAAAGTGTTTAGATATGGTTGGAATACCCGAGTCATCCAGTCCATAAATGCTTTAGGGGGATTAGTCAACCCAAATGGCATGACTAGAAACTCAAAATACCCATGATGGGTCCAAAAGATAGTATTCTTAATGTCCTCTGCCTAGAGCCTCAGCCGGTGGTACCTTGATCTCAAGTCAATATTAGAAAATATTGTTTCCCCTTAACTAATCAAATAAATCATCAATCTACAGCAGAGGATGGTAGTTCTTTAGTATCACCCTATTTAGCTGCCGATAATCAATACACATCCTGAGAGTCCCTCCTTCTTTGTCACAAACAAGACAAGGGCTTCCCAAGGAGAAAAACTCGGCCATATGATTCCCAACTCTAACAAACCCTAAAGTTGGGTACTAAGATTTTTAAGCTCTATAGAAGCCATCCGGTATAGTGGAATAAATATGGGCTTAGTGCTCGACTCAACCTCTATCGTAAAATCCACATCTCTCTCTGGTGGCAACCCCGACAAACCCGCAAGAAACACATCTAGAATCTCACAGACAATGTGTACTGACTCCACAGGTCCTACTTAGACCCTTGGGTGTTAGTCTAAAAATGCCTCGTCTAATTAGAATTAAAGCAAGTATCCTCTTTAAAGTAAGGCTCCTTATACATAGGTGCCCGCAAAGGTTAATGAGCAACTGCATTGACTGATTCCTGATTCTTCTTCATCAACAATTCGATATTAATACTAATTTGGGCAAGCTCTGGCAACATCTCCTTATTTATTTTAGCCTGCACCGAACTAGTACTAACTGCATATGAGCTCTTGGTAGAGGACATATCTCTCGGCTGCTATGTACTATTTATCTTGACCACCTTTCCTAGCTTCTCAGCACCCCTTGTAAATGGTTGATCAAAAAATGCACCACCAATGATCGTATTAGCATATGCTTGGCTATTCTCATCTAGGGCACGGTAGAAGATCTCCACCAAGGCATCATCAACTATCTTATGGTCAAGGACACTTGTTAGACACTTTGTGAACATCTCCCATGTGGTACTGATTGAGTCATCAGGAAGTTGCTCGAAGTTGTTAATTTGATCCTTCAACTTGTGCTTCTTCAATCTCGAGAAGAACCTCTCCAAAAGGCCTTTGCAACTTATCCCAACTAATGATCGAACTCTCGGGAGTTTGAATAATGTGAAGACCCAAAAATAGGCGTTATGGCACTCGTCTTTTCCTACCAAGACAAGTTAGCCTACAACCCGACTATAACATTAACATGCAAAATTATAATCAAAATAAAAGTTCAATTTAATGAAAATCCTCTAAAACCTGATTGTCACGTGCACAAACTTCTAATGTATTACAATAGATTCAAAAAGAAATGCAAGTACTAAATGATATTATCTCTAGAATAGAATAAAATTGTAAAATAGGAGTAAGAAGTCAGCTGGGATGGCAAGCAGCTACCTCTCACAATCTCCACCGAAAAGCCTCAAATAAGGAAAATAGAGTGTATCACGAAGATCCGGGCTCGTAACCTACAAAAAATGTTGTGGCAAGAGGGGAGAGTACCAAACACATGGTACTCCGCAAGTGAACTAATAAACACAAAGTTAAGTAGTATAGAATACCTGCACCCCTCAGCACTCTTACCAAATCCCCACAACTACAACCTAACTCATAACCTTCACAATTACACCCTCCAAGAATATAGTCTGAAATACCCATTTAAAATATTTCAAGATAAATCTTATAGGGAGTCAAGAGCACTAATTCTCAAAATGACCTAATAGGTCATTACAGATAGCCATAGAGTTACATCGCCTGTTAAGCCTAACAACATCCATAGATAGATTCTGAGTTTCCATTATACTCTTACAGACAAACACAACATTGTCCAGATGGCTATACAGATCCTCCGATGGTAGGCCTACGAATAACCCACGATCCTGCAATATCTGAAGCAACCCACTTGAAACCACAAACTTTGTATCATCCAGCAGTGATGGTACCATAATAGCTTTAGTAACATTCATAGCCATATGATTTAGCTGATATTGATTCCATTGATAAGCTTCATCATTAAGGTCCTATGGCTTTGGATGAATGTCCTCAAGAGGCGATGGATTATTATCATTCTCATTTTCATTCTGGTTTTGATTCAGAACTGCATTAACCGTGTTATTTGCATTGTTTTGGGCCATCTTTCTCAATGTTCTCTGGATCTCTGGGTCAAACGGAGTCAAGAGAATGCCTCAACTTCACGTATTGTGCATATACTACACCTATATGCTGAAACAAAATAAAAACAACAAAAACATAAAAAGAGGGAAATAAGAATTAATTCCTGAACTACTCAAATTAAATAAGTCTAGCCATATTCCCTAGCAACGGCGCCAAAATCTTAATGTCGTCCAAGCTGCACCTCCTTTTTGAAGGCTACAGTGATCGTTGTCAAGATATATAACATAATCTAGGTTAGGGTCGATCCCACAGGAAATAGGGTAGAATTAGAAGAATTTCAAGAAATTTGGGTGGATTAACCTACTTATCTCCCCAAAATGGGGGGAGAGTTTGTAACAGCTATGGAAAGTAATCCTAAACTAAGGCAAGTGTGAAATTAGTATGAAGAGTGACTAGAGTGTTGTGTTCCCCATGATTTCCTAACTTAGTATTACCAGATAATCTAATTCTTTTTCAGTGTGCAACATGCAGAACAGTGAGTTAAGTTTACCAAACCCTTTGATCCAGGCCGGAGGCAAATTTCACTATGTGAATTGCTCTATCCCTGCAGTGTGATATTACTAACCCTTACCTATTGTTCTAGTATAACCTCTCCTTAATCTAATTTGGTCGATTAGAAGAGAAACATAAATCAAATCCTGTTAATTAATATCTTTTTCTATTCATTACTACCTTGATCTAGTTAATAACACTAGGCATGTTCTAATATTGACCCCCATTAAAAATCATTCGAACTAAAGAGAATTAATTAATAAATGCATTCACACTTTCCAAGAATTATGAATCATCTAGTTTTACCTTGTTAGTTCTTCATGGTTCCCACAACCCTAGTTGTGGATTTAGCTACTCATCATTGGGGTAGATGCAAGAATCATGAGTTTGAATAACATAATTGAGTACTTATATAATAGAATTAAGAATAATAAATCTAAGCTCTTCACCAAGAATCACAAGATTAAATAGAGCACACAAAATAATGTTTCACAAGTGTCTCACAATGACTCTCTAAGGTTTTGTACTGTTCTATATGAAAAATAACCTAAAAATCCTATTTATAGTATTTAAAATATAAAATCAAAACAAAATAGGAGAACTAGGTCGGTAGGCTCTATGAGCACGTCTACAAGCCGCATAATGTTTTATGACCTGTAATCGGGACTTTGTGGATCCTTTCAGCAATTCTTGGGATGCCTTCTACAAGATCCATCTGCGGGTCATATAAAGTTCGACGAGTGTAGGGGGTTTTCTTTGGGGCTCGAGAGATGGAATAGATATGGATCCGTTGGGGCGAGTTCTTTGGTTAGCATCTGTAATGGGTTCCGTCTGATGACTTTTCAGCAACTCCCCACTTTTTGATCCTCAAGATACGACACCAAATCTATGGCTCATCCTCATATTCATAGACTCAACTTCAGAAAGATCACCCTTCACTGGATTTTGGTACGAAACCTTCTCTACGGTCTATGGAAACTTCTAGGAAATGTCTTAGCCGCCATCCTATCTTATGACTAAAGGCATTGTTGGAGATCTTATAGACTATTATATGGATACATGTTATGTTATGCTATTTGGAAATTATGGTTATGGCTATCTAATGGATATGATTATTATGATGTGATTATGTTATGATATGAAAATGTAGAAGATCCTAAGTCCCATTTTGCCATCATAGAGTGAGTCATATTTACCCACCTCTTAGTCCTTATGTGTTATGTATTATGTGAATCTGTACAAATTTCTATCCCTATGATATCCCCATAGCGTAAGTCATACTTTCTTGTCCCTTAGAACTATGTATTTACTATTTCATTATACACTTCTGAATAAATTATGTGAATATGGATACTACGAGACTTATTTGGGGACTCTTGGGTTCCCATTTGCTTTGTCACTGATAGACCCTAGGTCTAAGTTGTGACACGTAGTGGAGGCCTTGAGGAACCAAATTTTGTCCAAGTCTGGGGGCTTCCTACGAAGGGTTCTACGAACTGTAAGTTTATCTACGAGTCATACTACATGTTGTGGATCAAAAGCTGCAATTCTAGTAGCTCAACTTTTGTGACACTCTGACCTACGAGGCAAGATATGAGTTGTAAGTCATTCCACGGCCCGTAGGAAGGGTTTCGTCGATGACTCCGACAAGTTTAAATAAAAGGTGTTTTTGATCTTTCCAATCCATCTAAGTCCTAAAATATGTCATTTTAGCTACTCTAACTAACCTAACCTCTATAAATTTTTAGTCCTAACTCATTCAAAGTTTTTGATTCCTAAATTTTTCTCAAGGGTTCTCAATAATTCTCTCTTCAAGTCAAGGGTTCTATTGAAGTTAAAGCTCGAAGATTGGCTAAAATTTTCTATATTTTTCTTTTCCAATTCTAAGGATTCTACTTGAAGTATGTAGGGCTTCATTCATGGGATTAGTTTCATCCACGAAACCCAATCCAAAATCTTCCTTTTTATCAAAATTTATGATGATTTCTTATGGGATCTTAAGACATGATTCCTAATGCATAGATTATGATTCCTATATGATTATTATGATTAATTATTCCTAAATTATGATGAATTTCATGATGAATATGATTTCCAAGCAAAAGTATGTGATTTCAATGTATGTATAATCAGGGATTAATGATTTGATGTAAGTTCCTTTACTAATGATCTAATTTGATTTTAATTTCATATTTTTTGAATGAATCATACTCAATTGCATGATTTTAACTCAGATGGTCATGAGCCTACACTTAGTCCTAGTCTACTATAATAAAGCTATATATTTTTATACCTATGATCTCAATTACGAAAAGTATGTTTTAAATGATGATGATGATATTATGACAATCAATGATGTTATGAAAGCTATGATAATGCTATAGGAAAGAGGATATGAAAATCCTAAGATTTATGATGATGTTAAGGTGTGAATATCTACCCAGACTATGATGAAAGCAAAGTAGATGACCTATTCTTATGACATGATGTTTCATGAAAGACTACGATGATTATTTTGAAAGCTATGAAAGTATGATTAGCTTCAATAACATAACCAAACCATGGCATAATATCCAATGATACCTCTAACATAGAATGGAGCGGGGGACAAGACACTTTTTAGGATCACCCTCATTTAACAAGTATCTAACATAAGAACAAGAATCTATAAAGCATGAATATTAATAAAGTATGAATTATGTTCAAAGCTATGTGTATAGCTGATTTATGTATTCCGTGGGATATGACTTAGCATCGAGTGGACTTGTGTAAGGGGGACCACCTCCAAGGGTCCTTATATAAATCCTCAAGTCCCATAACTATGTGCCGCCATAGGAATGATGTTCATGTTTTACGCCTTAAAGGTATGCTATTGGATCCAATTAGCTTATATGATGGATACACATCATGGTAGGATAGATATTAAAGGGTGGGGTCAAATAATGTTCTCACCATTCTAGGATACAGCCTATAGGGTGAGGATCAAATTTACCTTGGCAAAGTAATCTCCTCGTCGTTTGATATAGAGTGAACATCGAAATTCCATATAATAGCAGGCATGGTCTTATGAATGTCGGTTATAGTCTTATCCCATAAATGTATGCTAAGGTTAAAAATGGATTTACGATGCTTCTTCCCATGATTTTTAAATATCATGCTCATACATATTTTGTCCCCCTCCCATTATTATGATTTATGCATATTGATATTATTGTGATGTCCTTTTGATTCATGGCATACCTACATACTTAATACATTATATGTGCTAACACATACTTCTTTGCATATATGATCTAACCTTCAAAGGAAGGACGCCGAGGAGATTATTCCATATTGAGGCTAGCATTTGGAATTCTAAGCTTGAAGACTTATTGGTGAGTTTCCATGCTTTGGGAACAAGCCTTTATGATGTTTTTCATTTCTTTCATGTTGGGACTTTATCATTTACTTTTGAGGCATATCTTGAGGGTGAGCTAGTGAGCTATGTGCTAGACCCTGCCAAGATCTATGATGTAGAGGCATGAATTGGACAAAATGGATATGATATATTTTCATGCTCTTGCTTATATACATTTCTACTTGCTTAATCTCTTATGTATGCTTAGTTTACCTTATGAACATTTACGATACGAACACGAGGCTTGGATGAATGCCTTTGGATGTCACATTCAACGTGTTGCGATTAGGCCCTAGGTCCAAGTCGTGACAAGTTAGGTCCAGGGGCTGATCTACCCTATGCCGAGGGGTGTCAAGCGACACCCCTATGTCAGAAAATTACACTGTGTAGATAAGTCAAATTTTAATTTTATACCTATATATATCAAATTTGACACCTTTTGATACAAGATAAAGGGTTGGCTTAGTGGTTGAAGGATTGCAGGATTCCTAGAGATCCAGTGTTTGAATCCAATTGGGGCTAATAAATTTTAGGCGTTTTTTTTAGCAAAATTTTTGCATTTTTTTCTTTTTTTTTAATTTACATTTTTTTCATTAATTAATTGTTGCATTTTTTCCTTTATTTAACTGCTATTATTTTTTGCTTATTTAACTGCTGGGTTTTTTTACTTTGTTTTTTATAACTGAAGATTTTTTTCTCTAATTTTTAAATGATTTACTTAAATTAAAATAGACTATTTGACTTTGATATTTTAGTTTTAAAAAAATATATACACTTTTAGTGATAATATAATTATGTTTTGCTTCCACTAGTAAAATTTATTTTGTTAATTTTTTTTTTGTACTTAGTACTTTATATTTTGACACCTCTTGATGTAAATCCTCGCTCTGCCACTGGTCAAGTCCCGAATCGATTATTAGGGTTGATTTTGATGTCGAAAACTATTTTGCTAAAAAATATTTTTTACTCTTTAGTAAAAAATATAAATGATATTTTCTGAAAAGCATTTTCATTCACCAACCAAATAATAGAAAATATTTTTCAAAAGATATTTTTTGTTCACAAATTAAACATGTGAAAATAAGTTAGAAATCAATTTATTTTTCAAGAAAATATTTTTTAGGAGAACAGTCTTCTTTCATACCAAACATACCCATAAGAGATCATATTGAAGTCTCCGGGTAGGTGTTAATCTTTCTTTTACTTAGGTAGATGTGTGTAGACATCAAAATTTTATAGGGCTCTACAAGATGAGTCATATTTCAGTCAAAATTTCTTAGAGGCTAATCAACCCTAAACCTTAATTCATGCCTATATAAATGTTATTATATTCCCTTGAAAAGGCATCTCAAAAATTCAATAGATATCAAAATATATTATCCTATGTTCGAGAAATACGCCACTAACGACCCTCGAATCAAGGAGAAAAAATCTCATTAGAGAAGAATTAAGGGAGGAACAGATTTGTACTCACATTTTTATCAATAAAATTTCTATTTCTTCATATTTTATTTGTGATTACAATTTATTTTTCATCAAATACTATAAAATTGTTATGATATTTTCGTTCTTGATTATTATTTTCTCAACGCGAATTTTATCATCTACAAGTTCTGGCATGCCCAGTGGGACAGTTTCTACCTCTCATCTCAACTTTTCAAGCACCAAAGAATACTGAAATAGCTTCTAAGAAGATTTCCCAATCAACTTCCTCTAAGGCTGCTAATTTCAAGTTCTCTGCTGAAGTGGAAGAAATCCTTGGTGTTACTTTTGGAAGTGTCAGAGCTATTACAAGAAGTAAAGCTACTATGCTGGAAAAACAAACACTGTGAGTGTCGTCCGCACCAACTCCTAATTTTGGTTCTTCAACCCCAAAGGGAGCGAGGTCCTATTAAATACTTCCGAAGAAGGAAGTAGTGTTGCTGAAAAGATCAAGAAGACTTTGGCTATGCTTGAGGTCTCTGAACTCTACCACAAAGAAGGGTCATGACTCATCCAATAAGTCTTCTCCATGTGCGTCGCGTAATGTGAGATCTCTGAAGATCAACTTCAATGATAATTCATGCTACTCTTTTGTGTCACCAACGGTTATGCAAGCGACAATAACTAATGCTTCATCTACTGAGGAACAACTTGCGAACCTAGTGAAGATGATCAAAGGACTAACTAGGCATGTGCAATACCAAGACTCTCGCATTGATAAGTTGATGGATAAGGTGGATGGTTTACTAGAGCGAGAATCTAGCCATGCACCTGGGAAGGGTATTGAGATGCAAGAGGCTGAAAATCCTATGAAGGAACATCAACTATCAAAGAGTTGCAATTTTTGCCTAAGGAACGATCCCACTTGATCAATTGAAGGAGTTCATCGAAGGGACAATTAAAGACAAGTATGAAATATCCTCAAGGTCTTCCCATATGTATACTAAGCCTTTCACTGCAAGGATTGATAGACTCCGAATGCCTGCTGGTTATCAACCCCCTAAATTGTAGCAATTTGAAGGCAAAGGAAATCCAAAGCAACATGTTGTACACTTTGTGGAGACATGTAATAATGTTGGGACCTATGGAGACCATCTCGTCAAACAATTTGTCTGTTCTTTGAAAGGGAATGCCTTTGAATGGTACACAGACCTTGAGCCTTATTCCATTGACAGTTGGGAGCAACTGGAGCATGAGTTTCTTAATCGCTTCTATATAACAAGGTGCACAGTGAGATGGTAGAGCTCACAAACACTCGCCAAAGAAAGGATGAACCTGTCATCAACTTCAAAAATTGATGGAGAAAATGCGAGCCTTAATTGTAAAAACAGACTTAGTGAAGCCTCTGCTATAGAAATGTGTATCCAAGGGATGCACTGGGGGCTTTTGTACATCCTAAAAGGTATCAAACCTAAGTCTTTTAAAGATCTAGCAACTTGTGCTCATGATATGAAATTGAGCATATCTTCTATTGGAAAAGATGAGATGCTTATTCACGATCCTTACAAAGGAAAGGACAAACCGGAAACCAAGAAATGGGGCAAATCTGTGCCCAGGAATGACAACAAAGAATCCATGAATGTCAATATCTTGCCTGTGAAGTTTTACTATGAAATTTAGTCGGAAGCAAAGTGTAAAGATGACTTTTCAAGAGCGTCTAAATCGAAAGCTAACCTTGAGAAAGAAGCAAGAAAAGGAATACCATTTTCTGGATTTTGATGTTCTTGAAATTTTTGAGGAGTTGGTTGAGCTATATCTTATTGAGTTGCCAGAGATGAAATGAGCCGATGAAGTTAGGAAGACTAATGACCCAAATTATTGTAAGTACCATAGACTTGTAAGTAAACCTCTTGAAAAGTGTTTTGTTTTTAAGGACAAGGTTATGCAATTGATTAATGCAAAGAAGATTATCCTTGATAATAGAAAGGCAAGCTCTAATCATATTTGTATTATGTTCGGCTCCCAGTCCAAATATGTCCACCTAAGGAAAAAGGGCCAATGGAGCAAGAAAAAATCCAAATTGATATAGATGACGGTGAAAGTTGGATTCTTCTAACTAGGCAGAGATGCAAAAAGACGAGTCCACAGAAAAGATAACTTAAACAACCAATCAGACAAAGGGTAATGAAAAGATCAAAAGAAACAGAAACTTGTCAGGCATCCAAAGGGGCCAAAAATGGAAATGCATCACCACCAGAAACTGCGAAGTCCTATGACTTTTGGGGAATTCTTACCAAGTTGGTTCTGTATGGAGGACACCCAAGGTAATGTTGAGGTATCATGTTTCAATGCTGACAAGGGAGAAACAATGAATGGAGATTCATCAAAGGTATCTCCCATTAACAAGGATGAAGTGGCGGGTGAAATTCCATCAAAAGCATCTTCGTCATCTTCTGAAAAGTTTGTGGAACACCATTTTCAAGAAGTACATACATGTGCTACAAAGATCACATTTACAGAAAATGATCTTTTATTTGGCGAAACTCTAACAATCATCCTTTGTATATGGTGGGTCATGTGCTAGAGAAGAAGATAAATAGAATTTTGATAGACAAAGGGTCTGGTGTCAACATCCTATCCATTTACATATTGAAAGAGCTTGGCATCACAATTGAAGAGCTTAGTGAAAGTCATTTGTTGATAAAAGGGTTCAATCAAGGGGGCCAGAGGTCTATAGGATCAATTAAGCTAGAAATTCATATGGACAATTTGCGAACAAGTGCATGGGTGCATGTGATTGATGCAAAGACTTCATATAATATGTTTCTTGGAAGGTCTTGGGTCTTATATTCTTACTATCAGTGTTTAAAGTACCTTGAAGACAAAATTGAAAGGAAGATAGTTGCTGACAATAATCCTTTCACTGAGGTTGATTCATATTTTGCTGATGCAAAGTTCTATTTGAAGAGTTATGTTGTGAAGGGGGTGAATATTGAGGGTGTCAAACTAACCAAGCCTGATGAACTCACAGGTAAAATAACCAATACGACCATTGAAAGGGCCAAAGTTGACATTGGGGAGCCTAGTACTTGTCCTAATAAAGGAAAGACCATACCCTCAAAATCTAAGCCAACATCTACACTTTGTTATATCCCAAAGCTGAGAAAGAGGAGGGTCAGTTATTTGATGTACGAGGGAATGTGCTAGGGGGGTTGACTCTTCCTATCAAACAGATCGATGTAATAAACTTGTCTTCAAAGTTGTTGGGAAATTTTATGGCTCAAAATCCACCACAAGATACATTTACTCCCTACAAAATGTACAAAAGGCTTTGATCCAAATGTTTATAAGTTACTTGCAAAAGTTGGGCATAACCCTGATGAGTCGTCTAGGCTAGGGAAACTCCTACCGGAGGGCACAACCAGGCAAGCATGTGAAGGTTTAGGCTATATCCAACCACCACAGGTGCACATCTCGAGAAGAAGGGCAAGCAATAACTATAACACTATAGAAGATGAATATGTTTCTTCTAATAAACGACCTTCTATCTTTGATCAACTTGGAAAACCCACTGCAAGAACTTTTGTGTTCAAGAGGTTAGGCCTATTAAAGAAGAAGAATAAGAAGCATCAGAGAAGTTACTTAGAGTAACAACGCTTCCTTTACCTATGATTCGAAAGGATTTCAAAAGCATAGTTCCTTCTAAGATGAAACGATGAGTGAAACTCATAGTTTCATATAAAGAGGTCCTAAAAGCGAAGGCTCACACTATGGTTTACACCAAAAAGTGCAAGAAAGATAAAGAAAGCGTAGGCTCCTCATATCATATTACAACTCAGATTGAGAACGATGCCTCATGCCAACTGAAAGTTGATGAAGTGTTGGAAGGTGTTGCTTGGTGCAATCATATATCTATCAATGACAATGACCCACAGGAAGAGAAGGATGTTGGAGATGCTCTATCAGAATTTATAAAAGGAGTAAAGACCACGATTGATCCCTTGAAGGAAGTTAACCTTGGCACAGATGAAGACCCAAGGCCAACTTGCTTGAGTGCTTTCCTAGGAGTTGATAAAGAAATGGCTTATATGAATATACTCAAAGAATATAGGGATGTATTTGCATGGATCTACAAAGAAATTTCTGGTTTGAATCCTAAATAGCTGTCCATCAATTGGCAGTCAAGCACGACGCTCGTCCTGTCAAGCAGGCTCAAAGACATTTTATGCCATACCTGGTTCTATTGATTGAGAAAAAAGTTAACAAACTCATCAAAGTAGGCTTTATTCGAAGTTAGATACCCCATGTGGATTTTGAGCATTGTCCCCGTGAGGAAGAAAAATGGCCAAATTTGAGTTTGTGTCGACTTTAGAGATCTCAACAATACATGCCCTAAAGATTGATTCTCACTGCCTATTTTAATGATCGATGCTACAACTAGTTATAAGGCAACTTCATTCATGGATAGTTCTTCTGGCTATAACCAAATTCGCATGTCACCATAGAATGAAGAACTCACGACATTTCGTACACCTAAAGGAATTTATTGTTACAAGGCAATGCCCTTTGTTTTGAAGAATGTTGGTGCCACATATCAAAGGACTATGCAAAATATATTTGATGATTTACTCCATAAAAATTATGTTGATGAAACAACCCTAAAAATTTCTTGAAAATGTGTCTCGAAAGTGCCCAAAATCATAATTTTTATATATCTAAAAATCTGACTTCATATTCTTGTTCAAATGGAAAAACTTAGTGGGGAATGAGTCTAACCTGAATTTTAGAGCAACAGTATCAAAATCCAAAAATCATAAAAATGTGATTGAGGGTCAATTTTAAAGGGGAATATCTCTTAGCACACAAAGAACTGGGGATCCCATGACCTACCAAATTAAAGCTCTTTGAATTAGCTTTCCAATGCACTTAGTTTCACCTCACTCGGAGTTCGAATGAAGAATTTATGCCAATTTTTGTAGAACTCATATGTGCAGAAATGTAAATTTCAGTGAGTAATCCGCGTCCAAGACTTTCAAGCCTTGGGCCTAATGGTTCTCATACTTGAAAATACCTATACTTTGCCTTATTTCACCGTTATATCATCCTAAGCACTCCCCAATACTCACTCAAATACTTAGCCATATTTCACTCCCAAATTCAAGTCTCAAACTCTCATCCCAAGATAAGGTTTTCCTTCAAGGTTCTTTTTCAAGCTTCAAGTCTCCATCTCCAATCTTCACCATGTTCATCTCCAAGCTAAGGTATATAGGATTCAACCATTGGGTCCTTTACCCATGGTACCAAATCCTCTTTTCTACTTAAATTGCATGATTTAAAGTTGATTTACTCATAGGTCTTGATTATTATAAATTTCACTACACAATGAATTGGAGTTTCATGAAAGTATGATTGTTTTAACATGTTTTAAGCTATAAATCTTAGATCTAATGTGAGATTTGATGAGGAGTTTTTATGTATGTTGCTTGAGGTGTTACAAGGTGTTAATTAATGGTTTTACATGGGATTTACTTACATGTTTTCACTCTTGAATTGCATAATTTTACACTAGCACTACACACCAGCCAAGTATTTGATAAAAATGTCTGGTTATGATTTCTTGAGGAATTGAAGGTCCAATACATGTCTTATGAGTTAAATGACTTCATGGTGATTTTAAGCTTTCTAAAGGTATGTCAAATTCATGAAAATGTTGATGATGTTGTCGAGCCGGATCAAGCCCCTTTTTTAAAGATTGTATCTCTTGTGAGCCTTTCATGTTGATGCTAATGTAAGGGTAATGTTGATGATAACCTATTCTTATGTATGATGATTAGGCTCTCTATTTGATGTCAATGATGTTAAAAGCTACTCGTGCCATGTCTCTATGGTTGTGTCAAGTTATTAAAGTATGATTATATTATATATTCCATGGGATTAGACTTAGCACCGAGTGGACTAGAGGCGAGTCCCCAAGTCCTAGAACTATATGCCACTATAGGTGAAGGGATTAGAGGTGAGTCCCCAAATCTTTATGAGGCGAGTACCCTAAATATAAGGGCTTGAGGCGAGTACCCAAGTCCAAGAATTAGAGGCGAGTAATTGAGTCCAAGAACTAGAGGCGAGTACCCGGTTCACATAAGGCTTAATGGATCCACTTAGTCATTAGGAGGTTTACCTTGGTAAGTAACTTCCCCCTTTCTTCCGGTGTAGGGGTAACATTGGGATTCTGAGTTGTAGCTTGCTTGATCTTATCTTATGTCAGTTGAGGTTTCTTCCCACACTTATATATTGTATTCTATGTAAGATGGATGATTTGTAAAGCATGATTTACTTAAGCATTGATCATACATGCCATATTGCTATTATGTTATATATTGCTTATACTTATGCATTTTGACTATGTTGCCTATCTCTTATTGCATTGCATCCTACATACTTAGTACATTCAAATGTACTAAAGCATACTTTATGCCTACATGATGTTACCATGTAGGAACCGAAGCTCCTATTGATTCTCCTCGTGGCTATACGGATTGTTCAAAGTAGCTTTTAGTGAGTCCTTATATCCGAGGACGATATCTATCTTCTTTCATGCTTATGTTTAGAATAAATCTTGTATATTTTGAAATACTTATGACTTTGAGGGTGAACCCGATTGGTTGTCTTGGCCCCCGCTAAGTTCTATGTCTAGAGGTATTGTTGGACAAGTTATGTATTATGTTTGAGATTTGACTCATCTACATTACTCAAATGTTCATCTCTGTCTCACTTCGTCTCAATTCCCTTATTTATGCTTATCTCTTATTGTCATTTTTATTTGCTTCCACAATCAAGGATGTGTAATGATATACAAAGAGACTTGTTTGGGGTTCTTTTGGGTTCTCCATTAGCTATCACAACTAGGCCCTAGGTCCGAGTCGTAACAGTTAATGACTTGGTGGTGAAGTCGAAGAGAAGGAACTACCATTTGAAAGACTTGAGAATGTTGTTTGAGTTGCTTTGAAGATATCAACTGAGGATGAATCCATTAAAGTGTGCCTTTGGGGTTGCCTCTAGAAAGTTTCTTGGCTTCATTGTGCGACATTGAGTAATTGAGATTGATCAAGCCAAAGTTGATGTAATATTGAAGATGCCCAAAATCAAAACATTCATGAGTTGAAAAGTCTCCAAGGGAAATTAGCCTACTTAAGGAGGTTCATCTCAAATCTAGTTAGAAGATGTCAACCATTCAGTCGTCTCATGAAGAAGGGTGTCCCTTTCAAGTGGGATCAAACATGTAGCGAAGTCTTTGAAAGTATAAAAGCATATCTGATGAAGCCTCCGGTCTTAGCATCTCCTATACCTAGAAAGCCACTGATACTATACATTGCGGCACAAGAAAGTTCCGTGGGAGCCTTACTAGCTCAAGAAAATAATAAAGGAAAAAAAATATCCTTTATTACTTAAGTAGAATGATGACACCAAATGAGCTGAATTATTCACTAATCGAAAAGTTGTGTTTGGCGCTGGTCTTTTCAATTCAAACGATGAAGCACTATTTTCAAGCTCATACTATCCGCTTTGTTTCTAGAGAAAATTCCATCAAATTTGTTATGTCGAAACCAGTCCTTAGTGATAGACTAGCAAGGTGGTACCTTTAGTTCCAACAATTTAAGATTGTGTACGTCCCTCAAAAGGCTGTGAAGGGAGAAGTATTAGTGGACTTCTTGGCGGACCATCCTATACTTGATAATTGGGAATTAACTAATGAACTTCCTGATGAAGATGCAATGACCATCGAAATCCAACCTCCTTGGAAAATGTACTTTGGTGGGGCTGCATATCATGATGGAGCTGGTGCAGGCGTAGTGTTCTCCTTCACATTGAAATAACGTTGTTCCAACAATATTGTAGACTATCAAGCACTAATACTTGGGCTCAATATGGTTGTTGACATGAAGCAATTGCAGTTGCAAGTTTTTAGTGATTCTCAACTGTGATTCGACAACTCTTGGGACCCTATGAGGTCAAGAAGCCTGAACTGCGCCCATATCACTATTATGTTCAAAAGTTGATAGGATGGCTTGGATATATAACCCTCCAACATGTATCAAGAAAGGAAAATAAAATGGTTGATGCCTTAGCTGCTTTAGCCTCGACTCTGACTCTTTCTGATCAAATACAAGTTACTATCTGCCAAAAATGGGTACCACCATTGGACGAATATGAACATATGGAGAATGAGCTTGAGCATGTTGTCGTTGTTTCTAAAGCCAATAAAGAGGATTGGCGATAAGCCATCATTGACTATTTATGTTATGGGATACTTTCAGAAGATGCTAAAATAAGGACTGACATTCATCATCGGGCACCTTGTTTTCTCTACTACAAGGACACATTGTATAGGAGATCATTTAAGGGAATGCTCTTGCGGTGCTTGGGGGAGAAAGAAGCGACTTAATTTTTGCATGAGGCATATTTAGGAGTATGTGGATCACATCAGTCTAGACCAAAGCTCCATTTTCACATAAAAAGAATGGGGTATTATTAGTCAACCATGGTAAAAGATTATTTGGATTATGGTCAAAGGTGCAAAGCTTGTCAATTCCATGCAAACTTCATACATCAACTGCTTGAAGTTTTACACCCAACTATTGCCTCTTGGCCGCTTGATGCTTGGGGATTGGATGTTCTTGGACCAATGCCGAAATTCTCCAGTGGACACTTGTACATCTTAGCTACGATAGATTAGTTTTCAAAATGGGCTGAAGTTGTCGCTCTTAAAGAAGTCAAGAAGGAGAATATTGCAAACTTCATTCGCGTAAACATTATTTACCAATTTGGCATTCCACGATACATAATCACGGATAATGGCAAGCCATTTTATAACAAGTTGATGAATAAGATATGCGATCTCTTTGGCTTCAAGCAGCCAAAATCTTCTATATACCATACTGCTGCCAATGGTCTGGACGAAGCATTTAATAAGACTCTATACAATCTTTTGAAGAAAGTGGTCTCTAAGACCAAACGAGATAGGCACGAAAGAATGGAAGAAGCCTTGTGCGCATATAAGATTACATATCGTACACTGACTCAAGCAATCTCATATTCACTTGCTTTTGGAGTTGAAGCGGTCCTGCCACTCAAGCGTCAAATATTGTCTTTGCGATTGGCTATCCAAGAAGGGCTCACTGAGGAGGAAAATGCTCGACTACATCTCGTCGAGTGAGAAGCACTTGATGAAAAGAGGTTAGAAGCCCAATAAAATCTTGAATGTTATCAAGCTTGTTTGTCTCGTGGATTCGATAAAAAGGTTTACTCGAGGTGTTTTCAAGTTAGAGACCAAGTTTTCGCAGTAAGAAGGCCCATTATCACTTCACATAAGTTCGGGGGCAAATTCACCTCGAAGTGGGATGGACCATATGTAGTACAAGAAGTATACTCAAATGGTGCTTACAAGTTTGTCGATGCAGATGGCATGAATATCAATCCTGTAAATGTAAAATTCCTTAAGAAGTACTACCCTTGAGGAAAATTATGGTCCTTGGAATTTGAGTATAAAAGTGTATGATACTGTTGGCTGGCAAGAGTATAAACTATTTATGGCACCATAGAAAGAACACTTCCCCCCGGAACTACATTGTGGCTTGATCCTCTTTATTGAGGTACATATGCGCTTGGAATTATATCTAAGTTCAGTTTCATAAGTGTTAAAAAACTATATTTCCCTTACTTGATTCCTTATGGGGGCAAAGCCCTATGGAATGTGAGTTCCTTTGATGGCATGCTTGAGGTCTTCAAATTTAATCAAGTTTACAGGTTGAAGGTTTCATATCCCTAAGTCTCCAAGCTAAAAGTCCCTAAAGTCTGCAAGTTGGTTCCTAAATTAAGCAAGTATGCAAGTGATGGTCCTCAAGTTCTTAATTTTTGTGTTGATATTCTTTAAATTTATCCATTTCGTAAGTTAAAACATTAAGTTGCATAAAATTTGCGAAAGCGAATACACAAACTTCAAAGAGAAGGGATTTTTTTATTATTTTCAGTCATACTAGTGTACCAAACGTGAATTGAGTTTGAATTATTAAGGCTTGCAGCAAAATAAAACATGTTAAGGAGTTTAAGTTAGAACCACAAATGCAAGATATGAGACAAAAAAAATATAGAAACTCTATTGCTATAAAATTGTCTAGCATATCAATCTAAATCTTGCGAAAATAAAGAAAGGTAGTAAAAAATGGGAGGAGGGGGAGGGGAAGGGAGTTTAATCTAGTATAATTTGTAGTTAATCAAATCTTGACGACTACCCTCTAAGCCCTCTCTCCTATTCTCCAAGAAACGTAAGCAATGTGTTTGTTTGAGGACATCAAGCCACACAAAAGGCCTGCAAGATATTGGAGTTCTAATCGTAAGTCAAAAGAGAAGCAACGACAACATTTTGGAGGTTAGCACCATTCAAGCTTTGCCCATTTTTGCTAAGGATATCTTCTGTCCATTCCCAATATCCAGGGGTGCAATGATATTCACCCTCGAACAGAATTTCACCTCCTCAATGTAACCCTTCTTGGATCATGCGACTCCCTAAATTTGGAAGAGTGCTCGCAAGATTGGTGCCTTGAAGATTTGTTGTCTCAAGATACCATACCTTGGAAGTTTTGTTAGATTTGTGGTCGCATTCAAAAGTCCAATCTGCCTTATGAAGTGTGTTTCTCAATTGTGGTCACGTATCTGCATAATGACCAACTAGAGGATCTCGGACTAAAAGCTTGGTCTCTACCTTGCTATCTTGCGACCTAATTATGAGGTATCTGAGCCTAGAAGATTAGCAAGTGTAGTCCTTGAAGAAGACCATTGTTCAGGATGCATAAAATAAAAAGTGTTACCCTTCATCAATGATAGCACGCAACATAAAAAGAACAAACAACAAGAGGAACAAGAATCAAAATAAAAGAATATGGCTAGTTAGACGTCCCATATGTTTAAACATTGGGAACATTGTAAAGCCTCACGTTGGGAGTCCCTTATGTTTAAACATTTAGAACAATCGAAAGCCTCGTATTGGTAGTCCCCTATGTTTAAACATTTAGAACAACCGAAAGCCTCATATTGTTGGTCCCTTATGTTTAAACATTTAAAACAGTGGAAAGCCTCGTATTGTTGGTCCTCTATGTTCAAACATTTAGAACAACAGAGAGTCTTGTATTGTTGGTTCCCTATGTTTAAACATTTAGAACAGCGGAGAACCTCATATTTTTGGTTCCCTATGTTTAAACATTTAGAATAGCGAAAAGTCTTGTATTGGTGGTCCCATATGTTTAAACATTTAGAACAGTGTAAAGCCTCGTATTGTTGGTCCCAAATATTTAAACATTGGGAACATTGTAATGCCTCAAATTTGTGATCTCAAGGCGTGACCAAATTCTTGTGATATAAAGAATCTTGAATTATGGCCCTACAACAAAAAGAGGGACAAAAAAACACAAAAAAGATAATAAAGAAGAAAACGAAAAGAAGAAAGAAAAGAAATTACCCAGGATAAGATATCCTCTGAAAGATGTGTCCCACAATTTGCCAAAAAAAGCAAGTGAAGAAGCTTTCAATTGATTCTGGCAGATGAGGATCCTAGGGTCTATTTGTAGATGAATAATCCATCGGACTCCTAATAGAAAAAGTATCAAATTTATAAAAGAATTGAACAATAAAATTTTACTCCTAATTGGAGTGTTCAAGCTGTAGGTGGTGGGATGCATATACTCCATATCCAAGTTAGATTGGAGATGCCTTAAGGCAATTGGTGGCAGTTCATGTGCAGCAAGTCCAGAATACATGCAAATTAAAGTTACATTGAGAATATGTTAGACCCCATATTTATTAAATTAAGTTTGAGTCATAAGTCCTTGATTGGATTAAAAATAGAAAAGTTTGGGGCCTAAGTGAACTATAAATTAAATTGGAGCCCTTATGATGC
>JAOTQJ010000002.1:8833555-8916798 GCA_025642045.1 Solanum sejunctum | reverse complement strand
TTTCTGTATTTCTAGTGGCTTGTACGCGTGACAACCAGTCCTTGGGTGGGATTTAAGTTTATGAAAATTTGCAGTTTAAATTTATTTATTTTAAATGCTTCCACAAGTTATATTTATTATTCCTTTTTGAATTAAGGCTGACTTGTTCTAGTGGGATTAAGCAAGTGCCATCACGCCCAATTTTTGGGTCGTGACATAGAGGAACCATTACAAAATTCAAAAATCCAAAGTGGCAATTTCCAGAGAGGTTTTCGCTCCCTAGGCACGATGCGCCAGGGGCGTTCCTCTGTGTTAATTTTGCCCAGTTTTTCTTGTTCCTCTCCAAGGCCTTTGGGTCTTGTCCCTAAGCCTCCCCATACTTAAAAACACCTTTACTTAATCATTTTGAACCTCATATCATTCAAGACTTTCCCGAAAACCCTGTCTAACACTTAGACAAATATTTCACTCAAAATTCGCTTCAAGTCTCCATACAAATCATCTTCAAGGAAATCTCTAAAGTCAAGGTATGTGGGTTTCAACCATTGGGTCCTTTCACCCATGGATCCTAAGCTCCCCTTTTACATAAAATGTATGTTTCTAAGTTGATTTACTTATAGGTCTTACTTATTATGAATTTGACTATGAACTATGTTGGGGTTTCATAAAAGTGTGACTGTTTAAGCATGTTTTGAGATATAAATATATGATCTATCTTGAGATTTGAGGATGGATTTTGATGTATATTGCATGAGAGTATTACCAAGTATTGGTGGGTGGTTTTACATTAATTTTTCATGCATGATTAACTCTTGAATTGTATGATTTAGTATTAGCATTGAACAACCACCAAGTGTTTGGTAAAATACCTTTTTAAGGATTCTTAAAGTTTTAATGATCTATTGGTTGATTTATGAGTCAAGGGACTTCATAATGATTTTGGAGTTTCTAAAGATGTGTTTAAATCATGAAAATGTTGATGATGTTGTAGGGTCGGATTAAGCCCCTTTTCTCAAAGATTATACCACTTGTGAGCCTTTGATATTGATATTAATGAAAGTGTAATGTTAATGATGACCTATTCTTATGATTGAAGTTAGGCTCACCATTAGAGGTAAATGACATTAGGAGCTGCTCGTGCCATATCTTTATGTGTATTGCAAGTTACTAAAGTATGATTATCTTATATATTTCATGGGATTAAACTTAACACTAAGTGGACTAGAGGCGAGTACCTAAGTCCTAGAACTATGTGCCATCGTAGGTGAAGGTATTAGAGGTGAGTCCCGAAATATCCAAGAGGTGAGTATCCTAAATATGAGGGCTTGAGGCTAGTACCCTTGTCCAGCCTTGAGGCAAGTACTTGAGTCTAGGAACTAGAGGTGAGTACCCAATTCGCATAAGGCTTAGTGGATCCACTTAGGCATTAGGAGGTTCACCTTAGCAAGTAACTTACCCCTTTCTTCCAGTTTAAGGTATACATTAAGATTCTAAGTTATAGCTTGCTTAGTCTTATTTTATGTCGGTTGAGGTTTCTTCCCACACTTATATATTATGTTCTATGTAGGATTAATGATTTGCATAGAAGGATTTATTTAAGCATTGATCATGCGTGCCATATAGTTATTATGCTATCTAGTGCTTATTATTATGCATTTTGACTATGTTGCCTATCTCTTGTTGCATTGCATCCTACATACTTAGTATATTCAAACGTACTAACACATACTCTATGCATACATGATATCACCATGTAAGAACCAGAGATCCTATTAATTCTCTTCCACATGGCTAGATGGATTATTCAAGTTAGCTTTTGGTAAGTCCTCATGTCTAGGGATAATATCTATCTTCTTCATGCTTATGTTTACACTACATCTTGTATATTTGGATTACCTATTATCATTATTATGAGGGTGAGCCCAGAAAGTGTCTTGGGCCTAAGTTGTATGTATAGAGGTATTGTTTGACAAGTTATGTACTATGCTTGAGCGTTGACTCATCTATGTTATTTAAGTATTAAACTCTTTCTCCCTTAATCCCAATTTTCCTTGATTAAATTTTCTCTTGTTGTTTATTCTTGCTTCTGCGACTAAGGATGTGTATATGATATGCTAAAAGGCTTGTTTGTGGTTCCCTCGGGTTTTCCATTCATCGTGTCACGTCTAGGACCTAGTTTGGGTAATGACAAATTTGGTATCAAAGTACAAGGTTGATAATGGTCCTCGGCGTCCAACACAACACATCGATTAGAGTCTTATTCATGGTTGTGAAGCATGCCACAACTATGAATGGGAGACTATGAGGCATTTTAGAAAATGTTTCCCTTCTTTATGGTCTATGTTGTGCTATAGAAGTTAAGGTATGTTTTCCACCTAATGAATATTTTTTTCCATTCTAGATCATACCAATTCCAAGAGGGAGAAGATCCTGTACACATGAGGAGCAGTCAACTCCTCCTGCTCCGTAAGCTCTTTAAGATGAAGGAGTGGCTCGTGAAGAATTCCAAAATGCTCTTACCATGTTGGCTCATGATGTGACTAATCAAATCAACCAAGGGGCCCAATCTCCTCATTCAAATACCCCAACAAGGAACTTTGTTAGAATGAATCCATTGGAGTTCTTTGGGTCTAAGGTGGATGAGGATCCCCAAGAGTTCATCGATGAGGTGTATAATGTGTTTTCTATCACAGGGATGAATTCGGAGGAGAAGGTGGAGTTAGTGGCATACCAACTAAAGGGGGTGGCTCAAATTTGGTTTGTGAAATGATAGGTGGAAAGGGGAAATCATGATGCTATTTCTTGGGAGAAGTTTAAGGCTATATTTCTCAACCAGTTCTTCTCTATTAACTAAGGGAGGCCAAAATGATGTAATTTATAAATTTAAAGTAAGGATCCATGAGTATGAGTGAGTATACCATCAAGTTCAACCAAATCTCCAAGTATGCTCCACAACTGGTTGCCGATTCACGGTTAAGGATGAACAGGTTTTTGATGGGTGCATCTGATTTGGGGAATGAGGAGTCTCGTGCTGCTATGTTCATAAGTGGTAAAGATTTGTCTCGCCTCATGACTTATGCCGAATAAGTTGAGGGGGAGAAGCTTAGAAAGAGGAGAAGTGAGTGATCCAAGAGGGCTCAGTTTGATGGTAGCTTCCAAGATCAAGAGTCTGATGATGCTCAAAGCAAGAGGGTTTCCAAGGATGGGGTGGCCAACCCCAATTATCAAGGTGAAGGCATTGGTAGAAAAGCTCCTCCTACATATAACAAGTGTGGAAGGTACCACCTAGGAGATTACTTAGCCTGTTCGAATGCATGTTTTAGATGTGGTAAAATAGATCATAAGATGATACATTGTCCATGGGTCCCTAAGAACCCTATGGATGGTGTTCAATGTTCTCAACCATACTCCTCTAGGAGTCACTAGGCTTGGCATGGTACTTCATAGGTAAGTTGAAAGTTTTGATTTTTGATAGATTTAGGTTCCACTATTCTTTTCATTATTCCTTTTTGGTTGCTAGTGGGGTTCTTGTGTGCCCTGAGTTATTATGTGAACCTTTGGTGTTCACCCTTTGTTGAGTCTATTGTTGCTAGAAAGTTCATAGGTATTATTCCATGTTCATATTGCATTAGGTCTTAACTTATGACTTGTTGGGTTTGATGTGGTGGGTTTTGATGTTATACTTAGAATGGATTAGTTGCTTGCATATTGTGTCTCCATTGATTGTAGGTCCCGTAGAGTTAGATTCCAATTTCCTAATAAACCCATCCTTAAGTGGGGGCTTGTAAGGTAGTTGTGAAGGGGTAAGTCTATTTCTTGTCTTAAGGTACAATTTGATCTCTAAGGGTTGCATTTATCATCTTGTAAGAGTTAGAGGTATTGAACCTAAGTTATTTCTATTGAGTTGTTTTCGGTGATAAATGAGTTATTGAATGTCCTTTCCGATATTTTGAATTTGGGCTAGTGTATTTGGTGGTTGTTACACCGGTCATATCTATAGGACTCATGAATAGGGACTTTAATCCCTCTTGTTACATTATGGTGGTCTTTGGGGATGATGTATTGGTTGTTTCCGAAAGTTTGGAAGAGTTTGTGAATCATTTGGGTATGATATTGTGAATTGCGAAGGAGGTGAGGTTGGGTGAAGTGAGAAGGGTGGTGTAGTGGCTTTAATGGTTCCAAATCTTCTTTGGTTAAAGAGGTCTAGTTAAGCAAGGTCTTATTTCCTTCTTGATAGAGTTGGAGGTCTTGGTGAGGGATGGTAGAGTGGAGGTTTTGTCTCAAGGGGGAGATGGTGTCATTAGATACTAAGGTAGGCTATATGTGCTTGTGCTAAGGATTGGGTTCACTTAGAAGTCCCACACATGAAAAGGGTATGGTACAGTTTGGCAAGAAGGGGAATTGAGTTTATGGTTTGTGGGACCTTATAGAGTGTTGGGGGAGGATTGGTAAGGGTGCAAATGACTTTCCCCAAAACCCTCTCTAGCACTTAGACAAATATTTCACTCAAAACAAGTGTCCTAATCTCATTCTAGATCTAAGGATTTTGTTCTAGCTTCAAGTCTCTATCCAAATCTTCTTCAAGAAAATATCCAAAGTTAAGGTGTGTGGGTTTTAACCGTTGCACCCTTTCACCCAGGGTGGCCAAGCTCCTTTTTTACATAAATTGCATGTTTCTAAGTTGATTTACTTATGGGTCTTACTTATTATGAATTTGACTACGAACTATGTTGGGGTTTCATCAAAGTGTGATTGTTTAAGCATGTTTTGAGCTATGAATCTATGATTTATCTTGAGATTTATGGAAGGGTTTTTATATATATTGCATGAGGGTATTACCACGTATTTGTGAGTGGTTTTACATTTATTTTTCTTGCATGATTTTTTCCTGATAATCTATTGCACACCCACCAAGTGTTTGATAAAATTCCTTTGTTTAAGGGTTCTTAAAGTTTTGATAATCTATTGGTTGATTTATGAGTCAAGTGACTTCATGATGATTTTGGGCTTTGTAAAGATGTGTTTAACTCATGAAAATATTGATGATGTTGTAGTGCCGAATTAAGCCCTTTTTCTCAAAGATTATATCTCTTGTGAGCCTTTGATGTTGATGTTAATGAAAGTGTAATGTTGATGATGACCCATTCTTATGATTGAAGTTAGGTTCACCATTTGAGGTCAATGATGTTAAGAGCTACTTGTGCCATGTCTCTATATTTATTGTAAGTTATTAAAGTATGATTATCTTATACATTTTGTAGGATTAGACTTAGCACTGAGTGGACTAGAGGCGAGTAGCCAAGTCTTTATACTACGTGCCATTGTAGGTGAAGGAATTATAGGCGAGTCCCCATATCTCTAAGAGGAGAGTACCCTAAATATGAGGGCTTGAGGCGAGTACCTGAGTCCGAGCTGGAGGCGAGTACCCATGTCTAGCAAATAGAGGCGAGTACCCAGTTCGCATAATTCTTAGTGGATCCACTTAGGCATTTGGAGGTTCACCTTGGCAAGTAACTTCCCACTTTCTTCTGGTGTAGGGTACACATCGGAATTCCAAGTTGTAGCTCGCTTGATCTTATTTTATGTCATTGAGGTTTCTTTCCACACTTATATATTATGTTCTATGTAAGATTACTGATTTGCAAAGCAGGATTTACTTAAGCATTGATTGTACATGCCATATTGTTATTATGCAATCTATTGCTTATCATTATGCATTTTGACTATGTTGCCTATCTCTTGTTACATTTCATTCTACATACTTAGTATATTCAAACGTACTAGCATATACTCTATGCCTAAATGATATCACCATGTAGGAACCGGAGCTCAAGTATACCTTCACAATAAGAATCAATTAGAGATGATTAAGTGCAATGCGATGCAAATGTTGAATAAAGAGTGATGCATTGTCCTAATGCTACACACCCGTTGAATATTAGGTCACAACCTATGGGGTGCTTATCGTTCCATGTAACTTCCCTGCACACCTTGTATAATATATTACTATAGAGTGTAGCACATCCGTCGTATAATATATTTTACCACAACATTTGGTACGTTCCTCATATAATATATAGAACCTTTGTATTTGTCATCCTTATAGTCATAGTTTTATGGAATCAATGCAAATAGGCATATTCTATTGCAGGGTGAGAGAATGACAATTTACATATAAAATCCTCCATAACATATCACATATTAATGTACCAATCTTTTCCCTTTTATTACCCTTTTATTTATCATTGAGCCATTTAACATACACTTATGACCATTAAATCAAACCCTCCAACAATTTTCATTATTCCACAACATCAAAAAAAGAAAATACAGGGTTCAATACACTTAACGAAGATCACAAAGTCTACTTTTCTTAATTTAATTGAATCATTACTCTACAGCTATAGCCTTCCCTTTCTGATGGGCCTCCGAAACAACAAAATCTGTTTAAATATGAAATTACAATAAGAATACACTAACATTAATACCCATGTTACTGATTTTGAAAATTGAATTTAAAACAACCTAAAAACTTTATCTCGAGAAAGTAAAGATAGATTTTGAATTTAACATATATTATGTTCAGTGAAAACTATATTAAAAATCTATAAAGTAAGGATAAATTTATTATAAATTTGGAAATCTACAGTGAAAACTATATTGAAAATCGAAACCTGTACAAAATCATTGATTAATAAATTTCATGTTCTTGAGAAAATCCATTTTTATGTTCAAAACCAAGAATTAAAGATTAAAATCATGGAATATGTCATGTCCAAGCCTAGGTCTTACACGTGACATTGTGAATGAGAAGTTTGAAGACAACCAAAATAATCCTCTTGATTGTAACATGCACGCATCCTTGATTGCAGAAGCAAACGAAAACAATATTAAGGGTCAACTAATAAAAAGGCAAAACGGGGCAAAGGTATGACACCCCATTACTCCATGCTATTATGTACCCATGTTTCAATTCTCATTTGTTTAGGTGGAGCATATATTAGGGTCATGGGAGATTTTTAGTAGTTAGACGAGTTCAAAACTTCCCTATGAATTGAGTTTTGGGTGTTTCGTCCATACAAGTGTCAACTTTAAATGAGCAAAACTTTTAGCACACTTGGAACTAGGTGGACCACGACATGTCAAATGAAATCCCTTTGAGTTAACTTTCCAATTCACTTTATTACACCTCATTTAGAGTTCAGAGTCAAAGGTTATGGCTATTTTACTGAATCCTGCCAGTATAGAGTTACACTAGGAGAGCATCGTTATGAGTCGTAGGTCGAGGTATCACTCATAGGTCAGTCTCGTAAAAATTTTTAGAGACTTCAGAATTGAGGCTAGGGGTGATGGGAAGGGTCCGACGAGTCATAGTGCTACCTACGGGTCATAACAGGGCCCGTAACATCCGTTAGATAGCTTTTCAAGAAGGGTCATTTTGGTCCTTTTCCGCCCTTTCTAAACTCTAGATTGACGTTTTTATGATAATTCAAGGTCCCAAACCCTTAAGTTCTTCATTATATTGATAAAATACTCTCTCAAATCCTTCGATTAATATTCCACTCCAAAATCAAGTGTCCAAATCTCTCCAGGATCTTAAGGAATTCATTGAAGCTTCAAGTTCTCACGTCAATTTCACCAGGAAATTCTCCAAAGCCAAGGTATGTTGATTTTAGCCATTGGGTCCTTCCATCCATGGTGCCCCAACCTCCTTTTTACTCAATTTGCATAATTTAAAGTTGATTTTTCAAATAGGTTTACTAGCATGGGCATGTCTATGAACTATCTAAAGTTATGTAAAGTTGTGACTGTTTTGCTATGTTTTGAGCTATAAATCTTGAATTTATTGTAAGATTTAATGAGGAGTTTTGATGTACATTGCTTGAGGGTATTGCTAGTTGTTAATTTATGATTTTACAATGGATATTCTTGCATGATTCATCTATAAACTGCATGGTTTTGTATCCCCATTACACACCTGCCAAGTGTTTGATAAAATGTCTGGATATGGTTTCTTGAGGAATTGAAGGTCCAATGCAATTCTTATGAGTTAAATGAATTTATGATAATGACACGAATGTTTATATGAGCCATATTTATGATAATCATCTATAATATTCTAAGATAACCATTTCTTGATGTGGGGGTGCCACGCCTTGACCACTATGATAAAAGGGATAATGTTCATTAGCTAAATTGAGAGATTGATACCTCATTAATTAAATTGAGGGGTTGACACCTCATTAATCAATGTAAGGGTTTTATACCTTATTATCAAAAATTTTTTTTGACAGCTAAATCATCTTAGAGGTGGGTGGTGTATGGTCATAACTCAATTGAGGGGTTGATACCTCAATCACCTAGGATAGGAGGTGATAAACCCATTAGCCAAAGGATTGTATCTTTCTACTTATATTTTGTTATTTTATATAAGCATAATTTTACTTCAATCATCATTCATATATATATATATATCACATTGTTACTATGCTATCCATTGTCTATGTTTATGCATTTCAATTATGTTGCCTATCTCTTGTTGCATCGTATCTTATATACTTAGTACATTCAAATGTATTAATGCATACTCTATCCCTACAAGATGTTACCATGAAGGAACCAGTTGTCTATTTGGTTATCCTCCTCCTCCACATGGCTAGTGGCATCCATTTAAGCTAGTTGGTGAGTCCTTATGTCCAGGGGCAATATCTATGTTCTTATATTATGTAATAACGACTATCGCTCCTTTTTGGTATACTATGACTACAACGGTGAGCCTAGTTGCTTTTCTTGGCCCCTGCTAAGTTTTATATTAGAGGTATTATTGGACAAGATATGTATTGTGCTTGAGCTTTGACTCACTTATGATATTCAAGCTATTTAAATATAAGTCTCTCTCCTATAGTTCCCAATTTCCCCTTATTTATTTTTCATATGATGAATTATCTTGCTTCCGTGACCAATGATGTGTAACAATATACTTTGAGGCTGGTTTGGGGTTCCTTCGAGTTCTCCATTCGCTGGTCACATCTAGGCCCTAGGCTTGGGTCATGATAAAGATGGTATCAGAGCACTAGGTTGATAGATCCTCAAAGTCCAACACACCACGTCAATTAGAGTCCTATTCATAGTTGTGTTGTGCAACACAACTATGAGTAGAGGGATATGAGACGTTTGGAAAAGTTTTCCTTTTTCATCTACTAAGTAATGCTATAGAGTTGAAGTAAGACTTCCCCCTAATGATTGTTCTTTGCTATGCTAGATCATGTCTAATGCTCAAGTAAGAAGGGCCCAAACTCCCGAGGAGCAACCTACTAATGGTGAGTTCAAGGATGCTCTCGCTACGCTTGCCTAAGTTGTGGCCAACCAAGTCAACCAAGGGGCCCAAGCCCCTTATGCTACTATCTCCGGAGATAGAGTAAGGGACTTCAAAAGGATCCTCCAGTATTCTATGGTTCAATGGTAGATGAAGACCCATAAGAATTCATTGATGAGGTATACAAGATTTTGACTATCATGGGCATTGGGCCGAGTGAAAAGGTAGAGTTAGCGGTGTAACAACTCAAAGGGGTAGCCCAAATATGGTATGATCAATGGAAAGGGGAGAAAGAAAATGGTAATTTGGTTCTATGAGAGGAGTTTAAAGTGGTCTTTCTTAATCGGTTCTTCCTATTTTGAGCTTAAGGAAGATAAATTAGAGTGGAGTTGATGAGCCTGAAATAAGGTGCTATGAGTGTGAGGGAGTATGCCCTCAAGTTCACCCAACTTTTAAAATATGCTTCTTAATTGGTGTCTAATACAAGGACTAGGATGAATAAATTTGTGATGGGTGTCTCAAACTTAGTGTGTAAGGAATGGCAGTTTGCTATATTGATTGGTGACATAAATTTGTCCTGGTTGATGATGTATACCGAACAATGGGAGGAAGAACAGATGAGGAAGAAGAGGGGTAAGAAGGCCAAGAGGGCCCATTTTGAAAGGAAGTTCCAAAGTCCCAAGGATAGTGATGATGCTATGTGTCCAACATATGGTAAGGTTCATAGAGGCCCATGCTTAAAAGGCACCAATGCTTCTTTCCATTGTGGTGAGGAGGGGCATAAGAGGAAGGATTGTCCTCGAAATCAACTTAAGGATGAAGATGTTCATCCTCAAGGTAGTTCCCCAAGGAACAACTGGTTTTATGCTCTCCAAGGAAGTTGAAGAGAAAATGAGGTTTGTAATGTTGCCACCGGTAAGTTAAAGTTTCCTTTGACTTGGATACATATACATTGATGGGTCTGATGTGTCACTATTTCTTCCATTGATCTTATGGTTGCTAATGGGTTCCTTATGTGTCCTGAGTTTTTATGTGGAATTATTGGTGTTTATTCCGTTGGTGGTTCTATTATTGATGGGTAAGGCTTTTGTGGCTTGTTTCCTGATCTTATTGCTTTAAGTCTTGTCTTGTGACCTTTGATGAACTTAGCTTGATGTGTTCGAGGTATTGGGATAATTTGGGATACTTTCATAGCATGTTTCCAATGAGTGCAAAACCCATAAGGTTGTTATATGATGGTTGAGGATGGTCGATCTATTTGGTCAACTACAATAGGATAGTCATTTCTCTAAGATTGATCTTTGGTTTGAGCTTTGTCCCCGAGTGAGCATTATTATATTGGTAGAGTTGTTTGGTTGATTCATATATTGTCTATGCTTATAGGTCTCTAGAATAGGGTCGTAAAACACTACATTGGTATGTTTGCGAGGGTTTTTACCAATGAAGTATTGATTTATTTAGAGCTTGTGAATTATTTGGCGCTAGCGTTGCAAATCTTGGGGGATGAAAGTTTGTTTTCTAAATATGATAAGTGTGAATTGTGGGTAACAACAAGGTGGTTAGAATTCTTTAAGGATTATGAATGAGTGTGCATTATTTTTCCCTGGTAAGGCTAATATTGCGGTCGGTGCTCTAGGTAGCCTAGCATGTGTTGTTGATAGTGGAAAAGAGGAGACTAGTGGGGTCTATCGATCAATTAGATTGGAAGTTAGGTTGAGGGAAGTTGAGCATGGGGGTGTAGCATTCTAGATGGTTCCAAATCTTCTTGGGTTAAGAGGCCTAGATTAGGCAAGGCCTGGATTCTACCTTATTAGAGTTGGAACTTTTGGGTGAGATGATGAGAAAGTGGAGGTTGTCTCCCAAGGAGGAGATAGTGGTTATGCTACCAAGCTTGTTAGGTGTATTTAAGGTTGACAATTAAGTTGAGGATTGTGAGTCATTATAAAGTTTAGAGGGAGGTTGGTAAGGTTGCCTAAGTTTGAGAATTGCCTATGGTAGGGGTATGGTTTTTCCGGTTTGTCATGCTTCTAGATTGAGGGGATGTGTTAGTGACTCTAGTGCTGTAACACTCTTTAAAATTATAGGTGATATGGAGGACGAGTTGGCTTTGGGGAAGGTCTCGGTGGAGGTATTTTATGGATGAGTGGAGAAGTTGATTAATGAGGATGTGGTGTTCATTAAGGCCCTCTTGAAAGGATCATCAAGTAAAAGGGGTCTCCAAGGAAGCTAAGGTGGTCTTATGGGAGCGATACTCATGCCTTATTCACTCTAATAAAGCCTAAGATAGCAACTAAGTTCTTCATGTGATTCCAAGTCTTATGTTTCAGCCCCCATGTCATTCATATGCATTCATGTTTAAGTTGGCAAGTTTATGATGATTTTACCCTTATGTTGAGATTTTTAAAATGTTGTTTTAAATGTAATGTTGCATTCTTCTTGGGGTTGATTGGTTCATGATCACTCTTTTCATATATGTTTTATTTATATTCGAGGACGAATGTTCCCAAGAGAGAGATATTGTGACACCTCATAACTCTATGTTCTTATGTACCCATGTTTCAAGCATCATTTGTTTAGGTGGAGAGTCTATTAGGGTCATGGGAGACTCTTAGTACTTAGACGAGTTTAAAACTTCCCTATGAAATGAGTTTTGGGTGTTGGTTCATATAATAGTCAAATTTAAACAAGCATAACTTTTAGCACACTTGGAATTGGGTGGCTAACAAAATGTCAAATGAAATCCCTTCAAGTTATCTTTCCAATGCACTTAGTTTCACTTTATTTAGAATTCAGAGTCAAAGGTTATGGATATTTTACTGAAGCCTGCCATTGTAGAGTTGTACTACGAGCCTACTATTATAAGTTGTAGGTCGGGGCACAACTCGTAGGTCAGGCTTGAAGCAATCCCCAAAGACTCTGAAATTGATCCTAGGGGCCATGGCAAGGGTCTTATGAGTCGTAGTGCTATCTATGGGTCATAATGGGGCCCATAACATCCGTTAGACAACGTTTAAGGAAGGGTTATTTCGGTCCTTTCCTATCCTTTCTAAACTCTATATTGACGTTTTTATGCTTATTCGAGGTCCCAAACCCCTTAAGTTCTTCATTATATTGATAAAATACTTTCTCAAACCCTTAGATTAATATTTCACTCCAAAATCAAGTTTCCAAATCTCTTTAGGATCGTAAGGAATTCATCGAAGCTTCAAGTTCTCACCTCAATCTTCACCAAGAAATTTCCAAAGCCAAGGTATGAGGGTTTTAGCTATTGAGTCCTTCCACCCATGGTGCCCTAACCTCCTTTTTACTTAATTTGCATGATTTAAAGTTGATTTTACAAATGAGTTTACTAGTGTGAGCATGTCTATGAACTATGTTTAAGCTATGTAAAGTTGTGACTATTTTGCTATGTGTTGAGCTATAAATCTTAGAGCTTTTATAAGATTTGATGAGGGATTTTGATGTATATTGATTTAGAGTGTTGCAAGGTGTTGACTGATGATTTTACAATGGATTTTCTTGCATGATTTTATCTATAAATTATATGGTTTTGTACCTCTATTACAAACCTGCCAAGTGTTTGATAAATGTCCGAATATGGTTTCTTGAGGAATTGAAGGTCCAATGCATGTCTTATGAGTTGAATAAATTTGTGACTATAAAAGAATGCTTATATGAGCTATATTTATGAGAATCATTTATATTATTGTAAGATGACCATGTCTTGATGAGGGGGTACCACGCCTTGACCACTATCATAAAAGGGATGACATTCATTAACCAAAATGAGGGGTGATACATCATTAACCAAATTGAGGGGTTGATACCTTATTAATCATATTGAGGGATTGATACCTCATTAACCAAATTGTTGGGTTGATACCTAAATCGCCTTAGAGGTGGGTGGTGTATGTTAATAACCCAATTGAAGGGTTGATACCTCAACCACCTAGGATAGGAGGTGGTAAACCCATTAGCCAAAGGAGGGTCTCTTTCTACTTACATTTGATGATTTGTATAAGCATTATTTTACTTTCAGCATCATTCGTATATGTCATATCGTTACTATGCTGTCCACTATCTATGTTTATGCATTTCGATTATGTTGCCTATCTTTTGTTGTATTGCATCCTACTTACTTAGTACATTCAAACATACTAACACATACTCTATGCATACATCATGTTGTCATGTAGGAACCAACGCTCTATTTGGTCATCCTCCTCCTCCATGTGGCTAGTGGCATCCATTCAAGCTAGTTATGAGTCCTCATGTCCAGGTGATTTATCTATGTTCTTATGCTATGTAACAAAGATATCTTTCCTTTTTGGTGTACTTTGACTATGAGGTTGAGCCCGATTGCTTCTCTTGGCCCCCGCTAAGTTTTATGTTAGAGGTGTTGTTGGATAAGAGATGTATTATGCTTGAGCTTTGACTCACTTATGATATTCAAGCTATTTCAATATAAGTCTCTCTACCATAGTCCCAATTTCCCCTTGTTTATGTTTCATATGATGAATTATCTTGCTTCGGCGACCAAGGATGTGCAACAATATGCTACGAGGCTTGTTTGGGGTTCCTTCAGGTTCCTCATTTGTTGATCACGTCTAGGCCCTAGGCTTGGGTCGTGATATAAGGGAAGTCTTTAATAATAATGAAATCATGAGAAGAGTCAAGTTCCTCTCATATACAAACATAATATCCAAAAAGACCTCTAGTTTAGAATAGAGCAGGGGCTAAGACACCCCGGGCTCACCCTCATAATAATAACTATTCAACATAAGAAGGAGTCTGAACATAACATAAAATAAGTAGATATTCTCCTCAGAATTGATGACTCACCAATTCTTTCTCTGAGAACCAAGCTAGCCACGTAGAGGATGATGATCAAAAAGAGCTTCAGTTCCTACATGGTGATATCATGTAGGCATAGAGTATGTGTTAGTACATTTGAATGTACTAAGTATGCGAGATACAATGCAACAAGGATATAAGTCATCATATTCAAAGTATATGCTTATAGGCAATAGATATAATCTTAATATGATATGTATGCTCAATCCTCATAATAACACATGCATGTAAAACATTTAACTTGCATAGTATAATACATATATGAGAGAAGACCTTAACCAACATAGACAAAGTGAGTTGCTACTTGGAATCCAAGGCATAACACCCCCTTGCTAAGATGATCAAGGAATGTCACCCCCTCGACAAGGTGTGGTCTACTTGCCATGGTAAACCATACAATGGACAATCCGAGACATGTCACCCCCTCGACGAGGTGTGGTATACCTAAATGGATCCACTAGAAAGCCATAACAGAATATATATATATATATATAAGATTCTATGGTGGCCCATAGTTTAGAGACTAAATACTTTATATAAGGACCCCTTGAGTCGAGCTCCCATCTTAAGCCTCAATCGGTGCTAAGTCTAATCCCACGGAATACTTGAAATAATCATAATTTGAATCACAACATGAATAACTTGTACGAGATATGATAGCTTGACATGAGTAGCTCATTGACATTCTTGACTTTAACTAGTGAGCTTAACATGAACATGAGGGTGAAATAGTAATCATGCTTGATCCCTCAACTTGACATGAATGGCTTACTAAAGGGTAAAATCTTGAAATAGGGCTCAAATTGATACTTGTAAAATCATAGATACTTTTCATGAATTCAATACATGCTTGAAAGCCCTTAATCATCATGAAGTCATTTGACTTGTGAATCATGTAAACAACTTGAGAATTCTTCTGATGTAATTTCATCGAACACATGGTGGGTTCATGATACTTGGTCAAACTCATGCAACTCAAGAGTATAACGAGATGAGTAAAATCAATTCAAAATCAACCCACCAATATTGTAGTAAAACCCCAATTTGGGTATCATGAAAATTCATATCAAAAGTTTATCATAATTTATAGTTTTCAATGCTCAAATCATGCATAGACTCAACAGACACAAATCAACTCATGGAATAAGTTTAAAGTAGACATTCATGCATATTCAATCAATACTTGATAAAATTCCAACAAAATTTATGTCTATATTTCATAATAAAAGAACCCATTAGAAATACAACTTGAAATCATGCAATTTTCATAAAAATAGAAGGTTGAGATCTATTGGTGAAAGGCCCATGGATGAAGACTCACATACCTTGAACTTGAATTTTTCTTGAGATTGAGTTGGAGGAAACTTGAAAGCTTGAGATGTGTTTTTGAGTTCCAACATTGAGCTTGAAATTCTTGAATTTGAATGAGAGATTTGATGAAGTCTTGGAGAGGATTTATAGAGGGTTTTTGAGAGATATAGAGTTGAAAAATAGCTAAGTATGGTAGATTTCACATTTGCAAGGGATGGGGCTATTACCCTAATGCCCTTGGATGAAATAAGAAAACTGGAGAAATTCTTATACTGGTCTGCGCCCCTAGCGCGATGCATATTAGCCCGCGCCCTAGTTGCATGACACCTGGGCGCGATCAACCACTAGAATTCAAAAATTAGGAAAAATTATTTATCGCCACGGCTCTTCTAAAATTTGAGTTATACCTATTTCCCATTCAATTTTTCTTGATGATCAAGAATATGAAGTTGGATTTTTGAAATCACACATGGATTTTGAGATATATGAAAATTACTATTATGGGGCATTCCAAAGCACATGAGGGGTGTTTCAGAATAATTAGTTGAAAATTAAGAATCTTAGTTAAAATTACTTACCCAATGGATTTATCTTGAAAATTCTCTTACTAATAGCTATCCAAGAGTTCTCAAAGCTCAAAAATGGTAAATAGGGAAGGAACTCCAATAAGCTCAAAATTGTAATCCGCTAGACAAAATGACTTTTATGAAAGCAATCCTTTTGATCTACAATTGCTTACACCATGTAAATACCTTATGATCACGCAGATCAAAATGGATAGCCTTCTGCAGTCACTGTCAAGGCCACGCAAATGTGGATGCTAGGTTTTCCTAAACTTTGTGAATGTAGTAGGGATATGTAAATGCAAAGAATGTTGCCTAGCACTTGATTTCAGCAATACCAAACTATATAAATTTCTCGAATAGACCTTCAAATTCGTTTGGAACCGCATATACACAAAACAGATATGCCACCATGCAAAATTTGATGTTCTAGACTTGATAGAATTGTTAGAATATGGATTTGAGGTCTCCTTGATCCAAAAGTCATTTACTCACAACTAAACTAAGACTCAAAATGTCACAATCCAAAAATGGGTGTGATGACACTCACCTAACCTACCAAGGCGAGTTAGCCCAATCCTGATCAGCTCAATACAATAGCAAAAGTGAAAGATAAATAGTCTAACGAAATAGATATGTATAAGGGAAACGAAAATACAATTGTCTCAAAACCTGTGGCATGTGTACAAACCTCTAATAATAATAATACTCAAACGATAATACAAGTCTCAATGTCTAGTTCTTAAATAGAACATAACATATAATAAAATTCTTGAAAGTCTACTGGAGAGACAAACAACTATCTTTTGAGAGACCCAATAGCTCAATCCTATAATTTAGAAAAGTCTAACAAGAAGGATCGCGCTCACGACTTACAAAAAATATAACAAGGGTGAGCCCCAAACTACACGGTACTCAACAAATGGAAACTAACCCAAAGTAAGGAAAGAAGAATGCAAATACCCTTACCCACACAATCACATACCACAGAATTACACACCTGCACTCTGAAAAGTCCTAGCAAAAGACAACATACATAATCATATATACACAACTCATAGAATAATGTCCCAAAGATACTCAACTTATACTCAAAGTCATTTAGAATAATGATCTTTCAGTAGCATAAGCAGTCGTAATTTCTAAACACATTATCAATTTCGTAAATTATTCACATTGTATAGGGCTCAAGCTATTAACATATATCGTAGTCTTGCAATAGTTTAATCATAAAAATTTACAAAGTTCAAAATATTCACAACGTCACACATAATACTTATCACAATATCAAGGAAAAATGTTTATGAGATAGAGTCATGCAATGAAATGCAAACAATGCGATGTAATGTCAAGTAATCGTGATACATATCTGTGCTACGATGCATATCTTCTAATAAATTTAAGTCAAAACTCATGGGAGCCACACATGGACTATATATTCGCTAAAATTATTTCCCTTTAACATTTGACTTTCATATCTAGCTGGAACCATTTCATTCAGCTTTTCATTTCCTTTCTTTTTCTAGCTGGAACCATTTTCCTTTGACTTTTCATTTGCTTACTTCTTCTATTTGGAACTATTTTCTTTCAGCTTTTGATCATCAATGAAACATCAAGCAATACATGTCATTATAACACAAATAATGATTTTTCATAAGTATATGAATATGTAAAATATCCACATGAATAATTTAATAATTTTGAATAAACCACAAGTTCTTAAGTATTCACATTGCAATCTCAGTATCATCATAATGTCAATATCAATGTCTACTAATCCACAAATAACAAGTATTTGAAATTCCACATTTATTTCACAAGACAAGAATTTATAACATATACTTAGTCCCCAATTCAACATCCCATATGAGTAAAGCCTACAATAGTACAATTCCAACCTATTTCATGTCACAATTCACTCAGCACAATCATTTAGGAGAATACGAGGTTCAAGCATACTTAATGAAAGGTTAGAAGTCCACTTGCCTTAGAAGAAGTCTCAAATCAAGTCAAATTTTCAGCTCTACCCCCTTCTATGCTACTCCAAATTACCACAATCTAGTCAAATATAGCATCACAATCACATTATGAAACCAATGACACTAAAATCAAGCAATTGGGGGTAAAAAAGGCAAAATGATCAAAAAAAATTCATACGAAAAAAGTTTCTCAAGTGATAAGGAGTCTAATGGTGAGAATCATTTCAAAAATGGAGTTAAAATGAGGTCACAATAACTAATTTTATATTAGAAATCAAAGTCCAAAAAATGTCCAACTTTTTCAATTAAAAACTCCAATATCCAATTAAAATCACAATTTAATCAATGAGAATTAAAGAAATAAGTTAGAAGTTAGTTACCAATTATTTTGTCTTGAAAAACCTTGAGTATCCTCTCAAAAATTGAGCTTGGAGTATTGAAAATGGTGGAAAAGTTATGAAACCTATTTTTCAAAACAATATACTGTTTAGGAATTTTCTATACTGCGTGAACGCAGGATATTGCTCGCCAACACGAGTACAATCTTGATTATAGTAGATTGCAGCAGAACAAAGTGCAAGAATTAACAAAATAGACCCTCGAGATTCATTCTGAACTCCGTGAACACAAACCAAATATGAAACTATACCAGAAATGATGTTTCAAACTCAATGGAAATATCAAAATTTGAGTTTGATGCCTCCTCGGCTGGGAACCCGATAAAACCCAAAGAAACTAATTAAATCTTAAAATACCCAAACTACCCTCGGAGAATCTAAAAATTACAAAGAGATTATTTCTAGCATTAGTTTTACTACCTGGAATCGCTGCCATTGTTCGAATTATGATTTGAGATTCTAAACTCCGAATGTTAACTAAAGTCAAACCTATGATCTAACAGGAATTAAAAATTGAAACTTTGAGCCTTTAAGTTCTCAAAATTTAGTTAAAAAGTCAATCCTCTGTTTTGACTCCAAATTTAGTTCTATAAGTTTTCCTACACTGGATTTTGTATTTTGGAACTTATGGAATTGACATAATTGCATTCAGACACACAAAACTCAAGATGACCACAAAACTCAAAATTTCTAAATTTAAGCCTTTAAAACTCTTTCTTTAGAAAAACTCAAACTTTTTACAAGGTTTTCTAAATTCAACTTTTAGACTCAATTAAAAATGACGCAAGACAACTTTCAGACAGGACAAAATAGTAATTTTGTTGAGAATGAAAAAAATGACCTTCGAGGTTATTAAATAAAAAGACCAACCATAAAGCTGTTGGAACTCCTGAAAAATTCATCGAAACTCCTCCTCGACCTAAAATTACCTCTTGAATCCAATGGAATTATTAGAAATCCCTTCTGATTGTCTGAACGAGAATGTTGATCAAGGTAAATTCTTGATCAAAATTACCTCAAACTTCCAACTTAAGACGTCAAATGCATGAAACAAACCCATATTAAAAACCAACAACTCTCCTAAACCAAATCCAATATTTTAGAGTTTATGAAATAGAACAACCTCCATTCTGAGACTCGTAGCTTTGTTTGATACCCAAAAACTACTTTTAAACAACTTAATTCTTCAAAACTCAAAAACCTCAAAATTTCTCAACTTTTAAATAGAACTCCGAAACCATATCACAAATTGATAAAACATGAATTGAAGAAACTATCACAAGAGGTAAAATGGTAAATTTTTTGAAATTTTTTAAAAATGAACTTCAGAGTCATTTCATCTTTAACTACTAAAAATAATGTTCACCGTCAAACATAAAATAAAGAGAAGTAGCTTACTCGATATTATCATGATTCAAAGTCATAATTTTCAAAGTCAGTGATTCCCCATCCAAGGAAACGAACTTTGAGGACCGTATATCAAGATACACTATTAAGAACTAAAAAGTTGAACGAAGATTGAAAAATCTATTACCAAGAGTGATTACTAAGCTACTTACTAACCTACGAACTAAAACTGAATCAAAACCCTCTGAAACACAACATAATCACCTATATGAACCTCTTTCTCATAAAGTAATGAAGAAATTCAAAACTATTACCTGTTAAAGCTAGAAGTGAACCTAAGCTAACTACCCAACACCCACAATGTACAACACCTTACAAATCTTACCCAAGTTCCATTCTATTAACATAGTCCTCCTTTGAGAGATCATCAAGGTATAAAACAACTAATCAGATCTATAAAAGGAGACAATCAAGTAACCAATTCATGAATGATACACCCAAGCATACTAAACCTATAGTAACATTGTTCAAATGCTGGAAAAGCTCAACCTATATTCTTTGAGTTTCAACTATAATCTATGGATTCTAGGTATGTAAGGCTATCATAGTATTAGATCAAGTTCATCCACATACTTAGTATCTACATGTAATACCTCACATCTCTATTCATAGGATCTAAATTTTTTTGTCATAAGTATATAAGCTTAAACCTACTGATGCCTTACATGTACCTATATTTTTAAGGCTCATTCATATATGTGTGAAGAGTATTAGAAGTAGATTAGGATTATAAGAGACCTCTAGTACTTAGTCCAGTTCAAAACCTTCCTATCGATTGAGTTTTCACATTAGATTATGCAAGAGTCAATTTCAAATAACCATAACTTTGAGTACAAAGGTAATTAGGTGGCCTATGACCTACCAAATGAAAGCACTTTGCATTAGCATTTCAATGACACAAAGTTTACCTCACTTGGAGTTTGGAGTAAAATGTTATGGGCATTTTACACTAGATTGGCAGTGCAGAGTTGAAGTATGAACTGACTTACGTGTCGTGGTTTGAGTGACGATCCATACTATTAACTCATGGAAAAACTTTAGAAAGTTTATTTTTAAGGCCTAGACTTGATGAACCCAACTATGAGTCGTAAGTGCTTTTATGGGCCATAGATTAGGTCATAAAATTGATTGCAAGGTACTTAAATTGCCCACAAGTTTATGGGGTGGTTCCTATAAGGCCTGGAAGTTTCTATGGGCTGTAGGTTGGCAAGTGGATGACTTTGACCGTGTCTTAAGAAGAGTTATTTTGATCTTATCTGTCACATCCTAGAATACCCTCTAGATTTGACTGGCACCTGCCCACACTATTGGTCGGGTAAACCAAATATTAATACACACCCAAACTATTCAAGCACTAAGAATATATGTGCAACTCTACAACTCATCAATACTCATAACAATAGAGTAACTAGCACACCAAAATTGCATATCAATTTATGAAAGGAAAAGGTCACTTAACAGAAATATCTCTAGCCCAAATCCCACAATAAGATCATGGAGCATCTAATAGAGTGATATGAGTTTAACTGTCAGGCATATAAATCCCAAAAAGAAGGAAAACATAAACTATACTAGATAGAGTTGAAGTAGTAGCCTCCACGAATAGTGCGAAGGCACATCTCAGCAGTAGAGTCCACAAAAATGAACTCATCACCCACAAATCTCGACCTCTACAATGGTATCTGCATTGGCTTTCATGTAAGGGGTGAGTTATATATAAATATAACCCAATAAGATCCTCGACTCCCTACTTTAATACCCTTGGAATAAGAGTTATAAAATATATCTGCACGACGGATATACATAAATAATATAGACAAGAATATACTTTATAATAAGCTCAATAAGTTCAAACAATTGTTCAAAAAGGGTCACTACATGTTTCAATATAATCCACACTAAAAACTTATTATAAAAGGCAACGAAGGAGATCAACCTATCACCCTTACAAGTCTATGGCAACATGTATAATGCTCTAAAAGTATACTGTTATAGCATGTACAAATCCCCTAATATATTATGATAGCATGGGTATGCCCATAGAAACTACATCACAGGAATAAAGAAGGATATCCTGCATCACACCATATATAACTCATGCAAATATTCGATATTCTTCTCAAAGGCTGATGAAAAATCATTAACTTTGTCAAGCACATTTTGTCCCAACATATACACCAGACAGAGAAAAATATATATTTTTTTTCAAAGCTTATTTGAAAATCAAGAACTAAAGCTTAAAGTCTCACTTACCTTATTAATGACAAGTTTCACAACCTTGCATGCATAGAACACCCACCAAACCAGCCCCTACTTGCCTCAATCTATGATTATCGATATAAGTTATGTTGGCCAAACTCAAGTCTCAATATACCTAAGCTTCAAGTTTAGGATTAAACCCTAATATCCAATACCTTAAACTATAAATTAAAGTAAGTGTACTCCTAAACTCATTGTTAAACCTAATTGGTGAAAATTTTGGTAAATATTGTTTCAACTAACAAGAGCACACAACAACAAGAAAATGCCTGCACTTTGTTACCTAAAAAAAGGTAGAAGGACCAAGTTAATTATATGTATGAATTTCTTCTAATTCTCCTAAAAAGGAGGGAACCAATCTTCCCCAATTGTTTTCTTTCTTTGCTATAGCGACATAGTAAAGAAGAAGAATCTGCCGCTTTAATCTTTTGTTTTGTTATGTGTAAATTAAAAATAAAAAGGGTTAGGCGCTTTTTATTTTTTTTAAAAAATTATTTTATCCTTGGACTAGTATAAAATCATACCTGAAGTGTCAAATAAGTGAGGATATCTCTCTCGCATGTCCACCTTATACTCCTAAGTAGCCTTTTCTATTGGATGATTATGCCATTAAACTTTCACTGAGTTATGCTCTTCCACCTCAATTGTCTCACTTGCCTATCCTGAATAGATGTCGGACCTTCCTCATATGCTAAATTCTCATTAAGCTCCACATCTTCTAGATTACTCTTATGGCTATCATCACGAACATACCGCCGAAGCATGGACACGTGAAACATATGATGTACAGAGGATAATCTCAGAGGTAAAGCAAGTCAATATGCCATCGATCCAATCTAATATAAAATCTCATATGGACTAATATATCTACAACTCAGCTTACCCTTCTGACCAAATCTCATAACCCATTTCATAGGAGATACTTTCAAAAAGACCTTTTTGCCCTCCATGAACTCCACGTCATGGACTTTCTTATCTGCATAAGATTTCTATCTACTTTGTGTTGTCTGAAGCCATTCTCGTATCACTGCAACTTTATCTATAGCCTTATGAATGAAATCTGGACGTAGTAATTATACTTCGCTAGGTTCAAACCATAAAATTGGTAATTGACACTTGTGACGATATAGACCCTTACATGGTTCCATTAGTATACTTACTTGGTAGATATTATTATAAGCAAACTCTGCCAATGGCAACTGGTTGTCCCAATGCCCATCAAAATCAATCGTGCAAGCTCTAAGCATGTCTTACAAGATCTGAATAACCTGGTCAGACTATTCGTTAGTTTGGTGATGAAAAGCTGTACTCAACTCAACTTTTGATTCCAATTATCTCTGAAAAGACTTCTAAAACTAAGCAATGAACTATGCACCTCTATCTGATATTATTAATGTAGGCACTCAATGAAGTTGAACTATCTCTCGAAGGTAAGTATTTGCTAACTGCTTTACAATATAAGTAACCTGAACTGGTATAAAATGGGCAGACTTTGTAAGTCTTTCCATAATCACCCAAACTGAATTGTGCTTTCTAAAAGTATTCGACAGCTCGATAACAAAGTCCATCGTAATCCTTTTCCACTTGCACTTCGGGATAATCAAGTTTTGCCTACTCCACTAGGTTTTTGATGTTTATATTTGACCTATTGGCAATTTAAATAACTAGTCACATACTTTAAAATATCAAACTTCATACCTTTCTACCAGTACAAAACACGTAAGTCTTTATAATCTTCAAGCACCTGGATAAATGGAGTATCGCGAGTTGTGAGCTTCTTTAACTATTAGCCACTTTACCTCACTCATCATAGAAATGCACAATGCACCATGCCGACTTAAAATACCCTTGCTATCAATTGAGAACAACTTCACGCCTCTACTCTGCACTCGATCTCATAATCTAGCGAGTTAGGGATCGTCATATTGGCAAGCCTTGGTTTCTCCAACTAAGGAGGATTGTACTAACATACTAGCAAGAAACCTGCTAGGCAATGTATGATCAATTCGAACTCCTTGAGTGTCTAAAGACTAAATATCCCTAGACATAAGTTGCTTTTTAACAGAAATCCAAGCCAAGTTGCCTATAGACTTTCTACTCAAAGCATCTGCCACCACATTTGCCTTTCCAAGATGATATATGATAGTAAGATTATAATCTTTGAGTAGCTGCAACCATCGTTGTTTCCTCAGATTCAAATCACTTTGCTTGAATATGTATTGTAAACTTTTGTGATCAATAAATACTTTACATGGCTCAATATAAAGATTGTGACGTCATATCATTAGATCAAATATAATGGAGGCCAACTCTAATTCATGTATCAGATAATTCTTCTCATGAATCTTTAGTTGTCGAGAAGTATATCCACTAATTTACCATTCTACATTAAGACACCACCCACTCTGACTTTAGATGCATCACAATTAATGGTGAAACCACCTTTCGTTGTAGGTAAGGTCAAAATAGGAGCTACAGTCAATGCAGTCTTTAATTTCTGGAAATTCTCTTAACATTCATCTAACCACTGAAAAATGACACCTTTCTAAGTTAAATTATCAATGGAGTGTCTATGTTTGAGAAACCCTCCACAAACTGTCTATAATATCTAGCTAGCCCCAAGAAACTAAGTATCTCTGTAGGAGTATTAGGTCATGGCCAATCTCAAAAAGCTTCTACCTTTCTTAGATAGACTTAAATCTCATCTCGTAACACCATGTGTCCTAAAAAGGAAACTTTCCCTAACCAAAACTCACATTTTGAGAACTTTCCATAAAGCTTTTGTTCTCTAAGTGTCTGCAATACAACTCTAAGATGATATTCATGCTCAAATTCATCTCGAGAGTAGACCACAATATCAACAATAAATACAATCACAAATTGGTCTAAGTATGGCTTGAATACCCTGTTCATGAGGTCTATAAATGTTGCAGGTGCACTAGTCAATCTAAAAGACATCACCAAAAATTCAACGTGCCCATACCTAGTTAAAAAGACTATCTTTGAGATATCTTGGTCTTTATTCTCAACTGATGATGACCTGATCAATTTTTGAAAAATGAGTAGCACCCTGCAACTAATTAAATAATTCATCAATATGAGGCAACGGATATTTATTATTGATTGTTGCCTTATTTAATTGGCTATAGTCGATGCACATTCTTATCGTGCTATCATTCTTTTTCATAAATAAAATTGGGGCACCCCAAGGTGATACACTGGTCCTGATAAACCCCTTATCAAGTTGCTTTTAGAGTTGGACCTTCAATTCTCTCAACTCAGCTGGAGCTATACGATACAGAGGAATAGAGATAGGTTGAGTGTCTAGCACTAAATCAATTCTAAACTCAATTTATTTCATCGGAGGTAACCCAGGTAAGTCTTCCAGAAACACATCAAAAAATTCTCGAACAACTGGAACACTATCGACAGTAACATCCTCCCTTCGAGTATCATGGACAGTAGCAATAAAAGTAAAGCACCAATGATTAATCATTCAGTATACCTTTACATAAGATATTATCTTTCCCTGTGTTAGAGGAGTCATACCTTTCCATACTAAAGATGGTTCACCAGGGAAAGTAAAATGTACTAGCTTAGCATAACAATCAACCAAAGCATACCATGATGCTAACCAATCCATGCCCATAATTACATCAAAGTCAGATAGTGACAACTCTAATAAAGCAACTGTTATGTCCTTGCCCTACACAAATAAAACACAATCTCTATACTCTCTATCCACTGATAAAGTCTCCCCTACTAGAGTCATAACGATATATGGCATATTAAGAGTCTTAACTCGTTGTTCTAAAGATATAGCAAATGATGGGGATACATACGAATACATTGAACTAGGATCAATAAGAGCATATGGCTTATGAGAATTGACAGTAATAATACATATGACTACAACATTAGATAACCTCAATATCCTGTCTGACCATAGCAAATAATCTCGGTGATCCACCTACTCCCTGAACAACCTATGCTCCCTGTTGACCTTGTCCACGAGCACCATATGGAGCGGCCCTAGCTGGTTGAATCTGAGCCTGAGTATCTACCACATTTCTCTGCACCTGTGTAGTAGCTTGACTAGTTCTATAATCTTCCTTAGGACATAAGTTAGGTATATGACCCCTTTCACAACAAGTAAAACAAGGACCACCAATACAAAAGTGGTGACCACTGTGATTCCTACCACAATTCGAACACCTTGGTTATTTTTTGGACTGGAAAGAATTGTCACCCTTCTTCTGCATATATTGTTAATGCTGTTTAGTTGGATAACCACTCTTAGAAGACTGCACCATTGAATCTGATTGAGTAGGCCTAAACTGCCTATGGTGAAATCCACTCTTGCCTTCAGATGGAGTACCATGAAATCCACTTGTATTACATGCCTTCCTTTTTTCTCGTTCATCTTTCTCCATCTCCTAATAAGACTCACAATGAAGAGCATTGTCAACTATATCTAAATAAGTACCTTTTCATACATTTCGTATCATAGGACCATGGTAGTGGTGCTCTAGTCCATCCACAGATCTTCTCACTTTCTCCCTTGGATTTGCAATCAAAAAATAGAACATGCCTGGACAATTCAATGAACTTGGCCTCATACTCTGTAACTGTCATATTACCCTGATGCAGATTATGGAATTGATGTTTCATATCATCTTGTTTGCTCAATGGAATATATCTATCCTTAAACATTGCTAAAAACTCTGACTAGGTGATAGGTGGTGACCCTGCTTCTCTAGCTCTCTGATACAAGTCCACAATGCCTTTAGAGATCCTAAGAACATAAAAGTGGTAAATTCTACACCACGAGTCTCCTTCAACCCCAATGTAGTAAGTAAGTATTTTTTGACAATGATCAAGGAACTTCTGAGTCTCAATAGAAGTTGTGTTGCAAGAAACTTTGGTGGGTTAACATCTATGAAATTCTTAAGATCTTTGGGTTGCCTTGAGTAGCAACTAGATGACCAACGTGTTCAGGGGCCAAATGCAATGTTTAAGTCACATCAACATTCAACTGATCTTGTTCTTGTGTTTAGGTAGTACTCTAAGGAGTAGGGGTTCCACTCTGTCTAGGCACCAATGCCTCTAGCATATTTAACAACCTCATCACAACATCTGCAGGTAAAGCAGTAGTAGGTGTAGCAGTTGGCATTGTCTGTGGGGCATCCTAAGTAACCTATTCTTGCACTTGCTCTGGGGTAATAGTCCGGGTATGTCCCTCATTCATAACTCATGATTGACGAACAACAGATGCCTTACTCTGAGCCCTAGTAGGATGAGATCTACCATGGTTGCCATTGGAGGTAATACCAGTCCCCCATATGTCCAATAGCTACATTAGATCAAATAGTAGAGGAAGTGCCACGTCGCTTAGCCATATGCAAAAAATATTTAAAAGTTCAACTTGATTCAACTTAATGTATGAAAAGGAAATGAAAAATAGAATACATCCAAAATGTTTAGTAGCCTCAAGTTTATAAGAATGGGTGCCTAAACACCTATGAATAAGACTCTACCAAACACTACTCTATGACCCAGGACATAAATACTAGGCTCTAATACCTACTTTGTCACATTCCAAAATACCCCTAGATGTGACTGGCACCCGCTCACACCATTGGTCAGGAGAACCAAATATTCATACACACCCAAACTATCCAAGCACTAAGAATATATGTGCAACTCCAAAACTCATCAATACTAATAACAATAAAGTAACTAGCAAATCAAAATCGCATATTAATTTATGAAAGAAAAAAGGCCACTGAAAAAAATATCTCTGCCCAAATCCCATAATAAGAACATGGAGCATCTAATAGAGTGATATGAGTTTAACTATCGGGTATCCAAAACCCAAGAAAAAGAAATACATAAACTATACTAGATAGATTTGAAGTAGTAGCCTCCACCAATAATGTGAAGACTTACCTCAGCAGCAGAGTCCACTAAAATGAACTTGTCAGCACAAGTCTCGCCCTCTGAAACAGTATCTTCATTGACATGCAAGTAAGAATTGAGTTATATATAAATATAGCCCAGTAAGATGATCGACTCTCTACTTTAATACCCCTGGAACAAGAGTTATAAAATACATCTGCATAATGGATATACACAAATAATATCCACAAGAATGTACTTCATTATAAACTCAATAAGTTCAAACAATTGTGCAAAAAAGGTCACTAGATGTCTCAATCTAATCCACACTCAAAACTTATCATAAATGGCAACGAAGTAGACCAACTCATCACCCCTACAAGTCCATGATAACATGTATAATGCTATAGAAGTATACTACAATGGCATGTACAAAGCCCCTAACATATTACGATAGCAGGGGTATGCCCCTAACATATTATAGTAGATAAGTATGCCTTCAATAACCACAACACAACAATAAAGAAAGATATCCAACATCACACCACATATAACTCATGAAAATGTTCAATATTTTTCTAAAAAATAACATATCTAGGACTGATAAAAAAAAACATTAACTCTATCAAGAAAATGAATATCCAAACATATGCACCAGACAGAGAAAAATAATTTGTTTCAGAGCTTATTAGAAAAGAAAGCTCTAGAGCTTAAAGTCTCACTAACCTTATTAATAACAAGTTTCATAACCTTGGATACGTAGAACACCCACCAAAATAACCCCTACTTGCCTCAGTCTATGAAAAAAATATTGACTATCGATATCAATAATGTTGGCTAAACTCAAGTCTCAATATCCCTAATCTTCAAGTTTAGGGTTAAGCCCGAATGCCCGATACCTTAGACTACAAATTAAAGTAAAGGTATTTTTAATCTCATTGTTAAATATAATTAGTGAAAATTTTGATAAATATGTCAACTAACAAGAGCATACAACAACAAGAAAATACCTGCACTTTGTCACACAAAATACTGGTAGAAGTATCAAGTTAGTTCTATGTATGAATTTTTCCGAATTCTCCTAAAAAGAAGGGAACCAATCTGCCCCAATTTTTTCTTTTTCCATTGTAGCGACATAGTGAAGAAAAAGAATCTGTCGCTTCAATCTTTTGTTTTGCTATGTGTAAATTAAAAATAAAAGGGGCTAGGCTCTTTTTTCTTTTTGTAAATTCTTTTAATACAATTATTAGTGGTTAAAATTATCAATTAATTCTTCATTAAAACATTAGGGTTATTACATTTTTCCACACTTTTGAATCCTCAACTTGATGGTTTTACACTAATTTAAGCCCCTAAACATAACTATTTAGCCTATTAATGATTAAAACCTATCCCAAGTCTTTGAAGAAGGTTCTAAGAGGAGAAAAGTGAGAGTTTCAAGAGAATTCCGTGTTTTTCAATATTTTTTAAAAATCTAAGTCTCACAAGTATGTATGGCTAATACAACATTGGACCGAATTCATCCACGTGCCCCTTCATCTCCATTGATTTGAGTTGAGTTTGGTTTGAGTTTTATTTGAATTTTTTGAATTGAATTCTTTAGTTATTTATTGTCTTATTGAGTTCTTGTACATAAAAATATATTGATAATATTCATAGGTTGGATATTTGATTGTAATGCATGTTCATGTCTTCATTCATATGAACCCCAATTGAGGACTGTACTTGATTTTATCCATTATGTCAAGTTGAGATTGATGGTCATTTTTATGTGTTGAGAAAAGGCGAATTTGAACTAAATTAAACATATTTTAATGAGTTTTCATGAAAATGAGTTTTGAGCATAAATAATAATTTGTGAAAGAATCTTGATGAGATGATTTAATGAGTTTTGATGAAACTGATCATTGAGTTTAGACCATATTTTGAGTAAATATTCGATGAGGATGAAAATAATTTTCAAAATATTTTAATTGATGAAAGATGATGATGATGTTTGAGATGAGTTTGAATGAGACTTTTAAAGATAATATTTTGGGAGTAGTATTAAGCACAGAGTTGGGTAGAGTAAAAGTGACTCAAACCCCATAATACATCGCCAGTATAGGACAGTTGTGTAGTCAACTCTGGCAACTTCTATCTCAAAAAGATGAACGGGGATGATGGATCCAAGAGGTAGAGTTGATGTCTTTACATTGGCAAGTATTGGACAGGCGTGGCAATGACGTCACCTTCGTTGTACATCACTAGTTTTTTTGAGGTGGAGAGTATGTCGGTAAGAGAAACTTCCTAATTTAGTATAACTAATTTGACTGAGTTTGCATATTTTTAGGTTTAGTTTTAAAGCATGACTTTATTCTTAAACTTGTATATTTTACTAAGTTGAGTTGAGCCGAGTTACTTGATTCGAGTATCTTTCCTTTCTAGCTATTTTACATACCAGTATATTCAATATACCGACATCCATTTGGAATGCATCATTTTATGATGTAGAGATAGGTATTAGAGGTCATCCACAAGTTCTTCATTACGGATCTTATTGCATTAAGCTAATTAGTGAGTCCCATCTATATTCGGAGAATACCATACTTATCTTTCTTACTTTGAGATTAGTACTTTTATTTTGATTTAAGGTAGCCAAGAACCTGTCATTAGAACATCTAGGTGGTTAGAGGTAGAGATTTCATAGAGAATTATAAAGTAGAGTTGATGCTCCATTTTTTCTAAAAAATTGTACTTTTCAAACTATTTTCACAATATTGAAATAATTTGGATTACCAATTTTTAGACCCTTATTTCATTGAGTCATTGATTGATGAGCATACTAGAATATTCCTCGTACACAAACTGAGCCTTCCGTTATTGATAAATGAGTGATTGAGCTAAGTGGTTCGCTTGGGGACAACCAATAGTTTTTGAATGCTGAACATGCCAAGGGTATCCTCTCGGGGCGAGACAAACTTGGTAGCAAAGTGCAGAGTTCAAGTGTCCTAGGGAGTCTATAAAGCAGTGTCTAGTAGAGTCTTCTTTATGGATATGTTGTGCACCACACTTTATAAGTAGGAGGTTATAACGCATTAGGAATTATTACACTTCTTTATTATTCTTATTCTTACCATGGAGTTAAACTATAGAAGATCTCTCTTATTCTTATTCTTACCATGGATTACCATGGAATTGTTATACTTTCCTCGCTAGGGATGCCCTCATAGTTTGGGACAAGGACCATGATTCAGATAGAGGAGCCTGAGCCTACTACTCAGCCTGCTATACATGCTTAATGGATAGAAGAGAACAAGGAGAATGACAGGGAAGAACCTTAGAGCAAAAAGGCTAAGTCAAAAGGACAAAAGCGAGGAAATGGAATTAGGACCCTCTTTTTAAAGAGACCTTAGAGTTATGTGCCACCACCAAGAGTGCGCCCACATTTAATGGTAGATATAATCTAAGGAAAAGGAGAAATAAGCCCTTCATGGTCCAAAACCCTATTGAAATGCCCTAAAATGTGTTTCAAAAATGCCCATAATCGTAATTTTAATTTCTCAAAATCCATGCGTGATATCAAAATTCTGACATCATATTCTTGATCAGTGGGCAAAATTGAGTTAAAAATAGGCATAACATGGATTTAAGAGGACCCATAGAAAAAAATAATTTTCGCTAATTTACGATTTCTAGATAGCATCCGTGCCTTGGCCGCAACGCGCCAGGGGCGCAGAGCAGTACATTAGTGGCCTGCATGATGGGTCCTCATCGTGCCAAGGATGCGTACAAGTGTAAGTTTTTCCTTGATTTTTCTATTTTGGCAAAGGGCATTGGGGTTATAACCCCATGCCCACTTATGCGTGAAGATATCTATATTTAGCTATATTTCAACTTATATCACTTAAAACCTCATATAAACTTTTCCAAAGCTTAGCCAAATATCTCATTCAAATTTCAAGGATTTCAAGCTTAACTTTGGAACTCAAAGATTCTCTTCAAGTTCTAAGTTCACTTCAAGCTCATCTCATGAAAACCCAAGTTTAACGTATGAGTTTCATCCATTGGGTCCTTTCACCCATAGAGTCTAATCTTTCTTTTATGAAAATTGCATGTTTTAAAATTCTATCATTTATGGGTATTTGTTATTATAGATTATGAGTATAAATTATGTTTTGGTTTTATGAAATGTTGATTGATTATGCATGTCTATCTATTTCAAGCTTATACCATGAATTGATTTTATCTATTGAGACTATACATGTTTTGAGCTATGTAACTATGATCAATTATGAGTTTTGATAATGGATTTCGATGTACCCTACATGAGAGTTTTATTATATGTTGGTGGGTTGATTTGCATTATGTTTATTCATCTTATTTCACTCTTGAATTGCATAATTTTGAACAAGCATCATGAACCCACCAAGTATTAGATAAAATGTCAAGTCAAGAATTCTTAAGTTATTGATGATCTATACACATAGTCCCGTGTCATACACATAGTCCCGTGTCATATTGCTTAAAATCTTGCCTTGTATTTTGTTGAGTTAAATATGGTGGATTTTGATGTCATTCTTGGGATGGATTGGTTGCATGCATATTATGCTTCTATTAATTGTATAACTCATGGGGTTAAATTTAAATTCCCTAATGACCCTGTCCTTTAGTGGGAATGTTGTGATATGGTGGTCAAGGGTAGATTCATTTGTTGTCTTAAAGACCAAAATTTGATTTTTAAGGGTTGACTCTATCATCTTGTGAGGGTTAGGGATGTTAAGTCCAAAGTCCTTCCTATTGAGTCAGCTCTGGTGGTTAGTAAGTTTCTTGATGTTTTTCCTGATGAGCTTCCTAGTGTTCCTCCCAAAATAGAAATAGATTCTGGTATAGACCTTCTTCTTGATACTCAACCCATTTGTATTCTCCCTTACCATATGGCCCCGGTGGAGCTAAAGGAGCAATTGAGGAATTTATTGGAAAAGGGTTTTCATAACGCCTAGTAAATCATGTTGGGGTGCACTGGTATTATTTGTCAAGAAAAAAGATAGTTATCTTGGAATGTGCATTGATTACCGACAACTTAATAGAGTCACCATAACGATCACGTATCCTCTACCAAGGATTATTTACCTTTTTGATTAACTTCAAGGGGTTAGTCAGTTTTTTAAGATTGATCTTCGGTATGGGTATCACCAATTGAAAGTGAGGGAGTGTGACATTCCTAAGACACCTTTCTGGACTAGGTATGGGCACTTTGAGTTTATGGTTATGTCCTTCGGGTTGACTAACACATCGGCTATATTTATGAATCTCATGAATATGGTCTTTAAATCCTACCTTGACTTGTTTGTGGTAGTGTTTACTAATGATATCTTAATTTATTCCTATAGTGAGAAAGAGTATGTGAATCACATTAGGGTGGTGTTGCAATCTTGAGGGAGGGGAGGTTGTATGCTTAATATTAAAAATGTGAGTTTTGGTTGAAATAGGTTGCTTTTCTAGGGCATGTAGTGTTGGGTGATGGCATTAAGGAGGATGATAAGAAGATGAAGGTGATTAGAAAATGGCCTAGACCTTTGACTCCATCAAGTTCTGGGTTGGCGGGTTATTACTAGAGGTTTGTAAATGGCCTATTGCTTCCCCTATGATAAAGTTGTCCCAAAAGAAGGAAAACTTTGTGAGGACTGATCAATGTGAATTGAGTTTCCAAACCTTGAAAGATAAGCTTGTCTCCGCTCCTATCATGGCTCTACCAAAAGAGTTGGAAGGATTTGTTGTATATTATGACGTCTGAAGAATTGGCTTGGGGTGTCTTTTGATGCAAAATGGTAAGGTGATAGCATATGCCTCTAGGAAACTTAAGGTGAATAAGAATAATTATCCCACCCATGATCTTGAATTGGTGCTCATGGTATTTGCATTGAAAATTTGGTGTCACTACTTGTATAGGGTTCATGTTGATGTGTTTACTAAGCACAAGAGTCTTCAATATGTTTCACCTAAAAAGATCTTAACTTGAGACAAAGGAGGTAGTTAGAGCTCCTTATAGACTATGATATGAGTGTGTATTATCACCCGATCAAAGATAATTTTATGTCCGATACTCTAGTAGAGTGTCCATGGTTAGTTTAGCTTATGTTGATGATGGTGGCAAGGAGGTGGCTAGAGAAGTTCACTGGTTGGCTAGATTGGGGGTTAGGTTTGATTAAGTTGATAATGGTGGTGTAGTGGTTGTTGATGGTTCTAAATCTTTCTTGATTGAGGAGGTAAAGGCAAAATAAGATCTAGACCCTACCTTGCTAGGTTTGAAGGCCTTGGTGAGAGATGGTAAAGTGGAGTTTTTCTCCCAAGGGGAAGATGGTGCCCCTAGGTACCAAGGTAGATTATGTGTGCCAAATTAGGATGAATTATGTGTGCCAAATTAGGATGAATTATGTGTGCCAAATTAGGATCATGCTGCTCAATTTACTTCTCACTTTTGGAGGTCCTTCTAAAGAGGTATTGATACCAAGGTTAAGCTTAGCACAAACTTTCACCCTTAAACAGATGGTCAAGTTGAGAGGACTATCCAAACTCTTAAGAATATGCTTAGGGCTTGTGTTCATGGGTTCAAGGGTGGTTGGGATGAACATCTTCCACCCGTTGAGTTATCTTTCTACAATAGCTTCCACTTAAGCATTGATATAGTTCCCTTTGAGGCCTTGTATAGTAGACATTGTAGATCAGCAGTTGGGTGGTTTGAAGTGGGGGAGATGGCTTGTTAGGTCCTTATTTGGTCATGGAGGATATGGAGAAGGTGAGGTTGATAAGGGAGAGATTGAAAATAGCCAAAGTAGACAAAATTCCTATTCGATATGAGGAGAAGAGATCTTGTGTTTAAGGCTGGTGACTGGGTTTGCTTAAAAGTCTCACCTATGAAGGGTATGGTCCAATTTGGCAAGAAGGGAAATCGACCCTAAGGTGTGTGGTCCCTATATGCTTTTGAGGAGAGTAGGTAAGGTTGCATATGAGTTGGAGTTGCTATGGAAATGAATATGGTTCATCCGGTCATCCATCTATCCATGTTGAGAAAGTGTGTGGGTGACCCAAGTGCTATACTGCCCTTACATGTTGTGGGCATTGTAGAAGATAATTTAATCTATGAGGAGGTCCTGGTGGAAATTTTGGATAGACAAGTAAAGAGGTTGAGAAACAAAGATGTAGCTTCCTTCAAGGTCCTTTCGAGGAATCAACAAGTTAAAAGTGCCACATGGAAAGCCGAGATGGACATGAAAAAGCGATATCCATATCTCTTCCACTCTACTTAAGCTGAAGGTATTATTTTAAGTCCTCTATGTGAATTCAAGTCTTAAGTTTCAGCCCTTATGTCATTTTGCAATCATTCATGTTCATGTTAATAAGTTAATGGTGATTTTTGACATTCATGTTGAGATTTTCGAAAATGATATTAATGCATTTGTTGTATTCACGTTGGGCTGAAATCATCATGATTACTTCTCTCATGCATGTTTCTTTGATATTTAGGGATAAATGTTCCCATGGGGATGATATTGAAATGCCCCAAATGTGCTTCAGAAATGCCCATAATCATAATTTCAATATATCCCAAAATTCATGTATGATATCAAAAGTATGACTTTATATTTTCGATCAGGGGGCAAAATTGAGTGGAGAATAGGTATAATCTGGATTTTGAGAAACCGTAGCGAAAAATAATTTTCGTTAATTTATAATTTTAAGAGAGAATTGATGCCCTGGTCACGATGCGCCAGGGGTGTAGAGCAGTACAAAAGCGGCCTAAAACGATGGGTCCGCGTCGTGCCAAGAACACTAATTGTGTAAGTTTTTCCTTGGTTTTTGTATTTCAGCCAAGGGCATTGGGGTCATAGCCCCACGCCCACTTATGCGTGAAAACACTCATACTTAGCCATTTTTCAACTCTATATCAATCAACACCCTCACAAAAACCTCTCCATCACTTAACCAAATATCTCATTCAAATTTCAAGGATTTTAAGCTTGACTTTGTGTCATGACCTAGACCTAGGGCCTAGACGTGAGACGGTGAATGGGAAATCCAAAGGGACCACAATCAAGCCTCTTAATATATCATTATACATCCTTGGTTGTGGTAGTAATTAAACATCAATAAAAGAGTAGAAATAGGGGCAAAGAGACTAAGGGAATCTTTATAATTTGAAAACATACACAAGTCAAAAGAGTCAAAGCTCAAAGCATTATTTTACCACATGTGCAACAACACTTGTATACATAAAACTTAACGGGGGCCAAGATAAGCAATTAGGATCACCCTCATAGACAAAAGCATAGAAATAGATAAGGAGAGTCTTTACATAATATAAGAACAAGAGATATCGTCCCTGGAGTTAAGAACTCACCAAAATTGCTTCAACATGTCAAACTAACCACGCGTAGAAGGGTAGATGATCAAATGGAGCTCCGATTCCTACATGGCAACATCATATAAGCATAGAGTATGGGTTAGTATGTTTGAATGTACTAAGTATGTAGGATATAATGCAATAAGAGATAAGCAATATAGTCAAAATGCATAATGATTATCATTTGATAGCATAATAGCAATATGATATGTATGATCAATGCTTAAGTAAATCATGCTTTGCAAATCATTCATCTTACATAGACTATAATATATATAAATATAGGAAGAAACCTTAACTGACATAAGCCATGTGAGCTAGTCCATGGAGTCCCGATGTCTTCCCTACACCAGAAAAAAGGGGGAAGTTACTTGCCAAGGTGAACCTCCTAATACTTAAGTGGATCAACTGAGCCTTATGTGAACTAGGTACTCGCCTCTATTTCCTAGACTCGGGTACTCACCTCAAGCTCGGACTCAGGTATTTGCCTCAAGACCTCATATTTTGGATACTCACCTCTTAGAGATTTGGAAACTCTCCTTTAATCCCTTCACCTATGGTGGAACGTAGTTTTTGGACTTGGGTACTCGCCTCTAGTCCACTCAGTGCAAAGTCTGATCCCATGAAATATATAAGATGATTATACTTTAATAACTTGCAATAAACATAGAGACACGGAACGAGTAGCTCTTAACATCATTGACCTCAAATGATGAGCCAAACTTCAAACATAAGAATGGGTCATCATCAACATTACCTTTCATTAACCACCACATCAAAGGCTCACAAGAGGTATAATCTTTGAGAAAAAGGGCTTAATTTGGCCTTACAACATCATCAACATTTTCATGACTTAAATATATCTTTAGGAAACCTAAAATCATCATTAAATCCCTTGAATCATAAATCAACCAATAGATCATTGAAATCTTAAGAATTCTTAAAAAGGCATTTTATGAAACACTTGGTGGGTGTGCAATGCTAGTACTAAATCATGCAATTCAGGAGTAAAATCATGCAAGAAAAATCAATGTAAAATCACCCAGCAATACTTGGTAATATCCTCATGCAATATACATCGAACACTTTATGACATCTCAACATGAATCATAGATTCATATCTCAAAACAAGCTTAAATAGTTACACTTTTACGAAACCCCAATATAGTTCATAGTCAAATTCATAAAAAGTAAGACCCATAAGTAAATCACCTTAGAAAAATATGCATTTTATGTAAAAAGAAAGCTTGGGCACCATGGGTGAAAGGACCCAATGTTTGGAACTGACATACCTTGACTTTGGAGAATCCTTGATGAAGATCGGAAATGGAGACTTGAAGCTTCAGTGAAATCCTTAAGATCCGGATGAGTTATGAGACTTGAATTTTAGGGTGGAATATTTGTCTAAGTGTTTGAGAGAGTATTGGGGAATATATTATATGATATGAAGGTGAAATATGGCTAAGTATAGGTATTTTTATGCATGGGAAGACTTAGGCCCATGACCCAAATGTCTTGGACCAATCTAATAAAAACATTCCACAAAATACACTAAGGTGCGCCCTTCATGCGTCATGCCTTAGGCGTGGTTCTTCACTGGAAGTTGTCAACTTTGCAATTTCAAATTTTGACACGGTTATCGTAAAATTTGATTTAGAACCATTTCTCACTCAATTTTTCTCCTGAACAAGAATATGAAGTTAGATTTTCCATATCACTTACGGATTTTAAGATATATAGAAATTAAGATTATGGGCACTTTCGAGGCACCTTTTCGGGAACTTTTTAGGGTAGTTTCACCTTGGAACTCAAGGATGCTCTTGCATCTCTAAGTTCTCTTCAAGATCATCTCAATAAAATCTAAGTTTGAGGTATGTGGATTTTATCCGTTGGGTCCTTTCACCCATATAGCCCAATCTTCCTTTTATGAACATTGTATTATTTCAAGTTGTATCATCTGTGGGTATCTTTTATTATGAATTATGAGAATAAATTATATTGAGGTTTTATGAAATATTGATTTGATTATGCATGTCTATCTATTCCAAGCATATACCATGAATTTATTTTGTCTATTAAGACTATGCATGCTTGAGCTATGAAACTATGATCTATTATGAGTTTTGATGATGGATTTCAAGGTACCCTACATGAGGGTTTTACTACATTTTGGTGGGTTGATTTGCATTGAGTTTACTCATCTTATTTTACTCTTGAATTGAATGATTTTGAACAAGCATCATGAACCCACCAAGTGTTTGATAAAATATCAAGTAAAGAATTTTCAAGTTATTGATGGTCTATTTCATGATTTACAAGTTAAGTGACCATATGATGATTAAGGGCTTTCAAGTATTTATTATATTCATGAAAAGTATTTGTGATGTTACAAGTATCAAGTTAAGCCCTATTTCAAGATTTTTAACTCTTGTGAGCCATGCATGTTAAAGCAAGGGTTTATATATGATTATGATCTAACTCATATGTTTCAAGTTAGGCTCACCATTAGAGGTCAATCATGTTTATCAGCTACTCAAGTCATGTTCTTACAAGCTATTCATGTTATGATTAAAGTATGATTATTTAAAGTATTCCGTGGGATTAAACTTAGCACCGATGATTTGGATGTCAATGTGGACTATATATCTTCAAGGCTCTATACTCCTTTCCTCAAACTATGTGCCAACATAGGATTATGCTTTACCCTTACTATATTAGTTGATCCATTTAATGCACTTTATTATGAAATCTACCCCAAAATGGGATGGGTTCCTATAAGGGGGGTTACTTCTCCAAAATGTGATGGGCTCTTATAAGGTGAAGTATGGTTTACCTTGGCAAGTAGATCAACTCTTTACCGATGAGGTGTAATCACTGGGTTCCAAGTTATAGCTTGCTTGATCTTACTCATGTTATTTACTGTCTCTTGCCACACATGTGTTATGTTATATTTAAGTTGAATGATTTATAAGTATGTTTTACTTCAATCATTGATCATGCATGTCATATTGAGATTACATTTATCTACTACTTATTATTATGCATTTTAACTATATTGGCTTATATCTTGTGGCATTGCATCCTACATACGTAGTAAATTCAAATGTACTAACACATACTCTATGTCTACTTAATATTACCATGTAGGGATCGGAGCACCATTTGATCATCCCCCACGTGGCTACTATGATCCTTTGAAGCAAGCTTTGGTGAGTTCTCCAGTTCGAGAACACTATCTTTATTACTCTTGTTATTTGAGACTTCTTTATGTTGAATATTTGTTACTGTGAGGGTGAGCCCCAAAATTATCTTGGCTCTCGCTCCATTCTATGTTAGAGGTGTTGTTGGCTACTATAATGTATTTATGCTTGAGCTTGACTCCTTAATGTTTTAATGATTATAATAGACTCCCCTTAGTCACGCTTCCCTTTTTATTATATCTCTTGTTGTTATTTACTTTGCTTCCATGACCAAGGATGTGCGATTGATATGCTAAGAGGATTGTTTGGGTCCCTTCAAGTTTCCATTTACCGTGTCACATCTAGGCCCTAGGCTTGGGTTGTGACACTTGTAGCTCGAGGTCCTAAAGGAAAACCACCATTTAGAGAGTGAGACAAACTTCATTTGCAGGTGTATCGAATGGGCATCGATGACTACCACAGGTGTGGCTAGGTGGGTCACTTTTAGAGGGATTATCCAAAGTGGGCTAACAAAGCCCAACCTTTTACACCAACACCACTAGTTAGAGAAAATCAGAGAGGTTCTACTTTTGGCATGAGCAGGGCCACACACCAATTGTGTACCATAGGTAGCCGCCAAGATCTACAAAACTCTCCAGACATCATCATGGGTATGATTCCAGTCCTTACTCTTGATTATTATGTGTTGAAAGATTCAGGCACCACTTCATTGGTTGTATCTCTTTATTTAGCTAGTAGATTTGATAGAACTCTTAAATGTCTTCCTGAACCTTTCTATGTATCTATTCCTATTAGTTATACTATTCTAGCTAAGAGGGTGTGTTGAGATTGTACAGTGCTAATTTATCACAGAGGTACCATGTATGACTTAGTTGATCTAATCAAGATGCACCACAAACTCTCTAGTCCAAAACTTGCTTATGATGTTATCCATGAAAGAAAAAATTATGTCCCTAAAAGCTTGATGTCCCCACCTATGAGAGTGTGATTTGAGATCTTATAACCATAAGTAGAATTGAGTAATCTTAGAGTTAGAAGGGTGGAAATGGAAAGGAAGAGATTAGATAGTTATAGTGATAGTTGATTGAGGCGTGTAACTACAGTTATATATCTAGTAGGTAAGTAATGAAATGATAAGTTGATTCCCTTAAGTTTTAACGTAAGAGTAGTACGTACTATTTGATTTTCATGATGAGGCATATAGAAAGAATTATTGTTAGGATGAGTTAGAGTGGCTCAGACTAGGAAGAGGTTTATGTTAATGTATTAACACATTGTATATTGATAGCCCTAGAAAGACTGAAAGTTCATGATTATAACGTTGGTTAGATCCTACAATCAAGTCTATAACCATAGGTGAAACCATGGGTCATAGATAAGCTTCGTGATTGGAACCAATGAAAGTGGAAAGTTAAGGAATTTTTGGAATTTAACTTACGAGATACCAAAACAGACCACACAAGAAATCATGACTCGTCAAAAGGTTCATAGAAAGAAGCCCTGAAGGACCCAAACTTTTTCTAAGTCTAGAAACTTCTATGTGGAGGACTTACGGTCCATGTATGAAATGATGATACATACTGCATGTTTGTGGATTAGGAGTTACAAATTTTGTGACACATATTTCTATAAGCCAAGTCACAGTCTGTAGGTTGAACCACGACCCATAGATAGGGGCTCGTGGATGGCTCTATCAGTTTTGATAAAGTGTATGAAGTGCTTTAAAGGTGATAGATCCAAACTAGGCTTATGATTTTGAAGGCAGATAGCCATTATATGAGTGATAGTGGTAGTTGGGAGATTTGCTTTAACATGCTTGACATAACATGTGGCAGGAATTAAGATGTCAACTTGCGACAAGTGAGATGCTACGAGTGTGCAAGTATAGGACCTACAGATGAAAATAATGAATTGATAATAAATCAAAAGTAAGAACAATCTTGAGATATGTATTCAAATTAGTGTAAAGTTGTATAAAGTTCTATGTTTATGATTTGCCCTGAGTGCGTAGATTATCTGAGTTGAATGTGGATGATTCTGATGCCTTGGCATACGACGACCTTAGGTTGTTATGATGCTATTAAAGGAAGAGTTTGAAACCTATAATGTTGAATTTTACTTAATATTGAATGGAAAGATAATAAAGTGGGCTTTCAACAAGGGAGGAGATGATAAGTTCCTTCCAATCTGAATAAGGGTGTTGATAGTAGTAGACTGAGAAGTGAGAGTAGATAGAAAGGAATGAATATATCCTTATTGTGATAGTTGTACTTGTTCAACATAGGGATAGAGATAGGGAAGGTAGGAGAGATGATATCTTATGATGTGAAATACAACATGACCCCAAAAATGCCCAAAAATGTGCCTTAGAAGTGCTTGGAATCATAATTTCTATATATCTCAAAACCCCTGTGTAATATAAAAAATATAACTTCATATTCTTGTTCAGGGGGTCAAAATTAGGGGGTACAGGGTCTAACCGCAATTTAAGATCAACCATAGCAAAATTTAAAAATTGCAAAAATGCAATTTCTAGAGACGATCGGTGCCCATGGCGTAATGCGCCAAGGGCGCACTCCTATGCATTTTTTTGTCCAATTTTTCTATCTCGGTCCAAGACTTTTGGGTCTTGGGTATAAGTGTTCCCAAATATGAAAATACTTATACTTAGCCATATTTCACTCTCATATCATATTAAACATTCCCAAATACTCACTTAAACACTTGGCCATATTTTCACTCCTAAATTCAAGTCTCAAAACCTCTTCAAGATCTAAGGATTTCCTTCAAGGTTCTTCTTCCAGCTTCAAGTCTTCATCTCCAATCTTCACCAAGTTCATATCCAAGCTAAGGTATGTGGATTTCTTTCATGGGTTCCTTACACCCATAATATCCAAGATTCTATTTCTTACAACTTGCATGATTTAAAGGTGATTTATTCATGGGTCTTGATTATTATGAAAAGCACTGCACACCATGTGTGAGATATGAAATTGTGACTACTTCACCATGTTTTGAGATATGAATTTAAGATCTATTGAAATGATTGTTGAAGGGTTTTGATATTTATTGCTTGAGGTTTTCACCAAGTATCTATTGAAGCTTTTACATTGAATTTACTAGAATGATTTCACTCTTGAATTGCATGGTTTTACACTAATGTTACATATCCTTTAAGTGTTTGATGAGATGTCTGGTTATGGCTTCTTGAGGAATTAAAGGTCAAAATCATGAGATAAAATATAATTGATGTTATGATGATGAAATGAGCTTCTATAGATGATATATTCTATATAAAGTGTTGCATTAGACCATGCTCGATCCCGGGGGACTAATAGTTTGAATAATTGAGATGGGGGTTTGCACTCATCAATGATGTGGGGGGTTTGTACTTCGCCACCAGGGTGATAGGGTGAGATTATCATTAACTATGTGAGAGATTTGTACTTCATCACCAGGATGATGGGGTGAGATCATCATCAACCTATACTTTGGAAATCTAGCTTGGTCTCTTCTATACAAATGATATCCTATATAAGCATGAATTTCTTAAGCTTGTCTTACTTGAGTATTGGTTATACATGTCATATTGTTATGTTATGCCTATTGCCTATTGTTACGAATTGTGATGGTGATTCCTCCTACATACTTAGTACATTTTAATATACTAACATATACTCTTGCCTACATGATATCACCATGTAGGAACCGGAGCCCAAGTTGATCCTCCTCCTCCTTACGTGGCTAGTTTAGTACTACTCAAGCTTGTTGGTGAGTACTCCATTTCGGGGATATTTACCTATGTTTCTCTTATTATGTATTAAGACACTCTTCTTTATGTTCAATTTTGACTATGAGGGTGAGCCTGGTTGCTTTGTCTTGGTCCTCGCTCTTATCTAAGTAGTAGAGGTGTTTCTTGGACATGCTATGTATCTATGATATGAGCTTTGACTCTTTGTTTCTTGATTATAATGTTATGTAAGCTTTCCCTTTAGTCTCTATTGCCACCATTCTTACTTTTTATGTATTTTATATGCTTCTGTGACCAATGATGTGTAATAATAAGTTAAGAGGCTTGTTTGGGGTTCCTTATTCTCCATGTCGTGTATAGGCCCTAGGATTGGGTTGTCACAAACTTTGTATCAGAACACTAGGTTAATAGATCCTCGGAGTCCAACAACGATGTCAATTAGAGTCAAATTCATGGTTGTGAAGTGCGCCATGACTATGAATAGGATGCTAAGAGGCATTTTAGGAATTGTTCCCCTTCTTCATATTCTAAGGTGTGCTATAGAGTTGTGGTAAGTTTTTCCCCTAACGATTGTTCTTTGTTATGCTAGATCATGCCTAACACTCTAGGAATAAGGCTTTAAGAAAAGAAATGAATGTATTTTTGACCACCACATCACAACTTCCCCACACAAAACGGGTTCATTAGGGAATTAGAATTTAACCCTATGGGTTCTACAATCAATAGAAGCATAATATGCATGCAACCAATCCATCCTAAGAATAATATCAAAATAAACCATATCTAGTTCAACAAAATCACAAGGTAAGATTTTATGCAAAATGAACATGGAACAATTTCTATGGACTCTTTTAGCAACAACGGTCTAACCAACAGGGGTAAATACTTCATAAGTATCACACAACAATTCAACACTAACATGAAGCTTTTTGGCAACAAAAGTAGTAAAAAAAGAAGGAGCGGCACTTGGGTCTATCAAAGGATACACATCAAAATCAAAATCCTTTAAGATACTGGTAACAACATCGGGCACATCATTTACCCCTTGTCTCCCTTGAAGAGTATAAAACCTATTTTACCTTGGAGCACCCCCTTGTTAACCTCCTCTTCTCTTTGTACTCGCATTTGCACCATGACGTTGTGGAAGACCATTCCTACCCTTGTTTTGATTATGAGGATAATCAATCACCTTGTGACCTACTTCACCATATCCAAAGCAAGCATTAGAATTCTTCAAACATAGACCACTATGATTTCTTTCACACCTTGAGCACCTAGGATTTGGCACCCCACTACTACCACCTTGGAATCTTTGATTATCATTAGCAAGGCTTCTATTAGGATTGATAGAAGACCCTTGGCCTTGGAACTTGTGGACTTGAGGAAACCAACCACCCTTCGAATTTTGGAATGCACCTTCAAAATAGGCCCTCTTAGGTTCCCCACATTTTCTCTTTCTCGACCTTTCTCCCTCTAGTTGTTCGGCATAAGTCATGAGGTGAGACAAATCCATATCACCTATTAGCATGGCAGTATGATACTCCACATTCACCAAGTCGGACACACCCGACACAAATTTATTTATCCTAGACCTCGGCTCGGCAACTAATTATAGGGCATACTCGGAGAGTTGGTTGAACATGAGGGAATACTCCCTCACACTCATAGACCCTTCTTTAGATTCATAAATTCCATCATTTTTGCCTCTCATTGCTAAATAGGGAAGAACCAATTGACAAATGCCACTTTGAATTCTTTCTGATAGCATCACCATTCCCCTTGTCCATCTTCCATTGAGTAAACCAAATTTGAGCCACCTCTTTGAGTTCATAGGCCGCCAACTATGCCTTTTTATCCAAATTAACCTTTATAATGGACAACACCTTATATTCCTTATCAATGAATTCTTATGGATCCTCTTCCACCTTGAATCAATGAAACTTCGATGGGTTCACTCTAGTAAAATTCCTCAACCTTGAGGCCAGAGTAGGAGCATGAGGGGATTGGGTCTCTTGGTTGATTTGGTTGGTCATAGCATGAGCCAACATGGTAATAGTATCGCGAAACTCTTCCTGGTCCACTCCCCCATCTTGAGGGGCTTGGGGAGGGGGAGGCACCGGTTATTCCTCGGGTGCACGAGCTCTTCTTCCTCTTGGAATAGACATGATCTCAAATTGCAAAGAATATTTGTTAGAGAGAAAGATTTACCTTACTCCTAAAGCATGACATAGATCATGAAGAAGGGAAACATTTCCAAATAGTTGTAGTGCACTTTACAATTTTGAACAACACACTTATCGATGTAGTGTTTTGGATTCCAAGGACCATTAACAATCTAGTGCTTTGATACAGAGTTTGTCACAACCCAAGCCTATATCCTAGATGTGACATAGCGAATTGGGCACTCGAAGGAATCCCAAACAAGCCTCTTAGCATATCAATCACACATCTTTGGTTGTGGAAACAAAACATCAATAACAAGAGACATAATAAGGTAAACAAGACTAAGGGAAGTCTTGGATAACCATAAAATATTCAAGAGTCAAGTTCATATCATAATTACAACAATTGTTTCAACAATACCTGTAGCATAGATCGAGCGTGGCCAAGACACTTTATCGACTCACCCTCATAGTATCAAATGTTTAACATGAAAAGATACCAAAAGTAAGAGTAACATAGCTAGTGTCATTGAAATTGAGGACTCACCAAAGCTTATCTTCAAAATGCCAAAACTAGCCACATAGAGGATGATCGTGAGGTGCTCCGGTTCCTACATGGTAACATCATATAGGTATAGAGTATGCATTAGTACATTTAAATGTACAAAGTATGTAGGATGCAATGCAACCTGACATAAGATAATATAATCAAAATGCATAATCAAAAGCAGTGGATGAGTATAATATTAATATGGCATACATGATAAATACTTGAAGTAAAATATCCTTGTAAATTTTATATCTTGTATAGAACATAATACATGTATCGGAGAAGACCATAATATAATACCAAGAAACTATTACATGGAATATAAGGCATGTCACCCCCTTAGAAGGTGATTAAGGTACCTATCCCTCAAATTGGTAGAAAGGGCATGTCACTCCTCGATGAGGTGGTCAAGGTACATACCCCTCGACGTGGTAGTATGTAATGTCACCCCCCGACGAGGTGTTCAAGGTACACACCCTTTGATGTAGTATTATGGGCATATCATCCCCCGATGAGGTAGTCAAGGTACATTCCCCTCGATATGATATTATTGGCATGTCACCCCCTGACGAGATGGTCAAGGCATGTTACCCCCTCAACAAGGTGATTAGGCACGTCACCCCCTACAAGGTATGGTGAATTTGAAACATTATAGATACTTTTATGAATCCAATATATACATACAATCCCGTAATTATTATATAGTCACTTGATTCATAATCCATGCAATAGGTCATCAATAGCTCAAGAATCCTTGTCAAGACATTTCATCAAACGCTTGGCAGGTATGCAATACTTATTCAAACTTATGCAATTTAAGAGTGGAATAATATGAGAAACCTTAATGTAAATCAATCCACCAACACATAGTAGAACCCATATACAAGATACTTTGAGATCTACCATTAAATATCACAATAGATGATAATTTTATGGCCTAAATCATGCATAGTTACAATAGACAAACCATCTCATAGTATAAGCTTGAAATAGATAAACATGTGTTTTCAATCTATATTTCATAAAACCCCAAAATAATTTGTAATAAGTAATACCCATAACTAATACAACTTGAAAACATGTAATCTTTTTTAAAAAGGAAGGTTAGGCACCATGGCTGAAAGGACCCAATGGTTGAAACCCACCTACCTCAAATTTGGGGATTTCCTTGATGTAGATTTGGAGAGAACTTGAAACTTAAATGAAGTTCTTGAGATCTGGAATTAAGCTTGGGACACTTAAATTTGGAAGAAATATTTGGTTAAGTGTTTGAGAGGGTTTTTTCAGAGAGTCTTGAGTGATATAGAATTAAAAAAATAGCTAAGTATAGGTGTTTTCATGCATATATGGTCATGGGACGAAAACCCTAACATCTTAGGCCGAACAGGACAAATTAAGGAAGTGCAAATAGACCTCCATTGTATTGTTGGACATGTCATGCGTAATGTTGTGATTATTGACTCTCTCTTGACTTTTATTGTTTATGATATGAAAGATGTCCCTTAGCCCCAGTTATCCCTTTTTCTACTCTTTGATGCTATTTTTTGCTTCCGCAACTAAGGATGTGTAATGATGTACTAAGAGGCTTGCTCAGGGTCCCTTCGAGTTTCCCTTGCGCCATGTCACATCTAGGCCATAGGCTTGGGTCATGATAGTCACTCCAATATTGCTCAGTCACAACTTATCACAATCCTATGATAGTTCGAGCTACTATTATTAGCAAATTCTGAATCTGAATTAGCCATTCCAGCTAGCATTAGAAAGATTCCAAAGGCTTGCCCAAAAACTTATTTGCCATGACACAGATTCTATTGTATTTATCTATTAACCATGCATTCTCAGTCTTAAAATGATTCTCTTCGATGCGTATATCACCAAAATTTCCTAACCACTGTAATGGGGATTCTCATGGCTTGGACACTAGATAGATACAGATTGAGAAGCCCAGCTTGCACCCATTGTAGTGGTTAGGAAATTCTCGATGAGATACATATTGAAGAGCATCACTTGAATATTGAGAATGCTCAGCTAACAGATGTATACAATAACATATGTGTCCTGGCAAATAAATTTTTGGATAGGCCTTTGGAATCTTTCCAATGCCATCTGGAATGGCTAATTCAGGTTTGGGACTTGTTGGTAGTAGTATCCATAACTTTCATAGTATTGTAATAAGCTATGATTGACTAATAGTGTAGTGACAATGGATTACCTTAAAATATTGCATTCTCAGATCTTACCTTATGAAAGAGTGTACATCCTGTGTCAATAAGTCTCAAATCCTGCCTCTTTAGTAGGTGATTCACTACTGAAGCAAAGAAAAAGGCTAGATCACTCAGAGGGGATATTATGAACCATCTATTCCACATGTCTAACGAGCTCACAGGGTTCAACGGGTGGAACCGACTAGATCAAAAGAGTGATTCAGTCAAACATAAGTTCACTTGAAGTGGCATGTTGTTCTTATAGTTATATGAGGAGTTACTCCAAGTATTGCTTGATGTAAAATAAACTATAAAGATTTGGCCCTTCCAACAAGGCCTCACAATCAGCCATAGTGCTGTGAAAATTATCTCTACCAAAATGATTGGAAGGATTGTTGTGTATTGTGATGCCTCCTAGATATGTTTGGGTTATGTGTTGGTGCAAAATGGTAAGGTAATAGCCTATGCTTCTAGGCAACTCAAAGTTCACATCCCAAGGGCTCAAGGTAATGGTGGTATAGGTCCTATTAATATGTGTTCGAAGTGTGGTAAGGGTCAGGGCGGCCCATGCTTGAAGAATACCAGTGCTAGTTATAGTTGTGGGGAAATGGATCATAAAACAATAGATTGCCCTCAAAATTTCAACAAGGGTAAGGATGTTCGTCCTCAAAGTTGGGGTGCCAATACAGTTCCTCTTGGGAGAGATGGTCAACAAGGTGGTGCCCCAATACACAATTGGTTTTATGCTTCACGTGGGAGGTAAGGGGTTGATGAGGAGACTAATGTCGTCACCGATATGTTAAAAGTCTTTGATTTTTATATGTATACACTGATAGACCCGGGTGCCACTATTTGTTTTCTCATCTTATTGCCAAAATGTCTCATGTTGAGCTCAAATTGTTGTGTGAGTCATATCAGGTGTCTACTCGTATTGGTGCACATATTGTTGCTAGAAAGGTCTATAAAGATTGTCCCATTTGCATATTGCATAAAATATTACCTTGTGATCTTTTTGAGTTGGATATAATTGATTTTGGTGTCATTGTTGGGATGGATTGGTTGCATACTTGCTATGCCTCTATTGATTGTACATCCTTTATGGTCAAATTCCAATTCTTAAATGAACTCGTTTTTGAGTGGGAGAGTTAAGATGTGGTGGTCAAGGGTAGATTCATCTCTTGCATTAAAGCTCATATGTTTATTTCTACAGGGTGTCTTTACCATCTTATGAGGGTTAGCGAAGTGGAGTCTAAGTTCATTCCTATAGAGTCGGTTTCGGTTGTACATGAGTTCCTTGATGTCTTTTGTAACGACCTTTTTGGTGTTTCTCCCAAAAGGGAAATAGATTTTGGTATAGACCTCCTACATGATATGCAAGCCATTTCTATTCCCCCTTACCTTATGGCCCCAGTGGAGTTAAAGAAGTTGAAGGAGCAATTGAGGGACTTGATGGAGAAGGGTTTTATTAGGCCTAGCAAATCACGTTGGGGTAGACGCAAACCAGTGAATTATTTTCCTTGAATTTTTTGTTTTGTCCAAGGGCATTAGGGTTATATACCCATGCCTACTTAAGCGCGAAATCACCTATATTTATCCATTTTTCAACTCTACAACTTATAAAACCCTCTCTTAATCCCCTTTAAGACTCTATCAGTTCTCTCATTCAAATCTAAAGATCTCAAGCTCAAGTTTGAAACTAAAGGATTCATTTCAAGCTCTAAGACTACAAGTTCACCTCAAAGAATTCAAGGTTTAAGGTATGTGGGTTTCATGTATTGGGTCCTTTCACCTATGGAGCCCAACTTTTCCTTTTCATGAAAATTGCATGTTTTCAAGTAGTATTATCAATGGGTATCTCTTATCATGGATTATGAGTATAAAATATGTTGGAGTTTTTATGAAGTACTAATTGATTATGTATGACTATCTATTTCAAGCTTATTCCATGAATTGATTTGTCTATTGAGACTATGCATATTTTGAGTTGTGAAGCTATGAATTATTGTGAGCTTTTATAATGGATTTCATGGTACCCTATGTGAGGGTTTTACTACATAATTATTGGTTAATTTGCATTAAGTTTACTCATCTTATTTCACTCTTGAATTTCATGATTTTGAACAAGTATCATGAACACACCATGTGTTTGATAAAATGACATAACAAAAATTCTCAAGTTATTGATGATCTATTACATGATTTACAAGTTAAGTGACATTATGATGATTAAGGGCTTTCAAGTATGTATTGAATTTATAAAAAATATCTATGATTTTACAAGTATCAAGTTAAGCCCATACTTCAAGATTTCTACCTCTTGTGAGCCATTCATGTTAAAGCAAAGGCTTATGTATGATTATGGTCTACTCTCATGTCAATATTAGGCTCACTACTAGAGGTCAAACATGTCTATGAGATACTAAAGTCATATTCTTACAATCTATTAATGTTATGATTAAAGTATGATCATGTCCAGTATTAAATGGAAATTGACTTAGCACCGATTGAGGCTTATGAAGGGAGCTCGACTCAAGGGGTCCTTAAATGAAGTCTTGCCTCTAAGCTATCTGCCACCATAGGATTATGATTATCATCCTTAATATGCAAGTAGATTAATCTAGTTCATGTTATCATGTTTGGTTTTCCTTAGGATGTAGACCACACTTCACCAATGGGTGTCATGCTCGTTCACCTGAACATAGGGGGTGTCAGGCCCCGGAGTCCAAGTTGTAGCTTATTGATCTATGTCAGTTGAGTTCACTTCCCACATATGTATGATATAAATATATTGTGCAATATGAATATTTTACAAGCATGTTTTATTATGAGCATTGATTATGCATGTCATATTGAGATTATATATCTATTAGTTATGATTATGCATCTTGGTTATATTGGCTTATGTCATGTTCATTGCATACCGTATACTTAGTATATTCAAATGTAATAATGCATAATTTATGCCTACATGATATTTCCTTGTATGGACTAGAACACGTTTTGAGCATCCTCCATGTAGATAGTTCGGTCTTCAGAGATAAGCATTGGTGAGTCCTTATGTTTAAGGACATTATCTATATTACTCTTGCTATTTTGAGAATCTATTATGTTGAACACTTATCATTATGATGTTGAGCTCGGAATGTGTCTTGGCCCCCATTTCATTCTAAGTTAGAGGTATTTTTGATATTATAATGTACTTATGCTACAAGATTTACACTTTTATGCTTTTATGAATATAAAGATTTTCCTTAGTCCACACTTGTTAGGGGTCCCTTCGGGCTCCCATGTGCTGTGCCACATCTAGGCCCTAGGCTTGGGTCATAACAATTGTATAAAATATTTAAATGATGTAGGTGACACATATTGAATCTTAAAAATTGACTCATGGATCATGGTTATTGATCATGGGGAAGTTAGTGAAATACCTCACATATGCATTAGAGCATAATTATAATTTCCATATATTTCAAAAATCATACATGATTTCGAAAATCCAACTTCATATTCTTGATCCAGGGGCAAAATTGAGTGGGGAATGGGTAAAATCCGAATTTTAGAAGACATGTAGTGAAAAATAATTTTCACTAAGTAATTGATTTCCAGTTAGTATCTATGCCATAGGCATGAAGCGGCTCGAGCATGGATTAGTGTTGGAATCTACTCTACAAAACTGTGTTCAAATCCAAGCTAGTACGAAAAAGTTTGAAGTAAATAGTAAACCTCCATCTGACGTAATGGACATTGGGACCTCGTGAAGTCTCACTGTCTGACTAATATAAAGTTGGGCAATCTCTCATCTGTATACTTCACTTTGATCAGAACGAAGTGGGCAGACTTGGTAAGACAATCCACCACTACCTAAATAAAGTCAAAACCCTCGATAGTAGGAGGTAAGACAACCACTAAGTCCATGGAAATACACTCCCACTTCCACTCAAGAATATGCATCCCCTAGACTTCCCGACCTGGTCCTAAGTGCTTACACTTGACCTGATGCCAAGCACTTGGATACAAACTCTGAAATATATCACTTCATACCAGGCCACAAATAATGCTGACTCAGATCATGGTATATGTAATTCACTGCCCTTGGATAAATGGAATATGTAGCACACTGAGCCTCCTCAAGTATCAATGTAATCATATCACCCAACTTACGCACACATATATGACTACCAATCATCAAGAAACTATCAAAGTCAAGCGCTACCTCTCTAGCTTTACCTCTAGTCACTTTATCCTCAATGAGACAAAACTTCTCATCCTTAAAGTATCTCTTGCAAATTGATCCATCAATGATGAGTTGGCCTCAATAGTAGTAAGCACTCTACCTTGCTCTGAAATCTACAATCTCACTTACCCATTATCTAGCCTCTGAACATTTCTAGCTAACGGTCGCTCTCAACCTAGATAGCTGCTGAACTCCCCAGGTTAGAAGCTTTCCTGATAAATGCATCAACAACCACATTGGCCTTCCTAGGGTGATGGAGAATAGTCAAATAACAATCCTTCAGAAGCTCAATCCACCTTTTTTGTCTTAGAGTTAGATCCCACTGAGTGAAGATATGTTGTAGACTATGATGGTCAATAAAGATCTCACAATAAAATACATATAGATAGTGGTTGATCTTCTATTTGGGTATCAACAAGTGAAGGTGAGGGAGTGTGATATTCCCAAAAGGGATTTTCAGACTAGATATGGGCTCTTTGAGTTTGTGGTTATGTCCTTTGGGTTGACAAAATGCATCGACTATATTTATGGATCTCAAGAATAGTATCTTTAAACCCTACCTTAACATGTTTGTGGTGGTCTTTATTGATAATACATAGATTTATTCTCGGAGTAAGGAAGAGCATGTGAATCACTTGAGGGTAGTGTTGCAAATTTTGAGAGAGGAGAGGATGTATGCAAAATATGAAAAATGTAAATTTTTGTTTGAAGTGGTTTCTTTTCTAGTGCATGTAGTGTCGAGTGATGGCATTAAGGTGGATATTAGGAAGAATAAAGTGATTAGAAATTGGCCTAGACCCTTGTCGCCTTCAAATATTAGTTATTTCACAGGTTTGACGGGTTATTACCAGAGGTTTAAGAATGGTTTCTCCTCTATTGCTTTGCCTATGACAAACTTTACCTAAAATAAGTAAAATTCATGTAGACCAATGAATGTGAAAACATAATCTTGTCTCTGCTTCTATCTTAGCTCTACCAGAAGGGTTGGAAGGGTTTGTGGAATATTGTGATTCCTAAAGAATTGGTTTGGGGTGTGTTTTTAATGCAAAATGGCAAGGTGATAGCATATGCCTGTAGACAATATAAGGTGCATGAGAAGAATTATCCCACCCATGATCTTGAATTGGCGGCTGTGGTGTTTACTTTGAAAATTTGGCGCCACTACTTGTATAGGGTTCATGTTGAATGTATTTATCGACCATAAGAGTCTCCAATATGTGTTCAACCAAAACAATCTTCACTTGAGACAAAGGAGCTGGTTAGAGATCCTCAAAGACTATGATATAAGTGTGCATTATCATCCCGACAAATCTAATATTGTGACTGATGCTCTAAGTATAGTGTCCATGAGTAGTCTAGCTCATTTTCATGATGGTGAAAAAGAGGTGGCTAGAGAAGTTCATCAGTTGGCTAGATTGGGGGTTAGGTTGGATGAAGTACAAAATGACTGTGTAGTGGTTGTTAATGGTTCTAAATTTTCTTTCATTGTGGAAGCAAAGTCAAAACAAGATCTTGACCTGACTTTGTTAGAGTTAAATGCCTTAGTGAAAGATGGTATAGTGGATGTTTTCTCCCCAAGGGGGAGATGGTGCCCTTAGATACCAAGGTAGGTTATGTGTGCCTAATGTTAAGATTTAAGGGAGTTGATCTTGAAGGAGTCCCATAATTCATCCTATTTTATTCACTCTAATTTTAGTAAGAAGTATAGAGACTTGAGGGAGGTGTATTGGTTGGGTGGTATGTAGAGTGATATTGTCAAGTTCATAGCAGGATGTGACAATTTCCAACAAGTGAAGGCCGAACATCAAAGGCCAAGTGGCCTAGCTCAAGACATAGAAATTCCTACTTCAAAGTGGGAAGAGCTCAATATGGATTTTTTGGTTAAGTTGCCCAAGGCTAGAAAATACTTTGACTCTATTTGTGTTGTTGTGGATAGAATGAAAAAGTTGACTCACTTTATACCAGACAAAACCACTTATGGTGCCAACGATTATGCTAAGTTGTATATACATGAGTTGGTTAGATTGCATGGATTGCCCTCGTCTATCATTATGGATTGTGTTGCTTAATTCACTTCTCAGTTTTGGAGCTCTTTCCAAAGTGGTCATAGTACAAAGGTTAAGCTTAACATGACATTTCATCCTCAAATGGATGGTCAAGCCGAGAGAACTATCAAAACTCTTGAGGATATGCTTAGAGCTTGTATTTTGGAGTTTAAGGGTAGTTGGGATGAACATCTTCCTCTTATTAAGTTTGCCTACAATAATAGCTACACTCAAGCATTGGTATGGCTCGCTTTGAAGCCCTATATTGTAGGCATTGTAGATCCTTGATTGGGTCATTTGAAGTGAGGGAGATGGTTTTGCAATGTCCGGAATTGGTAATAGAGTCCTTGGAGAAGATGACGTTGATAAGGGAGTGATTGAAAACATCACAAAGTAGACAGAAGTCCTACTCTGATGTAAGGAGAAGAGATCTATAGTTTAAGCTTGGTAATTGGTCTACTTGAAAGTCTTAGCCATGAAGGGTATGTCTAGTTTCGCAAGAAAAGGAAATTGATCCCAAGCTTTGTGGGTCCTTATAGAGTTTTTAGGAGAGAGTGTATGGTTGTACATGAGTTGGAGTTGAGTAAGGAGATGAATATGGTTCATCCGGTCTTTCATGTATCCATGTTGAGAAAGTGTGTGGGTGACACTAGTGCTATAGTACCCTTCGAGGTTATGAGAATTGTAGAAGATAATTTGACCTATGAGGAGGTCCGAGTGGAAATTGTTGATAGACAAGTGAAGAGGTTGAGAAACAAAGATGTAGCTTCCGTTAAGGTTCTTTAGAGGAATCAACAAGTTAAAAATTCCATATGGGAAGCTGAGGCAGACATGAAAAAGTGATACCCGTATCTCTTCCACTTTACTCAAGCCAAAGGTAATAACTTAAGTCCCGTATCTGATTTCATATCTTAAGTTCTAGCCCTCATGTCATTGTGCATGCATTTATGTTTATGGAAATAAGTTTATGATGATTTTTGACATTCATATTGAGATTTTTGAAAATGAAATTTAAGTACATTTGTTGGACTCATATTGGGTTGAAATCTTCATAATGACTTCTCTTACGCATGCTTCTTTGACATTCTATGACAAATATTCCCATAGGGGAGATATTGAAATGCCTCACAATGTGCTTCAGAATGCCTAAAATCATAATTTTAATATATATCAAAATTCATGCGTAATATCAAAAATTCAAATTCATATTCTCAATTAGGGTACAAAATTGAGTGGGGAATGGGCATAACTAGAATTTTAGAGGACCCATAACAAAAATTAATTTTCACTAATTTTTATTTCAGAGGTTGTCCGTACCCTGGCTACAATGCTCTATGGGCGCAGAACAGTGTATTTGGACAGGTGTGATAGGCCCGCATCATGTTACTAAATTGAGCACACAATCCAATATGATGGATAAGGGAACCCCGTACAATCTCACCAAGTCATGAATGTATAACTTAGCATAATCTCTAGCCCCATATGTAGTCTTAACCGGTAGAAAGTGAGCCAATTTTGTCATCCTATCAACCACAATCCAAATTGAATCAAAACCCCTTTCTAGTCTTACGCAACCCAACCACAAAATCCATATTAATCTCTTCCCACTTTCAAGTAGGAATCTCTATGTCTTTGGTTAGGACACCCGACCTTTGATGTTCAATTTTGACAACCGGAAACAAGTTTACAAATATGTTTCTTCATACCTCCCCAGCAATACATATCCCTCAAATTTCTATACATCTTGATAGAATTGAGTTGATATTATTTAATTTATTTTTAAAACTAAATAAAAATATACAATGAGTAAAGACACGTAATTAACTTTATTGTGCACAATTAAATAGTAACTAACCTACCCCCTAATTTCAGGAAGAATATTTAATGAAATTCATTCAGAGTGATACTTTGATAACTAAAATAAAAGGAAAAATTACTTTTCTGTAATAAAGAAAAAGTTAAATAATCACCCATCAATTTTTACACTTGCTTCTATAGGCATTTATTAGTTTTACATTGACTTGTCTTTAGTGAAAATCTTCTTTAGCTCATTCACTAAATGTAGCTGACACTACTTCTGTTATATTTTTTCTTAAAAAAAAATAAAGAACTTTTATCTAAAGAAAATGGTTTAATAATACATGTCTTACCAAATGTAAATACATGAACCTATAAAATAATTGAACTGCTCACTACAAATTATTTTTAATTTGTAGATTGAAAAATATTACATTATATTTCATTTATTCGATATTGAATTAATCACTTATTCTTGGCAAGAAAACCTTTGGATTTAAAAAAGATTTAAGTTTAAAAGAATTAATAGTACTTGTTTCTTATATTTGATCTAATATAACTACTAAAACTAGAAAGTTTTTTAAAACGTCAATCTTTTATGTATAAAATAAAAAATTTGCAATAGATGGTTGAATAAAGCACTAAGAAATGTACAGTACAACATTAAATATAGAAAAGTAAGAACTTACAACCTTGTGACTCATTAATTCAATTCTGAAGAATTCATAAAAGGGATCTTGCTAGAATTGACTTCCATCATCGTCATTGTCACCCACTTCCTCTTTGATGTTTTAAGTGCTTTTCATTTCAGCCGCAATAAGTTAAGTTGTGTTGAGAATGATACAACGAGAGAAAATCTTAAAGCATTATATAAATAAGAGGGGCAAGCGACTAGAGTTTTCTAAAAAACTTATTTCCTCCTGTTAGAAGTGGTAATTTCAGCTCATATTTGTAAAATTAGCCCATCTAATTCATAATATAATCAGTTAGTTCACTTATATTATAATTTAGTATGTATGAGCTTTAACCTATTGTTAACCCATAAAATTATGAACAAATATGTATAAAATATGGGTATCGACATATGTTCATATTTGCAAATAGAAAAAAAAAACTACTTAAAATTTTAGGAAAACACATTTTTTAGATGGATAAAAATGGAAATCCATCACCAAGATCCCTTCTTACTATCTACCCCTACCTATCTATCTCCAACAAGTCCAACCACCATACCATACCCTTACCTACTCCACCCCACCTCAGGTGAGGAATTAGGTTATGGGTTAGAGTAAAAAGTTGGGGTCAAGGTCAAGAATCAGGTCTCGAGTATGAAGTTGGGATTGATCTTGGGATTAGTGTAATGGCCTAGTTGTTCATTTTTAACCTTATCTGTGAAAATTATTACTTTCTTCTTTTTTAAGTTATTTTTGGCTTAATTGGAACTATTTGAATTGTTGAAATTGAAATCGTAAGTTTTAAAAGTTGAAAATATGAGTTTTGGTCTTTTTGAAAGCTTAAGTTGTTGAAAAAGTGAGTTTTTGTGTCATTCTGAGTTTCAAATGTCGAATTGGGGATTCTTCTATTCCATTAGCCCTAGAATGTCAAAACTGAACTACAGGAAGTTGCAAAACTTAATTTGGAGTTAAATCGAGGTTTTGAGGCCCAAAGTTATGATTTAAGTTGTTGTTGGCATCAAAGTTTGACTTTGGCCAATAATAGAAGTTTGGAAGCTTGCATCAAAATTTTAACTTCAATTTTTTTGGATGTTGAAACTAACGCTAATAATGGTCTCGCCATAATTTTTGGAGTTTTCGATGGTAGTTTTTGTATTTTGAGTTTTAAACTAGTTTTATTAACTTGCATTAGTAAATGTGGCATGGAGATGTCATAATCGAATTCCAATGATTATGTTGAGTATAGTCACAGTTTCTAGTATGTATACATATAAAGTTTGTAAATTTTTGAGTTCAAATGAGTTCCGATGGACCATTTTGAGTTTTGGCAATTACTGGTGTAAGGGTATCTGGTGCACCCCATTTTTGGTCTCATCCTTCAAAGAGGTATGTGGTTGTTTTGTTCTCTGCAGTAGTGGACAATTGTCTACCTTCACAAAGTAAATTTCTATTAAATTAATTTTAAAGTGGTAAATCTCCTATTTTTCACTACATTAGAATGTTTCAAGCTATGAGAGGCAATTTTTTGAAGAGAGTTATCGGAGAAATCTTTCGCATAAGTATTTGTAACGTCATCCTGCTTAATTTTCATGATTGTTACCTAAATTTGGGCTTGAATTTTATGATTTTGAATGTCCAAAATTTGGGATTTTTGGTCTATGATCGTAAAACTTTAAATGATAATTTCTTCATCGATTTGAACTCAATTTAAGTTGGATTTTCACCCATGAACTTCATTTTTAGTGTAGAATAGAATTTTAAAGTCAATTTCTAGATTTGAGACTTTCAAATGTTAGCCCTAATTTTGATCATTTTGCCCTTAAGTCTAAAATATGTCAATATAGATATCAAATGAATATCTTGATATGTAGTACCTATTTTTAATAGTGGTTGACCGACCGTGGATCATTTGGAGGCTTGAGTTGATTGAAAGCTTGTCTAAGTGTGATTGTGGCATCGAGGTAGGTTTGACTAACCTTTTTGTGATAGGATTTAAGCTATTGAGCATGGTTATGTGATAATTGTGAGATATAGATTGAATTATGATATGATAACATGATATGATTAGATTTGATTGGAATATGAGGTTGGTTATGCCGAGTATTGAGTAAATGGCGATCCTATTAACTAGTGGATATAAATTTTTCTGTTTTGAGATAATTAGGATATGATTATGACAATATGAGACTTGAGATAGTTCTTGATTAATGTTGTGACTAAATGATGACGAGTATGATCACTGTAACAACTATGAGCTCATTTGGGATACTTGTGGAGCTTGTGACAATGACATATGGTTATTTGTTAGTAGTTGTGAGATGAGACATGGTATAGCTATATAATGTTATATGCTATTATTGCGTTTGTGTGCACCTATATTATATTGACTAGTTGCATTGGTATGCACATATTTTATGCTCGATTGTTGCATTATTATGCACATATCTTATACTAGACTTGGTGCATTGGTATGGACAAATCTTATTTCTGATTGGGTTGCATTGATATGCACACATGTTATATATGATTGATTTTATTGATATGCACACATATGATACATGATTATATATATTTGTATGCATATTTATCACTACATTTACATAATTTGAGATATTATGATGCATAGTGACACATTAGTAATAGCCTGCGATGCCTTGAGATACTTTTGATTATGGCCTAGGATGACTTATTATATATTTCATAGCATATAGTTTGCGATTTCCCTGGGTTCTATCTTGTTGCTTTGGCTCAATAGATGTATACATCGGCCTTGCAATGCTCGTGATTTCAACTCATATATGGCCTATGATGTCATTGCATTCATGCATTGTATTGCATTATTTCATTAGATCAATTTTCCATCTAAATTTGCCATTGTTCATGATTTTATTGTATTGCGTACTAACCATTGTGATGTAGCTGATATGATTCTTCTTTATCAAGTAGTTAATCGATTTCTCTTACCTCATCTATTGAACTTTAAGGTATATTTTGGTGTACTCACCCCAACTTTATTCCCTCCTTGCTGAGCATGCACTGGATTCAAGACAGGGTAGTTGATTATTCCATCCGAGTAATATTGTTACCATCAAGATCTCAGCAGTAAGGCTTAGAATTCAAGTCACCATAGATCCTTGAGTCTCTTTTTATTTTCTTAGCTCTCAGACTATGTATCACATATTATGAAACAATATTGTATTTGCTATTGAGATAGTTGTATTTACCATTCAGAACTATTTTGGATGCTCTTGTACTTATAACTCTAGGTTTTGGGAGAGTTCTTATATCTTATGAGTTTCTTTCTGCTTTATTATCTTTCTATAGTTGTAATTCATTTTGGGTCCTGACAAGTTTGGTATCAAAGCTGTAGGTTCCCTGGGCTCATGAGTCAAGAACTGGGTGTCTAGTAGACTCTCATTGGATAGGTGTGTAGATATCCACACCGATCTTTAGGAGTCTATGGGATACTTATTACGAAAGGTTTTCACATCTTGCTGCCGTTCATGTGTTCCTTTGTATTACCCATTTTCAAAGTATCTAATCTACTCCTTCTGTGTAGATACCGACTACTAGATCTTATCGATCAGTGGGAGATCCAAAAGTTGCTGATGTGTCTCCTACCTTAGGTCAAGGTAGAGTTCGAGGTAGGACAAGAAGCAGAGAACATGTTAGAGGGGTAGATCCACCTAGAGGGCAGACCTAATCAACTTCTCAAGAGCTTGTCCATGAGTTAGAGGAGCCTATGGATCCTATTCGGCCGCCCTCAACCCCAGAGACAATACCCTCAATTCAGGAGTTACTTTTGAGGGTATTGGCTAGATTGGACGGAGCTTTTCTAGCCCCAGCTACTATTGAGATATCGGTTCCTACCACACTAGTTAGTCCTTCTAGTGTCCCACCAGAGCTGGCTATGATACATATGGGTCCTTCTTCAGCTCCAAAAGACCCTCCTATGACTGTTATTAATCCACTTCAAGCATTTAACTATGTTCAGGTACTCAGTTTTAGAGTTTGGCTGTTGCTCCATCTATTGCGCCTCCCTTGTTTTTAGTACCACCATTTTTTGCTAGTTAGCTATGTCTACAACAAAGTAGAAGAATTTTGAGAGGTCTATGTGGTTAGATGCACCACAATTTGATTGAACTTATGGCGATAGATCTTATGATTTTCTATCCAAAAGCTAGGACCCATTATGTAATCTAGCTATTCTTAAGTCATATGGAGTTGCATACACTTCATATCAGTTCACTAGCCTTGCTAAGGAGTGGTGGAGGTCAGTGGTAGCATATCCACCTCTTTCATCTCTAGCTATGACCTAGGGACAGTTTACTGAGATATTGTTGGAGAGATTCATGCCTACAACCTCTGAGAGAGCCATCGAGATTAGTTTGATAGTCTACAATTGGGATCTATGTCTGTTTTTGTGTAGCATCCGCATATGATTTGTGATGACTTTGGGCCATTTCTAGTCACTGTTATATCACCTTAACTTTTTTCATGGCTTGTTGTACTAGATCTAGCCCAAGAAATGTGGTTTCACCCACTTCAAACCATCCAATTGGTGACCTACACTTCCTTCCATACAAAGCTTTATAAGGTGCCATCTTGATACTTGAATGGTAGCTATTATTATAGGCAAACTCAATAAGTGGCAAATGGTCCACCCAACTACCTTTAAAGTCCATCACAAGGTCGCAACATATCTTCAAGTATCTGAATGGTACATTCTGTTTGATCATCAGTTTGAGGGAGAATACTGTACTCAAATTTACTTGTGCCCCTAAACTCCTTTGGAAAGACTTCCAAAACTTTGCAGTGAATTGAGCCCCTCGATCAGATGTAATGGAGAATAGGACTCCATGTAGCCGGACTATCTCTTTGAGGTATAGCTTGGCATACTCCTCTGCTGCATAATCACTCCTGACAGGTAGGAAGTGTACTAGCTTTGTGAGTCTGTCAACAATTACCCATATGGAGTCAAACTTCTGAAATGAGCGAGGCAAACAGATAACAAAGTCCATATTGATCATATCCCACTTCCATGTTGGAAGTTCTATACACTGCATATAACCTTCTGGCTTTTGGTGTCCTACCTTCACTTATTGACAATTTGCACATTGAGGCACAAATTCTGCAAGGTCATTTTTTATGCCTCCCTACCAAAACACTCCCTTTAGGTCATGGTACATCTTAGTCAATCCTTGATGGATGAAATATCGGGAATGCTGGGCTTCTTTCGTTATCCTCTTTCTTAACACATTAATATTAGGCACACATAATCTACTTTGGCAGCAAAGTACTCCATTTTGTGTAAGGTCAAAGCCCTTTATCGCACCCTGACTCACCTTTTCCTTAAGCTATTGTAGAACAGGATCCTCAAACTATTTTTCTTTCATCTCCATTACTAATGAAGACGTCGCTGCATTTTGCACAATAACACTTTACTTTGGAGCTTCAAGAAGGTGAACTCCTAAACTGGCTAGTTGACGTAGATCCTTAGTTACCCCTTGACTAACCATGGCCTGATCACCAGTAGCCATAACTGCCTTACGACTCAGAGAATCATCTACCACATTTGTTATCCCCAGATGTTATAGTATATCGATCTCGTATTCCTTTATTAGTTCTAGCCATCTACGCTATCTCAAATTTAGATCCTTCTACTTAAAAATGTATTACAGGCTTTTATGATCAGTATATGTATCTACGTGAACCCCATACAAATAGTGGCGCCATATTTTCAAAGCAAATACAACCTCAGCTAGCTCAAGATCGTGAGTTAGGTAATTCTTCTCATGTGGTTGTAGTTGTCTAGATATATAAGCAATTACCCTACCATGCTATGTCAGCACACACCCTCAGTCAACTCCTGAAGCATCACAATACACTGCATACCCTTTGGTTCCTTCTAGAAGTACTAGCACAGGTGCAGAAGTTAACTTATTTTTGCAGTTCTTGGAAGCTCCTTTCACATGCATCATACCATTTGGTAGTTGGTTGCCTTATGTGTCAACTTTGGTAGAGATGCAAAAATGGGAGAAAACCCTTCAATAAACCTTCAGTAATAACCTGCCAAACCTAGAAAGCTCCGAACTTCCATGGGCATCATTGGCCTTGGCCAATTTTCCACAGCCTCTATCTTTGTGAATCAACTTTTATTCCCTCCTCAGACACAATATGACCCAATAATGGTACTAATTTTAGCCAAAATTCACATTTAGAAAACTTGGTATACAACTGTTGATCACGAAAAATGTGTAACACTTGTAGTAAGTGATTTGCATGGTCCTCTTCTGGCTTTGAGTATATCAAAATGTCATGTATAAATACTATAATGAATACATCCAAGAATGGCTTAAAAACCTTGTTCATCAGATCCATAAAAATTGTTGGTGCATTTGCTAGCCCAAATGACATAACAAGAAATTCAAAGTGACTGTACCGTGTCCTGAAAGCAGTCTTAGGTAAGTCTTCCTCCTTCACCCTCACTTGGTGATACCCCGATCTCAAATCAACTTTTGAAAAGCATTTGGCACCCTGTAACTAATCAAATAAATCATCAATCCTAGGGAGGGGGTATTTATTCTTAATTGTCACCCTATTCAATTGTCAATAGTCAATACATATTCTCAAACTACCATCCTTTTTGTGTACAAATAACACTGGTGCACCCCAGGGAGACACACTAGGTCTTATAAAATCCTTCACCAATAAGTCTTTCAATTGATCTTTTAATTCACGCAACTCTGCCAGGGCTATTCTATATGGAGGGATAGAAATAGGTTGAGTTCCTGGAAGTAAGTCAACACCAAAATCTATTTCTCATTCAGGAGGTAAGCTTGAAAGTTCATTAGGGAAAACATCAAAAAATTCATTCACTACTAGGTGCACCATGTCAATTACTCTAACTAAATGACATATATACCCCTTAGATATTATCTTTCTGGCCTTAAGATAAGAGATAAACTTCCCCTTTGGTGCCCCAACATTACCTTCCCATTCAAGAACTGCTTCATTTGGAAAGTGGAAGTACACTTTCTTAGTTCGACCATCCACTGTGGCATAGCAAGAACATAACTGATCCGCACACATTATAACAACAAATTCTACCATTTCTAACTCAATAAGGTCAGTAAATGTGTCACAGTCACAAACAGTTACTACAAAGCCATAGTAAACCCTTCTAGCCATAATAAATTTACCGGTAGTAGACACATGAAATGGTTTACTCAAAAATTTAGGTGTTCTCTTAAGCTTTCTAGCAACTAATAGGGTAATGTATGATAGTGTAGAACTAGGGTCAATTAATGCATTATACATTATGAGAGAATATGGACAATGTACCTGTAACCATATCAGGTGAAACTTTCAAATTTTGCTGGCTCCCAGAGCATAAGTGCCATTCTGGACCCCGCTAGAGCTAATTGCTCCTGTAACACCTCTATCATGACCCATAGGTGCTTGTTGACCCCTAGCTAATGGATCAACTATCGATGATAATGCAATAACTAACCCAGTAAATGGTGCAATATCACCCATATGCCTCCTCGGGTTATCTCTCATCATTTGCCTTGACATACCACAACAATAACAAACATTTGTCCCAACATGATATATACCTAGATAACTTCTTTCACACTATTTACAAGGTTTCCTAAGAGTTATTGGTTGGCCTGCCGATCCTCGTATTATCCGTGAACCTTGTCCCACACCTCGTTGGCCAAACTGATTACTTCTAGACCTTTGAAGTTGTGGTGGAGCACTAGCTGCAGAATAGGAGAATGATGGCCTAGGCGGTCTATTAGAAAATTGAGGCCTAAAATGACCTTGGAAAGATGTAAATTGCCTTGAAGATCTGGTCCTCTTAGACTGCGCCCTTTCTAACTCCTGTGTCCTTCTCCTTTGCCTTTGATCCTCCAATTTTTATGCAAAAGCTTACATTCTCACTATATCCATGTCTTTATTCAATGAAGAAATGGTACAGTCTCTGACCAGATATGTATCCAATCTATCCATATATCGATGAACTCTATCTGCCATAGTAGCAACTATATTAGGAGCATACCAAGATAGGGAATTAAATTTGAGGCTATACTCCCTGATGCTCACATTCCCCTGGTGGAGATTTAAGAACTGATCTGCACGGGCCTCTCGGATCTATAATGACAAGTAATGGTCAAGAAATGCCTTTTTGAACTCCTTCCAAGTGGTTGGGGGAGCATCTATGTCTTAGGATTGCTTCCAAGCTTCATACCACAATATAACCACAGCCTTCAACCTATATGCCGCTAACTCAACAGCTTCTATACCACTCACATGCATAATATCTAAAGTGCACTGAATCTGATCAATAAAGTCATGGGGATCTTCATTATGATCAGACCTAGTGAAGGTTAAGGGTCCAAATTAAGGAAGTTACGTATCCTCATGCCAGCTACCCTATCTGCACCACCTGCACCCATAACCGGACCTTCCTATCTTTGGCCTTGGCCAGCAACTATGTGAGTCAATAATTGAACTGCATTTCACAGATCCTACACTTTAGTATCAATAGGTGGTTCTGGGGGAGTTTCACTATTCCTGCTTTCATCATGAGCTAGACGGGTTAAAGATGTCCATGACAGAGACTCATTTTGAGCCTCATTTTGTTATCTCATATAACTTGGTGAACCAACCACTACTTCTACTGCCTTTCCTTTACCTTTGTTCTTTCTAGTTTCTGGCATACTTGCTCACTATACCAAAAATGAATTAGGAGTTAGACATAATTCACCTAGCTCTATGGCACGATCTAAAGAATGAAAGGAAAGCAACAACTCCTAAATGCCACATAGCCTCTTGCTTATAAATATGGTTCACAACATATTGATAAGCAAGACTCTATATTGACATGGCTTTGTAGACTCCCTAGGATGACTCGCTCTGATACCACTTTTGTCACGCCCCATGTCCCGTTAGGTAGACTAGCACCTATTGCTGATGAGGCTCGGGAGAACCTACCTATATCTATGCACTTTCTATACATTTTATAAAGGATTTCTTTATTTATAATGCCTTTATGCAAGGAAACAGTGATACAAGCCAAAAAGAAATGCAGGTGACTAGGCTATTGGGGCCATGGTGTCAAAAGTACGAGACATGACCACACTTTAATTTACATAGTCTACAAAGACTCTAGATAAGAGAAAGTATCAGACAAGGGTCGAGACAGGCTGTGCCTCAATTAACTATACAATACAAACATATAAACTTTACATACACACAAAGCTCCAGAATAACCTGGAGCTTAGTAACGACAGCTAGATGTCCTAGATACTACTGGGGAGATCTACTATCACCTATACCTGCAGCATAAAATGCAGGTCCCCTGTAAAGGATGTTAGTACAATATAATGTACTGAGTATGTAAGGCATGAAATACTATATATGAAATAACAATTTCAAATGAAACTATGCACTAGTATGGAATAAGAGACAACCTCTGGATATACTTTAGAATCCTGTACTTTATGTTCTTTATATTACTTTACCTTTACTGTATAATCTGTGCACATCATGTAACACAAATGACCAGCTGATCAGTGATTAAATTGTATTGTGATCATCCCTACCTAGGTTCTTCCTTAACCCCTTGGGCTACCACCCGTGATAGGATTGTCCTTAGCTAGGTGTTTTTTCCACCCCTCGGGCTACCACCCATCAATAAACAATATACTTTATCTTTTAATTACCTTCGAGATTATTCTTTTAGTGGTCATAATATTTGAGTTTTAGGGCTGTACATACAACATATGACATGTAGATGATCATATAAGACAATATGGCAATGAAGAGAGTATGTTACACATATAATGAAATGCGTACAAAATGAAACAACTCATGAACTTTATTTAGCAACAAGAAACCTTATATTTATGTATGTATGCATAGCTAAAGGTGATTATATATAGCATTATATGAACATATGAAAGGGTAGAGACATGATTATTAGTTGTGTCAGAGTTTGGTAAATGCCTTTATGTACTAAGGAGGGATCCATGTTTCATGCCAAACAATACAAAATCAAGTAGCTTTATATGCCTTATTGTATGACCTCGTTACTACCTTAGAGTGGCTGCTTTTCCCTCAAATATTAATCAAAAACATATTAGGCAATAAGACTAGTATTAGAGGCAATACAACACTTCTTGGCAGCCCAATATCAATAAAAACTAACATCTGGACAGCAAACTTATAACTATCGCCCCAAAGGCTTTCCTTCAATCTTGTCACTTATAATTGTATTTTCTTGAAACCATACTTATGTACAGATAATATAAAACTAATTGCACACCCTTAACAGTCTTCCAACAGCCCACAAAACATAACATATAACAATTCTACATAACCTATAAACGGATAGCATAACATCACCTCCCTTTGCTACCTTTCGACATTGACAATTCCAAACCTGTTCCAACACTAACCAAACTATCCCAGCAATATTTATGCATACAAATAGTGATAATACAGTCTTATAACATCACCCAAGAAGTCATGAAGGACGTGAGCTAATAGCCTTCCATCCAACAGCCCATAAATTCCAATCAACATTACACTTAAGATAGCACAATAAAACTGATTATTTAAATGAGACCAAAATTAGGGAAACAACCTTAGAGTAATATATATAACTCAAACCATGTTAATAACATCAAATTCTCTTCATAATATAGCCCACAAACCATATAGAAGTCACTAAAGCAAAAGGCAAATGTGCAATAATTTTTTGAACACATGTTGTCCAGAATTTCGAACATAACATACTATCATCTACATCTTGATTTTCATGAAGAAATCTTACTAAAAAAATAACTATAATCACTTACCTTTTTATTCAAAGTTGATATCCTTCTCAAGAACCCTAAAAGATCCTTTTGGCTGCTGCTCAAGGTCAAGAGACATTGAGAGAAACTTAGAGAGAAAGCAGATTTTGTTTTTGCTGCAAGTGGAAAAAGATTTGACCACTTTTTACATAGCAACTTGAATGAATTTCTTTTGAACTTTTGACCATATAATACCTCATATACTTAGGTTGAGTATTAAGCAGCTAGCTCCTCCAAATTGGGTCTAAATGAGCCTCAAATCTAATGGACTTTGGCTGCTAATTTCTAGCTTTCTTCTTAGTTGGTTTTTGGCCCAAATAGCCAAGTGATTTGTGTTACACTTGGGCCTTTCTTGCATTATTCTAGTATTGAAAGTAAGGTCCATTTATGATGCTAAACATGGGCTAAAATTACATCCTTAAAATAGATTTTATTCATAATCGGACTTGAGCAAATTTGACGTCGGGCATCGACTCTGTTGAGCTAGCAAATTTAAGCTAATCAAGTAGGTGGATCACCTACTAAATTATTAATTCATACAATTACCTTAATTCTCTTGCTTTCTTTAAGGCTATGATATCCTCAATTTAACACAAAACACATATACACTTGACCCTCATAAGCGTTAGACGCCTATATCGCCCATTAACACGAGATTTAAGTACTTTCAAGAATTGACACTAATTTGACCAAATCATATCATGATTCATTCACATAGCATTAGTACATGTAAAATATGGGGTGTTACAAATAGCTACCACTTAAGCATTGTGTGACTCCCTTTGAAGCTCTTTATGGTAGGCATTGTAGATCCCAGTTGGGTGGTTTGAAGTGGGGCAATTGCCTTTGCTAGGTCTGTATTTGGCCTTGGAAATCTTGTAGAAGGTGAGGTTGATAAGGGAGAGATTTAAAACAACCTAAAGTAGACAAAATTCCTACTTTGATGTAAGGTGAAGAGATCTTGAGTTTAAGGTGGGTGATTAGGCTTACTTGAAAGTCTCACCTATGAAGTATGTGATGCGATTTTGCAAAAATGAGAAATTGAGCCCAAGGTTTGTAGATCTTTATAGAGTTTTGAGGATGGTTGGTAAGGTTGCATACGAGTTGGACTTGCGTATGGAGATGAATATGATTCATCTGGTCTTCCATGTATCCATGTTGAGAAAGCATGTGGGTGACCCAAGTGCTGTGGTACCCTTGGATATTGTGGGTGTTGTAAAAGATAAATTGACTTATAAGGAGGTTATGGTATAGATTTTGGATAGACAAGTAAATAGGTTGAAAAACAAAGATATAGCTTCCGTCAAGGTCATTTGGAACAGCCAACAAGTTTAAAGTACCACATGGGAAGCCGAGGCAGACATGAGAAAGCGATATCCATATCTTTTCCACTCTTCTAAGGCCAAAGGTACTAATTTAAGTCCCCTGTATGATTTCAGTTCTTAAGTGTTATCCTTTATGTCATTTTGCATGCATTCATGTTCATGATAAGAAGTTTATGACGATTTTTGACACTCATTTTGAGTCTTTTTTTAAAATGATTTTTAAATGCATTTGTTGCATTTATGTTGTTCAAAATTTTTCATGATTACTTCTTTTATGCATGTTTCATTGACATTTGGGGATGGATTTTCCCATGGGGAGAAATTGGAATGCCGTAAATTGTGCTTCAGAAATGCCAATAATCATAATTTCCATATATCTCAAAATTTGTGTGTCATATCAAAAATCTGACTTCATTTCAAGCATGTACCATGAATTTGTTTTGATTATTGAGACTATATATGTTTTGAGCTATGAAACTATAACCTATTATGAGATTTGAGGAAGGAATTCAATGTATACTGCGAGAGGGATTTACTATATGTCAGTGGGTTAATTTACATTGAGTTTTCTCATATTATTTTGCTCTTGAATTGAATGATTTTGAACAAGCATTATGAACCTACCAATTTTTTGATAAAATAACTTGACAAAGATTCTCATATTACCGATGATCTATTACATGATTTATAAATCAAGTGATTCTATGATGATTAAGGGCTTGCACATATGTATTTAATTCATGAAAGGTATCTTTGATATTGCAAGTAGACCACACCCTGTTGAGGGGTGACATGTCTCAATTACCTTGTTGAGGGGTGACTTACCTCAATCACCTTGTTGAGGGGGTTACATGCCTCAATCACCTTACAAGGTGGTAACATGCCTTGGATTCTAAGTAGTAGCTCACTTGGTCTATGTTAGTTATGGTTTGTTCCCACACATGTGATATATACTATGCAAGTTATATCATTTACGAGCATATTTTACTTCAAGCATTGATAATGCTAGCCATATTAAAACTATACTTATCCATTGCTTATATTTATGAATTTTGTCTATATTAGCTTATGTCTTTTTGCATTACATCCAACATACTTAGTACACTCAAATTTACTAACGTAATACTCTATGTCTACATGATATTGCCATTTAGGGACCGGAGCACCTTTCATCATCCTCCACTTGGCTAGTTTGGTACTTCAAGAGATAAGCTTTGGTAAGTCCTCAAGTCTGACATTATCTATGCTCCTCTTACTATTTCATATTTCTTTATATTGAACACTTGATACTATAAAGGTGATCCTGGAAAGTGTCTTGGCTCCTGCTTCATTCATGTTAGAGGTATTGTTGGATATTTGATGTACTTATGCTATGAGCTTAACTCTTTTATGATTTTATAAATATCAAGACTTCCCTTAGTCCCGCTTCCTTATTTATAACTCTTCTATTGTCTATTTTGCTTTTGCGACCAAGGATGTCTGAATGATATGCTAAGACACTTGTTTGGGGTCCCCTCAGGTTCCCATTTGTCGTGTTACATCTAGGCTCTAGGCTTGGGTCATGATAGATGGTACAACACTTACCATTGGTAGGGTTTGCTTATAACAAATTACCATTCTAATATCCAGATCGCACCGCTTGAGGCCTTGTAGGGATGGAGATGTAGATCACCCATTAGATGGTTTAATTTAGGTTCAAATGAGGTGTTGGGTTGTGATTTGCTTTAGGATGCCATGGATTGGTTTCGACCAATTCAGCGTAGACTTTGGATAGCCCAGAGTTACCAGAACAGTTACGCTGATAGGAGGGTTAGGCCTTTTGAGTTCTTGATGGGTGACAACATTTGGATACAACTCTCACCGATGAAGGGTTTGATGAGATTCAGAAAGAGGGGCAAGTTTAGTCTAAAATTCGTTAGATCATTTGAGATTTTGAAGAGAGTTGGTGAGATATCCTATGAGTTGGCTTTACCATCGAGACTATCTTCTGTTCATCCTATTTTCCATGTCCTTACGTCCATCGGTTCATTTCAGATGAGTCTCATGTGATTTCTTATGATTATATTGAGTTGTGCAGAGATTTGTTTGAATGGTTGAAATTTGAGCTATTTGAATAGTTGAAATTTGAATCGTGAGATTTAAAATTTGAAAGGATGAATTTTGGTCCTTTTGAAAGATTAACTTGTTGATAAAGTAAATTTTTGTATCATTCTGAGTTTTGAAAGTTGGATCAGGGATCCATTAATTCCATTAGCTCCGAAATGTCAAAATTGAACTATGAGAAGTTGCAAAAGGAAATTTGGAGTTAAAATGAGGTTTTTAGGCCCAAAGTAGTGATTTTAGTCATTTCTGAAACAATAGTTTGACTTTGTTCAACATTTAGAGTTCAGAAACTTCGATCAGAATTTTGACAGTTCTAATGGTTCCAAAGGGTGAAACTAATGCTAAAATGGTTTCTGTCATAACTTTTTCGCAAGGCCAGTTTTGGTATTTTGAGTTTTAAACTAGTTGATTTGACTTACATTAGTAAATGTGTCATGGAGTCCTTAGAATCGAATTTCGATATTTACATCAAGTTCGGATCACTGTTTCTAGTATGGATACATATATAGTTTGGGAAATTTTGAGTTTGGATAAGTTCGGGGATCCATTTAGAGTTTTGGCAATTGCTGGTGTGGGGGTATCTGGTGCAGCCAATTTTCGTTCTCTGCCTTCTAGACAAACCTCCGCCCTTGCAGAGTATCACGACTCAGTCTTGGTCATGACGGCGTCTGCTGGTCCTACCTACATGCAATCTAATTCCTAACCCAACTAATCATAATTACTACCTCTCTCATATACAACAAATACCCTAGAATTGGAAAGAGAGAACCAATACACATAACAACTATCAGCAGTAATCAGAGAGTATGTACATCACAAAACACCATAGAGCCACGCTTAACTAAGGCCAAGTATACCATAACCCCATCAATCATAAGTGCCTAGAGTAAACATAGACCATTACAGTAAATCATAAATATACATGATACCCAAGTTGATTCATATTTATACTAAAGTCAAGTCATAGTACGACATATAATCAGTGTACCGTCTCTTGGTCATCATATCTCAGTACAAATATGCCATGCACATTCATACAAATATAAGTCAAGTCAGAACACATGTCAGTCTCAGGGCACTAGCCCATATTCGGCCTTTATTAGGCCTATTCTCTATGTAAAGAAACTCATAGTACATCATCGGTATAACCTAAGGTAAGGCCCAAGAGGCTAGATAAATGGAAGGATGTCACCTACCCAAAATTATATCGAAGCTCAGCAGCTAAAAAGGATATCGCCTAAGGCAACCATGTGCAGGCCCGTTAAAAATGTGCCCCTCTCAACTAGATGTCAGTCCCAAAGACAAATCTATATAACAAGTGTCTCATCACAGACCACCCAGAATGCCCATAGGATATAACCTATACCTCGCTAACAGAGTCACACTCCCATCTCTAACCCTCCAGTGGTTTCGTGTCAACGCATCTTATATTACATGTCATAAGGATCCTTCACGGTTCTAATTATGACTGTCCCCAGGACATTATGTATCTCTAGTAACTAATAAGTGGCATGAGTACACAATAGATAACAGCAGTATGTGGGATCACCTAAATCACAGGGCAATATAGAATCATGTTTAATCAAGGAATTCTACCAAGAGTACTCAATAAATATATAGATATCGCAACCACATCATGCATATACATACTAACTAGATATAGATACTAGATCCAATGCACATGGTAATATGTAAGTACATGTCAACCTTAATATCTAGTATATTCCAGTAGCCTCAGACCACACACCTATACAAGTAATAGTCAAGCTCAGTGTACATACCTGTCACACATTACAGCTCTAGCCAACCCCTTCTAAGCTCATTCGTATCCATATAATGTAAGAACTCCGGTAATATAATAGCTATATCCAATACAACCCTTAATACAAAAACTATTATCCCATAGCATTATATAGAAATCACACATATCACATCCAGCCATATACAATATATACCCCTTCAACTCAATCCATAAATAATACATCCCTATACATTCCAACTCAAATATGCAAACATTTCTGCTCAACCTATTTAGAAAAAGCCTATCCTACCTGGCAAACATTGTCTCTAGCTCTAAATCAATTCAACCAAGTATTTCCCTTCTGAATCACTTCTCAATGTTGCTCAGTTGTTCAAACATAAGTTATAAGTTCATTACGGCTGATTTGGCTATGAAATCTCAGGAAACTGGTGAAATTATATCAATTATGACTAAAATAGGAAAATTGGGGTCCACACTTGAAATATCAAACCAATCCCCATAAAATAATCTCCACATCACCCCTAGTCTATAGCAAGAAATTCAACCCAAAATGGACACCAGAAGACCGCGAAAATGCCCAAAACAAAGTTAAAAATTTTACCAGGAAAATATTCTTTTCAAAACATTCTCGGCCAAAATTTTCAAAAATTAGAAAATAGTCTGTGAACACCCAGCATACAACAATGTCCCTCTCAGAACGTAGAACAATATAGATGCAAATTTCACTTAATTCTATTAAAAAATGATCAAGACTGAGATATTGCAATGTAAAGTTTTCATTTATTTCAAATATATAAAAAAAGAAAGAGAAATGATTCACCTCTAACTATGTGTCAAATCCTAAACCTGCCTTCACCACGACATTCCAAAATTGAGTCATGTAACTTTTTGAATCACTCAAATCAGATGAAAAATGAGCTCGGAATGATGGTATGAACTTGAGAGGAATATAATAATAGAAAGCCCAACTAAGCCTCCAGGCATAGCATCCATCTCACAATCTAGTGACCACAGAATTAGAAAAGTCATATTTTAAAAAAATCACCATAGGAAATTGTGGCCATAGAGGCACAAGGTGTAGCCAGGAGTATGACCGACAGTCGGCCTTTCAAATATGATCTGACCTAGGTTGCGAACGTTATCACATTTGCTCAATCTGTGCATGATACGATTTCTTTACATATGTTCACTCTGGGGATGATATGAATTCAGAGTTCTGGATCTAGATAGATTGGTTAACTGAGTGATTAATTGATATATCTCATCCTAGATGACACTCCCCATCACCATTGAGCACCAGTGGTCATGTCTGTAGAATTTGGGTCCTGGGTGATGCTCCTAATGGACTCATATCCTGGTGGCTGTGACTATGATGCTAGGTGGCGGTGTAGATTGTGAGGATTGAGCACCAATTGAGTTTGGGTCGAGGGCCCTAATTGATATTCGATGGGCTAGACCTCATTATTAATATTCTGTAGGGCTGGACCTTGTGATTAACATCCTGAGATGATAAACTAAAATTTATGCGAGAGGGATTCTTTCTCTCAAGAGGGATATGTCCCACAATTATATTGAGTATCAGACTATTTGACCCTGGCTAACTACGCGATCAGAGGTTAGGTCAAAGGACTATGGATCGGGTGCGACATGCCAGCACAGGGTCGAGAACCTAGTTGACTTGCTATGGTTGGGTGAGGCTAGTGATTACTTACCCATTTATCCACTCACCTATACTCTGATTGTGCATTGGTGTACCTACTAGGCTTATAAGGGATCAGGGTCGTTCAGATTTAGACACTAGGGCCTTACAGCCACTTACAACTAACCCTTTATTCTGATGATGTGGAAAGCTAGCCTCTATGATGGTTGTATAGGATTTTATGATAGTTCTGAGAGATTTGTTATTATCTTTCGACATAATTATTGTGCACACGGGTACCCTCTAGGCTTACTGGAGGCCCAGTTGACATACAGGCATGGATACTATGGCCTTATACTCGCGTACAATACTATACCTAAGTTGGGGGCAGTTGTAGTATTGTACTACACAGTCTTCATCAGTTGAATCAATGTTCAGTACTTTGGTTTGTTTAGATTATCATTGTTCTTCACTTTGATTTGTTTAGTTGTGGTTTGAGGATTCCCAGACAAGCCTACGTCTTGATCTAAGTTGTTTTACTATACTGCTGTTGTTCTATACATTTGGACTTTACTTTTGCTCACAATTTCACTCGGTTGGTTGATGATGCTTGCTAGTGCCTTTTTCGGTATTCACCTCTACTTCTGCATCCCCCTATAGTACAAGTCTAGGTACGGCTACTGATAGTTCATGTGGGCAACTTCAGGAGTGCTCAAGAGAATTTTCGTGAGCACTGATAACTTTGGCTTTTTTGCAGTCTCCTTCCTACTGATGGCTGTCTTTCGCACCCTGATATCAGTCGTGTGAAGTAGAATTTGATATTTGTAGGTGCACTCCTTGTTTTGTATATTATTATGATTATTGATATATGTGTACGATATGTCTGTGTCTATTGTAGCTCTGTATAGTTGACTTCCAGGTTCTGGGTAGGTTTCAACGTATATATTATTATTGTATCGATTTGGCTTGGACTAGAAATCTAGGAAAGGTACACTTAGGTTAGGAATTGGCTTACTTATAGGTGGGACTAGCAGGCGCCATCACTACTAGGACTGGGTCGTGACATAGAGGTATCTGATTTTTTACTTCTCCGCGATCGGGGACAATTGTCCACCTTCACGGAGTACACTTTCACTCTATTTCCAATATCTGAAGTTCAGACAAGTGATTTTAAAGAGAGTTTTCAGAGAAAACTTTTGGGTAAGTGTTTCTATCATTGTTTTGATTAATTTTCATGGTTTTTATCTTGATTTTCACTTGAACTTCATGATTTTGAATGTCTAAAATTGGGAATTTTTGGTCAATGATCTTGAAACTTTAAATGATGATTTCTCCATCGATTTGAACTCGATTTTAGAGGAGTTATCACCCACAAACTCCATATTATTGTGTAGAATCTGATTGAAGTCAATTTCTAGATTTGAGACTTTTGAATTTTAGTACTAATTTCGACCATTTTGTCCTTAAGCCTAAAATATGCCAAGATGGGTATCAAAATGCACCTCTTGATGCGTAGTATCCATTTTTGATAATGGTTGATCGATCCTTGGATCATTTGGAGGCTTGAGTAAGTTGAAAGCTTGTCTGAGTGTGGTTTCAATAGCGAGGTAGGTTCAACAAACCTTTTTGGGATTGGATTTGAGCTATTGAGCATTCTTATGTGATAATTGTGAGATATAGATTAAATTGTGATCTAGTATCATGATTTCATGGGAATATGACAATTGATTATGTCAAGTATTAAGTAAATGGCGATCTTATTAACTAATTGATATAAAATCTTGCGTTTTGAAATAATTGGGATATCATCATGATAATGAGACTTGAGATAGTTCTTGTTAATTTTGTGACTAATTGATGATGAGTATGATTAGTATAAGATTTATGAGCCCATTGGGGTTACTTATTGAGATTCTTTCAATGACTCATGGTTATTTGTGATAGTGGTGAGATGAGACTTGGTATAGCCGTATAATGTTAATATCTTATTGTTACATTATATTGACTAGTTGCATTGGTTTGCACAGATCTTACACTCCACTATTTCATCGCTATGCACATATCTTATACTATACTGGGTGCATTGGTATGAACAAATCTTATTTCTAATTGGGTTGCATTGATATGCACACATGTTATATATGATTGATTGCACCAGTATGCACACATTTGATACATGATTAAACGCATTGTTACGCACAATTATCACTATATTTACATCATTTGAGATATTATGTTGTAGAGTGAGACAGTGGTGATGGCCTGCGACACATCGAGATACTTCTTATTATGGCCTGTGACTGATGCCGCCTAGGATACACCTACTTTTTTAGGCTAACACAGTTGTTGTCAAGATATATAACCTAATAAAGTTCATGGTTGAATCCCATAGGGAATAAGGTAGACTTAGAATAATTCAATATAATTCGAAGACTAACCAACTTATCTCCCCAAAAAGGGGTGGGGGGGATTTGTGACAACTATGAAAAGTAATCCTAAACTAAGGTAAGTGTTAAACTAGTATAAATAGTAACTAGGGTATTGTGTTCCCCGTGATTGTCTAACTCAGTATTACCACATAATTGAAATCTTTTCTTGTGCATAGCATGCAAAATGGTAAGTTAAGTTCACCAAACCTTTTTGGCCCAGGCTAGAGGTAAATTTCATTATGTGATTTGGTCTATCTCCGCAGTGTGACATTACTAACCCTTACCTATTGTTCTAGTACGACCTCCCCTTGGCCCAATTCAATTGATTAGATAAGAAACATCAATCAAATCCTATTAATTAATCTCTTTTCCTTTTTATTACTACCTTGATCTAGTCAGTAACATTAGCCGAGTTCTATCATTGGCCACCATTAGAAAGCATTCAATACGAAGAGAATTAATTAATATATACATGCACACTTTTCAAGAATTATGAATTATCCAATTTTTCCTGATTAGTTCTTCATGGTTCCAACAAACATAGTTGTGGATTCAGCTACTCATGATCAGTACAAATTTAAGACTTACGAATTTGAATAACATAATTGAGCACTTACACAAGAGAATTAAGCACATGAAATTTGAACTCTTCATTAAGAATCACAAGACTTAAATCAAAAGACGAATGAAAGTTTTTACAAGCATTTCTCTCAAGCTCTCTATTATTATATCATGTCTCTATTTTGTTTTCTATGAAAAATACTAAAAAGAAAAACCTATTTAGTGTTTAAAATACAAAATCAAAAAAGGCTCTACGACAGCTTCTACGGGTCATATAATATTTTACGGTTAGTAATCTAGATTTTTTGGATTACTTCTTCAAATCAAGTACTGACTTTTATGACACCCCTCTACAGCATGCATAAAGTTCTATCGCCCGTAGGGGGTTTCGTTTAATGACTTTTGAACAACTCCCCACTTTCTGATCCTCAAGGCACGACACCAAGTCTACAGCTCATATTAACTTCTATGGCTCATTTGCATGTTTGGTAAACTTAACTTTAGAAAATCATCCTTCATGGAAATTGTACATGAAACCATATTTACGGACCATAGAATTCTCTAAGACTCATATAAGGTCTCGTGGAACCTTTGCTTCAGCAAATTCTGCACACTTTACCTAACATTATTCCAACACTGAAATCCTTAAAAACAAATTTAAAAACATATTAAATCTATTAACATCATATTGAGAACCACAAAATTCCAAGCTTTAAGCATCAAAAGTGTTGTATTTTGACAATACATCGACACCCTCAACTTAAACTTATTGGTTATCCTCAAGCGACAGATTCAATCTATACAACCAGCACAGTAACACCTAGACCTCAATCTAATGCCGCACATACATGAAACTCAAGAACAGATACCCATACCACTTTTAAAATACCTTAGATAGCTATCAAGCAAACCAACACAGATAAATGCATATAACAGTGCAACTATGCCAAGAAAGGTAATTATCAACAATCCACAATCATTGAGCTAGTCTAATGTTAATAATGCAATGCAAGTGCCCTCACAGAAAGAAGTCTCATATCTCACTTATAATGATCTTTTCAGGTTCAACGCTTGGGACTATGCAAAATCAGTCACTCTCACAAGAGACATTCAAATTCCTTGCCCAATACCAGATGCTTGCCCTTATACTTATGATTATGACCTTTAACTATTTATACTAGGATCACTTTAATACTTCTATATCTTGTAATATAGGCTCAAAGGGAACGTAGTGACTAAGGGCTCTCGTTGACACTGCATTTTTCTATATTTTTGCCCTACCAACAATGTTATTTTTCATCTCATCATTCCTTTCTCCTAGTTCAAGATTTCCTTTGTGCCTTATTCTCATTTTTTAGCTTTTTACCTTTTATTTCACATCATTTTTCGTTTAAGTTCATTGCTTAGGCGTCACTCATTTTTCTTGCACCCAGTACACATTATTTATCATTTCTCCATGTATCACTAATTTTCCCCTTGTTTTGTATTTACCCTTACACCAGCCACACTAAAATTAGGCTTTTGGCATGAGTCGAGTGCACAATATCCAACCTAGGAATCAGGGCCACTTTTAGTAGCAACCCTCAACTTAAACTTTTTGACTCAGTAAAAGTAGACAATGTTCAAGGGAGGACCAGGGCCAATTTTGAGGGTTTTACATCTAATAAGGATAGGTAGCTCAGCTTTTTACAAAGAAAAGGTTCATGTAATGCTCAATCATTAGGATCAACGGATATTTAACACATTCGGTTGGTCAGTTGGGATAAGGGGACTACTATGGACAACGGCCTAAGATCTTTTCTTGACCAACTGACTCACAGTCTAAATCAAAGTAACAGGGCAACTTCTGAATAGAAATACAATATATAAATTTAGAAAAGCAACCTCACACTCATATGACAGTGATTACAATATCAACAAAGACTCTCAAATCATGTTTTTCATCTCAATTTCCCCTCACTTATCAGAACAAGTACTGTCAACATAATTAAACATGCATGGTTGCTATATAGACTAAATAATAAAATTTTGGTGGATATCATTTTTTACATAAGAACATGTGTAAGACATAGATATTTGTACTATATGCTACCACCACTACATATACATCCTAAACATGTCGGTTCAATAGAAACTTAAATATTCATAGGAAAAAAGAACACAAGTAAGAAAACCCATAGGCTATAAAATTTGGGATAGCTATATACCAAGGCTACTTAGACTTTACTGAAGCCTATAACTACGCATATCCCATCAAAAAATAGGTGCATTGTCCTCAATGCACACCAAAAATGCAAAGTAAAGTGCAAGGGTAAAAAAGAACATACCTGGGCACCTATGCATAGGTTTTTGGCTGAGTCTAGCCACCCTCAACCTACCTAGTGGCCTCCTCAGTGATAGAACCATGAATGAGAGCGTGAACATCTTTTACCCTCTCAAGCTCTACAGCTTGCCTCAACACCTTCTCCTACCTCGATTGCATGATAATAAGCTCTAGCTCCTGCTCCTTTGTTAGCCTCGCATAGAACCTCACTACATTTAGATTATTAGTAGTATAAGACCTCTTCCCATTGGAAGTCTATGAAGACTCCTCAGGAGAAATAAATCCACTATTAGCATGAAAGGTGTAGTTTGTGTGAATGCCACTAGTGCAGCCAAAGTTGATGTTATATCGGCCTAGAGTTGCTGGCTCTCCATTTGTAGGGCCATCATATCTATTGTCATTACTATATTCAGGCTCTGCTGGACACACAACTTAAAAGCATCACTACAGGCATCCACGATTATAAGTTGATCCGAAATTATGGAGACGTGAATGCATGCATGCATCCTTGGGACTCTGTAATAGCCTGGCAGACCCAGAGCCTGATCTGCTAAAGTAACTGAGTAAGCTAGGATACAATGTAGGCCAATCACTATTCCATGGTCTGGATGGATGTCCCTAACCCATAAACCATGTCGGCGGGTGCTGTTTGTGTAGGAATAGCCTGTACTACAGGAGGAGCAGTAGTGGGGCCCCTGTAGACATTTGTCTTATTCTATCAAGGCCTGTCCTTGGTAGTATTAGAAGCGGTGATGGTAGGTGGAACCTCAGAAAGCATCTCAACAGCGATTATGTTGGGCATCTTAGCTGGCTGGTGCGGTGCTCGTCGAAGTCCAATTGGGTTATCCTCAGCCTTGATCAAGCTAGAATCTAAAGTGCACTAGACCTTAATTAATGAGTCTAGATGATATAGATCCTCCACCTTCGACTTTCAATAGAGTCGATATACCAAGCAAGGAAAGTTGATGGAGGTAGACCTCTTCAAGGCCACCTTATGGATTTGATTTGTATTGTACTTGGCCTGATCAATCTCATAGCCAGCCATAATGCTAATAACCAAAGCAACATAGTCCACCATCAAGTTATTATCAGCAAGTCCTAACCGTATCCTTAACCTCACAATGGCCCACCAAAATTTAGCAGGGGAAGCTAGAGAGGCCTTTACAATGTCCTCAAAAGAAGTGGTGATCAATGCAAGGTCTGGGTCCTACTCAATAATATGCACTACCACCCATCTTATATAGCCAGCTCTGCGACTCTAGTCTCTTATCAGAACCTTTTCCCTGGCCTACCACAACCTGCGGTTGTACTTAAGTGTAGAACGGGGGGCTACAAAGGCGAGCCTAAATAATATATGATGGATGGTAGTCTCTAAAATTTCCACCTGACGGCCCTGCACTCTTATATGAGTCATCTTGGGCTAAGCGAGGGGCTTCTTCCCCTTGGGAAGAGTGCTAATACTATGGCAGCATAGGATATGGAGAATTCCCTAGCCATGATTGGGGAGTACTTCCCTAGTGCATTGGCTAGCTAGGGCCCGTATCTGTGGATGGTATCCTGGAGACCGGGGACATTGTTTAGTCCAAAATTAAAGATTTAGGGCTCCTCAAAAATGGAGCGAGCCAATTTTCCCCACTTATTCCTCTACAGGCCCTCTGTGTATATGTCTCACATGGCCTCAACATACCACTAAGTAGTGAGAGTGCTTGGATGTTGTTGTGATGTCTAAGGTGGTCCGCATAGGACTCTGTCTCCGAATTGTCACCGAAAACAAAATGAGCGATGTCTTAATAATGAATTAAAAAGAAAAATAAAGTATAGATAAAAGGCAAAAAGTGGATAAATGAAGAAAAAACATACAAAAAAGGTTGAAATAGGAGAAAGAGAGAATGGAATGAAAAGTAACAGTGTTGGTAGGGCAAAAGTATAGAAAAATATAGTGTTAAGGAGGGATATTAGTAACTATATTCCCAAAACATCATACGAAAGCCCCCTGATCCTAGCCCCCTGATCCTAGCCCCCTGATCCTACATTACAAACTAGTAAGGTCCTAAAGTGATCCTAATCCAAGTAGTCAAAGGTCTTATTCATGAGTATATTGGAAAGCATATAGTATTGAGCATGATATATGAATGTCTTTTGTGACAGTGAGTTATTTTGCATAGTCTAAAGATTATACATTAAAACATTATTGTTAGTATGATATGAGACTTCTTTCTGTGAGGGCACTTGCATTGCTTTGTTAACATTAGGCTATTTGAGTGACTGTGGCTTTTTAATGGTTATCTCGTGTCATAGTTGCAGCATTACATGCATTGATCTGTGTTACTTTGTTGGATAGCTATCTGATGTGTTTTGAAAGTGGTATGGGTATCTGTTATTATCTTTGATATAATGTATGCTATTAGATTAAGGTTTGTGTGTTATTGTGTTGCTTATGTAGATTGAGTTCGTTGCTTAAGGACAAGCAATAATTGTAAGTTGAGGATGTTGATGTGCTATTCAAATACATCCCTTTTGATGCATAAAACTTGGAATTTTATGTGTTCTCAATGTGATTTTTGTAGGTGTGATGTGTTTTTATGTTTGTTTTGAAGGATTTCAGGGTTTTCTGCACAGAGTGGCACAAGTTGCTAAAGTGATGTCCCACGAGACCATTTGCAGGTCCTAGAGTATTCTACAAGCTGTAAAGGTGTTTTCGTGTGCAAGTCTAGTGAATGGTGTATTTTTGAAGTTGAGTCTACAACATGCATACGAGTCATACAAGACTTTACAAGTCATAGACTTGATGTCATACCCTGAAGATCAAAAGGTGGGTACTTGCTTGAAGTTCATCAGAAAAAACCCTTACGAGTCATAGAATCTTATACGGGTCATAGAGGGGTGCTGTAGAAGATAATTCTAGAATTGAAGCAATAGATCAAAAAAGCTTGATCATGAGTTATAATCTATTATAATGCTAGTAGAGTCCCTCATAGAGCCTGACGACCCAGTTGTGCTAATTCATTTTGGTTTTGCATTTCAAACACTATAAATAGATTTTTTTAGGTTACTTTTTAGAGGAGGACGAAGGGGGAACAATAGAAAAACACTAGAGAGTTTGAGAAACACTTATAACTTTATTTTATCTTTTAATTTCAATCTTGTGATTCTCATTGAAGATTTGGATTTCTTGTGCTTAATTATCTTGTTTAAGTGCTCAATTATGTTATTAAAATTCATAAACCTTGCATTTATACTGATCATGAGTAGCTAAATCCACTACCAGGGTT